>CM070594.1:13363384-14563384 GCA_036346395.1 Hsuehochloa calcarea
CTTTCAAGAATAAAAGCGTTTTTTTTAATCGCTGACGAGGCCAGATTTGCTTGTTGCGTTGGAAATTTCGAACCAAACATACGTACGTGCCACCACCTTCCCCCATGCGGTCCTGCAAAATTTCACCCTCACCTCGCTCATCAGCGCCCCTCTCCCTCTCTTGCTGTAGCTGGTCCTCACTGCCGCCGATTACCGTTCGCCTCGAGTTCAAAAACAACGAAACAAAGCCCAGATCTAACCAAACCCAACGAGGGGTAGTCTCGTCTTTCCCCCAACAGCCCAACGCCCCTATTCGAATCTCGCGTCCTTTCATGCGGTAATTTTTTTTAACCCTGTCCGCACGCGCACCCGTCACGCGTCCCAGTTACCTCCCACCACTGCCGCGCGGGCCATCCCACATCCAGGTCCACAAGTCAGTGAGATGAGCTGGATCGAGCGAGCAGCAGGAGGCAGGAGAGCCCCGAGGCAGTCCAGGCTGTGGGCCCCGCGGATTTGACCGGTCAAAAGGCGTGGCCAACCAAACTCCAAGGGGATCGATCCTGAGCCCCCAGGCGCCGGAACGTGACCTATTTCCAGACCACGTCACCGACAGGCAGGCCCTACGAAATAGCGCGGCCCACCTGTCCGCGGGGATAAAGGGGGCCGGGGCGCGTCGGCGCAGGCGCGCGGTGCGTCCTGTGGTGGTGGGTGCTTTGACTGCTCCCCCTCGGCGGCAGCAGGCACAAATCATTTCAGCCGCTGCGTCGTGCTGGTAGTATTGCGTTGCGTCCCGACAGCCAAGAAGAAGAGACGCGAGCTAGAGGAAAGCGGGAGACAGAAGGGAGAAGGAGAAGCGGCTGGAGAGAGAAGGGGAAAGGGGGAAGGAGGCTTACAAGGAGGCGGCGGCGGAGGGGAGGAGAGGGGGAAGCGAATCTTGAGGAGAATCGAGAGATTTCTGAGGAGAGGGAGGAGGAGGAGGTATGGATCGTCTACCTATTCTTGCTATTCGATTTGGTTGTTCGTTCTTGCTTTTTTCCCCATTGGGGTTTTGTGTTCGCTTCAAAGACGTGTTATTGGGTCCATGGTTGCGTGCGGTGTTCGTGCTTCACGGGGGTGATGGTTCTGGTGACCATCATCTCCAGGGATCTGCGTTTTCCTGAAGAAAGGCGCGTCCTTTTTCGCGATCCTTAGTGGATTTGTGTTAGATTTTCTCGTTCGCTGATTAGGGTACGATTTTTGCGTGGTTCTTGAGAAGGTTTGGTTCGTGGGAGGATGCGACGGCCTTTGCTGAATTTGCGTCGGTTTTTAGTCAGCGGGGAGCATTTATACGGATTTCCCAGGTATTTCCGGTATTTATTGCTGCATAGGGCATGTTCTTGGCTTCCGATGCGAGTAAAGATAGTTCATTTAAGCCATCAATTCGTATCAAAATGGTCGGATTGTTTATTGCTTTACTCGGTCCACTTAATTAGATAGATGCTCAGATGCTTGCATAAATCGACCCCCCTAAATAAAGACGCAGAAGAGAAGAGATCCCAAATTAGGATGGTTTCTTGCTTTCGTGCGAGCGCGTTCGTTGGCTCGACGAGTTCCGGCCAAGAATGACAGCGCGAGCCGTGTTCTTTTAGCTTAAGTTAGGCGATTGCAAATTTTGAAGGGTAAAGTTGCTTAGCACAAGAACATGGTTGCTGAGCGCAGAGTCCTAATGGTTAGGCTAAAGGCATATTTGTTCCTTTGTTTGCTAGGCTCGTAACTGCTCCTGGTTCCAATCTAGGACGAGTGCATTCTTGAATATTTCGTCTCTTGCTTTGCACTTGATGAGTGTTTGCTGCTATGCTGGCTAGGCACATTCATTGTGAATGAGAGTACTCTTGGTGCATTTGATTTGTTCATTGTAATTTTTTTGTAGTTGCCCATGTGATTGATGTTCCTTATCGATGGACTCGCAGGTAGAACAATAGATCCACTGCTGGTGTGATTTGATGCAAAGCTGACCCGGCACTTATTGGCTTTCTTAAGAGATGGCTTCAGTAGGTGTAGCTCCCTCTGGGTACAAGAACAGCAGCAGCGCCAGCATCGGTGTTGAGAAGTTGCTCGATCAGGTGAATGAGTTGAAGATAAGAGATGATAAGGTCAGATAAGTTTTATTTGGACGGGGTCTAGTGTAATTTGTTCTGCATTTTACGAAAATAGCACGATGACTTGGTTATAACATATTGGCTTGAATGACAAATGCAGGAAGTTGAAGCAACTATTATTAATGGCAAAGGAACAGAAACTGGTCACATAATTGTCACAACTACTGGTGGCAGAAATGGTCAACCGAAACAGGTGACTGCATGATATCGCATTTGATTAGGGTTAGCAGATTTTTGGCCATATATGTGTTATATGTGTTTGTGTGTGTGATGCGAAATTAGGAGGCAATTTCATAATTCAAGCATGCCAAATGTCCTAAATGCATTATTGCCAATCTCTTTATAATGCCACCTTATTTTTTGAACTTGTTAAATGTCCTGAACAATTTATGCGACTTGTTTTCATTGTAATAATATGTGGTTCTTGGATGCACCTGCAGACGGTGAGCTACATGGCTGAGCGGATTGTAGGCCAAGGTTCATTCGGGATTGTCTTCCAGGTTAGTTGCAACAACTTCATGCTGATATGTGTTTTATTAGGCTGCCAACTCTATTATTGCTTCACATGAATCTAGTCTAACAACATTGTTTTCCTGTCTGGGCTAACTATCCACATATTTGAAATATTCTATATCATGTTGCTATATAACATTTTCTGATTAATTCTCTTGTGACTGTCTATATACTTCTATGTGTATTAATTAGAGACTGCTTCTAATGTTCAATGTCATGTTGACCTGTTTGTAGGCAAAATGTTTGGAGACAGGTGAAACTGTTGCGATAAAGAAGGTTCTCCAGGATAAGCGCTACAAGAACCGTGAGCTGCAGACCATGCGCCTTCTTGATCACCCAAATGTTGTAGCTCTGAAGCATTGTTTCTTTTCTACAACTGAGAAGGATGAACTGTATCTAAACTTGGTTCTGGAGTATGTGCCTGAGACTGTTCATCGTGTTGTGAAGCATTACAACAAGATGAACCAGCGCATGCCACTTATATATGTGAAGCTGTATATGTACCAGGTAATATTTTGTCATATGCCCTTTTGCCCTTTTTGGAAATTTGTTCTTCTTGATATTGTAATATACTTTGTCGCTTGGTTACTGTCCGAGCAATTTATGTTGCGGAAGTAAGAAAGCAAACTGCTTTGGCTAGCTCTGAATCAAGCTGTTTTTTTGGTAATGAATTTAATCCAGTATTTGTCGGTTTTCGACAGATATGTAGGGCACTGGCTTACATTCATGGTAGCATTGGAGTTTGCCACAGAGATATCAAGCCGCAAAATCTTCTGGTATGCTGAAAAATTATCATGTGCTGGTCTCAAATTCCATTTTTAAATCTGTAAATTGATTTTCTGAACTTTCACTACAGGTAAACCCACATACTCACCAACTCAAACTATGTGACTTTGGGAGTGCAAAAGTTCTGGTAAGATATTCAAGTAACACACAAAAGTTCTTATTGAAAGTTTTAAACAGCTAGTCCTATCTTCTCTCTGGTGCCAATTTGTAGGTCAAGGGAGAACCAAACATATCGTACATTTGCTCCCGATACTACAGGGCTCCAGAGCTCATATTTGGTGCCACTGAGTATACTACTGCGATTGACATTTGGTCTGCTGGATGTGTTCTTGCTGAGCTTATGTTAGGGCAGGTAAGCAGCCTCCTTTTCTTTATGCATCTTGAAGTTTGTCCTTCACAACTCAGCACCATATGGTTTAAGTTAATACTGGCTCACAAGGTCTTTTTATTGGACAGCCTCTCTTTCCTGGTGAAAGTGGTGTAGACCAACTTGTTGAGATCATCAAGGTGGTTGCCAATTCTTGTGCTTACCATTTTATTGCCCTTTTGATTTCTGAGGCATAAATTCTTATCTCCTTGAATTTGATCATGCATTGCAGGTCCTTGGTACCCCTACAAGGGAAGAAATTAAATGCATGAACCCAAATTATACTGAGTTCAAATTCCCACAGATTAAAGCACACCCATGGCACAAGGTGCAAATCTATCTATTACTGTTATTACTTATTATACTGTCAGGAGTTGGTTGCTACGTATCAGGTGACTAACCATACATGTAATATTTAGGTATTCCATAAAAGGATGCCACCAGAAGCTGTTGATCTTGTCTCTAGGCTCCTCCAGTACTCACCCAACCTAAGATGCACTGCTGTAAGTACATTACAGTGCCCATTTCATGGTTGAGATACATAAAATACTAGATCAATGCACTAGATCTTGCAATATTCCTGTCAACTTTAAATTTTACCAAGATCTCTATGAACTTTTGTCCAGGTGGAGGCACTTATTCACCCCTTCTTTGATGAGCTTCGAGATCCAAATACCCGCCTTCCAAATGGCCGCTTTCTGCCCCCTGTTTTTAACTTCAAGCCTCACGGTAAGTTTAGTAACACAGTAGCTTATTTGCAGTTTTGCACTTTCCAAGTCAGTCCTATATTTTACCTAAGGTCCAAGGAGAGGCCTTTGTTAAGATCACCAGTTATCAGTTAGTTGGTTACTAATTTGCTGAAGTAGGCACTGCAATTGTTAAGATCTCCGTAAGTAGCTAATTTGTTGTTTTTTTTGTGGTGAAGATCAGCACCTTATTTCGTTCCCCATTTTGTTTCTCCGCAGAACTGAAAGGAGTCCCAGCAGATATTGTGGCGAAATTGATCCCAGAACATGCGAAAAAGCAATGCGCCTATGCAGGATTGTGAGACGACTGCCTTGTGACTTGGAAATTCCCATGACAAGTGTGCATTTCCCCGGATATTGGATCGGCAGCATGCGTGCAGGATGGTTGTTGAAGATGTGAAGTTACGTTCTTGTATGACCACTGTGTTGACCTGTGTAGCTGAGTAGATGTTGTGATGCAAACTTGACATGTAACCGGTGCACCCCTTCCTACTAACCCTCACTTGAGAATTGAGATTTGCCATAGCTGATCTGTAATATGTTCTAGAGCAGTATGAATGTATTTATGGTAGTTGATCCATGCTTGGATCCTCGATGAATTTCTTGTTTCTTTGTCGTCGGACTGCTACCTGGTGTTAGATGTTCTGAAATGCTACCTGTCGCTATTATGTACTTGTTTGCCCCAATCCAGTCGAGTGTAACAACCTGAGAATGTTTCTCGCGTATGTGATTGTATGGAGAAATTTTGTCGGTGAAGTTATCTGACGTTAATGTTGCCAGTTGAACTCTGAATCGGTTATTCCGTCTGCTCGTCTGGGCGAGGATTAATGTTTGTGTTGCAAGTTCTGCAAGTAAGTTTGTTCACGTTTATACCCTAGGGATTAGGGAAGTGCATTGCTCACCCAAGCTGATCTTACGCGATTCTAAGAACAGATTCATTGTCGAGTCTTGGATTGAAGGATAAGCAAAGAAAATTTTAAAGATGTATTGTATTTCTTGGGGGGAAAAACTCTGCATGAATTCCTGGCTGCAGACGTCAACGTGCCTGGACTTAGGGTTTGAACGAACTGAAGGTGCACATAAAAAAAAGAGTAGGATCTGTGGAAAATTTTCCAGATTCATGCAGAAATCGGATCATTTGCATCCCAAACAAGGAAGGGAGGAGACTGAGTAGAGCTGTAGAAGTCGTGGACAAGAAAGGGAGACGAGGAGGAAAGGTCGGAAGGGAAGAGAGATGCCGTTGGGCAAGTACTACTGCGACTACTGCGAGAAGCAGTTCCAGGACACCGCCGCCGCCCGCAAGCGCCACCTCCAGAGCGCCCAGCACCAACGCGCCCGCGCCCTCTGGTACGACGCCGTCCGCCACCAAGGTCGTCCTCCTCTTCTCGTTTCCCTTGTGTGGTTCACGCATTCCCTCGAACACCTTGACCACCCCCCGCTCGCGAGCCTGCTTCTTATCATCTTCTTCGGCAGAGTCCCAGGGCGGCGCTTCTTCCCTCCTCCAGCCCGACGGTGCCCTTCTCTCCCAGGGCGTCTGCCACCACTTCGCCCGCACGGTGCGTACGTGTGCTCCGCTCTCCCAATTCAACTACAGCATTACATGTGGTTATGCCAAGATGAACTTGAGGTCAATTGCTTATGCGCAGTATTTTGCGGATTTCTCCCTCGTGCACTTGTTCAAGCCATCACCGTCCCGTTGCGAATACTTCAGTTACCCAATGCACGCTTGGTTTTAGTTAGCTTCTTGATGTTGTTACAGGGGACATGCAAGTTTGGGGATTCATGCAGATACTTCCATCCGAAGCCACATGCTGTTAATCCAGCATTACCTCCATCTGGTGAGTTTGCTTTTGGTAGTATGGGTTAAAGGTGGAGGATGCATTATTAATATGTTTACGAGATATATCGCCTGTAGGATGCAACTTGAGCTTATATTGAAACCTGCTTGGCAATGCTAAATTTGACTTCTTAAGTGAATCCACATTGGGTTGTCTGGCTTCAGTTTAATTCAAACACTGCCTGAAGATCTTCACAGATTCCTAACTTAAGCATGTAGTTAAATTTGGCTTCATGTTAACTTGATGCAAGGAACTGCCGTTGTAATTCATTTTAGAGGGCCACCCATCTTTGCCCTTCTGTAGAGTTCAAGCAATACTTCTTCACTTACTTTTATCACAAAATAAATAGTTATCTCTACATAAATCTATTGAAGTATACATGTAGCCCTTGTAGACCGCTGTTCATTCTCCCATGGAGTGTATGTACATAGGGTAGTATGTGAGTTAAGAATTGCACATATTATTTTTTCTAATTAGTAATTGCTATTGCTATAGGATAATGCCTAGAACACTGAAACATTCAATTATTACATGCTAAAGCAATAATAAACTGTAAATTGAATTTAGTCCCTGGATAAGCCTTAAGTTTTGATATGCCTTTTATTACTTAGGGCCTGGCCCTGGAGCGATGATGCAACAGTCTAATTTTCTTGGAAGTCAACCCAATTTTGTTGGATACCAGGCAGTGGAAGGACATTCTTTCTCAGGTGATTTGATTATTGCATGAGACTCGCCAGACATAATACTCCATTGTTATAACTAGATTGAGTAGTCCAGACAGTTGCAAAGCTAATGACACTATTTCCTTCCAATTGATGGCTGGACTTTGTTTCCTACACAGTTTTTTTTTTCATTCTAATTAATGTTCAGAGTTTGTTTCTTACACTATTTTCTTTTCCAATTTCAATTAAAGCAACAAATAGCAACATTTGATGGTTTTTATGTCATCCAGTCAATCATATTGCTATTAAATATAGTTGCCCCCTACAACCCCAAAATCCCTCTAATCTCACCAATTATTGTTATAAACTAATAATATAGTAGGATGAAGTTTGCATTTGCATCATTTCGGAGGATGTTTATTTTTCTCAAGGGAAACCTTACCGCCGAAATTTCGCAAAAAACCGGCTGTTATCGGTGGGGCCCAGTAAAAATTCAAACCGGGTAAAAGATTTCGGATTTACCTAATTTTCATCGATGTATTAAGGAAATTTGCAACACATTTAAGTTATAGATGTGCACATGGCCTGGTGGGAAGGCAGTCTGGGAGAGAAAGGTCGTGGGTTTGAGCGTTGTTTGTACCAAATTTTTTTTCTTTTTACATCCAGAAATTTCAAATTTCAATTAAAAAATTTGTCCGAAAAAATCCGAAAAATATACCGCTACCCTCTGATAAAATTTGCAAACCTATAGCGTTTTCCCTAGTTTTTTCTAGCATGCCATGTAGCAATTGTTCGGCTAGTAAACAAAAGAAATTGACTGTGAAATGAGAAGAAAAGTTCCGCTAAAGAGAAAAAAGCTGGGCTGTTAGGTTCTGAAATTTTAACAGCTTAGATCACTCCCCTCCTTTCTGGAAAAATTAAGTTAAGATGAAAATATAGTTTTCTTCTTGGGTTGAGAGCACTGGCTCTATGCAGGAATACAGAAAGATTCCTACAATTTACCTTTTTCCCTCTGAAACTACCTCAAACTTGCATCGATCTTTGAGTTTTTCTGGCATTCCCCTTAATAACAAAAAATATGATATGTGACGAGCTAGCTGCTCATCGCCTCATCATGTTTTCCTTTCAGTCACTGGTCATGCCACGAATAGAACCCATTGCATACAATCATTGAATGTAATCCTTTGTATGCAAGCTGTTCACTGGTTGGTTCCTCCCAATCAGGGATCAAATAACCTGAACTGGACCGAATCCCGGCAGGTGGGCGGACGGTAACCGGCCGGTTACCGGTTTTCCCTGGAAAAACCCGGTTGAATTTCGTTTGAATTTGTTTAAAAATCAACCGAAATTCAAAATTTGAACTTGCAAAACCCGGGAAAACCGGCCGGGATTTTGGATCCCGGACCCCGGCTGGTAACCGGTAACCGGCCGGGAATTTTTTCTATGCTCCCAATCACTAATTAGGTGCTGTTTAGATGTTTCTAGGCAACTCGATTGCAATAGGGCCCGTCGGTTGGGAATTAAGGGGAATATTAGATGTTTCTAGGCTACATATTAAAACACTTAAGTAATTTGGTTTACTTATGAGTTATGAATCTGTTGTCAACTTAATCAATTCATGGCAACTATGCTTGAGAGCCTTGCCCTGCAACAACGAATTTAGATGCTTAGGAATGCAAAAGATGTCAGGGTAGAATAAGTGTTTGATCATACTTGTTTGCTTTAATGACCTTTTCTTTGATAATGCTGCATTTCTTTCTGTCATGTTTCACAGGGAACATACTAGGGGGCCACACTTCATGGGGCAACTTACCTCCGTCACTGCAACCTCCTCCCGAAGGTGGCTATCCTCCCATTCCTTTTGTCGGCTGGGGTTGAAGTGTCGTCTCTCTGAAGTCTGAATGATTTATGATGTTGTATATTGATTGGTTCTGTTAAAACTTCATGCTGGGTATGCAGTAGATCAAATGCGCAATATAAATTTCCGTAGCAATGAATGGTTGCTTCCTATGTACAAATGGAGTTGTACTTACAGAGATAGTTCTCGTATGCAATAGTACTTTTACAGTCTACCTCTAGTGAAAAGTGAATCTGGTGTTTACTTGAAATGCTGATTTTAAGCAGTAAAGCTCCATTTTGTTAGTTAAACTGCGCTGCTTACCCTTCTTTTCGCACTTAGAAAGGTTGCACAATGGGGAAGGGAGATGGATTGCATGGCTCCAGTGATAAATTCCTTAATGCGATGGAGGTTCAGTAAAACTAATATCAAACAAAAGAATATAGCCATCAGATGTGGATCGCCTTCAGAGTTGTGCAGTCCCCGACCACAACCGTTGGAATGGTTTGTCTTTGAGTCCTCACGCGGGCACGGTCCGATCCGTATTGCAAAAGCTTCCATAGTAGCTTACAATTTTTTCTCTCTCCATTTATTCACCAAGCTTCTCAGGTGGGTGACTTCTCGATGTTATAGGAGATGTCTCATGGAATTTGGATACGTCTAGCCAATTGACAGCTGCCGCCTTGCTTCATTGCTCATCAGCAATTATCAATGGTTAGTTGTTCACACAACATGGCATCGCTTATCAGTCTTTGACAACTTCTACCCATAATAAGTAGGGCATCACCAGTTTATTACAACTTAACAAGTTGATCACACCACATGGCATCGCTCATCAGTCTTTGACAACTTCTACCAATAATAAAGGGCAACAGTTTATTACAATACTCGTTGCATTTCCATGAACAATCGTCATGACAACAATACGAAAGTTTAAGAAATCAACCAAAGTTTGTTGGCACGAAATACATTTTTTTCTTCTTGAAACAAGGACACAAAATACATCTGGAAGGCAGGACTAGCCATCTTCATTCGACTGACAGGCACTCAACTATTAATCTGAAATGCGCTTGTTCGATTGGATCAGATCAGATCGTCTGCATCCAAGCCGATTGGCGATCGATCCGAGGCCACCGCAAGCAAATGACCAGCCACCTTTCTTCTTCCGCTTCGTCGTCGTCGCCGGACCTGCATCCCTGATACACCACCGGACGCTTCGGAGAGAACACCTCCGGTTGCTTCACCTCCTCCGGCGCCTCCCTCGCGCCGAGAAGTATCTCGTCCGTGCCGCCGCTGACGATGACTCGCAGGAGCAGTAGGATGGTAGCCATTGATCGTTTGATCAATGCAAACTGCTGGCTAGTCTACTTAGAATGATGGTAGCAAGAATGCTCAAGCAGCTACATATACTGAGCTGAGTTTTTCTTTACTGGTTTCAGGTAAATGTGCATTTCTTGCAAGACATTTGTTTTGTTCTTGCAAGGAATTTTTCTGGTGGATCACAGAAAGGTTGTGATCAGGGTTTGGTTTGATTGTGGTGCTCTGTTAGGCTCTAGGCGAACAGCTTTTAAAAGGTACGGTTGGTACCCATGTTGTGAAAATATTCAGCTAGTTCTCTTTACTGTGTCAGTGTTTGTTCATCCAACATTCTGGTTGCGCTTTTAGGTGGTAGAGAAAGGAGATTTTTTGGTTTTCTTCCTTTTCCATATGGTTTTGCAGCGTATGTTACCTAACTGAATTATTCGCCCGTTCGTTCAATCCGAGCACTGCACTAGCCAATGGACGTCTTGACCAACAAGCTCTTTTGGTCATACCAACTGCTGGCTTAAGACAGCTCATTTTCTTCAATTAATGGCACAAGAATGTCTCCAATTGGTCTTACGATTGAAGGCTCTTCCGTTGATAAACCGTGTCAATTAGCTAGGTCGTGCGTCGTGTCGGTGTCATGCTAAACATCAAATTTGGGTTAATGTAATGCAATCACAAAACATTCTAGTACGTGTTAACACCTGTAGTGATTTTCAGATGATAATGCCTATTATCTTGAAAGAGAGTCGCAGTCCCTACAAAGAAACAAATTCGGCGCCCTCATCTTGTTTTTGCTGTTGGTTATCTCATCGGCAGGTAAGGTCCGGACTGCTATGTCAGTGAGAGTACTTAGTGGCAGAGAGAGAGAGAGAGAGAGAGAGAGAGAGAGAGAGAGAGAGGAAATTCACTCTGAATTTGTGGCAAAAACATTTTTTTAAAAAATTCTACAACCATGGCGTAGCCAAGGTATTCAAGCAATGCCAGTGACAGTTCCAATTACTTACTATGCAAATTTTAGCTGGTATTCTCTCCGGTATGAAGTATACGCTTGATGCTCCAATCTTAGAGAGACCAAAAAGTAGAGTATCTGCTCTTGCAACTGTATTCGAGCATGTATGATGCAGGCGTTTCGAGAAGTGTTTAGTAAAGAAAAACTGATTTTCTTACCACGTATAATAGATAAGGTGCTTATTTTGTAGTATCAATATTTGATTAGACACTGGCATTTAAGAGGTGATTATGTATATAACTATATATAATTAATAGATAATACAATCATCTAAGTACCTACAAAAGAGATACTTATATTGATGAAATAACTTTTACATAGATGCTTGATGACTTTGCTATATTCTCTTTCTTTAAGTATTTGTATATAATCATCTTGCATTATACATGCTCTTAGAACACCTGCCGCCACATGCCATTGTTGAAAGGTCTTTTCTTAAGACAACCCATTCATCGTTAATGCACCATGCTTTCAAACCTTAATCATAAAAGGTATGCACAACCGCGCCCATCATTCTCTGTTCTCCAGCCAAGATCTCCGGTTATGAAATTATGAAGACCGCATCGCTGTCAGATGCTGATCAAAACAGCCAAGATAGGTCATGTGGGCTATATATTTCCGTAAATTTGTTTACTATGATTACCATGATTTGATCTTGTGACTTACAGTTTATGTCTTAAGAGTACTAGCCAATTGTTTTTTTTAAAATGCATTTACTTGTATAGAGTTCAGTTTATTGGTGATAACTGGTTGGTTAGCGGCGGTCATCAGTTAATATTGGTCAAGATCGGTTTGGCTGGTACTCGAGTTTTTTTTTTCAGTTCTCTTTTGAAGATATGTAGACATTACTTGCAACTTACAAGGATAAGGAAGAAAAAAAGGGTATGATGACAAAAGATAGAGAAAAGGAGAACACAATTTGCCATAACCTATCTGAAGTTTTCTAGACGGTATAGGATGAGTTGAACTGTTATCTTGAACTAGATGCGCCAATGTCTCATACGGTAAAGCACGAACCGAGGCTATAATACCTTTAATGTTATTTATATGCAAAATTAAACACAATTAATGTAATGAGTTATTGTAACATCCCAAATTTCAGAGCTTTAAAAATCTTTTGAATAATGGTAGTAAGAATATTCATCATTTGGATTATTTGAATATTAAATTAAAAAGCTTAATATGGACTTTAAGGACAAACTGATTTAATATGCTTAATCTCAACATCAACAATTGTCAAAACTATTTTATTTAGATTCTATATGCTTGGATATATTTTATAGAATTTTCTGGAATTTTTTCCAAAGTCATTTGCTATTTTCTAATTGCTATTTGCATTTTCTGGATTTATTAAAAAGAAAAATCTATTTTAAATCCTTCGGAACAGTGCTGGGCCGAAGCCCAACACTATTCCACCCGCCACTCACCCTGTAGTTGGATCAACATCGCCGGCCGCCGCCGCATGCCATGAGTTCGCCTCGCTTTGCCCTCACCGATCTTCGCCGTCCCTTTCGGTCGATCCTCGCCGCTTCGCTCGCCGCCTCGCTCTTCTCTCGCCAAAGGGACCGCCATCGAGTCGTCGCTCACTATTGTCTTCTTCTTCCTCGCGCCGCGCCCGAGTTCGCCATTGCTGGAGCTTCAAGTTTATCCGACAAAACCGTATTCGCTGCTGATTCTTCGCGCCGACCCCGCCAAATCGTGTCTTCGGTTATTTCTTACCCGTTCCAAACCAAATCAAAACCGAATCGGTTTCAATCTCGAGAATCATGGAATTCAAAACCCGGTCGTTTCGACCCGATTTGGGGATTTCCAACCGCGCCCCCGGCCTATAAATACCTCCCTAGCACCGCCCGCCTCCGCAACCCAAAGCCGCCACTCGCCGCTCGATCGCTTTAGCGCCGCCAAGATTTCGAGTTTTAGGGTTTCGCCGAGTTTCTTCTCCGGTGAATTGCGCCGTGCTTCGTCGCCTTTGCCTCGCCGATCGCACCATCGTGATCGCAAGTCTCGAGCTACCTCGTGCGCACTCTCCTCGTCGCCGAGCATCGCGAGCTTCCGCCCAACAAACCCGAGTCTTAGCCGCTTCTTCCTCGCCACGCCATCTCCGTTAACCCTGTGCTCAAACCAAGCCATCAGTGCGCAATAATCCTCTACACGTTGGCACCACTCACCGCCGGCGAAGTCGCCACCGTCGCTTGCTATTGGTTCCCGAGCCACCGCCGCTTGCCGATCCGATGTGGCGGCCGCGGCGGCCACCACCTCACCAAGTGCGTGCGCGGTCACCTCGTTGGCGCCGTTCGCGTCGTTACTCACACGCGGGTGCACCACCTCACCACCACCAGATCCAAAGGCTCGGTGGATTTGGTCCACCGTGAGTCGTACACCGACGATGGGTCCCACATGTCGATTTCTTTTAAATATATTTCTTTTCCGAAATTCTCAAATGACGCAAGCATTGCGCAATAATCCGATTTTCCTTTATAAAATAATTCGGAAATTCAAGAAATTCCAAATTAGGGTTTAATTGATTTTCAAATCTTCCAAAGCCCATATCTTTTGCATCCAAGTCCAATTGAGCCCATTCAAATTTGTAAATTCATATAAAATTAAGATCTATTTAATGGTGAATTTTATTTGAATTTTTGGAGTTGTTTTGCCTCTGTTATTTATTTATTTTTGTTTCTTTTGTCTCGTTTGCGGGTAGACGTCGATACTTCGGGGAATTTTGCAGAAGAAGGAGCACCTCAAGACCAAGACCAATATCTAGATCTATTCCAAGGCAAGTTATACCTTTGATCATATTGAACCCAGTTTTCAAAATACTTTGTTTCAATATATTGCATTCTATTTCAAGTATTTATTTAAATGCTTTTGGGTATAGTTATTAATCCAATTTGTTATATCCACCTTGTCTATTATATGCCATGATCTTTTGTCACCCTAGGTTGGTTAATTATTAGTTGGTATTATCGTAGCACCAACGTGGGTTGGTTAGATACGATTAGACTGCTTAGCCATGCCACGAGTCATCATTTCATGTGAGAGTTGCAATTATAAACTTGACTAAGTGATTATGGAACTGTGTGATGAAACTGTGTGTGCCGTGTGTTGTTACTCGTTGATGGCATGTGTTGCATTTAATCAACAGGGTGGGAAAAGATTTAGACTGAGGCAAGTGGTGGATTCTGTGTGAATGGTGGAGCTGTGTGCTTATTAAACTTTGTGATTTGGGTTAAAACTGGAAGTCTTGCCTTGGTCAATTAAGGACTTAACTTTGTGCGCCATTGAACTGGGCCTTACTGTACGACTTAGTAAGTTATGGAGTCTTAACATTGACAACTCAAAGTTGTATTTAAGCCGTGTGATGGGTGGAGGTGTGATATGTCACATCGCGGACGGTTTGTTTGCATCCTCGTCCAATGGTGGGTGTCGCTCCAAGGGTCAGTGTACAAATTGACTATGGCAGAAGCACACCAGAGTGTCATTGTTTGAGATGAAGTTTCAAAGGTTTTGTTATGGTCAATGATCGCTACACCGATTGTATCGTGTGGGTAAAGTGTACAAACTCTGCAGAGTGTTTAAATCAATCTATTCAATAGCCGCCCTCTGCTATGGACATGCTCTGAATTTCACACGAGGGGTAGATTTTCATAAAACAATTGGGAAGGTTCATTTGTGTGAGATAATTTGTTCAAATTGTGTGAAAGAACTTGATTAGACTATGTGTACTTTGTGAAATCAATTGTTAACTTATTATTGTCTATTTGTTTTGAATTATGCTTTCAATCTATTATTTGTATTCAATTGCAAATGTTGCATTTCAAAAATAACCACGAAGCCATTCCTTTGGAATAAGCCATCATCTATAAATTGCATTCGTGGTATGACTTATGCGAGTACGGTGTGTACTCACTCTTGCTAAACAAATCAATGTATGGAGGAGTCGTCACCGCTTTTGAAGAGGAATTTTACGAAGGTTGAGCGTTAGGGTCTTGATCCCGCCGGTTGCTTGGTAAATTGATGGGAGCCACCGAGTTTATTTCGTTTCACATGCAGCTTATTTCTTTATTGTCGACCTTGCATGGCTTAATAAATGTAAACTCGACCGTAAGGTCCCAACAGTTATTTGTTATTTAAAGGTACTCGTTTATTCTTATATTCGTTGTATGGATGTGATATTTCATCAATGTTGATACTGTGTGCACTAGCGTGATCCTGGACTAGTGTAGAATACACAGAGGGTCTAGATTTGCATATTTGGGTCCCGACAGTTATATCTCTAAGTTATCTATAAAGGACCCCACAAAATGAGGTCACAAAATGTATGGGTTGCAAACGACATGGATACAATAGCAAAAATATGATATCTATAAGGGCCTTATAGATAGATGACTTCTATCTCTCTCATCCATATTATAAAAAAATCTTACATGACAAGGATTCTAGATTACTGATATCACCCTATTGTACATACCCTAAAGCATATATAGTGGGGTGACATCAGTAGTTTATAATCTTTGCTATGTATAATTTTTAATAATGTGGATGAGAGATAACAATGAGAGAGAATGAAGCTGTCTGGAATGCAATAGACAGTCTATAAAACCTTTATAGACGGTTGCGTTGATGTTATATCCATGTTGTTTGCACATTTTTATCTATAGACAACATAGAGAATATTACAGACAACAACCGTCTATACTATTGTACACATACTTAGATTGTAACCTCAACCATGACAGTCACGAGGGTCTTGCTGTATGGAGACATTGACGCATCTAGTTCAAGACAACAGTTCAACCCATACTATACCGGAAAATGTTCGCATTTTTTAAAAATGAAAAAGTGGTTTTCTGTCTTTAAAAAAGATGAGTTGGGTTCCGCTAAGGCCCTGTTTAGTGTGAAATTACCACGTTTCAAGCGAGGCCTAAGATCCAGATCGGACGGTCGTGGAGGACGACACGGTGAAGGAACACCGATGGATCCAAATCCACCATCAATGGGTCACCCACCGAAATTACCAGTTACCACGTTGGCACTAGAACTCGCCCCACAGCCAACAGGATAAGAGACATGCGCGCCAGGCTCGCCGTGCCCATCGCCGGCGCCTCTCCGCCGCCGCGGCGGCCGTTCTCCCCCTCGCGTCGCCCCCCAAGGGCACCCACCCGGTTTTCGTTGCCCAGACCCGCCCGCGCCCTGCAGAACGGCGGGGGCGGCAGGCCCCTGGGGCGCGCCTGGCCCGCCGTCTCCACCGCCCTCTTCGGCGCGGGGTTCGTCCTCGGCCCGCTGCTCGATGGAATACACTCCCGCGTAGGCCTCCAGGTGTACCACGACGGCGCCCTCGCCATCGGCCCCCTCCGCACCCACATCCTGGTGCCGCCCTTGCTCGGAGCGTTCTACTGCACCGTCGGCCTGCTCCAGCTGTTCTCTGACGAGAGGGTGGCGCCCCCTAATTCCAAGGCCACCGGAACAGCGCAGAAGACCGCGACGTCGCTGGTGTTCGTGCTATACATATCTTCAAAATTTCATTCTGGATGTCGTGATTTCTTGCGTTGCTGTCGTTGAACTCCGCGTGGCCGTGCAGAGTTCTTGCCCTGTTCATCGAGCTCAGCGCGGAGATGTACAGAGCAGGGGTGCCCAGCAACGTGGAGGCATACGTTCTTTTCGCCGTTGCAGAGTTCGTGTGGCTGCTTCTCGATGGCTCCTGGCTCGGCTTCGCCTTCGCGTGCCTCGTCGGCGTCGCCTGCCCTCTCGCCGAGATCCCACTGATCAAGTAACACCACCACCTACATTTTACCGGGATTGCTTACTTACGATGCACACCCGCTCATCTTTCCAACTGCATTTGAGCTTGAATTTAGTAATGTTACTACTACAGTTCTACCGAATACTGATGCAGATTGCTTGACTGCTGGAGCTATCCGAACGCCGACGTCCAACTGCTCGGCGAGGCAAGTACATCTCTCTCTCTCTCGACAGTATAATTCAGACATGTAGATTGCGCATAAGTATGGCTGATTACAATCGTGCCGATTGATCTTGTCAGGGGCTGATGAGCTGGACGACGACGTGCTACTTCGTGTACACGCCGTTCCTGGTAAATCTCGCAAGATGGCTCAAGTCACAGCTGGCGGGTGATGCGGAGGGAGACGAAGAAGCAGCAGCTGATGATTCTTCCCATTGATAAAGACCATGATGTTCTGCTCAGTATCCGCCTGGCCATGTACCGGGATGTCAACAAACTGAAACACTGATAAAACTGTGCATTTCAGAATTTGTCGTACAAGGAAGATGGCTTAATTAATTATAGTGCACTTTGCAGTTCACAGCGTATACTGGGTGGACAGTTAACGGATTGGTGATAAATTAGGCAGGATGTAGAAGCTACGCTAGCGACACGGGCTAGATTAGTGGCATTAAAATAGTGTTACTGTGCCGTGAGAATAAATGTAATTACAAAGGACCTAATTAATCGATAACTGAAGTGGTTTTGTATGTGCTAGTGATGTTCACACTCCTAACATCTGTTACTGAAGTCGCCCTAGATAAGTGCAGTCGAATCGTATCAATTTTGATTAAAGCTATTATTTGAAATATGTAGTTTGAATGTACTAAAATGGTATAAGTAATTTTGTCACGGAAAATACTTTCATAACATCACATTTTAAAACTTTTTTTCAAAAACACGGTGATAAAATTTAGTGGTTAAAATGACATCTTGTTAACTTTGAAAATTTAAAAACAACTTCCTCTTATGATTGGAGGAAGTAGTATGCATGAGTTTCACAAGATACAATGGTTTGCAAGAATTACCTGAACCTGACAGTACAGGAAGACAAGAGGAGAGCATTTGGGCCCATTTATTCAGTGAATAACTTGTGTAAATCTGTCAGCAGTTCGTCCTGGTTCCTTACGTATAGTTTTTTCATTCAAAAAAGAAAATTCGAAATTTCGAGAACCCGCATGCAGGACCTCCATGCGTTTTTGTATTAACAAAAAATTAGAGCTCCATGCGTTTTTGTATTAACAAAAAAAGGTTCGCAAAGATAGCTGCCAATTACTACCACCAGGATCAGGGGCCAACTAAATACATAACTTATCAATACATGCAGCGGCTGCAGCCCGACATTGTTGACGTTAATTCGTCCTTGATCTCTTTGGTGAAAAAGCATACGAGTGATCTCGCCTTGGAAACGCGTGCATTTCCGTTCTAGCCAGATAGAGCGAAGGTTGAGGATGATCAAACAATTGATTCCCTTGAAATTCTTCTGTTCTCACTCCGCTTCTAACCGATAACCATCAATCTCTCAAGTTAATTGTGCCATCAACACGATTTAACTACAATTTCGATGTCATCTTTGCAGGAAGTAGTTAAACATAGTACTCAATCTCTGTTATTTTTAAAGGACGTTTTCAATTGTGGTCAAACCTTTTGAACCTTGATCGTCAATACGTTTAAAACTATATAAATAGTCTGATGAAAGTTGTCTCAATAGATTTGTTAATAAAATCAATTTCTAAATATACAATGATCTAACTATACTACTTCCTCTCATCACAAAAGGAAGTCGCACTAGAATACGTTCAATCAAACCGTATCAATTTTGATCAAATATATTATCTAAAATATGTTGTTTTGGTATACGAAAATGGTATGCGTGAATTTATCACGAAAAATAATTTCATAACATTACACTTTTATAATATTTTTTTGAATATACGATGATAAAATTTAGTGGTCAAAGTGGTATCTTGTCGATTTCAAAAAGCAAAAAACAACTTACTTTTACGACTTGAGTGAGAAAAGTTTTGAAAAATAACAGTCAAAACTACATATCGGATACCATGACAAGTCAATTACGTCGTTAAAAAGAACAGAACGAGTAATTAGCAACGGTAATCGACAAGCCATCCACCATTAATACCCCCTCTCCTTTTCCCCTTCGACCACACCCCAATTATTCACCATCAAACGTGTACTTACACAATCTCCAATCAGCCGCTCTCTCAAATAATAATGTACTAGTACTACTGTCAATACCACTTGTCAATATCATCGACAAGTAGCAGTTTTTATGATTTTGTCGGACTCACATTTGCTGAGTGTTTACACTTAACTAGAAGGCAACCCACGTCAAATGACACGGTTGTGGGTTTTGTACGCAGGTGACAAAGTTATAAACAAATTTATTTATTTTTGAACATTAGGATTTGACGTACGATAGCGCATAAACTATATCTGCGCAAAACAAAAGATGAATATAACAAATAGTATTTCATATTTTTGTGAAAACTCATCACTTTCTATTCTAACTTGTACACATCGCTAAGTAGAGTATAATCAAAATAGTAAGAGTTCAGAATACGAATGTGTAAACTTTGTTAGATGTCACCTATCAAGAGGACCCCCAATTAGCTAGCTTGATAAAATATCGAACCCCGGATTTCTCCATCCGGATTCCTCAATGAAAATACTGTGCTATTCCCTGGATCAGTAGATAACACTTCACAGGTACATTGCTGAATCAAACCATACATGACGCAAAATTATTTCATTCATTAATTTACACATCAGAGTTTACATAGACTGCTTCGGACCAATTTTTACAATAAGGGCCGAACAGGCCAAATGAATACATTACAAAAGATAGCGGAAGTGACAACGCAAGCAAAAGGAGTGAGGGCACATCTTACCACAGGTAAGTGACCGGGGAACTCGTGTACGCCCGATATTATCCGAAAACTTCGAACAATATAGAAGGTACACAAGAACCGACATAGTCAGCTAGACTGGGATGAGACTAGAACAGCTAAGGACTAAACTACGCTTCAACGATTCCTGGGTTTTCAGACTTCTGGATCATTGTTGCAGTCGACAGCTGGGTTCCTGTTTCTGAGGGTTTGGGGAAAGAGCGAGAATGAGCACAATTACGGTGCTCGCGAGCCAACACACAGATGCAATAATATATATGCAAGGTGTAACAAGAATAGCTCAGGTTCTTTTATTTGCGTAAAACATCATTTGTAAATACATATATTAGAAAGTCCTATCACTTAGCATTTGGACCAAATTGCATTTTAAAAGAGATTAATTGTACAATATTTAGTAAAAGCAGAGGCTACCTCCACCTTCATGCTTATATTTTTGTTGGTGGTCATACCCACCTATTACCAACGCTGGGTAAGAATATCCAGGAAAAATCCAAAGCAAGGGCTAGGTGAGCCCCGCACATTTTTCAACCCATCCACAAAAGTTTTTGAAATAGAACTAACTCTCGTAAGCTCGCATGCTCGCCCGTGACCGTGGGCATGACTGTTCGAACAGTTTTTATTCTCTGCAGAGATTGTAAGAATAATCAGCTTGATATGTACACACGTTTCCGTAGACATGTGAATCAAGGGGAGATTATCACAAGGCCTTTACAAGGCATCCCTCGATATTTGCCACACTCGCTAAGGTTTCACCTGAGTGGGGTTTCGTTCCAGTGGGACCCGACTGTAATACCCCGGATTTGGATCGGGTAATTAGAAAAGCAGCTGGGGAGGAAAAGGCAAACAAGAACTGAAATTTCCTGAATCGGCGGGGGATTTTCAGCGAAGGGGGCCATGAGAGGGGCCAGCCAAGGGGGGGTTTTGACACACTGAAAACCCCCCCTCCCATGTCCAAAAGGCCAGGCCTTAACGCCCAGCTCCTAGGCAGCTTGAGCATGTATGTTTGATATAAAAATTGCTATATCTGGGATATCGGTAGTTGTAAATCCTATTCGATGCATAAATCCCCTTAAAATATTGATGCCCTTACTGTTGTAGCCATTACGATAAGATTTAGGCAATAGATAATGTCAAATTGGGAGTTTTAAGTGCGATTATCACACAAATGCTTATTAGAGTGGTAGTTTTCCCTTAAAAGCTATAAAAGGGCAATATGATAAACGTGAGTTTAGGAGATTTATTAAAAATGTATAGAGGGGTGTACCTCTGTTATTTTGTATAAAAATGAAAATGAAAAACCTAGTTTTCGACGCGGACGAGTTATATTATGTTATGAGAAGAGTGAAAGGTGTACCTCACTAGTAGATAGGGGGAGATTCTCACCCGGGTCAATTAAGCACCGAACGTCGGTATATCCAACCTAAGCGTAAGCGTACAATCACATGTGATGGTATGGGACGGAATTAGCTAATTAAGTCATTGAAAATTAATCTTGCACGTTAGTAGACCGTAGTAGTGCGGGCATAACCGAATGTAGGCTTGTCCGAAGGGGCTTCCTTCATTGAGGCGTTTGGTACAAAGTTTGCTAACACAACTGGGAATGCCTCACTTGACGGGGTGTACCCGAGCAATGTGAGGGTATCCATTCGTTGGGCTAATGCAAGGGTAGGACTAGATGATGCAATGGCTTCGACGCGTGCTCTACGCTGCTTACCAAAGGTAGTGAGCAGTGGTATTGACAGATGCCGAATAAAATAGAGAATTTGTGTGATGTGGATAAAGTTGTACTCCTCTACATAGTGTAAATCTATTTAAATAGTCGTGCTCGTGGTGATGAGCGTGCTAAGTGTAGTATTGCCGGGTATAGTATTGATTTTCATAAAAAGAGTTTTCGTTGGAAAACATGGAAAATATTTTGTTGGTTTTTATTTGGGTTGAGCCATGTCTATAGCTGAAAGTAAAATATTGCTCGCAGCCGAGGAGGGTTGCGAGTTGTTATTGTTATTCATTCAATTATTTATTAGTTGTCATCATTCTATTTAGCTTCTCTTTAAACTTCCGTCAGCGAAAATACTACTTAATGATATTGCAAATGAAACTCGCATTATGCTGAAAATAACTTGTAGAGTAGTGCAAGTCCTCTTGTTAGCCTTGCATATATATACTTTGATAGTACTTGTTTTTATTTGGCCGATCGGCCGATAATGTAATAACTTGTAATCGCTTATGTACCCATTTTTGCTTTACTTTTATACATGTGAATGTATGGATGTACTATCAATGTTGAAGTTGTGTGTACTAGTGAACTAGTATGATACATACACGAGTATTCCAGGTATTCAACGTTTGGGGTCCGACATACACATGGAGAAAAAAAAGAGAAATCGTACTGAAAATGAAATCCAAAAATAAAAGAAAAGGTTAAAGCTACTATTAACTGAAATTTTCCTCTTTTTTGTTTCTCCTAATATACATTGTGTTTTCAATTGAATTTTTGCAAGATGTTTGATTGTATCTTGCCTTATATGACCAATTTGTTTTCAAATTTTTCATAACCATTATATTTTAAAGTAGATGCCCCGTTCTGTTCTGACATAAGAGGTAGATGCATGAAAAAAACCCAACCAGAACCAAACTTATCGGTGGGAACCGGGATTCCAAATACCGGTCAGAAAACTTTAAATTTAAATTCAAAATTCCGGCAGTTACATTCCAAATAAAAAAAAATCAGACGAATTTCAACCAAAATTTTCCCAGATTTTTCGGATACCCGTCGCCCAGCTGGATTTGACCTGGTAGCGGTTTTTGAATCCTTCAAACCAAAACTTTTTGTTGCCTGGCTGAGCTGATTCAACATTTGGTCCGTATCATTCTCAAATCGTCACGATAGACTGATCTCCTTAAATCATGCTAATGATTATTGACGAACGGTTGGGATGCACAAATGTCGCCGCAAGAACCAAGTGCCCAACCACCGCAGGAACGAGGAATCTCCTCGAACTACTGATTACAGGAGGACATGAAGAGAACACATCTGAATCAATTCAATTGGACCAGTCCACAACACACAATCTGTACAGGTTACTTGTAGGCTGGACGACTAAAAAGAACAAGTAACATCACGCAAAGAACCATAAAATAATCCAAAACAAGAAACAAATATGGAGAAGTGTTCTAGCTTAGTAGCATAACCTTACCAGATTTCATAATCTACCTCTACATAGATTGGAGGCAAAACATACTCTGAAGAAATAGGTACGAATTTTTATTAGTGGACATTTTCCTGACCTTCACTTCTTTTGGATTGACCGTGGTATATATGTATGCTATTATTGCAACATCCATTGGACATCTTACAAGTGGGAGTGGGGTAGTGAAAGTTTTGGTAACTAAAATTTGTTTGTACATAATTATCCCCTTTTTTTTGTTTCTCTCAATACATAGAGATATATCATGATATTCTGTAAGGTTACAGAACATGTCGAACACCATCCATCTTGTAAGAACTGTTAAATAGGACCTGCATGACTCTACAACCAAAACTGACATACCAACAGATCTGATGCAAATTTACAGTCCAATTTAGAAACAAAATAGTAGATTTCTATAAATGCATACCAGTATGCGGAAATCTCAAGTTGGTAAATAAACTGCAGCAACCAACATCAGGTTAACACTGTTTACATCGTTCATAACATCAACCAGTTTCATCGTAGTAACAGAAAAGCAGTAGATACAATATCTGAATTCCATTTTGACACTTCAACATCTCGTTGTGATGGTACTGAAGACTGCAAAAGAATGAGCAACTGGAACACATGTTGCTGCCAAAATACGAAAATTCTTACCTTCTGAAACTACATTAACAGAAAATAGGCGCTAAGACAGTAGCACACCATTGACTCAGATTCCTCACAAAAGCGCCCTGAAAATTCGGGAACCGCTCTTAGGTACTCAAAAATGGAATGGAATCGGTCAACATCTCCTAGAAAGATGGAGGCAACCAAGTCCCCATATATTGTATGTAACGTAGTCGCAACCCTTTAACTACCTTACCAAACTTACCTGGAACACCACCTTACCCTTGTGTGCCAGTTTCTCAAACCACGAGAAGGCTATGTCTAAATACATTTAAACTGCACAACTTAAGATCAAAAGCTACACGAGTTTTAACTCACCACGAGTCAACAGCTAATATCGCCCATAGGTCCTCCCAAAATCATCATGCTTCTCATGCTGAAACTCACCATAAGCAGCATGAGGCCTTGGGGCAGAGTAGTTATCAGCGGCATATGGATATGTGTTCTTTGAATCGATTGGTGGACCACTAGCTGCAAAATATGTAGTTCTCTGATCAAAATCTGGATAGGCAGTCTGGGTGTGCGAAGTCTTCTGAGCCTGCTGTTGCCTTTTAAAGCTTTGTTCAAGAAATTCATCCCACTTCCTTGCATGCATACTCCTCATGGCAGTCACTCTCTTCATGTGGTTTTCTCTCATTTCTCTAAGTGACTGCATTGGAAAGAAGAATAACATTAGGAAATACCACAGGCAGTTAGCAGACCTTTTCAACATAGGATGAAACACATTACAAAAGCAACCGTACTGCAAGGTGCACATCTTAAATCATTTAATAGACATAGTTATTAGTTATGCTGGTAGCCCTTTGGCATAAAACATATTTCTAGTTTACAACCAGAAGTCTATTGCATATAAAGGATCCAAACAACTTCATTGTTACAGCTAACAAAACCAAAAGAAATAAATTAGTAATCCTTGCAAGTGTTTCGAGTTGTGTTGCCTTCCAGTAAGGTAGATTACCCGTTACTCTCCCACAGTTCCATGAAAGAAGTAAGGTAGGCAAATGATTAATGATGGCAGGAGATTTTTTTAAAAATAATAAAGGTGCAGAAATCCACCACCTAAAGTGCAATCCTTCCAAAATGCTAGAGAAAAAGGGGGAGGGGAGGGCCCTCAAATAAAGTGGGCTCATTTTAACTCCAGTTTTCAATTGAACCAATTAGTCATCCAATTCTAAATAGGTAGTTAAAAAAGGCATGTATTGCTAAAATGAACCGAGTAGAAGTTGGGAGGTCCAGTTAATTCCAACTGAAAGGCTGGATGTAGAAGAGCAGTACGATCCCACAACCCCAAAATTCTGAAATCGTTTTGTACTTTCTTGTATCCTTTAAATGGATGAAATTATTAGAGCCCCCGATTTCTTACCTAAAAGATTAAAAAACTAACACTTGAAAGAAAAAAGGAAAAGAAAACTGAGGCTTTCATTTTGTTAATATTGTATTTGGGGTGAGGTGCACTTTGTGATATACTTATTTTATAATACTTTTACGTACTGTGGTAATACAAATTATCTGAAACTTATGAACTTCATTAGGAAAAAAAGTAAAGTAAAGAATGTATTGTGTTGCAGACACTTTCTGTCAATGGACAAATCAGAGCAATAATGTTAGTTCAATAAACAAGAGCTCCCAATTAGATGCCACCAATAAACATTTCATATTAAATTATTTAACAGAGAAATGAAATGCCATACAATATACTATACCAACAAGCAGTTTACCTCACGATGGTTGTAGTTCTCTTCATCCTCCTCTTGGTCACGGGCTCTAGCTAATTCCATAGCTTCTCTTTTAAACTCCATTTCAAGCTCTTCCAAAGTTTGTGGACAGGAAGGCAGGTCAAACTTACGGTCTAAACGGGAATCTGTTCCATACCTCTCAATGCTCCAGTTAATGGGCATACGTGTTGCGGCATATTGGCTATTCCCACCATGTGATCTAAGGGAATCATCAAGATAAGAGGGTTGGCATGGAGATTTTGATTGGGCTGGACGGCCTTTTGCTCCATAGTTGGCATAAGCTTCAGCAAAAGGAAGAACATGCAAGATATGCATTTTAGTTCCAGATGGCTAAGATAGTTTGATACCTAAGTAGACTTTACTGCATAGTGAAAGGAGGAATATTGCCAGATGCAATACACATATTGCAAGCCATCCAACTCATAGATGTCCGAAAAATCTTTCCACATGGAACTTGTATTCAAGATAATCTGTCTGATCATAACCAGACAGACATCACTTCATTTTCGAGCACATAAAGCTTGAACTTACCTCTAGCTGCAAAAGGACCAAACAAGTTATACTGTAGCATGGCGGAACCAACAAAAAGGGGCCAAAGGCATTTTCTTATGCTCAACTTGACTAGATTGTCTGGCTCATAATATTTGCCCATACAACAAATAATAAGATCAGTGTGCTTGAGCGCCCTACCTTGTGGAGATCCTTTTGAATACTTGGGCATATCATCGTGTAAGCGACCATCTAGAGGCCTTTCATTATAGTAGCCTTTACTTTGAGAGCGTGATGCATTTCTTGGACTATGAGACCATTGAGAATCAGAGTGCCTGGGGCGAAAATCATTGGAATTTCGTACAGGGGATCTAGAACGATCCCGTTTTGGGCTGCTTGAACTATGTTTACCTTTGCCCTCCTGAATGATTTTATGCACAGCATCTACACCTTTAGCTAGTACTAACCTATCTTTCCCACTGACAAACAGGAACTTCTCATCCATTCTGATTTTACACCCCACATCCTTCTCAATCTGACTTATTATCTTCTCAGTGAAAAGATCCCTGACTTGTTTATCTCTTGCTGGAACTCTTTCAAAAAAATCTGCATTTCTCCTATTTGCTCCAAGTGTGGATGGACAACCCTATTCAAAAAGGTTAAAGAAAATGTGAACTGAACAACAAGCTTTGACACTTTTACGATAACAGCAGAAAGTAATGTTAAAACAGTAGTAGTTTTACAAGAACCTATTTAGAGGATACATATGCATAAAAAATGTACGTAAAGCATTATAATGTCTCTAATCGATGTCAAGATGCATACAGAAAGCTTGCAGAGGTGCTTGAGGCAAAAATAACTCGTGCTGGACCTGCGCACTGATGTGACCTCGATGAGATATAATAATCGAATGGAAGAAAGAGGAATAACAAGTAGAAATTATATCATGCTGACATAACAAGGTAAATATACGTCAGTTGCATATAATTTGAGTTTTTTTAGGACATATTATCCTAATTTATGTTATGCATGCTATCAATTTGTGCTTGAGTTTATATCCACCAGGATCAAATCAGCTGGACTGCAGCGGTAATTTATGTTATGCATGTTAGAAAATATTAAGGCCAGGGTTTTGCTATTCACAACTATACATCTTATTTATTAATGAAAGAGTACATATAGAGAATTACATAGGACTCATGGGTTAAGAGGAGAGGGAGAGAATGTACAAGACTCTTTAACACCCCCCTCAAGGTGGATCAGGAGGATCTGATGCACTAAATTTGAGTAGATGAAGCCGATGTTGTTCTTGAGTCTGAGCTTTAGCGAAGAAATCCGCACCTTGAAACTCTGATGGTACATACTTGAGGTCGATGGTCAACTGCTATGAGAACGTGTGAAGGATGCATCGACACCAATATGCTTTGTCAACTCATGCTTCACTGGATCACTAGCAATCTAAATGACACTTGTATTGTCACAAAATAGAGGTGTAGGATTGTCACAATGGACACCGAGATCAGCTAAGAGCCATCGAAGCCAAATGGTCTCTGAGGTGGTAGCGGCAAGGGCTCGAAACTCAGCCTCTGCACTAGAGCGTGACACCGCAGTCTGCTTCTTGGACTTCCAGGCAATGAGCGAAGTACCAGAGAGATGCAATAGCCAGTAATAGATCGGTGATCAGCGGGATCACTCGCCCAAGCGGGGTTAGAGTAAGTGTGGAGCTGGAGCTAACTCGAACTAACATAGAGCAAATGTCTGAACGCACTGCCCCTATCTCAGCACATGAAGAACATGACCATAGTGAACTGATTTGGGAGCATTGACAAACTGGTTGAGCACATGAATAGCATGAGCAATGTCTAGCCCAGTGACAATGAGATAAACAAGGCTCCCAACGAGCTGATGATGGCGGGAAGGATCTATCAGTGGTACACCGTCTGTAGGTCGAAGCTACAAGTGAAGCTCTATAGGTGTGGCAGCATTGTGAGTATCAATCATCCCAAAGCGAGCAAGTAGATCTTGACCGTAGCAATGCTGAGAAATGTGCTATCCATCACAACCAGAATGAACCTCAATCCCCAGAAAATTACTCGATGGTCCCAAATCGGACATCATAAATTGTTCATTCAATTTCTACTTGACAAAAGTCACATAATCCATGTCATCTCTTAGGTGCCTGGACAGAAGAACGATCACGTAGGGCATACTGTGATGTAGTAGATCAATCGTCCGAGTCTGTGGTATTGGTTGGAGGGCCAAGTGGAGGAAAGGACGACTGAGGATCGAAAGGCTGTCGGCGACTATAGTGAAAGGGAAGAGTGGAAGTGTCAAAAACTGGTGGAGCTGGTTGAGGAGACGCACTAGAAGGTGAAACTGGTGGAGAAGGTGTATCTGGAAAAGACACGTCTGGTGAAGGAATGAGAGGTGGACATAAAAAAGAGGTAGAATCTGTGGAAGAAGTGGGATGCGTAGGATGATGATAATGTTATGAATTGTGTGTATCTATTGAAGAGGCCTAAAGGGCAATATATATTAGAGTACAAGAGGTATAAATAAGGATATGTTAGAGATAGATTCTATCTCTAACATATCTCTAGTACCCTATCTCTAATATATCTCTAACACCCCCCCTCTCAAATGCAAGGCGTATGCAATAGCATTGCATTTGGAAAGGGTTGACACTAAAATATAAAAAAAATCCAAAATCCGAGTCTTGATAATGTCGTCGTAGCATGCAGCTCTTGGAAAATGTCGAGTATCAAAAGACCTCCTCCCATCCGGTGTCGTGCGACGGCTCATAAAGCACAAGGTGCGGGAGCAAAGCCGACCGCGGCAATAGATCGAAGAAGATGATGAAACTGACATGAATAGAGAGTTGTCAAATCAAGTCGAATAGAAATAGGTGGAAGCATAGCAGCGCAGATCGAAGCCCAAGACGGCGGCGGCGCGAAAGAAGTGTTGTGGCCTTAAAAGCTCGGGGCGGCGGCTAAGAAAGCGACGACATCATAACGACTTCTACGATCTGCACGCGACTTAGAAAGAAGAGCGGGAGAGGCGGCCGCTGACATGCATAAGGCAATTCCTATGCTTCTATGACTGACAAAAAATTTGTGGACTCGCATGGCTTAGACGAACTCAAATATTTGGATGGACGCAACGGAAATAACGACACAAAGAAATGAAAAAAACTAAGGATAACTAGCAGCAGGAAGCAATCGCATCTCTTAAACAGCGGAAGAAGTTGCAAGAAGCTGGAGCTGGAGAAGCCATTGCAGAAACCAAAGCCGGAGCCAGGGAAACCGGAGCGGCTTCGGCTTGATCCGGTTAAACCAGATCGACTCACAAGGCCAAGCCGCTTGTGCCCTCCTTTCTGATCTCTTCGCCTCCTTCCTCCGATCCCCACTGTGCGCCACTCGAGCGCGCAGCCATCGTCGGCGTCGGAGGTGACCAAGATGCGGATCCCAGCGGCGCCGCGGATCTCTTGGAGGAACTAATGGCAGTGACCGCAGGGCATGTGGGAGATGGCGACGACGCGTAGGTCGGGCTCCCCCACGGCGCCCACAAGAAACCGCGAGATCGGCGCGCGTGCTTCATCGCCGATGGCACTAGCAATAAAGCGATCCTCCACATACGGAGACGCGAATCCGAGCGGGCGACGGATCGCGCGGTGGCGTCTCGCAAGCGGCGGCCGCAGACGCTTCGGCAAGACGCGCTCGCGGCGCCGACTCCTTCAACGCCGAGGCGCTCGATGTCCTCGGCTGATCGCCACCGCGGTCGGCGGAGGCCGAGCGGCGCTGGATCCGGCGGGAAGGCCCGTCGGCGATCTCGAGGCCAGAGGAGCGGGCGGCGGTGAGAGAGCGCCGAATCCGACGGCGGAAACCGGATCCGCGCGAGAGGCCGGATCCGGCTTGTCGCGCGAAGACTACGATCCGGCGAGAGGCGGCCGAGCCGACTCTTCCGCCTGGCTCGGGGGCAACGCTTGCCAAGCAGCTTGAACGGCGTAAGAAGACGCCGAAGAGGCGAGGCCGCCGGAGCGGAGATTGCTCCTCCTGTAAGCGTGGCACCACAAGCGGCCGGAGGCTAGGAGGCGGCGCAGATAAGAAACCCTAACCCTAACCTAGGCTCTGATACCATGTTATGAATTGTGTGTATCTATTGAAGAGGCCTAAAGGGCAATATATATAGAGTACAAGAGGTATAGATAAGGATATGTTAGAGATAGTATCTCTAACATATCTTTAGTACCCTATCTCTAATATATCTCTAACAGATAAAAGAAAGGTCGACTCTCATCAAAAGTCACATCACGTGATGCAAATGCGGCATGTTGAGGTATCATAGCAACGATAGCTCTTATGCTCAGGACTATAACCCAGGAAGACACACTCAACCGACTGATAGCTCAGCTTTGTGCGCTCACGGGGTGCTAGAAGAACATAACAGGTACAACCAAAGACACAAAAATGAGCATAGCGAGCAGGTGCACTGTACAGGAACTCACTAGGACACTTACCCTGAAGCTTCGAAGAGGGATGACAGTTGATGAGATAAACTGCCATAGAGACCGCTTCCCCCAGAAGTGAGAGGGAATGAGAAGAATGCAAGTAGTCTCAATGATATGACGGTGCTTGCGCTCAACAACACTATTATGAGCATGCGCACTAGGACACGAGAGCTGAGGAAGTGTACCCTCCGAAGTAAGGAACATACAATAGGCCGATGAAAGATACTCTCTTCAAGAGTCAGAACAAAAACACGGATGACAAAAGAGAATTAAGTATGAACCATCTCAGCAAAAGACTGATAGATGGAAATCAATTGCGAACGGTGTTTCATGAAGTAGATCCAAATGTATCGAGAGTGGTCATTGATGAAGATGACATAGTAACAGTGACAACCCTTCAAAGCAAAAGGAGGACCCCAAACATCCGAATGACCAAATCAAAAGGGCGATTAGATCGAGAAAAGCTGGAAGGGTATGAGAGTTGTACTTGCTTGCCAAGTCTACAACCCTTTACTGAAATTCTATGTCAACAGAAACAGGACCAAGAACACCTTGATGAATTAAGATTGAGAGGCGTGAGCCACACAATTGCCCCAAACAATGATGTCATTGAGAAAAAGACTTGCAAATAGAAGTAGATGCAGAAGGACAAAGGGTAGATGAACCAACAACAGAGGATGAAGGAATAGGAGGAACAGTACCCGAAATGGAGAAAGGGAGACTCAGATGATCAAGAATATAGAGCCCTGCAGAACCTCTTTCATGATGACCTGTACCAATGACAACTCTTGTTCGACGATCTTGCACAAAACAAGAGCTATCATCGAATGCAACAAAACAGTTCATATCTGCAAGTTGCCTGACAGGGATGAGATTCATGGAGAGCTTGGGACAAGTGGACATCTGAAACTGCGAAGTGGGAGGTGGAAAGAGTCCTCTGATGAGTGACTGTGCATAGCGTTCCATCAGCTGTCTAAATCTGGATACCTTGTGCAGTAGGACAACATGATGTGAGATGAGTTGCATCGGATGTCACATGAGAAAAGGCCCCTGAATCCAACAGCCATGGGAGCGAAGCACCCGACACGGGATATGATGGTGCAGTCAAACTGGTGGATGCACCGAAAGATGTCTGCAGTCAACACAACTAGGTCTAAAGATTGTTCATCTGAGTCTGAATCCGACCAAACTGAGTTGCACAAGAATCCACAGCACTAGCAGGAACAGAACAAGCAATAGCGTCATCACCTCGAATAGGTTCGGGACCAAGAATGCCATCAAGAGCTATGATAGGATTAAGTAACAACCTCAAGAGTACTAACACCACAAGCAACAACAGGAGATCATGATCCACAGCACATGCTAACAGTGGCAGTCCAACAACAATAGTACCGAGCAGCAGCACACTAGCATCAACAGTAGTAGTAGCAGTAGAGCAGAGCAAAGCAGTAGTAGTACCAGTAGAGCAGAGCAAAGCAAGAGTAGTAGTTGAGCAACATTAGTAGTAGCAGAGCAGAGCAGTGGTAGCACACAATAGCATGGCAATAGATCTCCAAGAGAGCAAAGCACAGTAGCCACAAACCGAGCACACCACAAAGATGAGGGTGCGACGAGCAGGAGAAGCACCAGCGGGCGAAGTAGCTCCCGGCTGGGAGACACGGTGGTGGCACTGGACAGAGGCAGGCGACCCGGCAGCAACGCCGGGCGAAGGCAGAGGAGCTCGGATCTGGCCAGAAGAAGCTCAGTGTCAACGAGTTCCAGCCCGCCAGCCCAGACAAGGCGGCAACATGGAGGTGGAGACATCGTCGGAGCAAAGGCGCGGCGAGGACGACGTCGTAGCAGAGGCGGGCGGCGAGGACGACGTCGTAGCAAAGGTGGGCGGCGAGGACGTCGTCAGATCCGAATGCTTCGTCGCTTGGGGGAGTTAGCTCCAAGCGACGAGGAGCAGGGGAAGAGCTCCAGGCTATAGATCCAGAGGCGCGGCGAGGATGGCTTGAGGTGCGGTAGAGGACGACATCAAAGCAGAGGCGAGCGGAGAGAGCTCCAAGCGACAGATTCAGAGGTGCGGTAAGGATGGCTTGAGGAGCGAGAGTGCGACGTCGGAGCAGAGGCGGCGACGTTGGATCCGGATGCTTCGTCACTCAAGCGAACTCCAGATACAGGCGACGACGAAGCAAAGGATGGTTCATCACTCGAGGGAGCTCCAGGTGACGAGCAGGGGGCTCCAAATGGGAGGATGCCACCGAGCAGTGGCCCGGGGCCCGCCGGAGGAGGGGCAAACACAACGACGACGGCTATGGAAATTGGGGTAGGGCTGGAGATTGCTCTGATACCATGGTAGAAAATATTGAGGCTCGGGTTTTGATATTCACAACTATGTATCTTATTCATTAATGAGAGAGTATATATAGATAATTACATGGGCCACATGGGCTCTGAGGAGAGGGAGAGAATGTACAAGACTCTTTAACAATTCGTCCTATTAATTCGTGATTTGAGTTTATATGGGTCAACTTAGCTGTGTTGTACCAGTAATTTATGTTATGCGTGTTGTTAATTCGCGATTGAGTTGGGATCCATCGGGATCAAATTAGCTCGGTTGCACCAGAAATTTGCCTAGCAGACTTTGCAGAAGTAAGATCATTAATAGCAGAAAAATCAATTAATAGCAATACTATCAAGTATCAACTAACAATGAGGTGCATGCAGAAAGGATATTACGTGCATACATTCTGCTTTTTTTTACCATAACCTCCATTTTGGGTGTAAAACAACAGAAAATATGTCAACACGCCTAAGAGAAAGGATTAGATACTCTCTAGAATGCACCAAAGATAATCAGTAAAATATGAGGACGATAGGAGGAACTGCAAGCAAACTACGGAAATCTCGTTTCAATGCAGAAGTGCTAAATTCTTAACTTTGGAATAACCACGCAAAAGAAACTGCACAAGACACAGATGCCTAAAGGTTAATTGCAGGATATGTTTTGCTTCAATTTTAATGATTGTGTTATAATGCTATTTCAATGAAAAAGGTTGATGCATATTTTTCTTAGGATAAGGTACTATAAATCGCAGACAAAGGATAAGTAACATTAGACAAGGCTGCAGGTAAGCCCGGGAATTCTTTGCAGGTATAAGCATTACAGTGGTGCTAGTCATGTATTAGGAGAGAATCTGGATGTTTAAACTCACTAGGATCAGTACTGACTACTGAGTGTAACTACAAAGCTGAGAACACTGCAATAAAACAACAAAGGCCACTGATCCACTATGTGTTTATCTCAATCAACATGCATGTCGGTTCTAATTTCATTAGAGAAAAGAGTACCTGAGTAAAATGACCTGATTCTCCACATATTTTACAAATCATTTCTTCCTCCTTTCGTTTCTTCCAGTTCCTTTCTGTAGCCTTAGCTTTAGCCTCCCAAACCTTAGCTTCTCTACTAGTGAAGTCAGTAGGGACAGCATTGGGATCCCTGGGCTCATCTTCTTCATCCGACTTATCACGAGTCAGGGGCCTCTTCTCATCATTTACTTTAGGCGTCACACTGTTTGTAGCTGATGCAACTGGACCGCTATAAGCTTTCCCATAAACTTCATTGAAAAGTTCATCATCTATGTCAGGACTTGGTTCTCTTGCCATTGACAAAGAAGGGAATATCTACTCAGCCTACAGTAATTTCCACCAAGAGAGGGAATAAAAAGTTATTTAGCGAAGGCAAGGCAACAGAAAATATGTGCAAGCTGCAGTGAAATTTGCACATCAAAGCTACTACACATTCAATAAGGCATCTTTGTAGTAGCAGATAAATGAAAACATGTTATCGTGGTTCTAGCATTTTGAAGAGCGGATTGGCTTAATCCTTACATTCACCAACAAGCTATTAGAAGTTGCATAGTTAACAAAACATAGGCACGAGAACAGATTCACGCCGATCCACTTCCTTTTGACTCCCTAATCTTTTAAAGGAGTATTGCACAGTCCGAATCTAACATCCGCTCGGGATCTGTATCACAAGAAGTCCCCAAAAGCAGCCAAAAAAAGCATCGTTGATTCGATTGCTTACAGCAGAGAAATGACCAGAGAAACATGAACAACAATCCAGGCAAGCTAGGGTTTCCTTACCGACAAAAGATGGAATCAACCAAGTCCCGATGGATGTCCACTCCACGCCAGTCCAGTTGAGGGGAGGAGGAAGACGGACACCTACGAGAGAACCGAGCTCCTCCGCTTCGAGGTGGCAGGTGGAAGGAGAGGGGGGATAGAGGCGAACGTCGTGCGCGGTGGAGGGGAGCGGACGGGACGGCAAGGGCAAAGCGGAGCGGGGTTGGGTTGGGGAGGAGAGGTGCGCCGATCAGAACGGAATAGACTTAGAGCAGAGGTGGCCAAAAGTGGCCAAATGGGGCGTCCACTGTTGACCCGGCCCGTGACATTGCCCACCACCTAAATGGTCTGTGCCATCACTTAAACAAACTGTGCCGGCCCGGCCCAATGCAATATGCTGTGGTTGGGTCATGACCTCGGCCTAGTATATTGGCTCGGTACAAATAGTATTAGACCTGGCACCACATGTTTATATTTAAATATTTATATGATTTTACTATGTAGTTTTTTTATTTTTATATGACTCATTTTATAACTATATAAAAATTTATTTTGTTTATTATTATATATATTTTCTAAGATTTATTTACATTTTCTTTAATTTTACATGCCAAATGGACTAAATATGTCCTAAATGGGTCGACACCCCCGACGAACAAATCGTGTTCAGGTCGGTCCGACACCACCGTGAGTTTATTGGGTCGTGTTTGGGTTGGTACTTCAGCCCATGAATCGGCACGACATGAACCATCTAAATAACATGCAAATGGACCCATGCGTATATAAGTTTGTGTCGTGTCGTACCGGTTCGTCCATTTGGCCACCTCTAACTAGACTGGAACCGGTTGGGTGGGATAGAGAGCACGGCAACACGCCTGCAGCTTTCGTTTCGTACAGCGGTAATACAGTGTAGCAACCATTCATAACAAGGGTGCAACATAACGAAAATTTGTTGCTTGCGTTCGTGCTGTATTGACCTTTAAACTTTTAGGGAACAGAAAGTGATGATAAATCAATATTTTTCGTGATCATATGAATTGTAGTGTGCATCTTTGAAATAAAAGTTTCAAAAGGTTAACCTTTTTTTTTTAAAAAAAAAGGTTTGTCTCCCATATTTAAAAAAAGTTTTAAAAGGTGAAGAAGATTGAACGTAAAAAAAAAAGGGTTTGTCTCCCATATTTAAAAAAAGTTTTAAAAGGTGAAGAAGATTGAACGAACAAATGGAATGAGATCCAACCGTTCAAGTGCGCTTGTCACATACAATTAACCGGATATCTTCATCATTAGCCATTTATCTGCACAAGGCAATCTTAAATCAAACTAGCGGTACAAGGCCGCTTACCAGCGGAACAATTACGACAAAAACTGCTCTGGCCGACTTGTTTTGGAATGTCCTTCTGTTGCTTTTATTCGAGATGTTACACACAGTAGTGGACCTAGAAATGGAGCAAAGGAGGCGTTAAGGATCTTTAGTATACTGAACCGATGTCGATTCAAAGTCATACCATATAATTATTCTAAGAACTGAGTTTGTTTTTCTCTAATGTATTGAACTGATTCATACTAATAACTAGGACACACGTTACATTAAAAAACCACAAAATAATAATATCATCTCTCTATTGCACTCTCTGCTATGTAGTTGTTTAATGCTCAAATGAGTTGTTTAATGCTTTGATCAACTCCTAAGTAAAGTCCGGTTCCATGCATTTTAGTTGTTGTTGGAATCGATACCTCCAATATATTGAATCGATTCAATATCTTCTTTCTCCTTATTTGAACTGGCTAAAATACAATATTGGAGATAGTCTAAATAGCAGAAGTGATAAGTACCTAGAGAACTGGAGTAAGAGAGGACGGCAAAGGGAGGCCAGAGGGTGGGCTAGACTGGTCTTTTAGCGTTGCTTTGGATGCCTGCTGCCACCGAGGGAGATCAACATAGGTGTAGTTTCATGAAATTTGCTTTTATCTGTTTCAACCAAATACTTGTTATAGTAGAGAATTTTGATCATTTTAATTGCTAGATCGCTTGGAATAGAAAATAGGGTAACAATTTTGAAGGAAAGGATATGCGGCTATATCCTCGGATAGACGTGACTCGGAAATATGATTTTACCACTTAAAGGGGCATCCTCTGCCTCATCTGCCGTTCTCCATTTTTATCTTAAGAGCCGTGCATATATATTTTAGGGAATAGAGAAAACACTAAGAGACAAAATAGTTCGAATCTCGGGAAAATGGACGGTAGATAAGATAGAAGGATATCCTTTGGGAGGTTAAAAAAACTTTCTGAGAAACCAGAAGTTGAGAATGTTACGAAACCTAGAAGGTTCGATATAGGTAAATACTAAAACTGTTTTTGGTGGGTTTAGTCAATAGAGAGGCAGTGCTACCTATGTAATTATCCCTGATTTATTAATAAAGACTCCTGGCGTTCTCTCTCTATCTCATTGGTGTCTCTGGTGTTATTGATTGATTGCGTGATTGTGTTGCCGTTCATCGATTCGTCGACTATTTCTTAACACGTTATCAGCACGAATTGCTATCCAAGGTGAAAGGTAATTTCAATCTACTACGTATTGTAATTTATATTCTAATCTAGTTCGATAATACTAGATCTGTTAAGCAATGCAATGATTAGATCAATCTGTTGACTGTCTCTACAAGTAGTTTGATCTACAGTTTAAGATCTAGATCCAATAGACTAATCAGCACACAGTAGAATATCATCACATTCTTGCTCATGTCGGCTTCAGATCACATGAACAGTAAACAAAAAAAATTTCTCTGGATCTCGGCCTCGGCCGGCCGTCGGCGCGCCCAAAGACGCTGACGCCAACCATGGCCGTCGATCGCGAGGCACCACCTCTCGCTCGGCCGCCGTCGTCGGCATCCATAATGAAAAAAAAAAAGGGAGAGCCGCGGCCGCATCACCCATAGCGCGCCACCGCCTCCCGCGCAAGGCGCCGCCAAAGCCGGCCACCCATGCGAACCGCCGCGCCATTGAGCCGCCACCGCCGCAACGCACGGGCGCCGACTCCGCGCTTGCCCTCGGCGGCCGCCAAGACCGCCGCCCTCCGGCGCCTCCGCGTCTATCCGGTCGCTAAACCGCCCGCCGCCGGCGGCGCTGTCGTTCAAACCCACCAACCGCCCGCTCCCACCGGCCATCTCGCCGCCCTCCCGAACGGCGGCAAGCCATCGCCGACGCCGACCGCTCGTGCGCATGCCGCCGCCTCCCGCGAGTTTTTCGCCCGCCGCCACGGGATCGAACCGGGGGGGAACCTAATACCCCCCGGGTTTTTATGCGGCCGAATGGGCCGGGCGGCGTGGCCCATGAAGAAAGGCCATTTTGCAAACCCCAAGAAAATCAGAATATTACAAGTTTTTTTTTTCCGGAAACAAAGTAATTTTGCATAAAACCCCTCGGATTTCCCGAAAATTACACATAAAATTTGCAGAACTAATTTTTTTTTCTTATTTTAGCCCCTGAAATTTTGCAGAATTGTTATTGGTTATTGTTTACTGTTCTGGAATTATTTATTTCAGCATGTTATTTTTCTATTTTAGTAATTCTAAAAATAGCTTATTAATTAGCAGAAAATCATTAAAATACTAGAAAATTCCAAAAAAGATCCTAAATAAAATCTACTCAATAGACAAAATCCACACCTTACTAATATAGAAATATTCATGCCGTTTACCTGTAGTAAATTAGAATTGTGCATGAATAATGTAGGAAATATCTAACATCGCTAAAAAGGAGTTTGCTGAGCTTGCCCTGGACGGTAGCAACTACCTCACATGGGCAATGGACGCTAAGATCAACCTGACGGCCAGAACACTCGGCGCTGCCATAACCCCACCTGAGGCTGGGGCTCCTGTCATTCCTGATGCTGCCAAATGCGCGGCACTACACTTCTTGAGGCACCACATCCACCCATACTTGAAGTCTGAGTATTTTTTGGAAGAAGACCCGCTGGCACTGTGGAACTCCCTGAAGGAGAGGTATGACCAGCAGAGATCCATCATGCTACCTGTTGGACCGAAAAAGCGACTAGATGGGGGTGAATAGGAGCACACTCACTTTTTTTTTTACAAATAATGGATTCAACACAAATTTCACTCCGGTAGCTATGGAAGCTATGAAGATCAGTATATCAGTACAGCGGAAGACTAATATTGAATACAATAAAAAACCCCTAAGCAATACTACACAAAATCAAACACATGATAACAAATCTCAGCAGATCACGGCCGAACCATCGCTCAAGGGCGGTCGGACCGATTACTGCGGCCTCGACCGGTGATGCTAGCTTGGCTCGATCACCGCCTCCGTAATGATCAAACAGCCCGATGACGAAGTTGCAAATATATGAAACTTTTGATCTTGTAATACTCTGAAAATAATAATAATATTAATAATCGCGTCTTAAGGGTCGGAGAGTAATTAATTAAATAGTAACAATAAATAATTAATTAATAAACGTCTTAAGGGCTTGTGCGTAATTAAATAAAAAAGAATTTGTGAAAAAATAGATTATTTCAGAATTTTATTGAGCTATAAATAGATTTGTGGGAGTTTTGGAAAACCCTAGCATTTTTCTCTTTCTTTTCCAGCCGCCGCGCCGCCAATCCTTTTTCTTCTCATCGCTTTGGTCGCTCTTTGAATCAGCGCGCCGTTGTTGCCGCATGGTGGGCATACTTGGTGAACCGAGCCGACGTCTGCCGCGTTGCTGCGTGGGTTCGGCTGTTGCAAGCGCTGCGCGTGGAAGCCAAAGCTCGCGTGGCGTGTGCGTTCAAGGCCGCTGTTGCGCGACTTTTTCGGCCCGGAGCCAATCAAGCCGAAGCGCCACTCGCCAAGATGGAGCCGACTCGACTGGCCGCTAAACCGATAGCAACCGCTGCGCTACCGCCTTGGCCGATTGATTAGGTAATTAAAAGGTTCGGCCGGTTGTTTTGCTGAGTCATTGAGGTTTGCTGTTTGTGCTAGAATTAAACATTGTTTAGTGCACACGTTGCTGGCCGGTGGATTATCTAGTGATACAATGTATTTTGTATGCATGCAGCAATTAGAGATTTTAATTGAGATCAATTAGAGAGGTTTAGAATTTCTAATCGAAGAGACGAATAATAGATCTGTTTAGTCTGATATTTTGTTGTACGATTTATTCGGATATCTTAATGGCAAATTTTGGAAATCCCATCTACTAGTTAATGGTAGATAATTTCGATATCTTTCTATAGCATGTTTTTCATGTCGTTCGGACAAGTAGAATTCGAGTTATGATTTCCGGAAGACCGCTGTTTTTACGGTTGTCACCTTTCGGCGCTGTTTTGGTAGATCGGTTATTAAAAATAGTAAATAGCATAATTAGAGTTTTTGATCTACATGAAAGTTGTAGCTAATTGTCCAATGGTTCTGTAGAATCTGAGAACACGCATTTTGGTTGGATAGAACAAAAGTTATGAATTTAGTAAGACTGCTGTTCCGAAGCGGACAGACCGACTTTCCGGGCTAAATACGGAGGGTTAGATGATTTAATTAGAAGTCTTCGTAATCTAAGAAAATGTGGATAATTTTATAAAGAATCCAGAATGGGGTGGTTTGTGGTGATCGGACTTTCGAGTCAAAAGTTACGTTCGTTTTAGTGCTAAGACAGAAACGGGTAACTATTCGGTACCGGCGTAACGTGGTATATTTGGGGACGAGTAGGAGCGAAATATATTGATTGCTATTCTTGTTGCTGTAGCTTGTATTGAAGTTTGTGTATTTAATATAGGAGAGGCGTCGTGCTTGTTGCCGTCTTCTAGCCAAATTGTGCGCCGCAACTAGTAAAGGCAAGTGCATGGTAGACAGCGATCAATGATCGATCATCGCTTTTCTTTATCTTCTATTACCATTATTGTTGTGCTTTTATTTTGTTTAATTGCAAACAAATAATTGGTATGTTTATATCTTGGTTGACAAGCATGATGGAAAGTTGGATATGATGTTTATGATGGAGTTTGCATGTTTGCATACATAAGCATCTTTGCATAAGAGAAGGCGATCATGATTGATCACAACTCCACGGGAGTGGAGGAGGTCCCCGATCCTTATGGAGGAACGGGCTTGAGAGTGAATGTTGTCGCGAGCATTCACTCATGCTATACCGGTATACGCGAAAGAAGTGCATGTGGACATATAGATTAGAGTTGCATTGATATTTGAGATTAATGGATGTGAATCAAAGAGAAGTTAACTGCATGTGAATCAAATAGAAGTACCTGTGATGATAATGAAGTTATTGAATGCTATGGATTTATTATTGTTCGTTGTATATCGATGTGTTTGCTGAGTCGTGGACTCACCCTTGCTCTATTGTTGTCTTTAGGTGATCGTCGCGATGCCAGAATCGAGAGCGTAGTAGGGCACATGGGCAACACATGATCATTTACCTTCATAATCTTTTCATTCAGAATTGGATTACACTTGGACATGTTAGTTATTGAATAAAGTTTAGGACATCGTTTGGACTAGACTATTTGCTTTAATAATTTGGATTCATTGGTTGATGCTACTTTGGATTATTTACCTGGTTATAATTCCCATTGTTTATTTATTATCACTTGATCCATAATTATTGCATTGCTCCTTTGTGGTCCATTGATATGATTATCGTTATTTCCTTGCTGTAATTTTATAGTGTGTCAATAATTATTAGTTGGAAGAGTAGTGTGGTGGCATTCTAGGCTCAGTGTTGGGCTGGGGTGTTACAGATCTACAACTCCAAACTTGATGAAACTTGAAACCCACCTTCTCTATGATATCAGGAAGCTATTCCAATCAAAAATTATGATAATTCTTGGAGAAATAAAGATCCTTTTCCATTTGATTGAGGAAGGGTTCAAAACTGGGTCAAAACGAAAACTTGATCCAAGATCTTGCTCGTGGTTGATTGATGATCAAGATGATCCTAGATAGGTTCCCACACATCACAGCAAGCTAGATCACATGAAGAATTCAATCAAAAACTCGCTGATCAAAGAAAGACTCAAAATCATCAAATATAGAGAAAGAACGCAATGAGATAAAACATTGATCAAACTTTCCTTTGATTGATTGATATGATATGGGCTTCTGACCTCTCCATCAATGAAGGACAATGCTCAATCCGAGAGCACAAAATCACATCAAACTTCAAGAACCCTAGCCTCCACAAAAGCTCTCCTAATAAAATTAGGGTTTACAAAAATAACAAAAGAAACGAAGAGGAGGTGCACCACCTCCTCTCCTATTTATAGTGGAGGCTTAGACCTTCTAGAAGTTTGACTCAATTGGGCCCCGTTAAGGCCCAAAACAAACGGACACTTACGCACGCATTTTAATACGCCGTCTTTATCTCCCCTTGACCTAACTAGCTACACATTGCGCCATCTTGCGCCTCGGATTAGCCAATAGGCCACCCTTATCCATCTTGCACCACGCTTGAGTACATTAACCTCACCCGGCATCGTCGATCGTTCGGGACCTCAGCTCTCCAAGCCTAGTCCCGGTCATCCTCGCCGTTGGCCGTCGTTGACCACCAAACAACCTGCACAACAATAGACAAGTAAACCGAATTTGGGAACAAGTTCTTCACAACTTGACCCATGTTAGTCAAAACATGCATCATGCAACATATATGCCCTGAAACTCATGACTTTAACCTAACAACCGAATATCGCCGCCACGACGGCGCATTTAACCAGTGAAAACCGACCGCCCCTAGGGCGGTCGATCGCCCTACTTCTCGGCGGTCGGATCGCCACCTATGGGCCGGTCAGACCGCCAGCTGGGACTTAGCCATTTTTTCTCTCTGGAAAACCGAAACCTACTGGAAATTTCAAACCAATAGAACTTTTGACTGGAGACTCCAAAAATTATGAGACCAAGTGCAATAGATTCCCCTTTATTGCCTGCTACCTGTATTTTTGGCCCAACTCAATCCAACACATTCTGACATTGCCGGTCCGACCGCCGCCCTGGCCGGTTAGACCGATTCTGGCCTAACAGTACTGAAATTGTGCGGAAAACACGTGAAACGACAAACCGTTAACACCATTGCCAATTGTCACATCATCCTAAGATCTGGAGCATATCCTCATGATAACCACACTACCTGAAGCACAGCGTGAGTGGACCAACATAAGGTTCCAGGATTTCAAGAAGGTGTCTGAATACAACTCTGCAATTCATAAACTTATCGCTAAGCTCAGATTCTGTAACAAGAAGATCACAGATGCTGAGATCATTGATAAGACTTTGAGCACTTTCCACCCTACTCACAGGACACTCCAGTAGCAGTACCGTCAAGCCAAGTACAAGATATACTAGATTACCACTCTTCTCGAGGCAGAGAAGAATGATGAGTTACTGATGAAGAACTATCAGACTCGTCCCACTGGATCACATCCATTGCCAAAAGCACATGCCAATTTCCAGAGGACAAGTGGTAAGGGCCGCGGAAAGGGCCCCATGCAGAAAGGTGGACAGTGGAAGAAATTGAATGTGCAAAAGGGAAATGGCAAACCCCGCTGGATGGGGCAAGGGAGAGGCAAGCAACAGAATCCAGACATGGGTAGCAAGAAGACATACCCTCCTTCACCGTGCTACAAGTGTGGTTGAATGGACCATTGGTCCCGCACCCGCCGCACCCCGAAACATCTGGTGGAACTCTACCAAGAATCAGTTGCTAAGGGCAAGAAGGCGCCATGAAGGAAGGTCGCAGAGACACATTTTGTTAATCAACCTGGTGATGATAAGGGTGATGCCCCAAACTATGTGATGAAGCTCGACACTACAGCAAGGGGTGATCACATGGAGGTTGACACATATGGCGACCTGCAGTAGGCCATAGGCTATCTCCCCAAGCAACTCCAAATGTCATAATTTCCTTAGGTTTGCTTTATCAGTTTAGGTTATTCCAAACGAATAAGTGGATTTTCCATGCTCTTTTGAAGCATTAATTGTTTAGGATTGAAACATTATCTCTTGATGAATAAATGAGTTGCTTGTTATCTTTTGAAGATTTATTCCTGTTGAATTATTGTTGACTATATTATATTCTATATAGAACAACTTCTTGAATCTGATGAAGGAGGAGGAAATCTGTCTGGTAGACAGTGGAACTATCAACTCAATCCTAAGGGATACCAAATATTTCCAAACGTTAACTAAGAAAACGGGAAATGTTATGACAATAGCTGGAAGCGATGCTCCCATAGTTGGCACTGGAAGAGCCACACTTATTCTCTCTATGGGTACCCGAATAGTGATTGAGGATGCTCTCTTGTATCCCGAATCAAAGCATACCCTATTAAGCTTTAAGGATATTCGCCGAAATGACATCCATGTGGAGACCGACAATTATGGGGATACTAAATATCTCCTACTGACTAAGTCTGACGGTGGTCAGAAACGTGTGGTTGAAAAACTTCCCTCCTTCTCATCTGAGTTATATTATACCTACATAAAACCTGAAGAATATGTTGCGTTAAAAACAGAGTACAAATCCTCAGAGTCTTACAAGATTTGGCATGATCGATTAGGGCATCCTGGAGTAGGAATGATGAGAAAAATCATAAACAACTCTATTGGCCATAGCTTAAAAACTCTATCATTTCCAAAACCTGAAGATTTCTTGTGCCCAGCCTGTGCAAAAGGAAAGCTCATCACTAGACCTTCTTACCTGGAAGTAGAGGCGGAATCACCTATTTTCCTGGAGAGAATACAACGTGATATATGTGGACCTATTCAACCCCTGCCGGGCCCCTTTAGATATTTTATGGTGGTATTAGATGCTTCTACTAGGTGGTCCTATGTATGCCTCACCGCTCTACTAGGAACCACGCCTTTGCTAAACTAATAGCTCAAATTATCAGACTAAGGGCCAACTTCCCAGATGAAAGAATTAAGTCCATTAGAATGGATAATGCCGGTGAGTTTACCTCTAAGGCATTTAATGACTATTGTTTAGCTTTAGGTATTAAGGTAGAGCATTCTGTACCACATGTCCACACTCAGAATGGCCTTGCAGAGTCATTCATCAAAAGAGTTAAGTTAATTGCTAGACCTCTACTGCAGAACATTACCTCCTGTAGCAGTTGAGTTAGTAGCTGAGGGGGTTGCTGTTGACCCGCCTCCGGTTGGGGCCCAAGATGAGACCCCTGCTTTGCTGAGAGATTTGGTGGGAGAGATCCGTGCTCTTCGTCATCAGCGCCGGCACTCATTCTTCGCGGCATCTGTTGTTGCTCTGCCGCACATCCACCGGTTCCCGAGGCGCGGATGTCACTTCGAGTGGATGGGGTTGAGGTTGGATTCGCTTGATGGCCCGGCACACCGGTCCGCGCAATGGACCGGTTGCGCTATATGGAGAGGCGCTTGGAGCTTTGGAGATGTCTTCACTTCGAGGGTCCGCTTTGTAGCCTTTCAAATTAAAGGGCAGCGTGATATTTGGTGGGAGGGCGTGTTGTCTTCAAGGACCGCCACTCAAGGGCCACTCACTTGGGAGGACTTTGTTGATCAGTTCAAGGGGAAGTTCTACCCCTACTCATTTGTGGAGAAGATGGAGGTTGCCTTGACGACCTTTGCTCGTGGGAAGAGGTCTATTCTTGAGTATGAGGTGAGTTCAACAACTTGGTTCGCTTTGTCCCTTCAAAGAGCGAACGATGATCTTCGAAGGCCAAGAGGTTCCGTCGGGGTCTCACTTCTGAGTACCGACATGTGTTGGGAGCTACTCCACTCCGTGACTACAGCTCTGTTGTGGAGCAAGCTAGGGGCATGGAGTTGGAGATGCATCTCACAAAGGGGCGAAAGCCTCGTGGATCGGTAGTTTCGTGGTGACCAAGAGGAACTCTAGTGAGGAAGTGGGTCTGCTCAACACCCGCCAAGAAATTCAAGGAGGACCGCAGATCTTTCGTGTCTAAGCGATGAGGCCGTTCCTTCTTCTACGCCTCGCCCTTTGCAGTACTCCACTCTTCGTCTGTCCCTGCGTGGCATGCTTTGCTTTAAGTGCGGTGATGGACACCGCGCTGCCGAAAGTGCACTTGGACGGGAGATTGCCGCGGTGTGGCCGACCGGTCACAAGGAGCGGGTGTGTCGCCGAACCCCGCTTAGCGTGATCAAGTGGAGCCAGTGCCATCTTCTTCTTCTTGATGGGTCCCGCCGAGGATCTTTCCAGATGATGGTCGCTCCTCCAATGATGCCATTTCCTTCACTTGGGCGCCCAAGAGGGTACTCATCGGCGCCGCCACCTTCACGGACCCAGCGCCGCACGACCGCTTTACCGCACCGCCACAAAGAGATTGTTAGGCTCGCCGCCCAATGCCGTCTTCTTCGCCATGGCGCCACTGGAGTGTACGCCATGCCTCATCGCAGAAGTCTGCGGTCGCCCCGACGTGGTGATGTACTTTGCTTGTGGATTCGCTTTGATGCTTTAGTCCTTTTCGATTCGGGCTACCTTTTCGCTTGTCTCAACGGCGTTTGCTAGGAGAGCGAACTTGAGTATGCGATGGATTTCTCAATCGGTGTTGGTTAGTTCTCCGGGGTATTATTGCTAGCTCTACTGCTTGTCCCGGTGTTCTATTATTATTGATGGAGAGAAGTTCACGCGAATTTGATAGTTATACAAATGGAGCCGCTCGACGTTATCTTGGGTATGGATTGGTTGCACTCTTATCGAGCCGTGATATCTTGTTTACAGAGAATAGCCTCGCGCGGACTTCGCCCGAGAGACTTTGACTTTTCAGGAGTGCGCCCGCGCTCTCTTCGATGTTGGTGGATGTTCCCGTCGTGCTGATGGCGACTTCTTTTAGCTCTTGCCTTGAAACCGAGCGTGGCTTCGCAGATTGAGGAGATTCCGGTGGTCAGTGATTATCCAGATGTGTTCCCAGCTGAGCTTCCGGGTTTGCCACCTGCGCGAGACGTGGAGTTTCGCATTGATCTTGTTCCGGGTACTCGTCCCATCTCGATGTCTCCATATCGATTAGCACGCCCATTTCGGGACGAGTTGAAGAAGCGATTGGATGATTTGTTGGCTAAAGGTTTGATCAGCGCAGTATCGCCGTGGGAGCTCTGCTCGCTCACAGAGAAGAAGGATGGGAGTTGGCGCATGTGTATTGATTATCGTGCGCTTAATGCGGTCACAATCAAGAACAAATATCCATTGCCCCGCATTGAGGATTTGTTTGATCGGTTGAATGGGGCTCAAGTATTCTCCAAGATCGATCTCCAGTCAGGGTATAATCAAATCCGTGTGCGTGAGCAGGATGTAGAGAAGACTGCTTTCTCCACCAGGTATGGGCATTATGAGTATAAAGTTATGTCTTTTGGATTGACTAATGCACCTGCCATTTTTATGGAGACCATGAACAACATGTTACACGAGTATCTAGATGACTTCGTGGTGGTGTTCATTGATGATATTCTTATCTATTCCAAGACTAGTGAGGATCATGAGCGTCATTTGAGGCTGGTTTTAGATACTTTGAGAGAGCACAAGTTCTATGCTAAGTTGAAGAAGTGTGAGTTCTGGATTTCAGAAGTGGGTTTTCTGGGTCATGTGATTAACCCTCAGGGTATTGCTGTTGATCCTAGCAAGGTATCCACAGTGGTGGATTGGAAGAGGCCGACTAGTGTGAAGGAGGTGAGGAGTTTCTGGTTTGGTTGGTTATTATCGGCGCTTTGTGCAGGATTTCTCTATCATTGCTGCCGATGTCTCACCTTACTCGTAAAGGGTGAGATTCCAAAGGGGTGAGTGTGAGCGCAGCTTCGATTTTGAAGGACAAAGTTGGTGACCTCTCCTATTCTCACTCTTCCCGAGCCGGAAAGCGGTTCACGCCTTTTCAGATCGTCTCGAGTGGGTCTTGGCGTGTTCTCATGCAAGACGGTAAGGTGATTGCTTATGCGTCGAGGCGATTAAAGAAGCACGAGCGGAATTATCCCACTCATGATTTGGAGTTGGTCGCGGTTGTCTTTGCTCTCAAGATTTGGAGGCATTATCTATACTGGCGAGCCTTGTGATATTTTCACGCATCACAAGAGTCTCAAGTATATCTTCACCGTAGGATCCGAATTTGAGGCAAAGGAGGTGGTTGGAGTTGATCAAGGATTATGATCTTACTATTCAAGATCATCCGTGCAAGGCCAATGTAGTTGCCGATGCCCTTAGTCGCAAGGCGACTCGCTACTCTAGATTGCCTCATTGCTGATTTTGATCGCATGGGAATATCTTATTGTTATGCGGCACATCACATGTTGAGACACGCTTGATTCTTGAGTCATTTATTCCGCACGTGTCGGAAGCACAACAGAGTGACCGTTATTACAGGAGGTTAGGAAGCGCCTGGATGAGGGTAAAGAAGGTGATTTCAAGATGGATGATTCTCGTACTTTGAGGTTTAAAGGTCGCTTTTGCGTGCGCAAAAGGCGAAGTCAAAGATGATATCTTGAGGGAGGCACATCGCACTCAGCACACTATTCATCCCGTGAGACTAAGATGTATCGAGATCTCAAATGTAATTTTTGGTGGAAAAGAATGAAGGTAGACATTGCTAACTATGTGGCTTCTTGTGGTGTTTGTCGCCAAGTGAAAGCCGAGCACAAGCGCCCCGCAGGTTATTACACCCTTTGGAGGTACCCCAAAGGGCCGTGGGATGATATCTCTATGGACTTTGTGGTGGCGCTACTCGCTCGCGCGAGGAAGGATGCGATTTGGGTAGTGGTGGATCGATTCACAAGTCTCGCACTTCATTCCTATTCGCACAACAAATTCAATGAGTGATCTAGCTCCTATTTATGTGCGTGAAATAGTCGATCGCATGGTGTGCCAAAGACCATCATTTCGACGAGGATGCGAAGTTTGTCTCCAAGTTCGGGAGAGTCTGCAGAGTGCATTGGGCACACACCCGCCTTAGTACAAGTTTCACCCATGCATGATGGGCGATCGAGCGACTATTCAGACTTTGGAGGATATGTTGCGATCTTGTGTTTTGTCTTGGAAAGGTAGTTGGGAGGACTAGTTGCCACTTGCAGAGTTTGCTTATAATAATAGTTACCATTCCAGTATTAGAGCTGCGCCATTTGAGGTTCTCTATGGGCGGAAGTGCGATCGCCGCTTTCTTTGGGATGCGATTGGAGAGAAGGCGCTTTGGGTCCGGATCGATTGAAGACCGTTGAGCGTGTGGCCATGGTGAGGCGTAATCATCAGCAGCGGCTTCGAGTAGACAGTAAAAGTTATCCGATTTGAGGAGGCGTGACTTGAGTTTGCGGTGGGTGACCAGATGCTCTTGAGAGTGTCTCCCACTAAAGGCATTGTCCGGTTCGGTACCAAAGGAAAGCTTAGCCCGAGGTACGTTGGACCGTTCTCGATTATTGCAAGAATTAGAAAGTTAGCCTACCGTTTGGACCTTCCTGAGTCCATACGTGGAGTTCATAATGTGTTTCACGTCTCGATGCTGAGAAAGTTTTTGAGAGATCCAGAGCATAAGATTTCATTAGAGCCGTTGACTATTGAGCAAGACCTCACAGCTGAGTCGCGTCCGCCGCAGATTCGAGAGAGGTCGAGCGAGTCCGAGGCACAAGACGTTGGTATACGCCAAGGTGCCGTGGACGATCACCCGAGAGAGGCGACTTGGGAGTTGGAGTCTCGCATGCGCGAGCTATACCCGGAGTTGTTCACGTCGGGTACGTGTTGTTTTATTGTCCAATTTCAGTTGTGCAGTTTTTCTTTGAGTAGAACGGCGATGTAGAATTCGGGTCGAATTCGCTATGGGTAGAATGTAATACTCAAAATAATAATAATATTAATAATCGCGTCTTAAGGGCCTGAGAGTAATTAATTAAATAGTAACAATAAATAATTAATTAATAAACGCCTTAAGGGCTTGTGCGTAATTAAATAAAAAGAATTTGTGAAAAAATAGATTATTTCGTAATTTTATTGAGCTATAAATAGATTTGTGGGAGTTTTGGAAAACCCTAGCATTTTTCTCTTTCTTTTCCATTGCTACCGCTAATCCTTTTCTTCATCGCCTTTGGTCGTCTTTGATCAGCGCGCCGTTCTTTGTCGCCGCGTGGTCATGCTTGGCCAACCGAGCCGACGTCGTCTGCCGCGTTCGCGTGGGTTCTATTGCATTGCAAGCGCCGCTGCGTGGAAGCCAAAGCTCGCTGCGGCGTTTCGTTCGCCGCCTTCTTATTCTTGACTTTTTCCAGCCAAGCCAATCAAGCCGAAGCGCCACTGCTGCGATGGAGCCGCCTGACCTCTTCTAAACCGATAGCGATAACATAGCTGCTACCGCCTTGGCCGATTGATTAGGTAATTAAAAGGTTCGGCCGGTTGTTTTGCTGAGTCATTGAGGTTTGCTGTTTGTGCTAGAATTAAACATTGTTTAGTGCACACGTTGCTGGCCGGTGGATTATCTAGTGATACAATGTATTTTGTATGCATGCAGCAATTAGAGATTTTAATTGAGATCAATTAGAGAGGTTTAGAATTTCTAATCGAAGAGACGATAATAGATCTGTTTAGTCTGATATTTTGTTGTACGATTTATTCGGATATCTTAATGGCAAATTTTGGAAATCCCATCTACTAGTTAATGGTAGATAATTTCGATATCTTTCTATAGCATGTTTTTCATGTCGCTCGGACAAGTAGAATTCGAGTTATGATTTCGGAAGACCGCTGTTTTACGGTTGTCGCTTTCGCGCTGTTTTGGTAGATCGGTTATTAAAAATAGTAAATAGCATAATTAGAGTTTTTGATCTACATGAAAGTTGTAGCTAATTGTCCAATGGTTCTGTAGAATCTGAGAACACGCATTTTGGTTGGATAGAACAAAAGTTATGAATTTAGTAAGACTGCTGTTCCGAAGCGGACAGACCGACTTTCCGGGCTAAATACGGAGGGTTAGATGATTTAATTAGAAGTCTTCGTAATCTAAGAAAATGTGGATAATTTTATAAAGAATCCAGAATGGGGTGGTTTGTGGTGATCGGACTTTCGAGTCAAAAGTTACGTTCGTTTTAGTGCTAAGACAGAAACGGGTAACTATTCGGTACCGGCGTAATGTGGTATATTTGGGGACGAGTAGGAGCGAAATATATTGATTGCTATTCTTGTTGCTGTAGCTTGTATTGAAGTTTGTGTATTTAATATAGGAGAGGCGTCGTGCTTGTTGCCGTCTTCTAGCCAAATTGTGCGTCGCAACTAGTAAAGGCAAGTGCATGGTAGACAGCGATCAATGATCGATCACTGTTTTCTTTATCTTCTATTACCATTATTGTTGTGCTTTTATTTTGTTTAATTGCAAACAAATAATTGGTATGTTTATATCTTGGTTGACAAGCATGATGGAAAGTTGGATATGATGTTTATGATGGAGTTTGCATGTTTGCATACATAAGCATCTTTGCATAAGAGAAGGCGATCATGATTGATCACAACTCCACGGGAGTGGAGGAGGTCCCCGATCCTTATGGAGGAACGGGCTTGAGAGTGAATGTTGTCGCGAGCATTCACTCATGCTATACCGGTATACGCGAAAGAAGTGCATGTGGACATATAGATTAGAGTTGCATTGATATTTGAGATTAATGGATGTGAATCAAAGAGAAGTTAACTGCATGTGAATCAAATAGAAGTACCTGTGATGATAATGAAGTTATTGAATGCTATGGATTTATTATTGTTCGTTGTATATCGATGTGTTTGCTGAGTCGTGGACTCACCCTTGCTCTATTGTTGTCTTTAGGTGATCGTCGCGGATGCCGTAACTGAGAGCGAGTAGGGCACATGGGCAACACATGATCATTTACCTTCATAATCTTTTCATTCAGAATTGGATTACACTTGGACATGTTAGTTATTGAATAAAGTTTAGGACATCGTTTGGACTAGACTATTTGCTTTAATAATTTGGATTCATTGGTTGATGCTACTTTGGATTATTTACCTGGTTATAATTCCCATTGTTTATTTATTATCACTTGATCCATAATTATTGCATTGCTCCTTTGTGGTCCATTGATATGATTATCGTTATTTCCTTGCTGTAATTTTATAGTGTGTCAATAATTATTAGTTGGAAGAGTAGTGTGGTGGCATTCTAGGCTCAGTGTTGGGTCAAAAGTTACTGATCTACAACTCCAAACTTGATGAAACTTGAAACCCACCTTCTCTATGATATCAGGAAGCTATTCCAATCAAAAATTATGATAATTCTTGGAGAAATAAAGATCCTTTTCCATTTGATTGAGGAAGGGTTCAAAACTGGGTCAAAACGAAAACTTGATCCAAGATCTTGCTCGTGGTTGATTGATGATCAAGATGATCCTAGATAGGTTCCCACACATCACAGCAAGCTAGATCACATGAAGAATTCAATCAAAAACTCGCTGATCAAAGAAAGACTCAAAATCATCAAATATAGAGAAAGAACGCAATGAGATAAAACATTGATCAAACTTTCCTTTGATTGATTGATATGATATGGGCTTACAGCCTCTCCATCAATGAAGGACAATGCTCAATCCGAGAGCACAAAAATCACATCAAACTTCAAGAACCCTAGCCTCCACAAAAGCTCTCCCTAATAAAATTAGGGTTTACAAAAATAGCAAAAGAAACGAAGAGGAGGTGCAGCCACCTCCCTCTCCTATTTATAGTGGAGGCTTAGACCTTCTAGAAGTTTGACTCAATTGGGCCCCCGTTAAGGCCCAAAACAAACGGGACACTTACGCACGCATTTTAATACGCCGTCTTTATCTCCCCTTGACCTAACTAGCTACACATTGCGCCATCTTGCGCCTCGGATTAGCCAATAGGCCACCCTTATCCATCTTGCACCACGCTTGAGTACATTAACCTCACCCGGCATCGTCGATCGTTCGGGACCTCAGCTCTCCAAGCCTAGTCCCGGTCATCCTCGCCGTTGGCCGTCGTTGACCACCAAACAACCTGCACAACAATAGACAAGTAAACCGAATTTGGGAACAAGTTCTTCACAACTTGACCCATGTTAGTCAAAACATGCATCATGCAACATATATGCCCTGAAACTCATGACTTTAACCTAACAATCAATATCGCCGCCACGACGGGCGATTTAACCAGTGAAAACCAGTCGAGACCGCCCCTAGGGCGGCTCGATCATTACTGGCCGGTCGACCGCCACCTATGGGCCGGACCGATCGCCACCGACTTAGCCATTTTTTCTCTCGAAACCGAACCCACGGAAATTTCAAACCAATAGAACTTTTGACTGGAGACTCCAAAAATTATGAGACCAAGTGCAATAGATTCCCCTTTATTGCCTGCTACCTGTATTTTTGGCCCAACTCAATCCAACACATTCTGACATTGCCGGTCCGACCGCCGCCCTGGCCGGTTAGACCGATTCTGGCCTAACAGTACTGAAATTGTGCGGAAAACACGTGAAACGACAAACCGTTAACACCATTGCCAATTGTCACATCATCCTAAGATCTGGAGCATATCCTCATGATAACCACACTACCTGAAGCACAGCGTGAGTGGACCAACATAAGGTTCCAGGATTTCAAGAAGGTGTCTGAATACAACTCTGCAATTCATAAACTTATCGCTAAGCTCAGATTCTGTAACCAGAACATCACAGATGCTGAGATCATTGATAAGACTTTGAGCACTTTCCACCCTACTCACAGGACACTCCAAAGAGCGCACATGCAGTCAAGCCAAGTACAAGATATACTAGATTACCACTCTTCTCGAGGCAGAGAAGAATGATGAGTTACTGATGAAGAACTATCAGACTCGTCCCACTGGATCACATCCATTGCCAAAAGCACATGCCAATTTCCAGAGGACAAGTGGTAAGGGCCGCGGAAAGGGCCCCATGCAGAAAGGTGGACAGTGGAAGAAATTGAATGTGCAAAAGGGAAATGGCAAACCCCGCTGGATGGGGCAAGGGAGAGGCAAGCAACAGAATCCAGACATGGGTAGCAAGAAGACATACCCTCCTTCACCGTGCTACAAGTGTGGTTGAATGGACCATTGGTCCCGCACCCGCCGCACCCCGAAACATCTGGTGGAACTCTACCAAGAATCAGTTGCTAAGGGCAAGAAGGCGCCAGTAAGGAAGGCTGCAGAGACACATTTTGTTAATCAACCTGGTGATGATAAGGGTGATGCCCCAAACTATGTGATGAAGCTCGACACTACAGCAAGGGGTGATCACATGGAGGTTGACACATATGGCGACTGCGCAGAGGCCATAGGCTATCTCCCCAAGCAACTCCAAATGTCATAATTTCCTTAGGTTTGCTTTATCAGTTTAGGTTATTCCAAACGAATAAGTGGATTTTCCATGCTCTTTTGAAGCATTAATTGTTTAGGATTGAAACATTATCTCTTGATGAATAAATGAGTTGCTTGTTATCTTTTGAAGATTTATTCCTGTTGAATTATTGTTGACTATATTATATTCTATATAGAACAACTTCTTGAATCTGATGAAGGAGGAGGAAATCTGTCTGGTAGACAGTGGAACTATCAACTCAATCCTAAGGGATACCAAATATTTCCAAACGTTAACTAAGAAAACGGGAAATGTTATGACAATAGTTGGAAGCGATGCTCCCATAGTTGGCACTGGAAGAGCCACACTTATTCTCTCTATGGGTACCCGAATAGTGATTGAGGATGCTCTCTTGTATCCCGAATCAAAGCATACCCTATTAAGCTTTAAGGATATTCGCCGAAATGACATCCATGTGGAGACCGACAATTATGGGGATACTAAATATCTCCTACTGACTAAGTCTGACGGTGGTCAGAAACGTGTGGTTGAAAAACTTCCCTCCTTCTCATCTGAGTTATATTATACCTACATAAAACCTGAAGAATATGTTGCGTTAAAAACAGAGTACAAATCCTCAGAGTCTTACAAGATTTGGCATGATCGATTAGGGCATCCTGGAGTAGGAATGATGAGAAAAATCATAAACAACTCTATTGGCCATAGCTTAAAAACTCTATCATTTCCAAAACCTGAAGATTTCTTGTGCCCAGCCTGTGCAAAAGGAAAGCTCATCACTAGACCTTCTTACCTGGAAGTAGAGGCGGAATCACCTATTTTCCTGGAGAGAATACAACGTGATATATGTGGACCTATTCAACCCCTGCCGGGCCCCTTTAGATATTTTATGGTGGTATTAGATGCTTCTACTAGGTGGTCCTATGTATGCCTACTGTCTACTAGGAACCACGCCTTTGCTAAACTAATAGCTCAAATTATCAGACTAAGGGCCAACTTCCCAGATGAAAGAATTAAGTCCATTAGAATGGATAATGCCGGTGAGTTTACCTCTAAGGCATTTAATGACTATTGTTTAGCTTTAGGTATTAAGGTAGAGCATTCTGTACCACATGTCCACACTCAGAATGGCCTTGCAGAGTCATTCATCAAAAGAGTTAAGTTAATTGCTAGACCTCTACTGCAGAACAGTAGGCTCCCCACCAGTTGTTGGGGTCATGCAGTGTTGCATGCAGCAGCACTAATAAATTTAAGACCAACTGCATAGCATCAATTTTGCCCTTTGCAACTAGTGCGTGGTAAAGAACCAAGTATTTTCCATCTACGAAAATTTGGTTGTGTTGTATACGTGCCAATTTCACCACCACAATGTACAGCCATGGGCCCCCACTGGAAGTTGTGAGTATATGTCGGTTTTAAGTCCCCGTCGATTATTAAATATCTTGAACCTACCACGGGAGACATGTTTACGGCCCGACACGCCGATTGTATCTTTGATGAAGAAAATTTCCCAGCATTAGGGGGAGGAATAGATAAATGCCGAGAAATAGATTAGAATGTCTCAGGCATTCAGGCCCTAGACCCACGCACTAAAGAAGCTGAACTAGAAGTCCAGCGAATAATAAACCTGCAACAAATTGCAAATAACTTGCCAGATGCATTCACTGATCAAAAGGGAGTAACAAAGTCTTACATACCAGCAGCAAATGCTCCAGAGAAAGTGGAAATACCCCAGAAGGATACTCGAACCACCCCAACCCCTCATGTGAAGAAGAGGGGGAGAGCACTAGAGAATGAGGCCTCAATTCCGCGGAAACGTCCGTAGAAAATAGAACTCAATAAGACATCTTCCCGGTCAGTTGAAGAGAATCAACCTGAAGTTAAAAATAACCGTGAAGGAAATAATCCTGAAGATAGTAAACTCAGTACAATTGCGCGCGCACAGTCTAATACTGGGATTTTGGAACAACCAGACTTCGTCGTTGTGGAAAATCACGAGGAGCTGGATGAAATGAATGAAGAAATATCCACTAATTTTGTTGAGCCAGGAGAACTATATAAAAGAAAAACTACAATCGTTGACATCTATTTCACCTCAAAAATTGCTAGAAACCTTGAACTGGATCCATAACCAAAGTCTTTAACTGAATGCCAGAAGTGTTCAGACTGGGGTAAATGGAAGGAAGCAATTGAGGCAGAATTACTTTCGCTGAATAAAAGAAAAGTGTTTGGCCCAATAGCCCAAACACCACCCAAGGTATTCCCTGTAGGATGCAAATGGGTTTTCGTCCGAAAGAGAAATGAAAATAATGAGGTGGTGAGATACAAAGCGAGACTTGTGGCACAAGGGTTCACGCAGAGACCCGGTATTGATTATGATGAAACTTATTCTTCTGTCATGAGTGGGATAACGTTCCGATACTTAATATCAATAGCAGCATGTATGAATTTATGTATGCAGTTAATGGATGTAGTGACAGCATATCTATATGGGTCACTTGATTCAGATATTGATATGAAAGTCCCAGAAGGAGTAAAGATTCTGGATCAAAATAAAGTGAATCGAAATATGTACAACGTCAAGCTGGAAAGGTCGTTGTACGGATTAAAACAATCTGGAAGAATGTGGTACAACCGACTTAGTGAATTCCTCCTAAAGAAAGAATATACTATTAGTGAAGACCGTCCCTGTGTATTCATAAAGAAATCCCAAAATGGATTATGTATTATTTCAGTATATGTCGATGATCTGAATATCATCGGGACGACAGAAAACATAAAAGAAGCAAGTTCTTATCTTGTTCAATAATTTGAAATGAAGGATTTGGGCCGAACCAAATTTTGCTTAGGCCTGCAGCTGGAGCACCTCCCTGAAGGAGTTTTTGTATACCAATCCTCATATATCAAGAAAGTCCTAGAGAAATTTAACATGGACAAATCATATCCGGTGAAAACCCCGATGGTGGTCCGATCCCTAGAAGCGGATAAAGACCCTTTTAGACCAAAGATGAAAAATGAGGAAATTCTTGGACTAGAAGTTCTATACTTAAGTGCTATTGGGGCACTAATGTATCTAGCTAACTGCACAAGGCCAGACATTGCCTTTGCAGTAAACTTGCTAGCCAGACATAGCGCAGCTCCAACTCGAAGACATTGGGCTGGCATTAAAACCATATTCAGGTACCTTCAGGGTACACAAGATCTTGGATTATTTTACCCGAAGAACAAAGACATGTCTATGGTTGGATACACAGATGCAGGATATCTGTCTGATCCATATAATCCAAAATCTCAGACATGATTTGTATTTCTTTGTGGTGGTACAGCCATCTCTTGGCGATCATTCAAGCAGACCTTGGTGGCTACGTCCACCAACCACTCAGAAATAATCGCGTTATACGAAGCCTCATGAGAATGCGTTTGGCTTAGGCGGATGATCAACCATATCAAGAAGTCATGTGGCATAAACACCGTCGATGACCCCACTATTATATATAAAGATAACGCCGCTTGTATTGCACAAATGCAAATGGGCTATGTTAAGAGTAATATCACGAAGTATATTGCTCCTAAATTCTTTTATCCTCATGAGCTTCGGAAGAACGGAGAGATAAAAGTTTTAAAGGCTAAGTCTTGTGATAATCTAGCATATTTATTCACAAAATCTCTCCCAGCCTCTAGCTTCCACAAATGTGTTCGAGGCATAGGGATGAGACAGCTTAGTGAGTTATAAAGTTCAGGGGGAGTGAATCCATGAACCATAGCTCATATGTAAGACCAAAAGACTTACATGATCCCGAAGATCCAAATGTTGCACTCTTTTTCCCTTTGTGAGTTTTCCTGAAGTTTTCTCACGTAAAGGTTTTTAATGAGGCAACAAGTGCGATCCAAGAAATGGATGCGATGGAATCTTTTCTCCATCCCTTTTTTCCCATTGGGTTTTTGGGAGGAGTTTTTAGTGAGGCATGTGCATGCCGTGGTATTCGCCCAAGGGGGAGTGTTACGAAACCTAGAAGGTCCGGTATGGGTAAATACCAGAACTGCCCCTGGTGGGCTTAGTCTATAAATAGAGAGGCAGTGCTACCCATGTAATCATCCCTGATTCATTAATAAAGACTCCTGGCGTTCTCTCTCTCTCATTGGTGTCTCTAGTGTTATTGATTGATTGCGTGATTGTGTTGCCGTTCATCAATTCGTCGACTATTTCTTAACAGAGAACACCAAGCCTGAAGAACATGTAACTGTTTTTACTCGACATGTAGCTTGGCCATGGCCCACGTGGCCTGCCTGCCCTCCCGGCGCTGCCTCCGCTACTCAATGTTCTAGCGGTATTTCTCATAGCAGGTTGTGGAGCAGTGGATGTAGACAGGGGTGGACCTATCACCATCGGGCTTCTTTGATTACTAACTTCTTTAACAACGTAGACGTTCACCACTTGTTGACACTTTGCACTTTTTCTTTAATGGCTCCGGCGAGTAGCACAACGTTATCTTCATCGAACGGCTAAGGTGAGCAGTATGATATTATTCTTATCTCCACCACCATCGTCGCAGTTCTTCGCTTCCCATGGTTCAATCTCCTTGCAGGACAAATTGATAACATTGCACTATTTTGTGGTCTTCTTCGACATCATCCGTGAATTCCTAGTTATAACTTTTATTTTTATTCAAAAATTAAGATATTTTTATTAGAGTTCGTATACAATCGGATTGCTAATTTTATTTAATTTATTATGAATTTTAGTTATTTATATATTTTTCTTTGGAATTCGTATGGAAATCAAATTACAAATCTTGTTTTATTTTTTTCAAATTTTAGTTATTTTTTCTTGTAGTTCGTATATATTCATATACAAATCCAATTGCTAATTTTCCTTTAATTTTTATTCCGAATTACAGCTATTTATGGATTTTACTTTGGAATTCACATTGAAATCAAATTGCTTATTTTATTTTATTTTTTATTCTGAATTTCAATTTTATTATACTTGGCATAGACACTTTCTTTTTATCTAGACTATTATATTCTTGACCCACCATGATCAACGGTGTAGATCTTTCTCTTTTTCCTCCGATGAACGTGGGAATTTTTAGTCCTTGAGAGCAAACTTGGTGGCTTCTTTTGCCTTTACTATAATAAGTTAATTAGCAGGGTGACCCGCGCATTTGCGCGGCTAGATTTATTTCAAAGTTTGTATAAATGATTGAGAATATATTTACATATTTTGTAGGGTATTTAGATTTTTAAAGATATCCTAAACATTGGAAATGACAATAGAAGCCTAGAAGAAAATACAACCTAAGAAACGTAATTGAAGTGTGGGCTTCGATGGAAAAAAATCATTAAGCATTATAAGTTGTTGGGGTTCTTACCAACTGTAACACCCTGGCTATTCGGAAGCCAAGATGTTACCTAAAGGACTAACATACAACCAAATTGCAGAAGAATTTAAACTTAAACTCGTCTAAGTACATAAATGGGCCAACTTTAATAGTAGCATGGCAGTAATAAAAGACTGAATTCATCAAACAGAATCAAGAAATAGTTGAAGTGATCCACTAGCATCATTTAACAAGAAGACATAACGTGGAGAGAAATATCGTGCAGTAGAAAACTTATTTATTACACTTCCTCAATTAACTACTGAAAGACATATTCGACACTATTAATGAAAGTAAAATGTAGTGAACTGTGTGATACGTGCAGGTCAATTCCCTCCCAATAGAGTCATCATCAACGATCACCTAAATAAATAAAGAAAACAAGAATGAGTCGAAACTCAGCAAGTACAGTAAACAATTGAACATTCAAGGTTTTGAACTATTCAATCTCAATACAAAGGATGAACTTATCTCTGAACACTTATGAGTATGAATGGAATGAATGGGTGCATTGAAGGGAAAGGACTCACACATGCTCATACCGGTATAGCGAGTGACACATCCGTCGGTGCTCACTTAAGCCCGTACTTAACAAAGTCCGGATCCAATCACTGTATGAAGAACGTTTCATACGGGTGTCCGAAATTGCCCACATTGGAATGGCGGGTCTTACGTGCCCATACTGGAATTGATGGGTCTTAACAATTCCACTCCCATGGACGGAAATCGAATAATGCAAGAATTGAATGAATATATGTAATGGGTGTCACATCTTTCAATCACATGGATTATCAACTAATAACGAATATATGTCATGAAGTATGAATCATGGATCATTGAAATAGCATCGCATCAACAACTTTCAACTGTATAACATGAAGTATGAATATGGATCATAGAAGAAACATCGCATTAACAACATTCAACAGAAATCAACATGTCTTAACACATTGTACTTGCCTTCCGCGCTATGATGTGCTAGGAGGCAACGAAGGTGCTCCTCCACTCACCGCCTACACAAATATATATTCGGAATAAGGATAACAAGGGTTGAAATAGCCACAAGTGTCTTACCCTAACTCTCTAACCATCCAATATAATCAACGGGATCAAACCGACAATAAAACTATTCAATTAGCTTACGACTTTCTTCAAGCAAAGAAGACGAGAAAAATCATAATGAAAGATCTGTAACTCAGAATGATGCGAAACTAGTGCTCAATGAATCTTAACGAACTAGGCTACGAAATTCTAGTTGACAAGGTTCACTAATTCTGCCAAGAAAATCGGCTAACCAAAGCTTGAAAACGTATTCATGACATCCGTCTGCACTACAGATCAGTAGTAAAGAACATGGCATAACTTTCACTCTACAGATCAAATGGAGGTGTTCTTTATAAATATGGAAATACTATTTAAAATTATACAAAAACCTAGTTGGGTGGAAGTCCTAAATCGTAAATTAACAAGGTCAAAACAAAGGAACAAACCGACAGTTTCTTCTCGTCAGACAGACAGAACAACGCGCAAAGAATAATTCATATCTCCTAAACCATAAGGAGGAATCTCGTGATATCAGTGGATATGGAAAGATAAAAATCAGGGCTACAAAACTCTATGAGACGAAAATACCAGATTCGGCTTCTAAGATACCGAAACGGGGCGCACAACCCACTGGACAGAATAGATCAAATAACAGAGGCAAAACTATCCAAACAAATAGAATTGATTGCTCATCCTTCATGAATCAAACAACGAATGGGAGTCCTCATTTGTAATACCTCATTTATCCGGTTAGGTTGTATCGTTTTATTGGTATGGGAATTCTATTCGAAAACGAGATTTTCAACTTTCCGGAATCGGTTCGGTAGAAAGAAAGAGGTCGGAGAGAGTAAAAGAAATTGTTTTCATCGGAAAATCCAAATCTTCGGGGGGGTAAATGTTATTGCCAGACAACCTGGGCCGCAGTTCGCGACCCAGGTGGCCCATGAGGGGGCCGGCCGGCCCATGTAGGGGCCGGCCAAAAGGCCAAAAGGGGGGGCACCACTTCCCCCCCAAACCCTAGAGCCTCCACCTCCTCCCCCTTGGAGCCGCCCCCATCTCCCCCTCCACCCTGCGCCTCCCCTCCTCCTAGGCGCCTCCTCCTCCGGTGGTGGCCGCCATTGGTGCTCCCAAGTTGGTCTCCAAGATCCCCGGGCGCTCCTCCTCCGATCTGTCCTCCGGCGGGTCGTTTCTTCGCCGGTTGTTCGCTGTGGTGTGGCCGGCCAAGGAAGAAGAAGGGAGACCAGCGGGGAGTGGTTCTTTGTCGTGCTACGGGTCTTCAAGGGTAACGAGCACCCCGGGTATTTGTTTGATCAAGTTTTGTTGCGGTAGAGATCATTTGAGTCACGTCGGTTTAGAGTTCCAGAATTTTCAGAATTGATCAGAATGTTGCGCGGCTTGTTACAGTACTTTAGAGGCCGAATTTGGGGTTTTGCCCTTCTAGAGATTTGTTTCTGGTTTCGTTATCTTTCTTTTGGCACCAAGATGAGCAAAATCCGACCAGTAGTTTAGGAGATATGAATTTTTGAATACGAACTGTCCAATCTGTCTGAAATCTGTGGTCAGTAGTTTTGTCCCTCATTTTGTTCAAAATAGAGGCCGAATCAGAAGACTCCCCCAACTAAGTTATTGTAGATCTTGAAATTATCTTTCCAAGTTGATAAAGATCATTCCATTTGGATCAGTAGGCTAAAAGTTACACTATTTTCTTTACTGCTGATCTGTTTTCTGGACTGACGTAGATGGGTTAGGTTTAGCAGTTAATTACCCCTCTGTTTTGGCCGAATCAGAAGATTCCGCCAACTAAGGTTTTGTAGCCTAATCAGTTAAGAATCAGTGAGCACTGGTTTCAGGTCGTTTAGAGTTACAGATAATTATTGGCGAATTTTCTTGTGCAACTGCCCGTAGAACGATAATCTGGACTTTTGGGGTAGATGTCAAATTGAACCCTTGGGATGAGTGGGTTGATTAGAGAGCATCGTAGTACACTTGTAGCTGTGCCATATTCGATTATCCGTAATACGTGGTAATACTTGTGTAGGCGGTGAGACGGTGGGTGGAAGGACACCTTCGTTGTTTCACAACACGTCACCACACGGAAGGCAAGTGCAAATGTTTAATTCGTGTGAATTCATTGATTTCATGTTAACTTGGTAAATTATGAATATTCATGTGATTTGAGCATGATGTGGTAGATTTCAATACCTTCTTCTGTGATAAATTGAGATGAAGTTCAAGTTATGCATTTCATTCCATGCACACATATTTCCTTTGCCGTCCACGGGAGTGGAAACTTGATTAAGTCCCATTAATTCCAATATGGGCATGTGAGACCCACCATTCCAATGTGGGCAACGTTGACCACCATTCCAATGTGGCAACTTCGGACACCCGTATGAAACGTTCTTCATACGGTGATTGGATCCGTGCTTTGCGATGGCACGGGCTTAAGTGAACACCGACGGTGTGTCACTATTTATACCGTATAAACATGTGGAAAGTCCATTCTCCTTCAATGCATTCATTCATTCATATCATGCTTTCTTAAATTCATGAAGTAAATGATTTACTTGGTAGATTGTTTCAATTCAGTGTTCTATGTGAATGTATATGTTGTGCTTGCTGAGTTTCGACTCACTCTTGCTTTTATTTATTTTTAGGTGAATTCCAGTGAAACAGTTGCTAGCGGGAGGGTGTAGTCCAGCACGTTCCTTGCACATGAATAAAATAATCATTCGTTAAAGTTCTATTTACATAACTTCAGTTTTAGTTATCATGTAATGGACTGTAATAATTGTCATTTGAAGGTTCATTATTATCGCTTTGGTAAATTCTCGTTTGAATTTATAGATGAACTGTGATTAAGCCATAGATTGTTATCATGGTTAATCGTTTCTTTAGCATTGAATGCGTTGTTAATCTTATGAAATGATTAGTAGATTGTCTTGTTAGGTGACATCTTGTCTTCCGAATAGACAGGGTGTTACAGTTGGTATCAGAGCGGGCTTTAGGTCCGTGGTTCATTCAAACATATTAAATTGACACACTGTGCACATTAGGAGGGGATTGGGTAAACAGTTGCTTCCGCATTTCAATTGCTGTGACTCGATTAATGAGTCGTTGTTGAGTTGTTTTGTGCTGTGATGTGTTAAATTATGATATGATGTGTTATCATATATATATATATATATGGATTAATTTTATGATCGTCAAGGGATGATCCGATATAAATATATATATATTCATAATTGATTGCATTAGTTATGCGTTTCGCTAGCGGGCGTTGATGAGTTGAGTTCGTGGTTGATGTCCTGGGTTTTGCCAGGCTACACCACTGATTGTAGTATGATATTAGAGAACTTCTTACCTCTGTTCCATAAGCTCTGTAGTGAGCATGAGCTCATTGTTGAACTTGTTGCCTTTCTCGAACTGATATCTGGTTTCCTGGTTGTGGTTCCTAGCAGTTCGTGGATTCTTTTGGAATTGGGGTTTTAATGAAGGAGGCAAGCTCCAGCGGTTCTCTGATTCGTTCGTTGAAACGAATATTGCCCTTTCGACTATTGTGATATTTCTGCTCAACATGAGCATAGTTCAAATGCAAGATTCCTCTTTTCACAAAAGATTTGTTTTACCCCTGTTGGGGAAATTTAACTCATTCGTTCGTTTGGAATCTCGGTATTGGAAAACTTCTTTTGCAAGTTCTTTATTAAGTGTGTATTGATCTTGCATATTTATCTTGAGTTGCTATAGTAAGTCGTTCTCTTCCTTGATTTTCGAATTTGACAAATTCTTGTCCGGTGGCGGTTGATGAATTTCTCTTGGGTTCATGATTTTCGTAGACGAGTTTAAAAAGGCCTTTAATGGTACTACGAAAACATTATTGTTTTTCGATTGTCGAATTGCTTTTACTACGAATGATCTTTGTAAATTGGCAACATTGATATTTTCATGGTTGTTCTTTCTTTCTCATTGGAAAAGAGCGACTCATTTACTTGTTTGATGGTTTGCCTAATGAGAATTCTTGTTGCAAGTTCGTTAACACGAGAAAGCTTTGGCTCAATGTATTCCTTTTGAAACCCTCTGCTTGTTGAAATTTGATGCATCTCTTTTATGAAGAAAAGCGTTAAAACCCTTTTGGAGTGCTTGGTTATGCTTAAGTCGGGGGTTGCACCCAAACAAAGATCGTGGGCTACGGGTTTCTATTAGACCCTATTTGTTTTTCAAAATAGTTTCTTACCTTTCTGGCTGCGGAGCTCTCATTGCTGTTTGTGAACGTTATTCTTGACAAGATCGTTCACTTTATGTTAGCCCTACCTCTCTTGTTGATAAGGGCAGCTCGTTTATCCGTTTGACAGTTCGGAGAATGAAAATTTTCCTTTCACAAGGTTCATTGAAGAAAGTTTCGACTATGTTCATTTCTTTGGAATATTTGGAGTGTTGGAGTTTAGAACCTCCCTTTGAAAAGAAAAGTGTCGAAACCCCCTTTCTCTAGAGTTTTGTAGTGCTGGGTGTGACGTTTGTTCAACTTTGTGGTTTTTATACCAGAATTCTTTTCTAGAATAAGTTGTTATTACAATTCCATTTGATGCTGAAAATTTTTATGATCCGATTTGTCATGTTCCCTTTAGAAGGTTTATTGACACGATCAGTAATGTGAGAGTAAGGTTGATTCTTTTATAGAGAAAGAAGTTTGACCACCTTTCTTGATGTTTCCAAAATGATCCAATTTCGAATTTTGTGTTCATGACCTATTGGAGGTCCCGCTAATTATGATAAACGAAGTTTGCCACGTGAAACGATTTGTTGCGAGTTATAATGGTTCTTCATGATGCGAGCGCTTTGATATTGAATGCTCGTTGTTCTTATCTCGAGGTCGACATTCTCTTCTTTTGAGGCTTATGCATTCAATCGTGAACTCCCTTATGTTCAATGAGTACATTGCTTAATTGGTTTTCTCCTTGGTCCTGTTTGTAGCGAGTGGTAAATGATTTTCTAGTTGGTGAGAATCATTGTCATGTGCCTCTTCTTATCGTAAATATTCACCCATTCTTTTCACATGAGTCTTTCGAGGTGTTTTCTAATTGACGTTGTGAGATTGATGTTGAAACTTGTAGTAAAATAATCACCTCTGTGTTACCACCTAAATGAAAATACTTCAAGTCTAGTTTCCGTAACCTTTTGGAGTACGTGAATATTCTGGTAACTGAAATTGTTTTAAGTAAAATGGTGCATGGAGATATCCTATTGCTTCTTAAGAGTTTTGTGTGATTTAGTCCTAAAGGTTCCTTGGTTTGAGTTCGCAAAGTGAGGTTGCAATCAAAGGAAATTTTCGTCGCTTTCGTTGAGAATCCGTTTGCTTTCCGTGAAGTCCTGTAAAGGAAAATGCTTGTTTTGTGGCTGAGGTCATTTGGATTACATGTTTCATGAGTAGATGAACTGTTTCGAACAAATTTTGGCGTGTTGAAAAAAATTATTTGTTCTTAAGTAGTTCCGTGGGTTGAACTAAAGAACTTACATTGTTTATGTGGCCAAGTGTTATTAGTTCAAGAACTAATTGTTGTGTTAAAGGAAAGAGTGCAGTAGAGTATTTGATAATTTGAGTCAAGTTTCGTAACTTGTGATTATTTGCATCGTTCCTAAATTTGTTGCTCTTTCCGCTCAAGAGATGGCGAATTTCAAACGTAATATCTTTCTTTCGTGTCGGCTGTTATTTGCTATTCTCTTTTGAGGGATGTGTGCCTCAATTATGAACTCGCTTTCGTTTCCAAGATCACCTTTTTTTCGAATATTTCTTTTGGTTTCTGCTTTCGTAAATGAGCAACGCTCTTTCGTGTGAATAAACTTATCTTTGTTCGCCTCTTCCATTTGAGAAAGGATCACAGTTTTGGATTGCAAAGTGTTTGCAAAGGATAAGTTTGGCAATTGTTTGGTGGTGGATGAGTAATCGTAGCGATGGTATTTTGCTACCAAGTTATTGGAGGAGTAGTAGAATGTGAAATGGTTTTGAACTGTATCCCTGGAAGGGAAATTGATTCACCTGAAATGTTTGACTTCGAAGTAAGTCTGAATAGTGTTACGGCTGAATACCACCCGGTATAGTGAAATTCTAGAACTTCAATTCAGGATTGAAAAGTTAGTGATTATCGGAGGTATGGAAACCTTCATTGAGTTTTTTTTTAGAGTAACACAATTGGATAGCATTGCGAGATGGTGTGGGTGATTTCTGATGATGTCATTGAGTGAGTATGTTAGAATGGTGGTGCTATTGGAGATTTAAATTCGATGATTTCACTATCAGTTATAAGAACAATCTGTTGTAGAGGTTTTGGAGGTTAAATTTGGGTTTGCATTGTTATGTTAGACCTTTGGTCACTCAATGATTATGTGTAGAGAAAGTGGAATAATGGAGTTTCCTGATCAGTAAAATGATAATTGATAGAACCCTTTTGTTGTAGTACATGATTGTGCGGGTTAAGGATTTTGAGTTGTTGTTCTTGGAAATTGGAGGTAATGTGATGGTATGGAGCCTTTTCTGTGGTGCCTTGAACGCCTCCTATTAAATCGATTTTGGTTAGTAGAATGAATTGTCTAGAGTATTCGGTGGATTCAATTTAGCCTCTCCACAAATGAGTGGATGATGTCCTCCAGTTTGATCATAATTTGATAATGTTCAATTAAGAGGTTTAATCTCATGTGGTATGCGATGAATTCAAATTAGAGAAATTTTATTCCTGGAGGAGAGAAGCTGTGGAAAGGTATGTTCATCGGATAATGAAGTGTTTTCTTAATTCTCGTTTGAGTTTGTTGTTGTTGACCGGTGTTTTTCTGCAATTTGAGTTGAGGCTGTGTTGGCAAGTAGATTCTTTCCAATTAAGACAAACTGCAAGTGTTTGGTTTGGGCGTTCCAGTAATTTCTCCTTTGGTTGTAAAATGGATTTGTTTTCGAGATGAATTGTCAAATTTGGAATCTAACCTTTTGGTGAGAGTTAGCATTACGTGGATGCGATGAGGACTCTCTATTTCTAGTTGGATTCTCTTCGTTTTTGAAAGTTGTAAGAATTAGGACGTTGGCTTATCGCGTTGATCGCCCCGGATCCTTATCGCAGGTACGCATCGTCCGGTGTGCTCGAGTGTTAGCGAGTATCCGAGCAATTCAAGCTTGAATTATCGTTGTTTCATTCCAGACGCAGTTTCCTTTCGAGTAGTTTCGTGCGTAGATTCGAGGTCGAATCTTTTCTAAGGGGGATAGAGTGTAATACCTCATTTATCCGGTTAGGTTGTATCGTTTTATTGGTATGGGAATTCTATTCGAAAACGAGATTTTCAACTTTCCGGAATCGGTTCGGTAGAAAGAAAGAGGTCGGAGAGAGTAAAAGAAATCGTTTTCATCGGAAAATCCAAATCTTTGGGGGGGTAAATGTTATTGCGGACAACCCGGGCCGCAGTCACGACCAGTGTGGCCCATGAGGGGCAGCCGCCCATGTAGGGGCCGCCAAAGGCCAAAAGGGGGGGGCACCACTTCCCCCCCCAAACCCTAGAGCCTCCACCTCCTCCCCCTTGGAGCCGCCCCCATCTCCCCCTCCACCCTGCACCTCCCCTCCTCCTAGGCGCCTCCTCCTCCGGTGGTGGCCGCCATTGGTGCTCCCAAGTTGGTCTCCAAGATCCCCGGGCGCTCCTCCTCCGATCTGTCCTCCGGCGGTCGCTTTTCGCCGGTTGTTCGCTGTGGTGTGGCGGCCAAGGAAGAAGAAGGAGACCAGCGGGAGTGGTTCTTTGTCGTGCTACGGGTCTTCAAGGGTAACGAGCACCCCGGGTATTTGTTTGATCAAGTTTTGTTGCGGTAGAGATCATTTGAGTCACGTCGGTTTAGAGTTCCAGAATTTTCAGAATTGATCAGAATGTTGCGCGGCTTGTTACAGTACTTTAGAGGCCGAATTTGGGGTTTTGCCCTTCTAGAGATTTGTTCCTGGTTTCGTTAGCTTTCTTTTGGCACCAAGATGAGCAAAATCCGACCAGTAGTTTAGGAGATATGAATTTTTGAATACGAACTGTCCAATCTGTCTGAAATCTGTGGTCAGTAGTTTTGTCCCTCATTTTTGTTCAAAATAGAGGCCGAATCAGAAGACTCCCCCAACTAAGTTATTGTAGATCTTGAAATTATATTTCCAAGTTGATAAAGATCATTCCATTTGGATCAGTAGGCTAAAAGTTACACTATTTTCTTTACTGCTGATCTGTTTTCTGGACTGACGTAGATGGGTTAGGTTTAGCAGTTAATTACCCCTCTGTTTTGGCCGAATCAGAAGATTCCGCCAACTAAGGTTTTGTAGCCTAATCAGTTAAGAATCAGTGAGCACTGGTTTCAGGTCGTTTAGAGTTACAGATAATTATTGGCGAATTTTCTTGTGCAACTGCCCGTAGAACGATAATCTGGACTTTTGGGGTAGATGTCAAATTGAACCCTTGGGATGAGTGGGTTGATTAGAGAGCATCGTAGTACACTTGTAGCTGTGCCATATTCGATTATCCGTAATACGTGGTAATACTTGTGTAGGCGGTGAGACGGTGGGTGGAAGGACACCTTCGTTGTTTCACAACACGTCACCACACGGAAGGCAAGTGCAAATGTTTAATTCGTGTGAATTCATTGATTTCATGTTAACTTGGTAAATTATGAATATTCATGTGATTTGAGCATGATGTGGTAGATTTCAATACCTTCTTCGTGATAAATTGAGATGAAGTTCAAGTTATGCATTTCATTCCATGCACACATATTTCCTTTGCAGTCACGGGAGTGGAAACTTGATTAAGTCCCATTAATTCCAATATGGGCATGTGAGACCCACCATTCCAATGTGGGCAACGTTGACCACCATTCCAATGTGGCAACGGACACCCGTATGAAACGTTCTTCATACGGTGATTGGATCCCGTACTTTCATGGCACGGCTTAAGTGAACACCGACGGGTGTGTCACTATTTATACCGGTATAAACATGTGGAAAGTCCATTCTCCTTCAATGCATTCATTCATTCATATCATGCTTTCTTAAATTCATGAAGTAAATGATTTACTTGGTAGATTGTTTCAATTCAGTGTTCTATGTGAATGTATATGTTGTGCTTGCTGAGTTTCGACTCACTCTTGCTTTTATTTATTTTTAGGTGAATTCCAGTGAAACAGTTGCTAGCGGGAGGGTGTAGTCCAGCACGTTCCTTGCACATGAATAAAATAATCATTCGTTGAAGTTCTATTTACATAACTTCAGTTTTAGTTATCATGTAATGGACTGTAATAATTGTCATTTGAAGGTTCATTATTATCGCTTTGGTAAATTCTCGTTTGAATTTATAGATGAACTGTGATTAAGCCATAGATTGTTATCATGGTTAATCGTTTCTTTAGCATTGAATGCGTTGTTAATCTTATGAAATGATTAGTAGATTGTCTTGTTAGGTGACATCTTGTCTTCCGAATAGACAGGGTGTTACATCATTACCCTTGTAGACCCGTAGGAGGACGTTGATCCGCCTCCCGAAGACCTCCCTCCCTTCCCCTTCTTCCTCTCTTCCAAGGCCGGCCAAGAAACGACGACGATCGGCCGGTGACGACGGTGGGAGGAGGCAACTTCGGAGGGATCCTTGAGAAGCACCACCAGGGAACATTGGAGGCGACACCACAGCAGCGATATGGTGTCAAGGAGCAGCAATGGTGCCGGTTGGAGGAGGAGGAAGTGGCGGCCAAAGTGGAGGGGTGGCGGCTTAGAATGAGAGGGGAGGAGAGGAGGGGGTGGCGGCTAGGGTTTGGGGGGGAAGGCACCCCCCCTTGGCCGGCCCCCCTTGGGCCACTTGGGCTGTGGCCCAAAGCCCAGGTTGCTGTGAAAACACAGAAAACTCCCCGATAAAAGTTAAATTCTGATTTTCCGATTAGCTCCCTCTTCCAAAACTTTTTCTAATAAGCCGATTCACTTTCAGGGTATTACACCAACATAATCACTCTCTATCATGCGTAGATCATGTAGGTCCATACCCCTATTCTTACTCTAGTAGTCACTTTTTTTCTAATTGTATGCATGCACATGTATCTCTATTCAATCTCAAGCAATACGTTGATTATGTGTTTCAAATTGTATGCATGCACATGTATCTCTATTCAATCTTAAGCAGTACGTTGATTATGTGTGTGGCAAATTATCTTATTGGTTTACATGGTATTAGAGTACCTTGCTCACACATATACCAATGCAACATGGGCGACATACCATGAACTTATCTTCCATCACAAGTAGACTGCCCACCGAACCATGTGTCTTCTATCTCTTCTCATTGTCATAACTTTTTTACTTCAACCTCCAACAGCAAGCTCAAATCTTGATCGATCCCTCTCGGCTGCTACCCCTTCCAATGCTATACTTTACCACATAACTATCTTCTAATTCTCCCTAATTATTGTTTAATACTAACCATTTCAATATCAACACGCATACACATGCGACCATCGTTGATCCCTACTGAGGACACCTATCACGCTCTCTCCGATGGCCCCCGAGCCTATTCCTTACGGTTGCGTCATTTCTACTCCAAGCTTTTTGCTCCTCTCTCTCTCTGTACGCATGTGCTTATATTCATATGAATGCATGCATGTATATACGCATGCATGATCTTATACATGCTCAATGTCCTCTTCTTTCGTGTCGGTCACTCCTCTTCTTCGACATTTGCCAACTCAACGCTGTGGCTTCCTCACTAACCACAATGACCTCCTATCTTCACTGATGTCGATATGTATGCTTTAGTCATTGTCTAACGATAGGGATAATCTTCTCGCCATCGTCGATGACATGGTGCCCCTCACCAGTGATGGTATGTTCCTAACTACCCAATGGCCTCATATTGTCCATAGTTTGTCTTCAATACAGAGCTCCATCTCCTCTCTGTCAGGCCTTCCCTATCATCGAGTTTCTTTGGCTACTAACTTCTACAGCAACACCGATGCTCACCACTTATCATCGCGACGCTTGCCTCCTTCAACTCTGGAATTTCTATTCAAAGGCACTGATGAGCAGCACGACATTGTCATCGTTAAACGGCTAAGGTGGGCATCATGACATTGTCTGCATCTTCGTTATCGCCGCCTCGACTCTACACTTCCCCGTGGGTCAATGTCTTCTTGTAGGACAAGTCAATGCCATTGTACTCTTTCGTGGTCTCCTCCGATACCATTAGTGTTATCATCGTTATAAAAAAAATTTATTAAAAATTTTAGTTATTTTTTAGTTCGTATGCAAATCAAATTGCCAATTATATATATTTTTATTATGAATTTTAATTATTTAGGGATTTTACTTTGGAATTTATATGGAAATTAAATTACAAATTTTCTTTTAGTTTTTATTCCTATTTTATTTATTTTTCTTGAAATCTGTATACAAATCAAATTGTTATTTTTATTTATTCTTTATTCCAAAATATAGTTATTTAGGGATTTTACATTGGAATTTGTATCGAAATCAAATAGCTATTTTTTCTGTTTTATTCAGAATTTTACTTATTTTTTGGATGGATTATTTTATACAATCTAGTTGTCATTTTTTGTTTAATTTTTATCCCAAATTATAATTATTTAGATATTTTACGTAGGAATTCATATGAAATCAAATTGCTAATTTTATTTTTTTTATTCTAAAATTTGATTTTATTGTAGTTTACGCGGACTCCTTTTAATCTAAATCGTTATACTCTGTACACACGACAATCAATGTTGTAGATCTTTCTCGTTTTCCTCTAGCGTGGGAATTTCTAGCCCTTAGAGCGAACGTGGTGGCTTCTTTTGTGTCTTCTCCGACACCATTCACGCTATACTTGTTATAACTTTTATTTTTATTCATTATTTTCAGTTATTTTTATTGGAGTTCATATACAAATCTAATTAAAAATTTTCTTTAATTTATTTCTAATTTTAGTTATTTATGGATTTTACTTTGGAACTCGTACAAAAATCAAATTGCAAATTTTATTTTATTTTTTATTTCAAATTTCAGTTATTTTGTTGGACCCCAGATTTTGAATACCCAAAACCCTCATGTATGCACAACACTCGTCTCATAATCAGTGGCTAGTACACACAACTCCAACATTGATATCACATCCATACATTCATATGTAGAAAGTAAAGTAAAAATAGTACATAACTTAAGCGATTATAATAATTACATCACTAGGACCGACTGACCAAATAAAAGCAGAGATAACAAATATAACAGCGGAAGAAAAAGGGTAATAAGAATACAAAATTCCAGCAGCATGCCCATCCAAACCCGCAGGCAACCGACTAAAGACAAGTCCTAACAAAGCCCGTCACCAAACCCACAGTTCAAAGTGTAAAGAAATCGTCGTCTGGAGTAGAATCGTCCTCTAACTCTAAACAACAATTTAAACAAGATTGAGTACATTGTGTACTCAGCAAGACTTGTAGTGTATCGTATATATATATATATATATATATATATATATATATATATATATATATATATGTATATGCAAGGGTGATCAAAGATGAGGCTCTATACTATAAGTTATTTTGCATTAAGCAGATTTTATTTGCAATGTCAATATATAGTACTTTACAAAGAAAATTTTAAAGTGTAGTTAAATAGGTAAAAGACAAAAAAAAAGTAATCAAATAATCAACAACTCGCAACCCTCCTCGGCTGCGAGCTATATTTTATTTTCAGCCATAAACATGGCACTTAACTCAAGTATAAACCAACAAAACATTTCCCATACTTTCCAACGAATTTTTTTTATGAAAATTAAGACTATACCCATTAAGTCTGCACTAAGCATGCTCATGACCGTGGGCACAGCTATTTAAATAGATTTACACTCTATAGAGGTGTACAACTTTACCCACAGCACACAAATTCTCTAGTTTGTTTGGCATCCGTCGATACCACCGCTCACTACCTTCAATAAGCAGTCTAGAGTACGCGTCGAAGCCTTTACATCATCTAGCCTTAACCTTGCACTTAGCCCGCCAAATGAACATCCTCACTTCACCTGGGTACACCCCCGTCTCAGTGAGGCATTCACCGTTGTGTTGGCAATAAAACATGCTCGCACCACTACTGCTGTAATACTCTGAAAAATAATATTAAATAATTAATTAATTACGTTTTAAGGGCCTGTGTGCAATTAAATTAATTAGTATATAAAAATAGAATTTCGGAATATTTTTTTAAGAGCTGTATAAATAGTGGTGGGTTTTCTGGAAACCCTAGCCATTTATTTTCCAAGCCGTCGCCAAATTTCGCACTCGCCAAAGAATTTCAAGCACTCGCCACAATTTTTTCACATTGGCGCCAGGCGCTGCGTTTTTCCATCCGCTTTGCCGCACCGGATTGGTCCGCTTGCATGTTCCTTTCGGCCGAGTCCAAGTGCTGCTGCGGCTGCTGGTTTTCCTTGGCGCGGGGCGAGTGCTGCTGCCGCATGCGCACCGAGCCGCGTGGAGGACCACCATCAAGACTGCAGCGTTGCCGGGCCGCCTTTGCAATTGCGCCGCATGCGTTTACTTCGCCATGGCCAGGATCTCGCCGCTGCCGAGCCGCTGGCTTATTCTTTGTGAGCCGAGCCGCTGTCGTTCTCATTGCGGTCTCTGCGCTGATGATTCTCACGCCTTGCCGCTTGCTTGCTTGCTAAGGTTGCTTCTGCCGCCGCTGCGGAAGTCAAGCCGAGCCGATCAAGATCGCCGCGACTTTCGGCTACAACGTCGGCTCTGTCGCGCGTGAGGTTTGCTAGCATTAAGTACATGTTTTCCTCTGGTTTGCTAGGCACTGTTAATTAGAGTTTATAGTTGAGATTAATTAGAGAGGTTTAGAATTTCTAATCGAAGAGACGAATAATAGATCTGTTTAGCCTGCTGTCCGTTGAATGATTTATTCGGGTATCTTAATGGCGAATTTTGGAAATCTCATCTACTAGTTAATTGTAGATAATTTCTATATCTTTCTATAGCATATTTTATCATGTCAATCGGACAAGTATAATTTGAGTTATGATTTTCGGAAGACCGCTGTTTTTACGGTTGTCGTCTTTCGGCGCTGTTTTGGTAGACTGTAAATTAAAAATAGAAAATAGCTTAATTAGAGTTTTTGATCTACATGAAAGATGTAGATAATTGTCCAATGGTTCTGTAGAATCTGAGAACGCGTATTTTGGTTGAGTAAAACAAAAGTTATGAATTTAGTAAGACTGCTGTTCCGAAGCGGACAGACCGACTTTCTGGGCTAAATACGGAGGGTTAGATGATTTAATTAGAAGCCTTCGTAATCTAAGAAAATGTGGAGAATTTTATAAAGAATCCAGAATGGGGTGGTTTGTGGTGATCGGACTTTTGAGTCAAAAGTTACGCTCTTTTTAGTAACCGGTCAGCTATAGGTATCTAGTCGGTACCGCGTAACGTGTTATATTTGGGGACGGTAGGAGCGAAGCATTTTGATTGCTATTCTTGTTGCTGTAATTTGTATTGAAGTTGGTGTATTTAATATAGGAGGCGCCGTGCTTGTTGCCGCCTTCTAATCAAATCGTATGTCGCAACTAGTAAAGGCAAGTGCATGGTAGACAACATCAATGATTGATCAACGCTTTCTTTATCTTCTATTACCATTATTGTTGTGCTTTTATTTTGTTTAATTGCAAGCAATGAAATGGTATGGATTTATATTGTTAATGGACATGATGAAAAGTTGGATATGATGTTTATGATGGAGTTTGCATGTTTGCATACATAAGCATCATTGCATTTGAGAAGGTGATCATGATTGATCACAACTCCACGGGAGTGGAGGAGGTCCCCGATCCTTTTGGAGGAACGGGCTTGAGAGTGAATGTTGTCGCGAGCATTCACTCACGCTATACCGGTATACGCGAAAGAAGTGCATGTGGACATGTAGAATTGAGTTGCATTCATAAATGAGATTAATGACTGAGAATATTAATGAAAGTGCCTGTGATGATAATGAAGTTATTGATTGCTGTTGATTTATTATTATCGTTGTATATCAATGTATTTGCTGAGTCGTGGACTCACCCTTGCTCTATTGCTGTCTTTAGGTGACCTTCGAGGATGCCGTAACTGAGAGCGAGTAGAGCACATGGACATCACATGATCATTCGCCATGATAATCTTTTCATTCAATATTGATTTACACTTGGACATGTTAGTTATTGAATAATGTTTAGGATATCATTTGGACTAGACTATTTGCTTTATTAATTTGGATTCATTGGTTGATGCTGCTTTGGATTATTTGCCTGGTTATAATTTCCCATTGCTTATTTATTGTCGCTTGATCCATAATTATACATGTTCGTTTGTGATCCATTGATATGATTATCATTGTTTCCTTGATGTAATTTTATAGTGTGTCGATATTTATCAGTTGAAAGAGTAGTGTGGTGGCATTCTAGGCTCAGTGTTGGGCTGGGGTGTTACAACTGCCTACCAATCATGCAAGGCTAGTTTTCAATGACTTAATTAGCTAAAGTTGTCCCATACCAGCACATATGGTTGTACGTTTAGGCTTATATTGGAGTTGCTGGCGTTCGGTCCTTAATTAACCCGGGCGAGAATCTCCCCCTATCTACTTGTGAGACTCCTCTCTCGCCCACGTCGAAAATTGGGTTTTTCACTTTTATTTTTTATCTAAAATAACAGAAATACACCTCTCTGGACTTTGTTTTCAAAACTTCCAAATTCATATTTATCATGTCATCCTTTTTACGATTTTATGAAAGACTATTGCCCAACTAAGCAGTTATGAGAGATTCGCATTCGAAAAACCCAAGTTGACATTATTCATTGTCTAAACCTTAATTCTATTGGCTACAACAACAAGGAAATCAACATATCAAGGATGATCATGCATTAGATAGGATTTACAACTAGAAACATTCCAAACATAGCAATTTTATACCGAATATACACACATGCATAATAGATTTTGCAAAAAGAAGTACAGTAATTGAAATAGTAGGATCAATATGATCAAAGGGGTTGCTTGCTTTGCTTTGGTTGCTTTGAATGTGATAATGAAGGGTTGTCGAAATATTCGCTCAAGGAATAAACGTCTATTCCAAAAAGAGCCAAAAACAAATTAAACAAGGTAAAATAATTTCAACGGTAACCAAATCTAAATATTTTTACATATTCATACAGAGCATGATTTTATATGAATTTAGCATAACGAATCATTTGATTTCGAGTTGTATGTGATAGTTATGGCCATTACTAGCGAAACTAGCAATTTTTACTTGCTTTTCAATTTGGATCATCATCTTTTGAATTACTCTAAGTGCATATTGATAAGATTTGATATCTAATCATTTTACCCATTTTGAGTAACCTTCTTATAACCTATTGACATTGTTATAATTATGGCCTAGGGTTCACTCTTATTTAGATATTGATTCCTAATTAGTTTTACTCTTTTAGAGTGATTGCCAATAAATCCTTATATTTTCTAATCAACTTATTTTGGCATTTGTGTTGGCTCCATCTCACTGTCTCGTTCCAATTTTTATACTGTTCATCCACCTCATTAAGTATTTTCCTAATTAAAGTATTCTCTAGATTATTTAGTTCACTAACCATTCTTTTATCCACATAATGGTCCACTGTTCATTTGAATATCCATCTCTCAAAACTTGTTTTTCATATTGGTTTGCCTCCGTTAGATCAATCTCTAATGGTTAACTAAACCAACAAAAAATTTAATTACTTGTATTATAAAAGTCATTAGCCCACTGTTATTTCTATTTGTCATCAAAATACCTCCTCTGTTCATTCATCCTATTAAGAGGAGTTTTTTGAGTAGAAGTACTATTAAATAAACCTTCTTGATAATTCAAATATCCATTTGTTAAACAAATTTTTGAGTGATCCCATAGTTAGTCATAGAGGTTGTTATATATCCTTACAGGTGAGTCCCACTGTCATTGACAAAGAGAGAGAGACATAAAGAGCAACATAGAAGGGGCAGAGCAGAGGAGCTGGGAGGCGTTGAAGAATCTAGATCCGCCATTATAAATTAATGGAGTATTTTGGTAATTAATAATAAATCTATATGTGAGACTAACACTTTTATTGATATACTTATTGTGTAGTCTTATTTGGAGAAAAATGTAAAAATCGTGGAGGTATGTACTCGGTATTATATTCTTATATCTTGGTGCATTCCTCATATCCAAAATATTGGTTGAACTCCACTGAAAGGTTAACTTAAATAATGTGCATATGGTTTTATTATACATTCGTGTATGCATACATTTAGGGAGGGTTCACTCTATGTTTTATGGTTTCATTAGTATTGATCCATATTCGTTTTTCCACATATATTAAGGATCTTTACTTTGAAACATATTCTTGAGTATATAAAACTTATGTAGTTCATATATACTCATATTTATCTACATTCAATTATTTACAATTGAAGTGGTTATCATCAATTACCAAATAGGGGAAGATTGAAGTATCTTGTCCCACCATTATGAGTTAATGGTATGTTATGGCAATTAATGATAATCATATTGTGGAACTAATATTTTTCATGAGTTGGAAAAATAGGTTATGTTTCATGATAATAGAGACTTTGGATGACGTCATGAGATGATCGTCATCAAGTCAAGACTCGGGATGAAGGAAATCATCATATGTTGATGATATTTAAGTCAAGAGCTTGGAGTAAAGGATGCATCATGTGTTGATGCGTATCAAGATATCGAAGAGGAGATGATCATGAGTTGATCATCAAGTCAAGAGAAGACCCATCATGTGTTGATGGAGGTCAAGTGAAAGAATACATCATTGGTTGATGCATGTTCAAGTCAAGAACTTGAAGTAAAGAAAATCATCATGTGTTGATGATTATTATCAAGTCAATGACCCAGTCTTGAAGAGAAGATGTGCGTCATCAAGCTTCAAGTGTATGTGCAAGGCAAACGTATGACAAGCTAGAGCTAAGAATGTGTTTCTAGTCTTTTACCAGTTTTGTTGTTTGGTTGGAGACCGGATTGCTAGTATAGGTTGTCGTACTATTAAGATAGGTCTTGACTAGTAGCTTGAGTTAGTCATGTGTTGATAGCTCATTGTGGTTGCTCTAGCTCATCTATGTATGGTGCTATTGTTTGCGAATGTGTTTTGCAAATAGTTGACGCTCATGCATCATAATCTTTGCAGCATGAGACTATAATTTACAAATGTGTTTTGCAAATGGTTGAAGTCCATGCAACTACTCCTTGTGGTATGTTGCCGATATTTGAGAATATATTTTACAAATAGTCGAGGCTCATGCATAATCCTTGTAGCATGTTATTTTAGTTTGTGAATATGTTTTGCAACTGGTTTAAGTCCACGTACCTTATTCCTTGTGGTGTTGATTCTAAAAATTGGCAAATATGTTTCGTAACTTGTTGAGAATCTTGCATTTTACCTTTGTTTGCATCGCTCATCAATTGGCAAATATGTTTTACAATTAAGTTTATTTTGAAAGCCAACTTTGTATTTCTCAAGATAATCGGTAGTACCGATGTTTTGTTGGCGGTACTACCGCACTGCGGTATAACCGGGAAAGTGATGCGGTACTACCGCAACCCGATCAGACCAAAGATTAGTTGGCGGTACATGTTTTCCAGAGAGATACCTTCTGAGCGTGTTTTGCTCTCTTGGAAGTGCAGTAGTACCGCAGTGCTTATCGCGGAACTACCGCAACCCGGTATAACCGAGATTTATGAAGCAGTATGTTATTTCTAGTAAGGACCATTTTCAGACCTCAAAGGAAGCGGTAGTACCGCCCTTGTGTTTCGGTATGACGCGAGGGGAACTACCGCATGTTCAATGGCGGTAGTACCACACCGTATTTCTCAACGGCTATTTCAGAGGTTTTTATAGCCGTTACTGTATGTCGGAGGAAGTACGGTAGTACCGAACGGCGGTACTACCGCCCGTGCTGATTTTTTAAGAATCTTTCCTTCAATGGCTAGTTTTTGTGTATGGGCTATAAATACCCACCTTGGTCGGCTGTGGGCAAGGTTGCTGGTGCCATATACATGCTATTGAGCAAAGAGTAAGCTCTCTACACTCTTATGTGCATGTGTTGCACTTAGTGAGCTTAGAGAGCAAACCATAAGTGCATGCATTGCATTAGGTACTGGATTGTGTATCCACTTGAGATTAGACACTTGATTTGTTCAAGTGAGCGTCTTCGACTTGTTACTCTTGGTGTTTGCCGACACCTAGACGGCTTGGAGGAGTTGCGTCGGTGTTCTTCTCAAAGAAGGTTTGTGAGAAGGCCCAAGTGGTTGTGAGTACGTGGATTAAGGGAGACCGGCAAGTATATGAACACTACGGTAAAACATCATTGTGTCCTTGTGGTTTGTTCTTCTTGTGCTTTACTATATTGCAATTTACATTCCTTGTATCAATTTGATTATATGTCTTTGTATGATTGCTATCATTATCAATAGTATTATGTTGTTGGTGCACTTAGTAAAGACTAGTTGATTTAGGCTTCAATTGTGTAAAATTGTATTGTTATTAGCTTTCGCATTAGAAATCGGTTTTAGTAAAAAAAAGTTTTTTAAACCACTTATTCACCCCCCCTCTAGTCGGCCTCCTCAATCTTATAGGCGCTCGGGCGGTGCTCGTCACCAGCGAGGGAAGCAATGGCAGTGGCTAGGAGTGGCCAAAATGGAATCGGGGAGGAAGTGCAATCTTGGTGGTGGTGACACCGTGGCTCAGGCGGCGCTGCAAGGGCAAGCGGGGGTCGGCTGTGAGGGTGAAATGGCGGTGGCGGTGGCGGTGTCGGGTCGAATAGGGGCAAGCTAGGGGGAGCATGAGCTTGAGGGAGTCGCGTGGAGCTCACTGGATCTTTCGGTGGTGAAGGGGAGGTGCCGAGTTAGACTGGCGGCACGAACCCGAGGCCGCATGACGGGGTCACCGTGGCGGTGGTTCTACAGAGAGAGAGAGCGAGGTGAGTGATGGGGAAATCTAGGAAAGTTTCAAAACAAGCTTTAATTAATTCTTCATTTTATTAACAATACAATTCCACCAAGTTTGGATTTTCAATCATCATCTTTTTTTCAATTTATTTTAATTATCCATTAGGTTTGTGTTTCAAAATTTGATGCTTAAGTTTTAAAATAAGACAAAACCTTGAATGAAAATCTAGAAAAAAATGAATGACAATAGTATGCATCAAAACTTTTAAAAAGTTCACATTTTTTACACATTTGAAAATAAGCCTAGTTTTTGGGATGTTACGTATTTTTTCTTGAAATTCGTATATGAATTCAATTCGTAATTTTCATGTAATTTTTATTGTGAATTATATTTATTTAGGGGTATTGATTTGGAATTTGTATTGACATCAAATTGCTAATTTTATTTTTTATTCTGGATTTTATTTTTTTGATTTCCCATACAAATCTAACTTCTAATTCTTTTCTGAATTATAATTATTGGAATTTGTATCAAAATCAAATTGCTAATTTTATTTTTTAAAATTTTAGTTATTTTTTGGTTGGATTTTGTATACAAATCTATTTGACAGTTTTTGTTTTTTAATCCAATTTATTATTATAAAGGTATTTTACTTAGGAATTCGTGTGAAAATAAAAAAATTAATTTAAATTTAAATTTATTCCTAATTTCAGCTTATTGAACTTGACATGAACTCTTTTACTTATGAATTCGTAAGGAAATCAAATTGCTAATTTAGTTTTAACTTTTATTCTAAATTTTAGTTTTATTATACTTGACATTGACTCTTTCTTTTAATGTAGACCATTATAATCTGGAACCACCACGATCGATTGTGCAGATTTTTCTCTTTTTTCACCAATTAACGTGAAAATTTCTAGCTCTTGAGACAGATCATGATGACTTCTTTTTACTCTGCTTTAATAAGATAATAGATAGATAGATTTATGTCGATAAGTGTGATGATGATGTGTTGATATAGTTACACTTTTGCCTATTTATATTCTACAAAAGCTACAAACTTTATCGAAAATATACAATGTCATACAAAATCATATAAGTACTTTCAATGACAAATTCACTCATATTTTTCTATGTGACCGATCAAAAGCTTTTCTATATATTAATGTTTTATGATAACCATTCTTTAGTGACATGTTACCATTTAGTAACATAATTTTTCAATAAAACTTTTATTTGATGAAGACACAGCCACCGCCCTCTCCTCATACACACTGCCTTCTCGATCGATGGTGTTGTGTGCTCTTTTCTTTGCCACTGTTGAACTCCCACAGGCAATGGTGCTATCGTTGTCACGCCTACTATTGTCGTCTTCAATATTTAGCAATAATCAAAGCCGTCACCCCTCCCTGGGGCGCCCTGGCCACCCGTCGATAGGCCAAAATCTAAGGTTGGGTGCGGTGATGTAACATTCCAAAATTTAGAATTATTTTTTAAATAGATAAATATATGAATTTTTTAAAACTTTTGATGCATCTCATTGTCATTTTATTTGTCTAGATTTTCATTCAAGGTTTATTTGATTTTTTAACCTAAAGCGTCAAATTATGAAATGTAGAACCAATGAATAGTTAAAAACAATTTAAAACAAAAGATGATAATTAAAAATCCAAACTTTCCTTATACCAACTGATAAAAGTACATAAACCCTAAAATCAAAGACTTATTCGAAACCTAATTCTCCCAATGATAAAAAAAACCCAGTTAGAATTCTTTGGAAAATACCAATCTATATCTATCATTCATGAGAATTTCCTTTAGAAAAATACTGAAATTTTAGAAACCTAAAATTATGTCTCGTTCCTTTTTCCCCAGTTTTTCCTTGCCTTCCTTTTCTTTTTCCCTCTTGTACTATTTATCTGGTCAAAAGACACTAGAACCATTCTGTTGCAACCGAACCAGATCAAACTCAGAGCTCAGCTCAGCCTTCTCTCTCTCCCTGGCGTTGCACTTGGTTCCTTCTCTCCCGACGACACACTGCAGAGTTGCTCGCCACATCGCAGCCATGCAAAGCTGTCACCCGTCGCTCAGCCATCACTCGAGTTGCCGCCCATGCGCAATGTCACTGTGTTGCCTGCCTGTGCCAAGCCCATCCCGCGCCATCTCGTCTCACCTGCGCCCATGCTGGCAGAGCCAACACCGGACGCTCCGCCCCTTTGCCTATAATTGGCAGCCCTGGAGCCACCTTCGCCCTCCTCCACCACTCCCTCCCTTCCCCGGTTCCCCCTTCTTCTCCATCAAACCCAACTGCGAAGAAAGCGCAGAGCCCGCGCCGGCCGCTGTGCACTGCTCGCCGTGCACCGCTCGCCGTTCCGGCCAACACCGTGATACTACTTCACTTCTAGTCGTGTCAAAATGTGTAATGGGACCATAGCTTCCGATCCCCTCAACTAATTTGGCTAATCTTCCTCAGGCACTCGCCGCCGGCTCTATCTTCCTCGAAGCTGGTCAACACCGCCGCTTCGGCCGCCCTTCCTCACCCGGCGAACCACCGATCAATTGCTCTCGGTTGGAGTACCCTGGGACCCTCAAAAGTCCTTCCCCACCACTCGCTCCGACTCTCCTTCTCCACAACGACCCCGCCACGGTGACGCCGCCGTGCCGCTTGAGGCTCACGCCGCCGGCCAACCTCGGAGGTTCCTCACCTTCGCCGACCACTCCATCGTGATTCAGGTACCCTAGCGAAGCTCACGCTTCTCCTATTTTCCCCCTCGGCCTCTCCGACGCCGCCACACCGTTTCACCTCTACGGCCGGCCACCGCTCGCCCTGGCCGTGCTGCCACAGAGTCTCCCGAGCCTCAACACCACCGCCTTCCGGTTCACCTCCACCCCACGGTTCCATTTTTGCTACTCCCAGCTGCCGCCATGCAATCAACCGCCGACGACGACCGCCACTCCAAACCGGCCCGAGCCTCCCCTGTTCTAGCCTTGAGCTCTCCCTGTGAATCCCTCTCTCTGTCACTGAGCCATGACTCTCTATCACTGAGCCATGGGGCCCACCTTTAGGATGTTCAATTACAAACAATCTTGTGATTGACAAATGACAAATGAGTTAACAAAAACTTGAAGATTGAATTAGCAAGAAGTTTTAGTTAAACAATACTTCAAATCAGAAAAATTCACGTAGAAGAAAGTATGAACAGAGAGGACAATAGGAGGATAATTAAATAACAGTAAGTTACTGTCATTTTTAATACAAGTACTTAGAAGGTTATTGATTCAATTAGCCCTTTTAGCTCAGAGTTGTGATGTACTATTTGATCACTCAAAATTGCTTAACAAATGAATTTTTGAATTTCTGAGAAGGTTTAGTTGGCAAGCACTCCTACCTAGAAGGTTCCTCTAACTGGATGAAAGAACAGTAGTAAAAATGTTGACAGTGAGCTAGAGCCATGTCAATTGCCAAAATAAATTGATTAGAAAGTATAATGAATTATTAGCCATTAGCACTTGGTCTAAAGGAGGAAAATTAATTAGGAATCAATAATTGGAATGGGGTTATCTAAGCAACAGTATGCCCATTTGTTTGAAGGAATGGTTAGAAGCTAATTAGTAGGGTGATCAGCAATGATAAAACCAAGGTAGCAAGTCCTTCCCCAAATTAAGTGATTAGTAAATAAAATAAGATGTTTGAAGGTTAACTAAAACCCACCAGTAGGCTAATTATCATTTCTTAAGTGAATACAAATTTAAATTGTACCAAAATTATAATCGTCATAAGGGCAGTGGATTAAGATAAATCAATATATCATTATATGATAGTGTTAGTTAGTGATATAAGATGACAAGTGAGGCATGGTTAGTTTAGTGGTTAGATAAAAGATTGTTGGACGGGTAAGTAAAAAATAGTTAACTAGTTAGTAGGTAATGCAATTAAATCTGACATTCTACTTAAGATAATTAGTGGGTAATTTCATGAGGATGACTTAAGTGATTAGTAGTTACTTTAAGTAACTGGAATGATGATGAATAGGCCATACCAGTTAAGGTCTAGTTGAAGTAGTGGTTTAGTCAAACTGGAAGATAACTATGAGTGGCAATATAATGTAAGCAACTAGAGGCTAGTTAAAAACCATCAGTAAGGACTTAGGATAAAATCCATAAGATGATGCTCCAAGTTGAAAATCAAGTAAAACTTGCCAATAACTCTAATGTTTCGGGTAAAAATATAGATCAACTAGAAATGGTGTTAACCATAAAATCTTGTACCTTTATTAAAATGTAGCCATGCACGGTTGAGGTGTCTATGTGACTACCGGACCCCGGGCTGCTAATAATTAACTAGACAAAGGGTATTTAGATGGTACTCACAGGACAATTTAAATCATGGAACTTCCTCAATAAATAGAAAATGATAGAAAAAGATATTATTAAAATGATCTAGGCCTCTCATGCAAGTCATGGTAGGAAACTCTCAATAAAACGGTATCAAGTCAACCACAAATCAAAAAGTTAATAACTTTTACATACGAACTCGAAATCAAATGAATCTTTTGCTAAATTCGTATAAAATCATTCTATGTATGAATATGCAAAAGTATTTGGATTTGCTTACTATTGGATTTATTTCTCCGATTGTGTTTTGTTTTTGGTTCTTTCGAATAGACGTAGGAATTCGCGAACAAGATTATCAGCGATCAAGCAACCTCACTCTCTAAACAATATAAGCAAGGCAAGCACTCTCTTTGATCATATTGATCATACTATTTTACTTATTGTATTTCTTTTTACAGAGTCTATTATTGCATGCGTGTATGTTTGATATGAAATTGCTATATTCGGGAAGTCGGTAGTTGTAAATCCTATTTGTTGCCATGTCTCCTTGAAATGCTGATTCCTTGCTGTTGTAGCCATCAGATTATGTGTTAGACAATATATAATATCATTTGGGAATATTTAAGTGCGATCGTCGCGCAGCTGCTAACTAGAGCGCTAGATCTATCTGAAAATGTATAAAAAGACAATATGATAAATGTGAATTTAGGAGATTTATGACAAATGTTCAGATGAGGTATCTCTGTTATTTTGTATGAAAATAAAATGAAAAACCTAGCTTTAGATGCGGGCGAGTTATATTATATTCTGAAAAGGGTGGGAAAAGAGTCTCACTCGTAGATAGGGAAGATTCTCGTCTGAAGTCAATTAAGGACCGAACGCTGGTATATCGGACCTAAGCGTAAGCGTACAACCATATTGTTAGTATGGGATGGCCTTAGCTAATTAAATTATCCAGATCTAGCCTTACATGAGGGGTAGGTAGGAGATGTGCAAGCATCGAGTTATGATTACCGACATAACGGCGAATGCTTACCCCTGCAAACTGTGAAAAACGTAGCACTAAGATGGGTATGCTCGGGTTCAGTGAGGAACAACATTCGATGGGCTAAGTGCAAGGTTAGAGCTAGATGATGTAAAGGCTTCTACACGTGCTCTAGACTGCTTACCTAAGGTAGTGAGCGGTGGCATCGATAGGTGCCAGACAAACTAGATAATTCATGTACTGTGGGTAAAGTTGTACCCCTCTGCAGAGTGTAAATATATTATAATAGCCATGCTCGCAGTGATGAGCGTGCTAAGTGTAGTATTGTCGTGTATAGTCTTGGTTTTCACAAAAGTTGTCTTATTGGAAAAATGAGGGAATGATTTATGGTTTTATTTGAGTTAACTGCCATGTTATTGCTGAACATGAATTGTTACTTGCAGCCTAGGCGTGTTGCGAGTTATAGTTAATATTATATAAGGTTCATTCAATTACTTACTTACTGTCTTGTTATCTATTTAACTGCTCTTTCAAATTCCGTTGCAAAGTACTACTTATGAATAGTACAAATAAAATCTGCTTAATGCAAAATAATCCCTTGATAGCCTTGCATGTATATAACTTTGTGATACACTACAAGTCTTGTTGAGTACGTAATTTACTTAATCTTACTTATATTGTTGGTTTAGAGTATGAGGAGGCGCCAACACCAGATGACGCTTTCTTCGCACCCGGAACCAGAGGGTTCAGTGACGGGTCTATCTAGGATTTACTCTTTGTCGGTTGCCTTTGGGTATTGGATGGGCACACCGGTGGAATCTGGTTTACTTTCACCACTTTTACTTCCGCTACTATTTATGTTACTCTGTTACTTATGATATTTAAGTTTTATTTGGCCGGTCGGCTCTTGTAATGTAAATATTGTAATCGTTTAAGTTAAGTATCATTTTGTTTTACTTATGTATGTGAATGTATGGACGTGAATGCCAAATGTTGTGAATGTGTGTACTAGCCACTGATCATGCATAAGACTAGTACAGTACACACATAAGGTCTTTGTGTATTCCACGCCCTAGAATATGACAGGTGGCCTTGATCCTAATCGCCGCAAAGCTCGCCGGCTCATCGGAGAGTACACCATTGTTGCAGCCAGAACAAATCCCTGCACATCCAATGGTTAAAATTTAACTGAATTTGAGGAAGAAATCTGTGATGTTTATAAAAAACCACATGTAAAACCTTACCTTCTCACGGTTTAAAGGATTTAAAAGTTTATTGGTCATCTTGACATAAACACTGATTGAAATACTAATGACTAGTTGACTACATCTATTTTTCAAAATCCTCGAGTCCTTGCTCCTTACATGCACAGGCCAAAATTCAAATATTTAGCACCAACAACACAAAACGGAGAAGATTTGATTTTGCTAGATACTGCATATGCATAGCTCATTTGGACGTCCTCTTGGAAACAAGGGCTAGCTAGTCGGAGCGAGGCGCGTGTCACCGGCCAGTCGGGTGCACGAGCCGAGAACGCCACGCTGTTGGCCACCTCGTCGTCGGTCTCCTCTACTATGACGCACGTCTCGTTCGCTCTGGGCGTGGACGACGTCCCCATCGTCGTGACGCTGGCGGTTCTCCCGATGCTGTTGCTCGGCTCGAGCACCGGGCGTCCGCCGGCCGTTGTCGCCACGGGCGGCGCCGCCGCCGCCTCGAACGTGTCCTGCAGCTGCAAAGCGAACTCGAGGTTCCACAGGACGTCGCCCATGGACGGCCGGTTCGTGCTGTGGTCGGCGAGGCACTTCTCGGCCGTCTCGGCGAACTTCTTGAGGCACTCCGGCGCGATCTGGCCCTTGATCGCCGGGTCGACGACGTCCGGCAGGGTGCCCTTCCTCTGGCAGCTGAGCACGTAGTCTGCGAGGCTGACCTGGTCCCGCGGCAGCGCCGGGTTGAGCGCTGGCCGCGCGAGGAGCACCTCGAAGAGCACGACGCCGAAAGAGTAGACGTCGGATTTATCGGTGAGCTGCTGCCGCCGGAAGTACTCTGGGTCGAGGTAGCCGAAGCTGCCCTTGACCATGGTGCTGACGTGCGTCTGGTTCACCGTCGTCGGGCCGGATTTGGAGAGGCCGAAGTCGGAGACCTTGGCGACCCAGCTCTCGTCGACGAGGATGTTGGTGGTCTTGACGTCGCGGTGGATGATGGTATACTTGGCGCCGGTGTGGAGGTAGTGCAGGCCCCGCGCGGCGCCGATGCAGATCTCGAGGCGGTGCCGCCACGACAGCGGCGGGTTGTCGCCCTTGTTGTACAGGTGCTCCCGAAGCGTGCCGTGCTCCATGTAGTCGTACACGAGGATCATCTCGCCGGCCTCCGCAGGCCGATGAGGGAGACGAGGTGCCGGTGCCGCAGCTTGGACAGCATCTCGATCTCCGTCTGGAACTCGTGTACGCCCTGCTCCGACGACGGGTTCGACCGCTTGATGGCCACCTTGGTGTCGCCGTCCACGACGCCGCGGTACACCTTCCCGAACCCACCCACGCCGATCACTAGCGAGTCGTGGAAGTTCTTGGTCGCCACCTTGATCTCCGCGAACGAGAAGTGGCGGCACATGCCCGCCAGGTTCGCTGCGAGGTGGCCGGACGACTTGCCGCTGGTGTGGGAGTGGTACAGCGGCAGCCATCCGGAAGTGTGCGACTCGCCGCCGCTGGGCTCCTTGTTCTTCTTGTTGTTGTACACCACCACGCAGATGGCCGCGACGATCCCGATCGCCGCGGCTCCGCCCGCCGTGCCGCCCATCACCCTCGCTATGTTTGTCGGCTCGTCAGACTTGAGCTCCTCCGGGTCGCCCGCCCCCAGCTCCGCCTCCTGCAGCATTTTGGATGGCTCGGGGTCCGCGCGGCCAGGTTGCCGAGCTGTCGTTGAGCTTGAAGACCTCGAGGCCGCTGAGGATGGCGTCGTGAATCGCGCTGAGCGCCACCGACGGTGCGGGGCCACCCACATGACCTCGTCCCGTGCTCGCCGGCCATGTGCACCGCGTAGTCCTTGTACACCGGCACGCCTCGCCCGACGTCATCTTGATCACGCCGGCGTCCGATCGCGCCGCCTTGTTGTTGACGAGATGTCGAAGACGCTACTGGTTCGGCCGGTGAGCGGCTTCGCAGGTGGAACCGGACGACGTAGGTGAAGTTGCCGTCCACCTCCATGGTCCACGTGAGGTTGTAGTTCTGGTTGACGCGCGGGTCAGAGCCCATGGAACGGGTGGCAAGGTAGATCTCGGCCGGCGCGGCGTACTCGGCGATGTCGCTCGGGTACTTGATGTGGAACCGCGGGCTGGCTGTGTAGGAGACCCCCTGCGTCGGGCCGAGCACGTACGGCGTGTCGTCGAACCACGAGCGAGTGAGGCCGGAGTCGTTGGACAGCGGGATGTACGACCCGCCGACGTTGAGCCTGTACATGGTTTGGAAGGTGGAGCCGGCGATCTCGACGGTCTGGTCGGCGAAGCCGACCATCGTGGCGGGCTCGTTGAAGATGTCGGGCATGGAGACGACCTCGAGGCCGTTGACGTAGGCGTAGGTGACGTTGCTCATCGGCGTGGGTGTGAACGTGACAGTGATGAACCCCGACGGCGTCGGCGGGAGCGAGAACTCCCGAACGATGTACGCCTGGGTGAGCGCCTTGGTGGTGAGGTACACGCTGAAGTTGCGGAGGAGCGTGACGCCGGTGGAGGTGGACACGGAGAAGTGGAAGTCCTCGGGGGCGATCCCGTTGTAGGAGGACGGGTAGAAGTGGAGGCGCAGCCAGTGCTGGTCCCGGGGACTCACAGAGAAGTTGTACACCGTCTCCATGGTGAACACCCGTGCCGTCATGTAGGGGATCGTCGACGGCAGCGAAGAGTCCAGCTCGTCGGCCGCCGCCATGATGGACGACTTGCCGGAGTCGCCCAGCCAAGCGTTGTTGTTGGTGTCCGCCAGCCACTTGCGGCCGTCGGCGTCTAGGCTGTCCGCCGTCGACCCGCAGTTGAGCATGATAGAGTCCGCCGGGATGTACTCTTTCGTCTTGGCGGGGACCGCGACGCTGGCCACGAGCAGAAGCACAAGCAATGAGCGGCGAGCTGTTTCAGCCATGTGCAGGCGTGCAGAGAGAGAAAGAGAGGCCAATGCAGAGGGGAGGAGAGAGGTTGGTGATCAGGACATGGTGATTGGTGAAAGAGAAGAGTTGGGGAGAGGAGAGGGAGAGAGTGTTTGACCGCGGAGAAGTGGGGGGTGGAGGGGCGCGCGTGGGACGGGGAGTGTTTGGCGGGCGCCAAGGCATGCATGGCTGATGAGGGCTTCGACCTTCGGCCTTCCTTCTCCTGGTGGGGCGGTCTAGAGGGCCGGCCGCTTGTTCAGGAAAACGTTTACGCCCAAATTTACCATCATTGAGTGCCAAAATCTGATTACGAAGCTGATAATTAATCCACGGTTTAGACTTTTTTTACCACTAACGGAATTTCCCACGCAATTGCGCGGCTAGATATTACAACAGATTGTATTTGTTATATAATTCTCTTGCCTTTCGAACATAGAGGCATATTTGTTATACAATTGTACTTGTAATAGTTGCAATATATGTACATAGTTAATCTGCACCGTTATAATTCGGATCTACCAAAATAAGTGGTGTTGATCATCTCTTTTTATCTTGATTAATGAGAGAATTTCTAGGAACTTTGTTTTGTTCTGGCCTTCATCACTTTGGGTATACTCATATACTAATTATAAAATATTCCAATGTGAACCACACAAAAGGGAGTCTAGTTTTTAGTGTATTTTATAATACCTTCGTATTCATATATAAAAAGGAGTATATCTAAAAAAGTGTATATACCACCACTGAAAAAATGTAAATACCATTTAGGTGATCTTATCTCTACTACTTAAATATTGGAATTTACGGTCGTCCGTCCTCCTACCGTCGTTCGCGTCCGTCCAATCGACCATCTTAATCAGTACACCGACGGCTCGATCAGCTCGCGCGACCCTATCTCACTCTCACGCTTGACGCTCCTGACTCTCACGCGCCCCCACCCACCTGCGACGCCCGGCGCCTGCTCTTGCGCCGCCCTCCCCACCCGCGATGCCCTCCCTCCCTCACCATGCCGACACTGCCCCGCCTCACGACGTGCCGAATCAACCCGCGCCGCCCACCTCCCCCAACCGCGTCGCCCACCTCTCCCTACCCACGCAGATCTGGCTATGACGGGGACACCGAGGAGGAGGACGATGAGGAGGAAGCTACTCCCCAACCGCGCCGCTTGGGTGCGCGCCCGTGCCGAATCCGACTGTGACGGGGACGCCGAGGAGGAGGACGAGGAGGAGGAGGAAGCTGCTCCCCACCCACGCAGATCTGGCTGTGACAGGGACGTCGAGCAGGAGGAAGCTGCTCCCCACCCGCGCCGCTCGGGTGCGTGCCGTGTCGGATCTGGCTGTGACGGGGACGCTGGGGAGGAGGAGGAGGAAGTTGTTCGCATTAGGGGGGAGTCGGGATGGAAGGGGACAAGGATGCGGCAGTGGCACAAGGGGACGAGGACTCAGCGGCGGCGCCCACCCACGCCACGATGTTGCGTGCTAGGCAACCACCGTCAGCTCACTCAGCAACCGCCCAGCTCTTCCAACTGCCAAGAAGATAGAGCTGTCCCCCCCCCCATGTTGAATGCACAATGGTTGTATTGCAGTCAAGGATGCTTTGGCGGTTGCCTCCTTCCAACAAATAAAAGATAGCTACTCTTCAACATTACCTCCTTCCTGCACTTCCTCTTCCACAAGAACCAAGTAAATAATTCGCTTTGATCCCCTCTATCTTTCTCTCTGTATGTAATCTTCATGCTTTCATCTTTTGCTTCTTTCGGCCACTAAATCAATTAGGTAGATCAAGTCATCCTCATTGAGCTTAAGGTCGGGTCGTTAAGACACAAAAGAAAGGCTACGACCCAGCATGCCAGCATCACCTTCTGGTTAGTCACCTTTCGCTTATTCAAATATCAAAGCATTCACACATGTCTCCATTTGAGCTATCTGTATGATCTAATCTTCATCTTCATGCTTGCATCTTTTGCTTCTTTCGGCCACTGAATCAATTAGGTAGATCAAGTCATCCTCATTAAGCTTGAGGTTAGGTCGTCAAGACACAGAAGAAAGGCTACGACCCAGCACGCCAGCATCACCTTCTGGTTAGTCACCTTCTGGTCATTCAGAGATCAAAGCATTCACATATGTCTCCATTTGAACTATTTGTATGATCTCTGAAGATGATAATGTACACATATAGTGCCCTGGCAAACTTTTCTAGCTTAGATGAAATTGTGTATCTTTCTTTTAGAATGATGCATGTTTTGTGAAATCCATTTTGCTTTAGTGCTCTAACTAATACTAATGCATAGTAGAGATCATGACTTCATCACACTCCTTGAGATTTATGGGTACAGGCTACACAATTAGCGGTATCTAGTGGAATACCTTGTGTGTATTGTTATTTTGGTCTATGTTGAGGTTCCATGAGATAGTAACAGTGCATTAGCCATATATGTTTCAGAGCTAATGTCAACTCACTAACTTTTGTTCTTAAGAGGTTATGTCTGTGTCATGTGATGTATGTTCACTAATTCAGGCCCACAACTATACACGTGACAGGAGTATATTTTATGTTTTATTCTTTTGTCTCTTCTTGTACCTTCTGGTTATTCAGAGACCAAAGCATTCACATATGTCTCCATTTGAGCTATTTGTATGATCTCTGAAGATGCTAATGTACACATATAGTGCCCTGGCAAAATGGATTTCACAAAATATGCTTCATTCTAAAAGAAAGATGCACAATTTCATCTAAGTTGTGAAAGTATGCTTTTGCAAACTCAACAACAGCATTCCCTGTATGACCTTCAATGGGAAAAAGCGTGATAGTTGCTCCTTCAAACGATTTCCACTCTCTCCAACTTGGCGCCAATACTTCCATTCAGTAGGCACATTAACTAGAACACCCATCCAGGTCCACACAAAATTCTCATCTTTGTTTGCAAGAGGTCGTGGCTCCAGAGCAATTGGTTGTGACTGTGGTCTCTCTGGAAACCACTCACTGGTTTCTTTGGATAAACACATGCAGAGAAGGGGCTCCTTGGGGTTGAATCACTCAATCTATTGCTTCTTTTTGCTTTTAACAGGAAAATACTCTGCTTAAATAAGCCTCATGCATACATAAGGTCTCACGACCAGTACTCCACGTCCCCACTAACTCCACTAGGACCCATTCTCATGCCATGACCGCCTGGAATCTCTCCACGATCCAAAAGACTCGGCCAACTTATTGACTCAGACTACCGCTTCATTCGGGCGTTCTGACTGCTACAGTACTCTTACGAGTACACTTCATTCGAGCGTTCCGACTGTTACAGTACTTTTACGAGTACAATGCTACTTTGACCACGACACTTTGACTCATCGCTTCGACCACATCTTCTCGACTTGATGCTTCGACCACGAAGCATCGTCTCATTGTCTGCTGCAGCTTCTTCGACCATGACACTGTAACTTCTACGACACAGCATCTTCTACGACTATTGTACCACCAACGAGCACTGTGCCACCTACGACCACCGTGCCACCTACGACCACTGTAGAACCTATGACCACTGTACCACCCACAACCACTGTAGCATATACGATCACTGTAGCATATACGACCACGATCACTGATGTTGCAGCCCCTTGCATGTAGTTGGCAATGGCTTTCCTATTTCAGCTTTTATATTCTCTTCTAGGCTTCTTTACTAGATCTTCGACCATGTCTTCTCGACTCGATGCTTCGATCACGAAGCATCGTCTCGTCGTCTACCGCAACTTCTTCGACCACGACACTGTAGCTTCTACAACCATTGTAGCTTCTACGACATTGTATCTTCTACTACCACTGTACCACCTACGACACTGTAGCAGCCACGACCACTGTACCACCTACGACCACTATAGATTCTACAACACTCTATCTTCTACGACCACTGTGCCACCTACGACCATTGTACCACCCACGACCACTGTAGCATCTACGACCACTGTAGCATCTACGACCACGATCACTGATGATGCGGACCTTTGCACATCATTGGCAATGGCTTTCCTCTTTCATCTATTCTATTCTCTTTTGGACTTCTTTACTAGATCTTCGATCATGTCTTCTTGACTCGATGCTTCGACCACAAAGCATCGTCTCCTCATCTGCTGCAACTTCTTCGACCATGACACTGCAGCTTCTACGACCACTGTAGCATCTACGACACCGTACCACCTACAACCACAATACCACCTACGACCGCTGTGCCACCTACGACCACTGTACCACCTACGACCACTGTATCATCTACGATCGTTGTACCATCTACGACCACAATCACTGATGTTGTGGCCCTTTGCACGTCGTTGGCAATGGCTCTGATACCACTGAAGGGATCGCGGTAAGGCTACAATAGCATAAATAAAAATTTTACCACGCAACCAAGGAACCACCGTAAGTAATAGATCACGAGATTACCGCTAGACGCGCCGACTCGTAGTGGAAGTAGAGTCGTTGTAGCGAGTTGATGCAGTCGTAGTCATACTCACGACGCGTCTCCTCCTTTGAGTGGAGTGCTAGCACCGGCAGCGTGGTTGAGAAGGCATGGCAATTAGGGTTTCGGGAGTTCTTCCAAAGATCATCCTCATCCCTTACCCCATGCCACCGCCCCTCTTTATATAGGCATTCATGATGGGTCTCAACCTGGAGGCCCATTAGGAACTCGTGGCCTATACCATTTCGGATCACCATCCAAAAACAGATCCTAACCCTTTAAGTGTGCGGCCCCATAGGTTCATGTGTAATCGATTATGACTCGAAAACTCTTTTTCGACCACCAGTCGTTAGCGGTACCTAGAAGCACATAACGATTCCCAAATACACATAGAATATATCGGACGAACCTTGATGTAATATGATCTATGATCAGGTCCTCATCACTAACGATCAGTTCGTATCTCCATACGACCAGATCGTATTAGGTCCCGACCAGTTCATAACTCCTTATGACCAGGTCCTTAACATTCTGTGATTACTTTTGACCAATCTACGACCAGCTCGTAACTCCATACAACTAGTCCGTAACTGATCAAACTAAGCGACCTACTCATGCATTCTCCCTTTGCCTCACAATGTCTAGTTGAACTCTAGGTGATATGTAGTGTCATCCATGGACTGTTCAATGCTTTCTCGATCGAGTATCAGATAACATCATGTGGTCGACACTTCGACCACTAGTGGCATGGCCATGCACTTTCTTTATCCGATCACCACGAGGGGCCCAGAGACATCTCTCTTGTTATGTTAGGAGGGGCAAATCCCATCTCGACCAGTCACATCCCTCTGCATGTTTCATAACATACCCGAAAACTACCTTTGTAACTACCCAGTTACGAGTAGCGTTTGGCAACCCCTATGTAACACCCTGACCCAAATTCGGCTCAATGCCCAGCCCACCGTGGGGCGGACCCGCGCACACATAGCACCTCACTTACACTTTCGTCTTCGCTTCGTGTAAAAGGGTTAACCCGGAGGTGCTACGTTTGGATCCAACAGGCATTATATACTACTACAACTCACTTGAGACAAGCAATGTGGGACTAATCCCACCACACAACTCCTCATGGGCCACATGGGCCACACTACGAGCAGGCCGGGGTATTACATTCACCCCCCCTTAAGGGCTGACGCCCTCGGCAGCATACCGCATACGCGGCAAATGCCCGTAACCACCCCTCGGACACGTCCTGCGTCAAAGGTCCGCCACATATGCCATGCAGTGTGTCCACTCCGGGCCCACATGTGCCATGCGTCATATGCCCGCGCCCCGGTCCCGCACGCGCCCGTGCAGCGAAGGTTGATGCTCTGATACCATCTGTAACACCCTGACCCAAATTCGGCTCAATGCCCACCACCGTATGGCGGACTCACACACATAGCACCTCACTTACACTTTCGTCCTCGCTTCGTGTAAAAGGGTTAACCCGGAGGTGCTACGTTTGGATCCAACAGGCATTATATACTACTACAACTCACTTGAGACAAGCAATGTGGGACTAATCCCACCACACAACTCCTCATGGGCCACATGGGCCACACTACGAGCAGGCCGGGGTATTACACCCTAAGAGTGCTATTACACATGTAGGGAACCATGCTGATCTCAGGTCTAAGGATTATACATCACCATTACTTTAGACCAACTAATGACACGTAGATTCATAACAATCTCAATAGTGTCTCAATGATGGGTCTATCCAACCCCATGTTCTCTAACATATGCTCACATTATTGATTCGATATCCCTATATCTATGACTGGTTAAACATGGTCATCAATCAATACATGTGTTGGTCGTAGAGTCACTGGTGTTCCGACCAGAGATACATTTAGAATGACATCATAAAAGTTAAAGAGTTCCACCAACAAGTCACATACTTATTGATCTATAAGTGATGATTCATTCAAGGAACACGATAACATATTATCAGAACCATGAACATAATGAAATATCATCATCTCTATGATTGCGTCTAGGTTATATTTCCAACATGTACCACCTACGACCACTGTACCACCCACGACCACTGTACCACCCACGACCACTGTATCATCTACGATCGTTGTACCATCTACGACAATGATCACTGATGTTGTGGCCCTTTGCACGTCGTTGGCAATGGCTTTCCTCTTTTAGCTTTTCTATTCTCTCCTGGGCTTCTTTACTAGATCTTTGACCACGTCTTCTCGACTCAATGCTTCGACCACGAAGCATCATCTCGTCGTGTGCCGTAGCTTCTTCGACCATGACACTGTAGCACCTACGACATTGTAGCACCTCTGACCACTGTAGCATCTACGACCACTGTAGTATGTACGACCACTGTAGCATCTACAACCACTGTAGCATCTACGACCTCGATCACTGATGTTGCAACCCTTTGCATGTCGTTGACAATGGCTTTCCTTCTTCTTTCAGCTTTTCTATTCTCTTCTGGGCTTCTTTATTATATTTTCGACCACGTCTTCTCGACTCGATGCTTCGACCACGAAGCATAGTCTCGTCGTCTGCTGCAGCTTCTTCGACCATGACACTGTAGCATATACGACCACTGTAGCATCTATGACCACGATCACTGATGTTGTGGCCCTTTGCACGTCTTCGGCAATGGCTTTCCTTCTTCTTTCAGCTTTTCTATTCTCTTTTGGGCTTCTTTAGCCCATGTATACTTGGCCAGTATATGCTCCACATCTGCAATTGTGCAGTAGAAGTGTTTGGTGGCGTTAATTGTATCACTGTTTTGGAATTTCTACATAAAAAAGTGCATCACAGACAATAGAAGTTCATCAATATCTTCATGTCCTTGTAGTACAATTATACAACCTATATACATAGCTACACCTGATGGGGCACTATTGGGATCTTTCAATCAGATAAATCAATACTAGGACACTACACATGATTTCAGTCATTTTATTTTCAAATTGGTTTGGTTCCTTAGTATCAATAGTGTTGTTGTCTTTACAATTCTATTAGTGTTATGTGATTGACTGATTGTGAAACATGCTTGCTCCTGCCACTATGAAAAAAACAAATTTTTATGGTAAGGTTCCTAAAATATTTATTTTATGAATGATTATGTAGCTCAATGGCACCAGTTAACCGAATGTGGAAGAGAACGTACGATGTTTTCTGAAAGCCCAGTGGTGCCTATGTGAGTTGTCCTTAAATGTCACGTCATTTTAAATAGGAAAATAATACAAACTATTAATATGTCCTTTATTATAGATTCAAGGAATTCGACGACATTGAGTTTGGGGATGTAGATAGATGTTGGAGCATTTGTGTTCGAGTAGAGGCAAAATTTCCTGTTGAAGATAATAGTGAAACACTTCGATTTATCTTAATGGATTCGACTATAAGTCTTGCATTTAACTGAACTCCTAAAAATATCATTAGTACCACAAACTAACTTGGTTTATTTTACACTTAAAGGGATCCAAACGTGAAGCTTTTGTTCGGGGAAGAAATGTTCATAGGTTTAACATGGCACTCAATGAAGGGTTCAAATACAACATTTATCATGTTGAGTTCCAGCCTAACTACGAGAAAATTCATTTTCGAAACATTCAATCCTCTTATGAGTGTTTGCTCACCAACCGCGCAACTGTTGAACCTTCTGCGGTGTTGTGGATTTTTCGCTCTATCCAAAACGTTACACGCCATTTCAAGATGTGTATGCACGACCAAACAAAAGTTTTGTAGGTATGGTTTGAACTTGATATGTACTAAAGGATAATAAATGAGAGTTTGGTAGCAAAAAATTAACTTACAATAATTCGTGCAAATATAGTTGGAGTAGTTGTACATGTTGGTGATCTTGAGCACCAACAATCCTTTCCATGTCGTATAGCCAATAGAGAGTACACACTCCTAGACACAAGGTATTTCTATTTTCATTGAAGTACGGTTTGCTATCAATCTATTAATATTAGTACTAAGATTGGTGTATAATAATTATATGCTTTCCATGTTCAAATTGTAGCTTTAATCTCATAGTTGTTCAAGTTTGGGATGAGCATTTAACCCAACATATGCTCTGTTGGTCGGCCGCTGAGGCATGTCACCATGTCGTTCTTGCAACTATTGAAAAAGGACAACAAACACAATATTTGATTCATTTTCCCTACAAAATATTACAAGCTAGAGGCAATATTGTGTTACATACATTGTGATCCTAACATGTTGAACTTGATAATAGGGCGTGTGGAGACTACCCAATACACAAAACTTGCATTCACCCCGGATCTTCCCACAACACATGCGCTTCAAAGTAAGTGATCGTTGTAGTAAGAAATGACTCCATACAAAAAAAACTTCAATTTGGTTTTTCTAATACACGTCTCAAAATTATTATTATAGACTTTCGACACCCCTTGATGGCAGGAGCATTTAATCTCACATTCATTAGAAGATTTATCGAGAGGAGGGAATACCTAGCTCATGTGGTGTAAGCAACATTTGTTGTGGTCACGAGTGCTACTCATCGACGCATTTGGGATTAGTATTAGTAGAGATGTTGCTGAGATGATTAGTAATGTAATTGGATATTGGACATGTTTTATTATTGCGTTCACATGTACATTTGTTTGTGTTGGCATGTTTGTGTATGTTTCCGTAACAACATTTGGTTGGAGACAATTATAAATTTAGTCATTTTTTCATAATTTCCTATTGTATTTTTTGTGTGTCCTATATTCTGGAATTACCACGATGAAGTCCTGGTACGTTTGCTAGATGTCTTATACTCTTATGCAATGCAAAACACTACATCGGTGAAATGCTAAAATTATTATGCAATACTTGGCACAAATGATTCCTGATTATTCACTGGGTGATTTGAGTTTCTTTATCTATTTTATCTCAAATTTCTTGCATATGCTGAAATGGCATAACCATTTGCAATAGCTTGCTTCTTTTTCTTCACAAGCACTCACTTAACTTTTTATTTACATTATCTAACTTTGGGGTGTATCTGAATTCTACACCGCACATGGATATTTTTTGTTCTATCATAATATTATAAGAATAGTACAAAACAGAAAAAGGTTTTATTTGAGAAGATTTTTAGGTATCTAACAAAAGTACTATGAGAACGAACCAATAACATAGATAGTGATCAAACTCTTATAAGAGTGTGATAATGCATTGCTGCTCTACCATCCTTGGACTAGGGATATTGTCTTTTATGGAGAGAGAACAAAGTATTGTTCAGTATTTCCCATTGCTAGTGTCTTTTTATTATGAGAAAAATTTACTGTAATACACAAGTTGGAAATATTTTTGAAAACTATAGTGTCATTATACATTTATAAGATTGGCTTGAGACCTTCAATTATTTCATTACAATTTCTCATTGATGCCTACCTTATTGATCGAATGATGGTCAATCAAGTACGTTTATGAATAATCGAGACCCGTCATTATGAGTTAATGAAGTATTTTATTAATTAATGACAAGTTTATATGTGAGACTAACACTTCTATTGATATACCTATTGTGTAGTCTTATTTGGATGAAAAAGTGAAAATCATGGAGGTATGCACTCTACATCATATTCTTATATCTTGTTGCGTTCCTCGAAACCAAAATATAGGTTTAACTCCACTAAAAGCCTAACTTGAATATGTGCATATGTTTTTATTGCACATTCGTGTATGCACACATTTAGAGGGAGTTCACTCTATATTTTGTTGTTTCATTAGTATTGATCCATATTTATTTATCCACATATATTGGGGATCTCTACTTTGAAACATATCCTTTGAGTATATAAAACTTGTGTCGTTCATATATACCCATATCGCTTTATATTCAACTATTTGCAATTGTGTTTATGAGACTAATGTATGTGCCAAGTTGTTTTAAAGGTTTAGTCCTGGATTATGGAAGACAACACGAAAATGGCAATGCAAAGACAAGAGATGTCGTATAATTAAGAGGGTCTTGTCTAGTAGCTTGAGTTTCATCATGTGTAGATAGCTCAATCTTACTTGCTCTAGCTCACCGTGGTATGATGCTTATATTCGCAATTGTGTTTTGCAAAATAGTCGAGGCCCATGCATTTAATCCTTATAGCATGTGACTATACTTTGTAAATGTGTTTTACAAATGGTAGAAGTCCATGTACTAACTCCTTGTGGTATGATCTAAGTTTGCAATTGTGTTTTACAAATTATTGGGATTCGTGTATTTTCCCCTAGCATGATGTAAGATTGCTTGTTGCTATTTCTTTGCACTTAGACCATGATAGTGGCTTTTTGGAGTTGTACTTTTTGATTTGATCAAATATATTTGATATCAATAAAATAGGTGGGTTGTGTAGCCCTCTGAATAATATTTCCATAGAGTCCAAGATCACGTAATTCCGACATCGGAGTCAAAAGTTATGATATTTTTACCGAGTGTCGTCTCTGCTGAAATTGGACTACGGTAATACCATCCGAGAAGAGAGGTACTACCGCTCCCTTTGTACTGCGGTACTACCGCACTAAAAAATTTAACGGCTAGTTTTTGAGATGTTAATGCACCCGTGCGATCGATAAATAGTACAAAACAGTAGTACCAGAGTTTGTACGGCGGTACTACCGCAAATCCTGATTGTTGAGGATTTCTTCTCCCAACAGCTAGTTTTTATGTGTGGGCTATAAATACCCACCTTGACCGGTTGAAAGACAATTTTTGGCATCCCATTTCACTCACTTGAGCTAGTGTGAGCTTCCCCTCTCAATTGTGCATGTGTTGCACCTTGTGAGCAAGGAGAAAGGTCTCTAGTCGCATGTCTTCCATCTAGAGATGAATTTTGTATCCATTTGAGCTTGTGCATTCGTTGCACGTGGTGAGAGTCAAGCAAGGGGTTTGGCTTGTTACTCCTGGTGTTTGCCAACACCTAGACGACGTGGAGGCGTCGTGGACCGATTATCTTCTCAAGAAGCTTGTGAGAAGGTCCGACGTGTTGTGAAGGTTGGAGCTCACCCACCCGGAGCAGGAAAGAGCTACCACTAGTGGAATTGAGGTGTTTGGCTTAATTCGTAGAGCTGATCCAATTAATTTAGGCTTACCTCGATGTGGATTAGGGGAGACCTGTAAGTCTCCAAACATCATAGTAAAATATTATTGTGTCATTGTGGTTTGTTCTATTGTGTTTTACTTTGTGCAATTTACATTCCTTGTATTAAATTACTTTCATGTCTTTGAATGATTGCTATCATTATCAATAGTGTATGTTGTTGGTGCACTTAGTAAAGACTAGTTGATTTATGCTTTAATTATGCAAAACCAAATTGATTTACAATTCCGCATAAAACTCGGTTTTAGCCCAAAGATTTTAAAACCGCCTATTCACCCCCCTCTAGTCGGCCTACTCGATCTTACAGTTTAACAGATAGATTCTTCCTAAAAACTAATGCAATTATGATTAAGAATTATTCACAGCGGTAACAAACAAAGAAAACATAACTTACGAATATTGCATACGGATCTAAATCGTGATCCTTTTTTAGGGCTGCAAAGATGTCGAATCATCCAAACCAATCATCACAGAAAGGAAAAGAAGGTTGCTATGTTGCCCACCGTTTTAATATTGCCTATATTATTCCATTCGCGTGATACTATACATGAAAATATGTTTGCTTTCTTTTTAATCTATCAGTTTAACAGTGGTGGATGCACATTATGCTCCAAAGAGACCGTGCACCAGTAATATGCCACTAGCCCCTACTGGGTTGTTTATACGTGAGGCATCCAACGCTGCATACCAAAGTTATTCTTCGTCAGATGACGGAGATGAACCTAATCAAATGCCTACACCATATACATTTCCATCTCAAAGTACCTTCACAACAGGCGTATTGCTGCAAGGCGATTGCTCAAATGGTACAAATATTTTTTTGCACGTATGTTCTAATGATACACATCATAGCAAGGTAAAGAGGTCAAGAGACCAACAAAAAATAACCGGATCAAGGAAGCACCAAAATCATCAAAAGAGATGTGAAAACACATGAGACCTAATCTTTGAACAAACATCCATTAAGGCTCCAAACACTAACCCTAACTAGGGTTTTTACAAATAAAGTGCTTGAGAGAGTTTTCCAACTCCCCCTTTCTATTTATAGTGAGGCCTAGGGTTTAGAGAGAGTTCACTTAATGGGCTCCCGTTAAGGCTCAAAATACACGGGACACAAACACACACATTACAGTCGAAGCAATCGCCTGCTTCACCACGTGTAGGTTGATCAGCGGCTCTCATCATGTCGACAAGTCTCTCATGTCCGAATCTCATCGAAACATCCAAGGCACTTGCACCTTGATCTAACCAGCTGCAACGATCTGCCCGTTCGAACCATCTTGTCCATTATGCGCCATGCTTGAGTCACACGACCTCACCCGGCATCCATGATCGTTCTGGACCTTAGCTCTCCAAGCTTAGTCCCGATCCTCCTCGCCGTTGACGTCGTTGACCTGCAAGCCACCTGCACAGCAATAGACAAAGAAATCGTCTCTAGGAACAAGTTCTTCACAACTTGACCCACGTTAGCTCAACCACACAATATGCAACATTAAAGCATTGAAACTCATGCACTAGACACAATGTCGCCAAGAAGGCCGACGAACAAGTGGAATCCGGTCTGACTGCCATACCTGGCCGGTCTAACCGATTTCCAACCGGTCAGACCGATTTTATAACGCCGTTAGACCGCCCAAAATGACTTAGCCAAAATTCCATCGTGAAAATTCGAAACTCTCTGGAATTTTCAATTGAATAGAACTTTTGACTGGAAGCTCCAAAAATATAAGACCAAATGCAGGAGACTCTCCTCTTTTGCCTACACACTCTATTTTTGGCCTAGCCCCAAACTCTACAAAAAGTTCTGGCTAGTCGGACCGCCGCACATAGCCGGTTGGACTACCACACGGCCGGTCGGACCGGCAGTGCTACCGGTCGGACCGATCCACGGGCGGTCGGCCGTCAATGTTCACGGCCCGACTTTGAGGTCCGAACAAAGACAGAGCATTTCTGAAAACTCGAGATTCGTCAAGCCAACAACGCCATTGCCAATTAACTCATCATCCTAAGATCATGCATATATCCCCAAGATATCCACAATCTCCCCCTTGATGAACACATTGGCAATCTCCCAGAAAATGTAAGTTTGTGGTTTGAAAAGTAAAAAACTCGCAGTTTTCGCGTAAAGGCACAACTTGGTCCATAAGCAAGAGCAAGCCTTGGAAATGACCAAGTTGCCTTCAAAATAGCAAGGGAAAGTTAGATAAGGCAAAGAGAGCACAAAAAACTTCAATTTCCAGAGAATAACCAAAAATCTCACTTAGGTCCATATGAAAGAAGAACTGTTCTATGTGACCTTTGATCATTTTGAGTCTTCAAGAATTGCAATTACAAATCAGAAAAGGCACTCACTATGATCACCAATTTCCAGAAATCCATTTTCCCCCTATGACTCCAAAAAGCTCTCTAAAACAAGAACATTTTTACCAATCTTTCTCCCCCTTTGACAATGAATTCATCAAGGTGCATGGAAGAAGATAGACTATGAAGGAATGGTTTTATTTTTGAACTTTAGCAAAAAGAGTCATGAAGATTATCCATGAAGACAGTACAAATATTACACCAAGCCAGATTATGTGAAGAAGTTCTGTTCAATCATGGCAAAACATGTACAGCCAAGCTAAGACCAAAATAGCAATAATCTGAGATTGAATGAACTAATAGTATGACAAGTTACTCAAAATCATAGTTTCACTAAAGGTATCCAGAAATAAGTCAAGTCATGTCTATAAGCTATACTGAGCCAATGTAGAGCATTATGATTTCAATTAAGAAGCAAAACGTTCAAGCATTTAGCACTTTGAGCATTTTGAAGAAAAAGATTAATTTTATCTTAGAATTGTGCTAGATCTCAAGCCTTGCCGCGACCATCCCAAGCAAGAAGCTTAAAAGAGTGATCTAGGTCATCCAAAACTCCCCCTGAGTTCATACCTAGTGCAATGGCAAGCCGTCTCATGAGAAAGAATTGGTGAGATCAGTTTTTTCGCACAAAAGAGCTTATTTTTCATTTACTTGACTTAAGAATTAACAAAGCTCAATTTTTATCTCAAAATAAGTTCAAGACTTAGTTTACCTTATATGACATGGCATGAATCATGAAAGGATCACTAAAGCAAAACTGATCACAAGATCCAACAAGTCATGTTTTGATTCAATTAGCTCACAGATAATAAAGCTAGCATGGCAAAGGCTAAGCTAAACACGAAGAGCCATAAAAGAACTCTAGCAGACTAGCACAGGATATGGCATGGTATAAAGTATGAAAACAAGTCATACAAGGATAATAATCAAAACTCCAAGAGTTTATATTACAATACAAGATGTTGAATTTTAAAATGCATTATGATACAATGAATGCAAAAAGAGCAAACTCCCCCTCAAAACAGGCCAATAGGACTAATAACTCCTAACTCTCCCCGCAAGAAAGCAAAACGAGAAGAATCAAGAGCTTTAGTGAAAATATCCACAACCTGTTGCTCAGACTCAACAAAGTGAAGCACAACATCACCCTTCTCAACATGGTCTCTAAGAAAATGATATCGAATGTCAATGTGATTAGTCCTAGAATGTTGCACTGGGTTTTTGGCAATGTTTATGACAGAAGTGTTGTCACAGAAAAGAGGAACACTACCCAAAAATAACCCATATTCCCGAAGAGTAGATAAGATCCAGAGAACCTGAGAGCAACTACTGGCAGCAGCTACATACTCGACCTCAGCTGTGGACTGTGCAACAGAAGACTGTTTTCTAGAAGACCAAGAGATAATAGATGTGCCTAAGAAATGACAAGTGCCACAAGTACTCTTCCTGTACACTCTACACCCCGCAAAATCAGCATCAGAAAATGCCTGAATAGAGAGAGCAGAAGAAGAAGAATACCAGAGTCCAAAGTCAAGAGTATCTTGGAGGTACCTGAAGATGCGACGTACTGCTTGACGATGAGAAGCACGAGGGGAAGCCTGAAAGCGAGCGCACATACACACTGCAAATTGTATGTCCGGCCTCGACACAGTGAGGTAGAGGAGGGAGCCTATCATAATAGGTACTCCTTCTGGTCCATGGGCTCTCCATCCTCATCAGGGTCCAGCACGGTGGTTGTGGCAATGGGAGTAGACATTGGTCTACTACTTCCCATGTCGAAGCGTCAAAGAAGGTCCTTTGTGTACTTACTTTGGTGAATAAAGGTGCCTTCTTTCAGTTGCTTGACTTGAAGACCAAGGAAGAAGGTCAATTCTCCCATCATGCTCATCTCGAACTCCCTGCTCATAGAATCTGAAAATCTGGACACCAAAGCATGAGAGGAACCACCGAATAATATATCATCCACATAAATCTGAACCAACAAGAAATCACTGCCATGCCTGAGAGTGAACAAAGTTTTATCAACCATTCCCATTTTGAAATCATTTTCAAGCAAGAAACTCTTAAGCCTATCATACCAAACTCTAGGAGCTAGCTTCAATCCATACAAAGCTTTTGAGAGTTTAAAAACATAGTTTGGGAACTTATGATTTTCAAAACCAGGAGGTTGCTTGACAAAGACCTCTTTTCTATGAAACCATTTAAGAAAGCACTTTTAACATCTATTTGAAAAAGCTTGAAACCCTTAGATGTTGCAAATGCTAGTAAAATGTGAATGGCTTCTAATCTAGCTACAGGAGCAAAGGTCTTGTGGATATCATGGGGATATGCTCCATATCTTAGGATGATATGACAATTGGCAATGGTGTTTACGGTTTGTCGTTTCACGAGTTTTCGACAAAGCTTCAGGCATTCTGGACAGGGGCGGTCCGACCGGCCATAGCATGGCGGTCCGACCGGTCCCAAATCGGTCGGATCGGCCATGTGCGGCGGTCGGACCGGCGGTGACCAAAAACTGTTCAGAACTGGCTGGGCCAAAAATAGGTGTTGTAGGCAAGTGAGGGGATTCCAATGCACTTGGTCTCATAATTTTTGGAGTCTCCAGTAAGAAGTTATATTCGATTTAAGTTTCCAGAAGGTTTCGGAATTTCAGGGCATGAATTTCGGCTATGTCCCTGGTGGCGGTCCGACCGGCTCACAGGGAGCGGTCCGACCGGCCAGAGGGGCGGTCCGACCGGCTCACATGGAGCGGTCCGACCGGTTTCTACTTGAACGTCGGCCAACTTCGTGGCGATGTTGTTTTGTTAGGTCAAAGTCATTGGTATCGTGGCATATGGTTTGCATGATGCATGTTTTGACTAACATGGGTCAAATTGTGAAGAACTTATTCCCGAATTCGTGTTTGCTTGTCTATGGTTGTGCAGGTTGCTTGGTGGTCAACGACGGTAAACGGCGAGGAGGATCGGGACTAGACTTGGAAAGTTGAGATCCAGAACGATCGACGGTGCCGGGTAAGGTCAATGGACTCAAGCGTGACACAAGATGGACAAGGGTGACCTATTGGCGAATCCATGGCGCATGGTGAAGCGGTTTAGGTCAAAAGGTTAAATATGGCGCTTTGCGAAGCGTGCGTGTGTGACCTGTTTGTTAGTGGGCCTTAACGGGAGCCCAATTGAGTCAAACCCTAGAGAGTTGTAGGCCTCCACTATAAATAGCAGGAGGTGGTGGCTGCACCCCTCTCTCGCCTTTTTATGTTTCAAACCCTAATTGTCTTAGGGAGAGTTGAGGTGGAGGCTAGAGCTTTTGATGGTTTGAGGTGAATTTCGTGATCTTGGATTGACCACTGATCCATGATGGTGTGGGTGTAATCCAGCAACGATCACGTTCTTAATCTATGCAAGGTTTGCTTGAGATAAGTCTCTTTTCATTCTTGCTTTCAATTTCGTGATTTTAGGGCTTTCTTTGATCCGCGAGTTTGTGATTGATTCTTTCACGGGATTAGCTTGATGTGTTATTTGTGAATCTATTTAGAATCATCTTGATCATCAATCACTCACGAACAAGCATTAGGATCAAGTTTTCGTTCTTACCCGGTTTTTAGACCTTCTGCTATTCAATTGACAACTGTTCAGAACCTATCAAAGAATTATCATAATATTCGATTGGAATAGGTCCTCAATAGCATAGAGAAGGTGTGTGCAAAGTTTCGTGGAGTTTAGAGTTGAGAATCAAAAGTTTGACATAATTGCATCTTCGTCATCGGGCTGATTTTACTGTTTGAGATCTGTTCTGGAGTTGGCCGGTTCGACCGCCCCTCATCACCGGTCCGACCGATTTGGCAGCGGTCCGACCGCCGGTATAACAGCGGTCCGACCGCCCGGCAATCGGTCCGACCGGTGGTGTCCAGAGGTCAGACCGCCCGTGCACTGTGTTGTTTTAATCTTTGATGATTTTGTTATATTGCTTAGGGGATTAATTTGAATTCAATACTAGTCTTCCGCTGTACTGGTATATTGATCTTCATAGCTTCCTAATAGCTATTGGAGTGAGATTGTGTTGAGTTCATAATTTGTGAAAAAGTGAGCGTACTCCTATTCACCCCCCCTCTAGTCGCCTTTTCGTTCCAACAAGTGGTATCAGAGCCCGGTTAGTTCACTCTTGATCTTAACCGGTCACTGAACTTTAGGCGATGGATAAGTTTTCTACTAAACCATATATCTTCGATGGGCACGACTATGCCTATTGGAAGAATCGTATGCGAGTCTTTCTTGAGAGCGAGGGACAAGCCATTTGGGATGTTGTTCAAGCCCCGCTTGTTATTCCTGAAATTGCAACACGGCCAAAATGATTCTTGCGGCAAACAACAACAAGGCCAAGAATCTTTTATATGGTGCGCTTGGTAGACAAGAATATGATCGCATTTGCAATCTTGCCACTGCGCACGAAATTTAGAACACTCTCGAAACATATCATGAGGGTTCGTCCCAAATCAAAAAGGTGCGCCAAACAGTTTACAAGCGTGAATACAACAAATTCGAGATGCGTCCTGGAGAGAGCATCGATGACACTTTCAGTCGCTTTAATAAAGTGATTAATCAAATGAAAGATGTTGATATTGAATATTCTCAATCTGAAAATGCCACCCATCTCTTGGCTGCAATTAACACCAAGGAGTTGGAGATGAAGGTTACTGCTATAGAGGAAAATGTTGATCTTTCAAGTCTTACTTTAGAATTGCTTTATAGTAAACTCAAGACTCATGAAATTAAAAGAGTTGATCATCCTAAGAAAGACAACATGGCATTGATAGCTGATCCTCTCAAAAGGTCTTCTGATGGTACTCTTGAATCTTTTTCTGATTTTTCATTTACTTGTTTATCTACGATTCATGAGGAGCTTGAAAGTATTCCTGAGACAGAGTTAGCTCTCCTAGCTAAAAAATTCACACGGGCCTACAATAATGTGAGAAACAAAAAGAGAGGTGGTCCGGTGACATGCTATGAATGTGGTGAGCTCAACCATATCCGGGCAAAATGCCCCAAGCTGAAAGGTAAGAGCAATCATAAGGAAGGAAAGCCAGCTTGGAAGAAGCCTCCTTTCAACAAATCAAGGTATGAGGCTAATAAGCTTGTGAAGGCCGCTCACCGGGTCCTTGCCGCTTTTGAGGATCAATCCTTGAGCGATGTGGATTCCGGGAGTGAGGAGGACAAGGAGGAGGAGATCCCTCAAGACAAAAGGAAAGGGAAGGCCAAGGACTTCACTGGCATGTGCTTCATGGCTGACACTGACGACATTGATGATGATGAGGTATCTTTTTCTTATGATGAGCTTTCTGCTAAATATGATTCTATAGTTGAGCAATTGCTTAGTCAAGATGAAGCGCTAGAATTTGTCATGACAAAAAATAAGAAATTAGAGTAAAAAATTAACAAACTGAAAGTAGAGCTTCAAAATGCTAAGACTCTTGAACTTGATGAATGTTTATCTTGTCATGCTATGCATTCAGAAATTGCCAAGTTACAATCTGCTTATAATATTTCTATACAACAACTTGAGAATGCTAGATCTGAGCTAAATGAAATTAAAAGTGCTCCTTGTAAAAAATATTTAGAATCTAGTAAATTGATTGCTTTTGATGTGTTTGATTCTAGCCCTTGCACTTCATGCTTAGAAAAAGAACGTGAAATCAAAGATATCTTAGAAGCTGCTAGAGTCAAATATGCTAAGCTTAAGGATAATATTGAAAATACTATTTGTGCTTCTTGTTCCGCTCTTAAGCTTGAAATTGCTTTATATAAGGAGAAATCTATGGATAAAACTTGTGATGCTTGTGATAATTTGAGAAAAGAAAATGCTTACCTTCATGATACATTAGAGAAATTTTCTAAAGGTAAAAAACAGTTAAACATGATTCTTGACAAGTCTAAAACTCCTTATAAGAAGCAAGGGTTAGGATTCAATTCTTTTTCAAGACAATTCAAAGCCAAAAGTCGTTCAAGTCTTGGAAAAAGGTTTAATTGAATTCAAAACCCAACCTGCAAAATATCTTTTAAATCTGCAGGTTTTGCCCAACCTTGTATTAATTCAAAGGGTGCTTCTTCTAGTGGTACCAAGTACCATTGCACTTATTGCAAGAAAAGTGGGCATTTGATTGAATTCAGTTGGCGTAGGTTGAAAAATGATAGGAAAAATCTTGATAGAATTTCATTCAGGCAACCTAGAGCTTTTATGAGACATGGTAACATTGAAAAGAATAAACTTGGATTAGTATTTTTCTCACATGCTAATCATTGTGTTTCAAAATATCATAATTATTGTGTTCTTCAGGCTGGCGGTCTGACCGATTTGGTCGCGGCCCGACCGCCTTGACAACGCCATTCGGACCGCCTCAAACAAAGTTAATTCCCATGTTAATTTAAACATTGCTCATAATGTAATTTTAGATAAAATCAAGGATAGTACTTCGGTTTGTATACTCCTTGCGACGTGTGTCTCAAGATCGATTCCTAAATCTTGTTTATCTAACCCCATGATTGAGACACATCGTTCTTCTGTTCCTTGATTTTCGGATTACCGCGAAAGGGAAGAACACGTGGTTCGCCGACTCGGTGTTCACGCCACATGACCGAAACTCAAGATGGTTCACCTCTTTCACGCGGCAACAGTGATGACTTCATCACCTTTGGAGATGATACACAAGGGTGAATTGAAGGAACAGGATCAATTAGGGTGAACAACAAATTCATCCTAAAGGATGTCGCTCTTGTGGACAAGCTTATGTATAATCTCCTTTCTGTCTCTCAGCTTCTTGATGATGGCTATGAGACTGTATTTAAGAAAAATGCTTGTCGTGTGCTTGATTCTACTGGTGAGCTTGTGTCTGGAATATCTAGAGTTGGTAGAATTTTTGGAGCTGATTTTTCAGAAACTCTTGCTGGATCTCTTAAATGTTTGCTTACATCTTCTTCTGATTTCTGGCTTTAGCACCGACGTTTGGGGCACATTGGTTTTGATCATCTGACACGAGTTAGCAACCTTGATCTCATGAGAGGTTTGCCCAAACTCAAAGTCATCAAGGATGTCAGATATGCGCCTCAGTAGGCATGGCAAACAAGTTGCCGCCTCACACCCTTCTCGTGACTATGGTTATGGTACCGACTGACGGACGCTTGCTTCATATGGATCCTGTTGGTCCTGCTAGAGTCCGGTCAGTCGGTGGAAAATGGTATATTCTTATCATAGTCGATGATCTTTCAAGATATTCTTGGGTGTTCTTTCTTACTTCAAAAGATGAAGCTTTTGGTTATTTTCATGACCTTGTTCTTCGTTTGGCTTCTGAGCTTCCTGGTGCCTTGAGAGCGATCCGCAGTGATAATGGCACGGAGTTCAAAAATGCTTCTTTTGCTTCTTTTTGTGCTGAGCATGGTATTGAGCATCAGTTCTCTTCTCCACACGTCCCTCAACAAAATGGCGTGGTGGAAAGGAAGAATAGAACCTTAGTTGAAATGGTTAGGACGATGCTAGATGAGTATAGCACACCGAGGAGGTTTTGGGCCGAAGCTATTGCTACAGCTTGCCATATTGCAAATCGTGTCTTTTTAAGACCATCTTTAGGCAAGACTCCCTATGAGCTTCGTTTTGGTAGAAAACCTCTGTTTCGCACGTTCGAGTTTTTGGATCAAAGTGTTTTATTCTTAAGACAGGAAACCTAGATAAATTTGAATCAAGGACTTTTGATGGGATATTTCTGGGTTATCCTGCTCATTCGAGGGGTTTTCGGGTTTTTAATACTGAGACTAACCTTATTTAGGAGACTTATAATGTCACTTTTGATGAGACTAGCCCTAGAGCTAGATCAGTTGTTACAGATGATTCACAGGTGACAGGGAGTATTTTTGTGGAGGAAGATGAGGACGAAGCTGATATCATTCCTTCATCTGCTGCTGCTGAGGCGCCCATATTGATACAAGAACACCACGCCTACTTCACCTTCGCTGAGGCTCTCTTTGCATCATCATCATCGCAGACTGCGGAGGTCGAAGAAACGATATCTCACCCGGCGCTCCACTTCGCATTCAGAGACAAAGATCCTCCTGGATCGATAATAGGTAATCTACATGAGCGAGTCACCCGCTCCAGGTATAATGATCCAAATCTCTACTCTCATTCTGCTTTTGTTGCTTCTTTTGAACCCCACGATATATCACATGCTTTATCTGATTCTAGCTGGGTAAATGCCATGCATGAGGAGTTAGAGAATTTTGAAAGAAACAAGGTTTGGAACCTAGTAGAACCTCCTAGTGGTCATAATGTTATAGGAACCCGTTGGGTGTTCAAGAATAAACAAGGTGAGGATGGTTCTGTAGTTAGAAACAAGGCCAGATTGGTAGTTCAAGGTTTCAGCCAAGTTGAGAGGTTAGATTTTGATGAGACATTTGCTCCTGTTGCTAGACTAGAAGCCATTCGCATTTTGCTCGCATTTGCTGCATCAAAAGGTTTTAAATTATATCAGATGGATGTTAAAAGTGCCTTTTTAAATGGTTTCATAGAGGAGGAAGTGTATGTTAAGCAACCCCCAGGTTTTGAGGATCCCAAGTATCCAAATCGTGTTTTCAAGCTATCCAAAGCCTTGTATGGTATTAAGCAAGCCCCTAGAGCCTGGTATGATAGACTTAAGACCTTCTTGCTTAAAAATAATTTTGAGATGGGTATAGTGGATAAAACTCTATTCATTCTTAGGCGTGGCAATAATTTTCTGCTTGCTCAAATTTACGTAGATGATATTATTTTTAGTGGTTCTTCTAATGCTCTTGTTTCCAGCTTTTCTGAGACTATGTCCAGGGAATTTGAGATGAGTATGATGGGAGAGCTTAATTACTTTTTGGGACTTCAAATCAAGCAATGCAAGGAATGAACTTTTATCCATGAGACAAAGTACACTAAAGATCTACTCAAACGCTTTGACATGGGTGACTGCAAGCCAATCTCCACTCCCATGGCAACTTTGACTGTTTTGGATCCAGATGAGGAAGGAGAAGTCGTGGATCAACGCGAGTACCGCAAAGATGATCGGCTCCTTCAGATCCGACGGCCTCGAGACCGGACATTCACTTCACGGTATGCCTTTGTGCAAGATTTCAGGCGTCTCCGAGAACTTCCCATCGCCAAGCCGTTAAGCGCATATTCAGGTATTTACACTCTACCCTCTTATATGGCATTTGGTATTCCTGCTCTTCAGCTTTGTCCATTAGGGTTTTTCGATTCGATTTTATGGGTCGTCGGTTAGATAGTAAGAGTACCTCAGGCACCTGCCACTTCCTAGGCACTTCTCTTGTATCTTGGTCTTCTAAGAAGCAGTCTTCTGTTGCACAATCCACTACTGAAGCGTAATTTGTAGTCTTGCTAGTTGTCAGAGCTGATTTTGTGGATGACGTCCACTTTGAAAGATTATGGGTTAAATTTTGCTAGTGTTCCTCTTTTCTGTGATAACACTTCTGCTATTAACATTGCTAAAAACCCAGTGCAACATTCTAGGACTAAGCACATAGACATTCGATTTCACTTCCTTAAAGATCATGTTGAAAAAGGGGATATTGTGATGCACTTCGTGGAGTCCGAAGCTCAATTGGCGGATATCCTCACCAAGCCTTTAGATCAAACAAGGTTTGCCACCTTGAGAAGCGAGTTAGGGGTAATTTATCCCTATGGGTTGGTTTGAGGGGGAGTTTGATCCTTTCTGATCTTTCCTTGTTCTTTTGATCTTTTATTGTTTTTTTGTGAACCAATTGATCTTTTTGAATTTTTCTTCTTTTAATTGCATCTCATTGTATCATATTGCATTCATATGAAAAATACAACAAGTGGTATGAAAAATCCAAAAAGATGCATTGTAATATAAGATTTTCTGCTTATCTTTTAAAATTGATGAAGTTTTGCCTATTACCCTTTGGAGCTTTAGTATTTCATTTGTGCTCAATGTCATGTCCATTTCTTTGACTTGCTAGAATTATCATGCTTTTACATGTGTAGCTAAGTCTTTGCTATATGAGCTAGAACTTTAAAACAACTCGAACTAAGAAATTGCAATTTGTGGATGTTTTAGCGAGTTGCGCAATTAGTGCTCCTCTTGTGACATTGGCCCTGTCAGAATTGCTTTGTTAGGTCTTTGATCTAAAATTGACCATTACTTGAGCTTTTGTGTTCTTGAGATTCTAAAACTGCTCATGTGAAAAAGGAAAAATCAAGATTGTCTTATGCTTAAATTGTGCCAAACTATTCTTACGAGACTGCTTGTCAATGACATGAACTTGGAGATAGTTTGATGAACCAGACGATCTCATGGGGACTGCTTGTCAGAAATGACATGAACCTCAAGATTTGTCGCCCTGGTAGAATCTTAGAAAGAGTTTGTGGATGGCTCCTAGTCCAGGATCTTCTTTACTAAGATATACCTTTAATCAACTTCTGGTCGAAGCTTAGGATGAGTTTGTGGATGGCTCCTAGTCCAGGATCTTGTCACTAAGTTAGATCATTAGTCAACTTCAATATTCAATGCATATGAGAAAAATATTGACAAATGGGCTTTTACAAAATATTGAGCAAAATGATTCAATACAGGACCTGATTGACTCCTAATGTGATCTTTGTTAGATTTTTGATCTCACTTTGACATTTTGACATGGCCAATTTCATTTTAGGATCCCTGTTGATGAACTTGCTGAATTTGAAGCGTTGCTTAAATTGATCAAATCTACTGCTTTACTTTTGAGCCTGTGTGCTTAGCTTTGATATACATGTCTTACCATGATCTTGCTAGCGTTGTCAGGCTTGATATGTCATTTGTGCAATATTAGAAATGCTGGCTAGCTCTTTTGGGTAATCTCCAAAGCTTCTTGTAATCAAAAATTGAAAAATATAAAAATAAAGCCACTTCATTGCACTTCATGTATACTTCTTCTTTTTGCTTCTTTCTACATTCTGCACTTGTTATCTCTGGATGAGAGGAAGGCGTGATTCCTTGATGACTCTATTGTCAAAGGGGGAGAAGATATTTCAATGTTGGGGAGAAGATTATACAAAGGGGAGAAAGTTGGAAAATTTGAAAGTTTATGAAATTTGAGGATCATAGTGAGGGGGAGTTCTTGAGTTGCATTCTTATTGTCTTATTGAATATTCTGAACTTGAATTGCATTCATTTATCCTCACAATGATCATAGGTCAATTAAACAATTGTTCTTTCATATGGATCTCATGTGAGAATTTTGACTCTTTTCTGGAAATCAAAGTTTTTATGCTTTCTTTTACCTTATCTCACATGCCTATACTATTCTGATGCCAGCTTGGTCATTTACATTGCTTTCTCTTGCTTATGGACCAAGTTGTGCCTTTGTGCGAAAACTACGAGTAAACTCGTTTTCAAACCTCTTATTTACATTTTCTGAATAATTACCAATGTGTTCATCAAGGGGGAGATTGTGGATATCATGGGGATATGCTCCAAATCTTAGGATGATGTGACAATTGGCAATGGTGTTTACGGTTTGTCGTTTCACGAGTTTTCGACAAAGCTTCAGGCATTCTGGACAAGGGCGGTCCGACCGGCCATAGCATGGTTGTCCGACCGGTCCAAAATCGGTCGGACCGACCATGTGCGGCGGTCGGACCGGCGGTGACCAAAAACTGTTCAGAACTGGCTGGGCCAAAAATAGGTGTTGTAGGCAAGTGAGGGGATTCCAATGCACTTGGTCTCATGATTTTTGGAGTCTCCAGTAAGAAGTTCGATTCGATTTAAGTTTCCAGAAGGTTTCAGAATTTCAGGGCATGAATTTCGGCTAAGTCCCTGGTGGCGGTCCGACCGGCTCACAAGGAGCGGTCCGACCGGCCAGAGGGGCGGTCCGACCGGCTCACATGGAGCGGTCCGACCGGTTTCTACTTGAACGTCGGCCAACTTCGTGGCGATGTTGTTTTGTTAGGTCAAAGTCATTGGTATCGTGGCATATGGTTTGCATGATGCATGTTTTGACTAACATGGGTCAAGTTGTGAAGAACTTATTCCCGAATTCGTGTTTGCTTGTCTATGGTTGTGCAGGTTGCTTGGTGGTCAACAACGGTCAACGGCGAGGAGGATCGGGACTAGACTTGGAGAGTTGAGGTCCAGAACGATCGACGGTGCCGGGTGAGGTCAATGGACTCAAGCGTGACACAAGATGGACAAGGGTGACCTATTGGCGAATCCATGGTGCATGGTGAAGCGGTTTAGGTCAAAAGGTTAAAGACGGCGCTTTGCGAAGCGTGCGTGTGTGACCCATTTGTTAGTGAGCCTTAACGGGAGCCCAATTGAGTCAAACCCTAGAGAGTTCTAGGCCTCCACTATAAATAGGAGGAGGTGGTGGCTGCACCCCTATCTCGCCTTTTTATGTTTCAAACCCTAATTGTCTTAGGGAGAGTTGAGGTGGAGGCTAGAGCTTTTGATGGTTTGAGGTGAATTTCGTGATATTGGATTGACCACTGATCCATGATGGTGTGGGTGTAATCCAGCAACGATCACGTTCTTAATCTATGCAAGGTTTGCTTAAGATAAGTCTCTTTTCGTTCTTACTTTCAATTTCGTGATTTTAGGGATTTCTTTGATCCGCGAGTTTGTGATTGATTCTTTCATGTGGATTAGCTTGCTGTGTTATGTGTGAATCTATCTAGAATCATCTTGATCATCAATCACTCACGAACAAGCATTAGGATCAAGTTTTCGTTCTTGCCCGGTTTTTAGACCTTCTGCTATTCAATTGACAACTGTTCAGAACCTATCAAAGAATTATCATAATATTCGATTGGAATAGGTCCTCAATAGCATAGAGAAGGTGTGTGCAAAGTTTCGTGGAGTTTAGAGTTGAGAATCAAAAGTTTGACCTAATTGCATCTTCGTCATCGGGCTGATTTTACTGTTTCAGATCTGTTCTGGAGTTGGCCGGTTCGACCGCCCCTCATCACCGGTCCGACCGATTTGGCAGCGGTCCGACCGCCTATAATCGGTCCGACCCGGCATCGGTCCGACCGGTCGGTCCGCAGGTCGACCGCCTGCAATAATCGTGTTGTTTTAATCTTTGATGATTTTGTTATATTGCTTAGGGGATTAATTTGAATTCAATACTAGTCTTCCGCTGTACTGGTATATTGATCTTCATAGCTTCCTAATATCTATTGGAGTGAGATTGTGTTGAGTTCATAATTTGTGAAAAAGTGAGTGTGCTCCTATTCACCCCCCTCTAGTCGCCTTTTCGGTCCAACAGGTCTCTTCAAAGCCTAAGCTTTCTACCTGTGAATAACCTTGAGCTACAAGTCTAGCATTATTGCGAACAACCAACCCATCCTCACTTTGCTTATTTTTAAAAATTCATTTTATCCCAATAACATGAGAATCAAAAGGAGGCTCAACTAAGGACCAGACTTTGTTTCTTTCAAAATTTTCAAGCTCTTCATGCATGGCATTGACCCAAGAGGCATCATATAAAGCATGGGTAATATCTCCGGGTTCAAAAGAAGCGACAAAAGGAGAATGTGCATGAGAATCAGGAGAAATAAACCTGGAGCGAGTGACTCGCTCTTGAAGATCCCCAATCATCTGCTCAGGTGGATGCCGTCGCTGAATGTGAAGAGGAGCTCCTGGTGCAGAAGTGGCCTCTACCCCATGAGTTGTGGAGGTAGGAACAGAGCCACTCAGATCGTCGGTGAATATAGGAGGAGGCTGCTCAGCTGAAGCTGGAGTAGTGGGAGCAGACTCTCCAACCATCTCAGATGTGACTGGAGGATGGATTGGGTCCTCATCCTCAGAGTCATCGTCGACGAAGATGCTTTCTCGAATGTCAGGAACCTGTGTACCTGTAGCATCGGGTCTAGTACCAGGACTAGCCTCATCAAAAGTGACTTCGCAAGTCTCAACAATTTTGTTAGTGTCAAAATTAAATACACGATAGCCACGAGAATGAGCATGATATCCAAGAAATATGCCATCAGAACATCTGAATTCAAATTTATCAAGGTTGCCATATTTAAGAATGAAGCACTTGCGACCAAAAATCTTGAAATGAGAGACTTTGGGCTTATGATCAAATCTAAGCTCAAAAGAAGTCTTGCCAATCACAGATCTCAAGAAAACCCTATTAGAGATATAACAAGCAGTAGAGATCGCCTCAGCTCAAAACCTCTTAGGTGTGGAATGTTCATCTAACATGGTCCGAGCCATTTCTACAAGGGTCATGTTCTTCCTCTCTACAACACCATTCTGCTGGGGAACTCTGGGTGATGAAAACTGGTGCTCAATTCCCCTATCAGTGCAGAAGGTAGAAAAGGAAGAATTCTTGAATTTTGTCCCATTGTCACTCCTAATGGCTCTCAAGGCTCCAGGAAGATCAACAGCAAGTCTAAGGACCAATTCTCTAAAGAAGCCAAATGCCTCGTCCTTAGAAGCCAGAAAATAAACCCATGAATAACTGGAGTAATCATCCACAATCACAAGCATATACCATTTTCCACCGGCTGACTGAACTCTAGAAGGACCTACAGTGTCTAAGTGTAAAAGCTGTCCTGGTCCATCAGTCATCACTAAGGTAAGAGGTGGATGAGAAGAAGAAACCATCTTACCATGTCTGCAGGGTGAGCACACAAGATCTCTAACAGCTTTCAGCCTAGGCAAACCTCTAATCAACTCTTTGCAACTAACTCTAGTCAAGTGGTCAAAGCCTATATGCCCAAGTCTACGATGCCACAAGACAAGATCATGAGAATCAGAAGCTACAAGACACCTAGGACCGGAAGCAGAGGTGATACTGAAATTAGCACAAAAGATCTTCTCAAATCTGGAGATATCAAAGACAAGCTCACCCGAGGAATCTAGAACTCCACACTCACCACTTTTAAACCTTACTTCTAGACCCTCATCAAGCAGCTGAGAAACAGATAGTAGATTACACCCCAGCTTACTTACCAAAGCGACGTTCTTAAGCATGAACTTGTTGTTGACGCGCACAGTGCCCTTGGCTGTCACGGTCCCGGTAGAAGCATCCCCAAAGGTAATCAATTCATTGCCGGATGCACGTGTGAGGGAGGAGAACCATCTAGAATCTCCAGTCATGTGTCAAGAACACCCAGAGTCAACAAGCCATATGTCCTCCTTCCTCGCACGACGGACCTAAAAAGCACAAGCAGAAAACATTTGTGCCTCATTACTGGGGTTAGTGATAAAAGATCTAGGAATCTAGTACTGAGACGCACGATGCCTGGGAACAACAGTAGAAGCAGCAATAAAATGATTAGGAACACAATCATAAGCATGCACACGAGAACCACCTAGACCTCTCCAAAATGACCTACCAAAAGATCGATACTCCCCCTGCCTAGATGCTACCCGTGGTTTCTCCTCACGATATCCTAAACCAGAATGCTGCCTAGACCCACCAAAAGAGTCAATGAAGTTCTCTACGAACCTAGGCCTATGTATAGTACGAAAAACAGGCTGCCTGGCTCTAGAGACTACAACAGGTGAAGGGACTCCTCTAATGGTTCTCAAAGCACTCATTCTCTCTTTTCTCTCAATCTTGGCTCTACAGAAGCATAACTCAACAATGTGGCCATCTTTCTTGCAGAAGGTGCAACGGTACTTGACCTTTTGAGGGGTATGTACTAATGAAGCAGAAGCACCTGTCTTGCTGGAAAGAGTTTGAGCAAAACCTGCAGATCTAAAGGTAACCTTAGATGGCTTAGTGAGTTCTACCTCAAACAGACCACTCTTAACAACTCTTGCAATCTTAGGTGGATGGTTCTTGGAATGCTCTAGAGAATTAAAACCTAGACTACTATTTTTCATACTCACTTTAGATCGGTCAAGAATCATGTTGTGGTTCTTCTTCCCACTAGAAAACCTCTCAAGAGTCAATTTGAGGTAATCATTCTCTTTGGCTAAATCCTCACATCTAGTGCACTTCCTTGATTGATTGCCTCATCATGATTACTCTTAAGAAGAGCTACTTCAACTTTCAAAGCCTCACAAGACACACAATAGTAATCACTAATCCTATTCAACTGCTCCTTAAATTTAACTCTAAAAGCCTCTTGTATCTTATCAACAATTGTTTCAACTTCAGCTTGCAAGACACAACAGGTAGAGTCAATAACTTTCTTAGAAGCAGTAAAAGACAAGATTTTTTAATTTTAGCTTTTTCTTCTAGAGTCTTGTTTAGAGCTTCAATTTCAGTTGTGAGCTTAGGACAATTTTCACATGATGCAGATTTAGAGTACAGAACCATTTCTGTAATCTCTTTCATTTTAATCCTATTATTCTTACAATGAGAGCAAGTATGATTGGCATCAAATTTCTGCAATTCTTTCATAGCGCTATCCAATTTTAATTCAAGCAAGGCACAGTTAGAGCAAGATAAAGGGATAGCATCTAAAGCAGTCTCATCAAGAGAAATAGCATTCATGCAAACAGGACTCGACTTGAGAGATTCTATTTCATCAAGAGTATTTTTCAATTGATTCACAACAGAGGAATGAGCAGATTTTAAACTTGTCAATTCATTAAGCAAGCTAGAGCAGGAATCACAAATATCATCAGGATTAATGGATTTGAGCCTAACAACTTCTAGGTTCAAATTATCAATCATAATGTCATGTTTCTTAGTCAATTTAGCTTGCTTATGCATTTTCATTTTAGCAAGAACCAAAGCCGGTTTCATATCAGCAAGCGAAGGGCATACCTCATCGGGATCGATGAAGGGATCATCGTCATTGGAGGAGTCGATGTCATGGCTGTCCTTGGCCATGAAACACATGCCGGTGAAGTTCTGAGCCTTCTTCTTGCCACGGGAGTCATCCTCCGTCTCCGAGTCCACATCGCTCATGTTAACATTCTCAAGAGCGACAAGGACCCGGCTGACAAACTTGCGATAGTTTGTCTTCTTGGGTTCCGCATCCCTAGCTTGAGGACGCCTCCGTGAGTCCTTCTCCTCCTTGCCCTTTAGTTTGGGGCACCGGGAGCGAATGTGGTTTGGCTCACCACACTCAAAGCATGTGACAGGTCCACCTCTCCTTCTGTTCCTCATCTTGTTGTATGCTCTCGTGAATTTGGTGGAAAGGAGGGCTAAATCATCCTCAGGTAGTTTCTCCAGTTGCTCATCGCTCAAAGAATGCAAAGCTGATAAAGAAAACTCAAATGAGCTTAAATCCAAAAAATCAGATGAACTACCCTTAGATGAGTCAACCACTAAAGCCATCGACTCTGTCTTGGGGAGACGCGAGATGAAATCAATCTCATGCGTCTTTAACCTCAAGTATAGCTTATCCATGGTAAGCTCCCTCATGACAGTGTTGTCATTGATGGATGCGATCTCATTCCCCAGACCTTCACATCAAGAGCACCCAAAAGCTGGAGTGCATTCTCAGACTCAGAAAAAACAAGGTCAACAGCTCGAAGATCATGAAGAATCTTAGAGAACCTTCCCCACAGCTCATCTAAAGACTCACCAGGCCTTTACTTGATCTTGGAGTATATTTTCTTGAGCTGGTTCTGTCTCACTTCCTTGATCGCAGTGGAGCCCTCGTGGTAATCACAGAAGTCCGCCAGATCTCATGAGCAGACCTCAAATGAGCAACACGCTCAAACTCAGATCGGCTAAGGCCTTGAATAAGAAAATTCGAGACTTGCTATTTGCCTCCACATCTGGAGTGATCACATCGTCATCGGCTGGCACGGCATAAGGATTTTTAACTTTAAGCCAAATTGCGTGCCCTTGTGCCTCGATGTAAGCCTGCATGCGGGCCTTCCAGTAAGCAAAATCAACTCCATCAAAAATATGTGGTTTGGTCGAATACTTATCAGTCGCCATGGCTCCAAAGACCGGTTAAGATCTATGAGAAGAGCTAACCGGGCTCTGATACCACTTGTAGGACCGGAAAGGCGACTAGAGGGGGTGAATAGACGCTTTCTTAATTTTCGCATTAATCAAATTCAACACGCACTTTTCTCCTATAGCTATGAAAGCTAAGAAGATCAGTAAATGCATAGAGGAAGCCTTGTGCTGAATCCGATTACCCCCTTAACCACAAGACTCAACAATGGAGATTTGATCTCAGGTAGACCGGTCTGACCGACGGCCAACTGGCTGTCTGAAAGCTGGCGATCTGACCGATGACCAACTGGCGGTCCGAATAGCTGGCAGTCTGACCGCCGTTGTGGAATCAGTCGGACCGATTCTGTCCAGAACCACTGCAAACCACCCGAAACCAAAACAAAAATTTGTCCAACTTTTGATTCAACCGATGAAACTTGACCAAATTTGGAACACACCTCCCTAAGGATATCTGGAGCCTATTCCTAGCGACGATCGTTCAGATCTACGTCGAAGAATTGATCTTTTTAGGTTTTACCAAAGGAGTGTCCAAAACCTAGCAAAATAATAAACTTGATCCAAATCTTGCTCGTGGGAGATTGATGATTTAGATGGTCCTAGGAGTATTCCCACACATCATATGCACTAGACACAACGTCGTGCTTGAGTCACACGACCTCACCCGGCATCCATGATCGTTCTGGACCTCAGCTCTCCAAGCTTAGTCCCGATCCTCCTCATCGTTGACGTCGTTGACCTGCAAGCCACCTGCACATCAATAGACAAAGAAATCGTCTCCAGGAACAAGTTCTTCACAACTTGACCCACGTTAGCTCAACCACGCAATATGCAACATTAAAGCATTGAAACTCATGCACTAGACACAACGTCGCCAAGAAGGCCGACGAACAAGTGGAATCCGGTCTGACCGCCGTACCTGGCCGGTCTAACCGATTTCCAACCGGCCTGACCGATTTTATAACGCCGGTCAGACCGCCCAAAATTTCTTAGCCAAAATTCCATCGTGAAAATCTGAAACTCTCTGGAATTTTCAATTGAATAGAACTTTTGACTGGAAGCTCTAAAAAATATGAGACCAAGTACAAGAGACTCCCCTCTCTTGCCTACACACTCTATTTTTGGCCTAACCCCAAACTCCACAAAAAGTTCTGGCCGGTCGGACCGCCGCACATAGCCGGTCGGACTGCCACACGACCGGTCGGACCGGCAGTGCTACCGGTCGGACCGATCCACGGGCGGTCTGACCGCCAATGCTGCCGGTCTGACGGCCTGAGGTCTGAACAGCACAGGAGCATTTCCAAAAACTCGAGATTCGTCAAACCAACAACGCCATTGCCAATTGACTCATCATCCTAAGATCATGAACATATCCCCACGATATCCACAGGAGTGTACACGTTCCGGGCTCATGGGCAGATTTACCACAACGTACATTAGTTTGGTCCAAGTGACTCTGGTCCGAATCATTTGGAGCTCTATTTCTACGACCACGACCCAAGTCTAAATCATCGGTTCCGCCACTCTCCTAGCCTGGACCAAGAAGTCGTTAGGAGGCTAGTCTGCATCCTTCGAGACACCCCCTACTCTCAAACTTTTCATAGCCTGGGCCAGGCCGAAGACCTCGAGGAATTCCGCGTCTCGCTGAACACTGACCTAAAGATGGACCAACGGGTCTACAACAGGCCAATAACGTCGGAGGGTCGAGGGGAACGAGCTGCAAAGAGAATTCAATCCCAGTGTAATCCTTTACAATAACAATAATGAGAAATACAATATCAAGCCATACTACGAATGCTATGACCCCCTATCGTATCCACTCTTCTTCCCGAGAGGGGAGCTCAGCTGGCATCCAGAGATCCTGAAATATGGCGTGCCCATGGAAGTTATAATCGGGGCAAGTGATAACAACAACGAAAACAACAATGATGAGGGTTCATATTAGTATTGCGGTAACGTGGCAATTGGTTGTTCTTGTTATCCTACTACTATCAACAGTTGTCTAACATTTTATGGCCCCTTCTTGTGCGTATATTCAACTAGCCGGCTGCGCGTATCTGTAAGAGACTACTACTGCTACAAATTTCAGATGCGTCGTGGGATATTTAACATCGTACTGTATGGCACATGCCTGTTCCAGCAGTACGCGGTTGACATGTACATTAAGGTGGAGAGTTCAAGGCTGGACTACATCAGGGGTCACCAGACGGAAATATGTGCCGACCTATACCAAGGTGTGCTTGATAGCATAGAGTCTGGAGAGAGTCGTGCGCATGCTGTGGGCAAAAGGACTATGCTCCCGGCATCATTCAATGGGGGTAGCAGAGATATGAAGCGAAGATTCATGGACGCTATGGCCTTGGTGCAGAAGTATGGGAAGACGGACATCTTCCTAACAATGACCTGCAATCCCAACTGGGAAGAGATAACGCGCGAGCTAGAGCCTGGACAGACTCCACAGGACTGCCCTGATCTCATCGTTCGGGTATTTAGATCCAAGCTGGAGGACCTCAAGGAACAGGTACTCAATAGGCACATCTTTGGCACAGTAGCTGCTTATGTCTATGTCATAGAGTTCCAAAAGAGGTGTCTCCCGCACGTTCACTTTCTTTTGATCATAAAGGGAGGGTACAAGCTCACGTGTCCCAAGCAGTACAACTACCTCGTCTCCGCCGAATTCCCGGACAAGAACCAGTACCCAGAGCTATACGAGATGGTCATCAATTATATGATGCATGGCACTTGCGAAGTCTTAAATCCCAAGAACGTGTGCATGCAGGACGGTGCATGCAAAAACTACTACCCGCGCCCTTTCAATGCAGTTACCCTACAGGGCAAGGACTCGTACCCCGTGTACAGGAGATGGGACGACGGCCGTCGTGCAAAGGTTCGAGGGCGGATGCTTGACAATAGGTGGGCTGTGTTGTACAATCCTTACCTCCTAAGGAAATACAATTGCAACATCAACGTGGAGGTCTGCTCGAGCATAAAGGATGTGAAGTACCTTTTCAAGTACATTTACAAGGGGCATGACCACGCATCTATTTCTCCTGATGGGCCTAATAGCAACAGCAACATCGACGAGATTAAGCAGTTCAGGGACGCGAGGTGGGTTACGCCACCGGAAGCACTGTGGAGGATCTACAGCTTTGACCTCAGCAAGGTCTCCCTACCAGTGTTGCAGATGCAATTGCATCTCCCGAACATGCACATGGTCTCATTCTGCGCGGGGCAGGATCTTCAAGACATCGTCACCAGGCACAGCGTTGAAAGGTCCATGCTTACGGAGTATTTCGAGCTGAACCAGACAAACAAGAAGGCCCGATGCATCCAGTATAGGGTTTTTCCGGCAGTATTGGTGTGGCAGGCAGGTCAGAAGAAATGGAAGATGAGGAAAGAATGCACACAAGTTGGTAGAATCGTGTCGGCCCATCCAACGAGGGGGAGCGGTACTATCTCAGGGTGCTCCTAAACCACATGCCTGGAGTCACTTCCTTTGAAGACCTCGGGACAGTGAACGGTGTAGTCTACCCATTCTTTCGTGAAGCTGCCAAAAAGAGGGGACTTATCGAGGTCGATAACACCCTCGAAGAGTGCCTTAATGAGGCCGAGCTGTTCCAGATGCCATCCTCGCTCCAAAGGCTGTTCGTGACTATATTGGTCTTTTGTGAGCCAAGTGATGTGTGTGGGCTCTAGGACATGCACCTCGAGGGAATGTCAGACGAATACCGCCGCTCCCAGCATGCCCATGCACAGTCGAGCAAATGGTGTTGTTGGATATCCAAAATATGCTCTAATCGATGGGGAAGGACATAACATCGTTCCCACTTTCCGCTATCGATGAGTCGCACAACATCGCCAGAGGAGAGGCCAGGGATATCTTTGAGGAGTCAACGATCGAGTTAGACCCTGAGCATGCGTCTCTATCATCCTCCCTCAACCCTGAGCAGAGGGTTGCGTATGACAAGATATTATCTGTGGTTGATAGTGACGACGGAGGCGCCTTCTTCGTAGATGACCCGGGTGGCACTAGAAAGACATTCTTGTATAAAGCATTGCTTGCACAGGTCCGAGTCGAGGATAGCAGTGGCAACCGCGACGTCCGGCGTCGCCGCCTCCATCATGCCTGGAGGCAGGACAGCACACTCAAGGTTTAAGATCCCACTCAACATTGATAATGGGGCGGTTTGTAGCTTCACGAAGCAAAGCAGAACTACTAAACTGCATCAGCGGGTGTTGCTGATCATATCTCTACTACTTAAAAGAAGGAGTTTGCGGTTGTCCATTGTCAGGACCTCAGGTATGCAACCCCGAGACCCTCTGTGTATTCCGAACTAGTCCCAGATTAGTAGCTAGCTCACACAGTTGCAACAACGATGTTATCATATCCATACAATAAAGAAACTAATGAAGAAGACAAAGTAATATTAATTAGAAGCAAAAAGACCTTATGGTAAAGTCTTACAGAGGCTTCCACACATGGCTTAACAACAAAAGATAAACTTGCAGCGAAAACCAAAATATCTCATGGAAGCCATTCGACATGCCCACATGCAATCGAGTGGAGGACGCATCCTAGTTCGCATAGTCTTCAAACAAGTCTTCCTCGTAGAACTCAGTGTTTCCTGATTCTTCTACAGGGACTGATCAACAGGTGGTGTATAGCCGTGAGTACATAAAGTACTCAGCAAGTCGAAGGGAAATGTATGTAAATAGTATTTATGCAAGGCTTGAGCAAGGATGGCTTTAGGTTTAATTTGCAGAAAGCAGTATTGACATTAAATACAATAAGTAGATTGTAAAGCATAATTCAAAAAGATTAATACATAAGTAATCAAGTTCTTTGAAACAACTAGTGAACACCCCGTTCACTTCCCAACCATTCCAACCAAACCATTCCAATATTTTTTTTGGAAAATCTACCCCTCGTGTGAAATCACCAGGCATTGTCCATAACCGGGGACACAGCTTTTCGAATAGTTTTTAACACTCTGCAGAGGTTGTATAACTTGACCCATAAGAGATAGTCGCCTGATACAATGCATGTTTCCTTATACGTGTGAATCAAGTGGAGACTATCACAAGGCTTTTACAAAACTCTGTTTTGACTCGCCACCCCGGCCCCCCTCTTGCGCCGCTCATCAACCAAAACAGAACCGACTTAAAACATTATTAATTATTCAGCCAGGTCCACCCCATAAATGAACTTGTGGTTGCACGGTATAGCTCAGATCAATGGCACATAAAGTTAAGTCCTTAGTAACTACTCAGACGAGGCAACCTCATCCCAAAGGGCTTCCTGCACCCCATTTACTACACGATCACTCGCCCGAGTATAAATCATTTTTGGTTCAACCTTACCAAATGACAACCATTACCATCGTACAACATCTTTTAACAACAGTGGTCGTGCCACAATTCCATCTTTCATTAAGTCAAGTTTAAACATTTAAGCATGTGATCATGAATCACATCGAATAGCTAAAGCATGGCTAAGCATAAGACGCACCCATGTTGGTATTACAATATTGTCCAACAAAGATTACCCAATCCTATGGTGTCCCAGAATTTATGTCATTCAAGGGGACATGTCAATAGCAATTATCCAAGGTGGCACAATGACAATTGGGTATTTAACTAGTCTTGAAAGCATTTTTATACAACTAGCTATGCATGTTGATATAAAATAACATAATTTTATAAAATGGGTACGAGATGATCAAAGGTCTACAACTTGCCTTCGTTGAAGAGTTGAGACGCTTCGGTCGACGGGTCTAAGAATTCTTCTGAAACGTCGGAATCTATACGTGCGAAAAGAACTAAATAAATAAAAAAATACCAAATAAAATCCAAAAATTATAAAACAAGAACCAAATGAAAGGTACTGATTTTATATGAATATAGAAATTTGAATAACTCAAATCGGAGTTCGGATGAAGAAGACATGGCCTTTGGAAGTTTGAAAACACATAAAATGAAGAAAATCAATTTTTCGGATTTTCTGAATTATTTTTGCAAAGGAAAAGAAATGCCACGTGGGCTTGCCACACGGGCAAGACTGGGCTGCTACATCAGCGGAGGGCTGAGGTGGCCCGTGACCTGGCGCCGAGGTGGTAGCCACGTCGGCACCCGAGTCGGCGGCGCTCGGGGCCCAACGGCTCGCCGGCGAACGACGGCTCGGCGGTAGGAGGCGAAGGCACCAGCGGCTATAAGAAGGCGAGGCAGACATGGCGCTCACGGTCTCGTTGACGGGGAGTGGGGGAGCGGCCGGCAGCGAGAAGGAGGAAGCGACAGCGGTGGTGGGTGAAGGCGGCGGTGGCGCTCTAGTGGACTTCTAGTGACGGGGAGGCACGAATAGGATAGTCCGTGTCCTTGTGAACTCGGAGGTGAGGATGACGGCGTCGGAGGAGGCTTGGCGGTGGCGCTACAGGCAACGGTGTGAAGCTCGGTCGGCGGCAGCGGAACTCAAAATACGGCGAACTGGGGACGAGAGAGAGGGGGGGGAAACGAAAGAGGGGATTGAGGGGCGCTCGGTGCTCCATTCAAAGGGGTGGCGACGGGTTTCACAGTGGCTCTGCGCGCTCTGGCAACAACGGGACGAGACGGCACCGACGAAGAATGGGGCAAAGGGTGCGGGCTCCGAGGCAGAGAGCGGCGACGAAATGGGAGGGGTCGGCCGGATTCTAGGGCGGCGAGATTCACAGTGAAGAAATTGAGACAGGACGGCACAGGCGCGCGTGTGCGGAGAACAGGGGAGGAATAAGCAGAGGGCCGCTGAGACTGACAGGTGGGGCCCAACTCGTAGCGAGAGAGGGGGGAAGAGCGGAGCGGGCCGTGTGGCAGGAGCAAAGCCGCAGAGGTGGGCCAGGCTTTGAGGAATAGGAACGGGCCGTGATAATTCGGCCCGTGAACAAGAGAGGGATTTAAAATAATTTTTGAATTTTAGAAAATACAACAAATCAAAAGGCTTTTTAGAAAATAGTAAATAAAGTCCAAAAATTCTAGAAAAATACACATGAATTCCTTGAATTGTTTGGAACTTAATAAAAATATTTTTAACTTTAATTTTATTTTAATTTTTCAAATAAAATATTTTTAATTTTTGTTAAATAGTTAAAAGCCTTTTAAAATTCCAAAAAATCCAAGAAAAATCTTAAAATAATATTTTGGACTTTAAATACCATAAAACTCAATTAAATAAAATTTGAATTAATTGTAATTTTATTAATTCATTTTAAATTATTTTTTTCTGAAATTCTCAGTTAAGCTTTGGCAATAAAATTCAAATGTTTATTTTTATTTTTGAAAATTTTCAAAAACCCGAGAAATTCGGATGTTACATTCATCCTCCTTCATGAGACATGAGTCGTTAGATCCATCATCCTTTATGCGACATGAGCCATTGGATCTTTAGCTCTCTACACCCCCAATCTCCCGTCACTCCCGGTCTCCTATCTCGTACCATTGAAACTGTCACCCCCGCCTCTTTCACTCTCTCTCTCTCTCTCTCTCGTGCACAACTCTCAACCCCCGCCACCCCCTCCCTCAACGATGTCCTCCACCTCCTCCCCACCCCTTCCTCGACATCTTTACCAGCGAACCCACCCTGGCCAACCGCGCCACCGACATGAACGCGGCATCCACCCCTGGTAGTTGAATCCCGGAGGAGCTTGTGTTGGAAATATGCCTTAGAGGCAATCATAGAGATGATGATATTTCATTATGTTCATGATTTTGATAATATGTTATCATGTTCCTTGAATGAATCATTTGTTATAGATCAATAAGTATGTGACTTGTTGGTGAAACTCTTTAACTTATATGATGTCATTCTAAATGTATCCCTGGTCGGATGTCACTGGTCGGAACACCAGTGACTCTACGACTAGCACATGTATTGATTGATGACAATGTTTCACCAGTCATGGATATGGGGATATCGAATCAATAATGTGAGCACATGTTAGAGAACATGGGGCTAGATAGACCCATCATTGAGACACTATTGAGATTGTTATGAATCTTTGTGTCATTAGTTGGTCTCAAGTAATGGTGATGTATAATCCTTAGACCTGAGATCAGCATGGTTCCCTACATGTGTAATAGCACTCTTAGGGGTTGCCAAACGCTACTCATAACTGGGCAGTTATAAAGGTAGCTTTCGGGTATGCTATGAAACATGCGGAGGGATGTGACTGGTCGAGATGAGATTTTCCCCTCCTTTCATAACAGGAGAGATGTCTCTGGGCCCCTCGTGGTGATCGGATAAAGAAAGTGCATGGCCATGCTGTGACAACCCGTATCATTTGCATATGTGTTAACATAAAACATTTCCATTTCATTGCATCAAAAAGATTTTATAACATTTGTTTTACAAGCATTTGTAGTGTTTTTGGCAGCGAGTAATTAAAACCCTAGCCGTCTTCTCTTCTTGCCGTCTGTAGTAGCAGTTTCCTCGTCGCCTTGTCTTTGAGCGCCTGTCCGTGGAGCCACATCGCAACCTGTTTTCCTCGCTCGTCAAGAAAATCAGCAATCGGTTAGTAATCATAGTGAGAGTATTCTTGTGAGCAGTAGTGAATAGAAGTTAGAGTTTAGAAAGTGGTCGTCAGATTTCCTGAAGTGCAGTAGAGTATCCGGAGTACCCTGAGTAGTCGGTCCCTTGGCAATCAAGATTCCCAGACCAACCGGAGTTAGTCGGCCCCTTGATCGCCAAGATGTCCAGACCACCCAAGATCCTTCGACATCTGTCACTTCTGTGGGTCTCATCATCCGGCATTATTAGAACCCAACACCCACTGTTTGCAATTGCCAAAACCCCAAATTTAAACCCTCAGTGCATACCCTTGGTAACCACACCTCACCAAGCTTCACCGGTGCGAAGAACCAATTCGAGCAACATTACGGTCAGGCTCCCCAGTCGAGCCTCAAACCCAAGCCAGCAAGTGCATCCCCCAGCAGCAGCACAAATGCATCTCCCCTGCAAAGCGACCACACCACATACCAATGACCGGCCGCAGACAAATGCATCCCCAACAAAGAAGCCCGACAAGTGCATCCCCAAAGAAGACAAGTGCATCCCTCTTCAAAACCAGCACAAATGCATCTCCCAAAGATAGCCACCAAAGACAAATACATCCCTCAAGCCATTGAGATTCATCCCCAAAGATCACACAGCAATACATTCCCCTTGAAGCCGCCTCATTCCCATATTCACAAAACAAAGCAAAGCCTCCAGCCAGAAGCCACCACTGCCTAGAGCAAGGTAAGATCGAGAGCTCAAGCGACCAAGAACCACCTCCCTGCTCTGCTCCCTCACCGTAGCCCAAAGAAGCAGCAGCAGCAGTGGGGGAGGAGGAGCCACCAGCAAAGCCGAATGACCAAAGCCACCAAAGAAGAAGAACCAGGCAACCAGGAGCAGAAGAGAAGGAGAGCACCACTAAGCCAAGATCGCCATCCCTCTCCCCAACCTAGATCCATCACGAGGTAAACCCCAAAGACATCGGTTTGCATTGCACCATCCACAAATCACGGATCTCAATAGCATCGAGATAGCTTTCGGTCTTTTTCATCTCGAGCGGTAGGGTTAGGGAGTGGTGTTACCGTGGTTACCGATGGAGACCGAGACCGGCCGGGCAGATCTGAGCCAAAGCGTGGCCGGGAGGCCGAGCCGAGCCGGGCAGTGGCCGGCCGAGAAGGCAGAGACGCAGCCAGCGCCGAGCCGACCGAGGAGGCGAGGTAGAGAGAGAACACGCGAGGTCGAGCCGCGTGGGGCGGCCGGGCCAGAGCGACCAGTGGCACCGCGGAGTGGAGTAGAGGCGCGCCGGGCCGAGCGAGCGAGGTCGGCGCAGCAGAGGCGCCGAAACCGTAGCCGAGGGAGGTGGCGCAGAACCGAAGGAGGCGCAGGGAGCAGCGCCGAGGGGCCGGAGGCGGAGCAGCGGCTGGAGGCGATGGCGGCGGAGGATCCCGAGAGAGAGAGTGGGGGAGGCGTGAAGGCGAGAGAGAGGGGAGAGTCGGCGGTGAGGGAGAGGCGCGAGAGAGTGAGAGTGAGAGGATAAGGATGGGGGAGAGGCGTCGGCCGAGAGAGAGAGAGAGAGGGGGAGAGAGAGAGGAGGAAAGGGTAGATTAGGTGGTGGTGTTTTAGGGTTAGGTTAGATTAGGGGAAGGGGTTAGATTAAGGGGGGTTTAGCCGGTTTGGTTAGATTAGTTGGTAGGTTAGTTGGTTAATTAGTGATTAGGGTTTAGTAATTAGGTGATTAGAGATTAGAGTTAGAGATTTGTTGTGTAGTTTTTGAGTATAGAAAATTAAGAAACGGTTTATCCTAAGTAGTAGTGTTTGTCGAGCGTTAGGGCGTGAGCTAGGCAGTCATGGCTGTAAAGCGAGTCAGTCGTAGAACAATTTTTAGCGGAACAGTGCTAACTGGTTTGGTTCCGAAAAGTTTTATTAAATTAAAATATTGGCTAACATAGGAGTCATATTAGCATTTTATACGTCTATTATCACTCAAACTCAACTAAGTATTTATTTATATACTATCCGTGCTACCGCTTTGCTACAGAGGGCAAACCAGTGCCGACAGGAAAAGCTGATCAGAGATTCGTCATCGTCGACCTTTCCTACAACTCCAAAGGCAAGCTATCCTTTTGAGCATAAATATAGTTATGTTAAATGTAAACCGTATATTGCTTTATCATATATGTATTGCATCAAAACTATTTCTCAAAATCAAATTGGTTTGAGATGATGAGAAAGATAAGAAAGCTGAGAATGAGAATGAGAATGAGAATTACTATGTGGGTAAAGGGGGCCCTGGCAGGGAAAATGATGATGATGATGGTAAGAGGTGGGACCCCTTTACCTACGGTTATAATATAAGGACTAACAAAACTCTTACTCGGTCAGATGCCGTAAATTCAGTGCCAACCATTTTCTCATTTCGGCGGGCAGAAAATGCTACCCGTTTGCGTAATTATGTTCTCCACAACGGGAGTGTTGGGCACGGAGGATAGCCGTCCCAAGGTGGAGTGTTGAGCACGGATGAGAGCCGCCTCAACCAACATTGTTGGAACTCGGTGGAGGACTGGGTGCGCTCAGGACACCGACGGAAAACAATGGGTGGAGACTTAATCACGTAACCTGGAAAACGTTCTGTATTCTGAACTTGAAGTCGCATCAAAGGAAATGCGATGGACCTAGCTCAGAAAGAGTTAAGAGTAGCTATGGGTAAAATGGCGCAAGCCTGCGCAGTGCTATACAAATCATGAATTCATGCCAGTCTCCTGGATTGGAGTCTACGGGAACCGCTAGGGGTCTTTCTTCTTTCCGAGTGACTAGTAGTATTTTCAGAATTAAAATTGACACTTAATGTTTCAATGTGTATTTTCAGAATGAGATGATTTTAGAATTTGTGATAAAGACCAGAGATCAGTCATGCAGTGCATATTTTGCTATTAATGCTTGCTGAGTACTTCTGTACTCAACCTTGTTAGTATTCTCCTTTGTTAGATCCTAGTCCGGCCGGGAGCCATCCCGAGTGGGACGAAGGACTTGTAGGTACCGAAGCAGCAGCAGGAGGAGAAGGCACCGGCGGCAAGGACCTGAGCGAGATGGAAGCCATCTTTGACTCGTGGGGCAGTAGGAGGCGTAGTCCAGAGCGAGACTCGAGGCGAGAAGCTCCCTTTTGTGTTTGTGTAATAGCTTTATTAAGAACCCTAGCCTTGTGTGGCTACTACTGTAATAAAGATGTACAGTTTCTATCTTATTGTTCTGCTGCGCAACTCTGATAAAATGGCTTGCTATTCGTCGGAGCGGTGTTCTACCGGGCAGACGAATAGTAATCCGTGTGCCTAAGTGTGATTACCCTAGGGGTAATGACACGGGGCGTCACACATGCCACGAGTGGTCGAAGTGTCGACCATATGAAGTTATCCGACACTCGATCAAGAAAGTATTGAACGGTCCATGGATGTCACAACATCTCACCTGGAGTTCAACCAGACATTGTGAGGCAAAGGGAGAATGCATGAGTAGGTCGCTTAGTTCGATCAGTTACGGACTAGCCGTATGGAGATAAATATTGGTCGTAGACTAGTCGAACGTAATCACAGAATGGTAAGGACCTGGTCGTAAGGAGTTACGAACTGGTCGGGACCAAATACGATCTGGTCTTATGGAGATACGAACTAGTCGTAAGAGATGAGGACCTGATCATAGATCATATTACATCAAGGTTCGTCCGCTATTTTATGTGTATTTGAGAATCGTTATGTGCTGCTAGGTACCGCTAACGGCTAGTGATCGGAAAAGAGTTTCCGAGTCATAACCGATTACACATAAACTTGTGAGGTCGCACACTTAAAGGGTTGGGATCTGTTTTGGATAGTGATCCGAATTCGTATAGGCCACGAGTTCCTAATGGGCCTCCAGGTCGAGACCGTCATGGATACCTATATAAAGAGGGGCGGTGGCATGGGGTAAGAAGGTGGATGATCTTTGGAAGAACTCTCGAAACCCTAATAGACACGCCTTCTCAACCACGCTGCCGGTGCTAGCACTCCAGCGCGTGGTGATCATGCCCCGTACGTGTGGATATCTCGGAGGTGTTGTTGCGAAGCATCAGCACTAGGACGATCCGCGACTATGTGTTGATCACCGGAATCGAAGGAGAAGCCACGTGGTGAGTACGACCACTCGAAGAAGCAGACGTGCGGCGAGTACGACCACTTGAAGGAGGTGACGCGTCGTGAGTACGACTACGACTGCATTAACTCGCTTCAACGACTCTACTTTCACTACGAATCGGTGCGTCTAACGATAATATCGTGATCTATTACTAGCGGTAGTTCCTTAGTTGCATGGTAAATTTTTGTTTGTGCTATCGTAGTCTTACCGCGTTCCCAACAGCTTGCTAGGGAGCGGCCGCCACCCGTCGGTAACTGAATCCTGCAGGAGGCAGGGGAGCCCGGAGGCCGAGAGCCGTCGGCGTCGAGGCCCGAGATGAAGCCCGTCTACGCAGGAGGGAGGCCAGGAGGCGGGAGACACCTCTATCTCGAGCTCAACTCGTCGATCAAGAACTTGACGCACCTCAAGCAGCCACTGCCGCCCTCGCAGGCCAACGGTGACCTACCAGCCCCCTCCCTCTCCTCTCACCTTCCTTGCTGTAGTCTCCGTCGTGTTCCCATCCTCGTCCAGATCAAATCGAACACGACAACATGATTGTCCAGATCTCCGCCGCCACATATCCTCTGCGGTTCCGCCCCCAGATCTCCATGCCAGCGAGCCCCCTCCTTCTCTGGACTATCTTGGTTAGTATGCGCCTCTTCTTCTTTCTCCTTGCTCCTACACCTCATCCTAAGGTTATGTCATGATTCCGGATTGTTAGAGCTTATTGCTCTTGAAAAAAAAGGTTGTTAGACTTGGAGCTGAATGTTGATGCATTGAGAAAATGGCTGCAGGAAGCGTTGGAGGCTCATGACGGAGCCAGCAAAGTGAAGTACACAAATGGTCTTGGGCAGGACTACATGGCCTTTTGCAGCCAGGTGGAAGATGTCATCTCTATGAAGTGTATATATATCCCTTTTTGCCATCTTGAACAATTACTCCCTTTAAGTCTGTTCTTTCGTTGGAATTGAACGTCCCAATGGGTTGAATTTAGGTAGCTAATATCTTGAAGGTGTTTTTTTTACTTGTTCTTATTATACTGAATCTCTTGATGAATTGGCAGTGCATTCAACTTTTAGTTGTTTTGTTAGCTCTATTAAAGTCTCACCTAATGTTTCGTTATTGTCAACATTTGTTGCAAACACAGGAAAGTGGCAATACTGGCATTTAAGTTGACTCAAGTAACACTTGTTATGGTGGAACAGCTGCCCTGTTTAATTGTGTGAATTGGGTCGAAAGTAATTTCTGGGATGGACGCTATGGTCTTGTTGTTTGAACAGATAGTGCGGTTTGTCACCCAAAATCACCTTCTGGTTTTGGAACTAAGTTGTTTCAGTTTCTCTCCCTTTTGTCCTTGTGCAACACTCATTCACTGGCCCATCTTACGCAATTATTATGTTTAGGTTTATGCAAAAGGACCAGCTCGGCCTACGAGGGCTGATGCTGCTATTGCAATGCTTATTGGTCCGAATGCTCCTGTTTCTTTTGAAAGTAAATATAGAGCTTCTCACATGGCCCACATCTACAATTTCTACAAGCCTGATCTTGCAAGTGAATATCCGGTTAGGATTCTATCACTTGCATCCTCATATTTAGTGCTTATCTTTTAGCATGTTTATGGGCAATTTCTCAATCACATACCGTGCTTTTGGCTACCCATTTTAGAGTATCGTATCCTCACTACACTTTTGTTCCTGGATTACTCTAGGTTGTTGATGGAAAACTATCTCAGATATGCTATCTGATGGATCTGGATTCATGCTATAGATAGTATTGTACCAAGTGAGCTCACTGCCTTTATTTAACCCCCTGAATTGTAGCTCTGATGGCCCACTGCTTTTGGCTACCCCTAATGTTCTTTTTATGGTTCTGTTCCTTTCCTTTTATAAAATGTAGCCTTTTTAATCTATAGACCAAATAATGTTATAAAGTTATTGACGACTTCCCCCCTTTTGGGGGTTATAAGCTACCCTTTTTTGACTCACTTGGTCCCTAGATGGAGTGTCTTATTTGTTCTCCTTTTCTTCAACATTAGCTCGGTTGATAATGATGCTAAAGAGAAGCTTCAGCCTTTTACAAATTTGACTATTGAAGAAAGCTACCAAAGCCGTGACTTGGCGAACGTTCTTTCTCATTTGGTGGACAATAGTTCTTGAGGTGCTTAATTTACAACAAGCATAACAGTCTGGAGTGCGATCACAGTCATGAAGCTTAAAATTGTAACTCAAAAACAGGTATTAAATCAACTACATGAGACTCTTTATTTAACTCCTGCTTAATTTCGTGTAATGTGATTTTTTTAGAGGATTCTAAAAGCTAAATCAGATGGCAAAAATCTGCTTAGCCTTGTCCATCATACTGGATGCACCTTAATTTATATCCTTCTGGATTTGTTCCATTTCATTAAGAATTTTTTTGTGTATCCTATGCTAATTTTCCCCCTTTTTATATGTAAGCACCAATGTGAAATTGTTATAACCTGAAACTAATTTGATGTTTGTCATTTCTAGAAAATATCAAATTGTATGCAACATATTTGCATAACACTTTTTTTGTTGTTGAAGTCAACTCTCATATTTCCATTTCTTGGTCTGTACTGTCATGCTTCCTTCACTCAGCATTCAGCACTTAACCCCCAGGAAGCTCTAAGTTCTTTTTTTGTCTGTTACGCAACAATGTAATGTTTTTGTTATCCTTCCGTCCTCCTATACTAAATACTAATATATACACTATCTTCATTTTGCATATAATCTTGACCTAAAAGCAACTAGGCCAAAAAACCACTTTACTAATTCAATATGCTATGATTTGCATCCAACAATCCTTTTGTCATGAAGGCATGGGCAAAGCCACCCTGAGAACAAGTATGTGAAATTCCTCGCTGATGGATTGGGCTGAGACTTGTGGGGGTGGGAATGGGTTCCAATGGGTTGAACCCATACTGAGGTAAATGGTTTGAGTTGGTTTGGGTTGAAGTTACATGTGGGTTGGGTTGGGTTGGTTTTTGAATGTGGACTGGTGGGCTGGGTTGGGTTTGATTCATGTGCTTCATTGAAGTGGGTTGGTGTGGGTTTGGGTTGGTTTCTAGACCATTAGCATGCCTACAAATAGTCCATAGGAATTGAACATGGGCTAAGAATGACCGCATGAGGTAACCTTATCTTCCATTAGCAATTGTTGAGCCCTTGAGGTACTTACCGTGATTGTACTTGCTCTTGTATCCAGTGGTCGTGAGTTGTTCATGGCCGATGCAAGTGTGTTTGTTGATGATGCTGAAGCATATGAAGTCTATGAGAGACATGAAGAATCAGAAGCTAATGAAGAACCGGTAAATTTTCCCCTCCTTGTCTAGCAATGGTCATTATTTACTAGAAATGCTATCCTATCGTTGGCCACTTTCTGATTCTATCCTCTGTTTGCTTGATGTTATGGGCTAAACCTCATCGCAGTCGCAGTTGGCGGATGTAGTATGCCAAGCTTGTTTTATATTTTGGATAATCAGTTCAAAATTTAGAATGACATGCACGGTGACTGAAGAAATTGTGTTTATATTCTCCTATTCAGCAAAGAGGAAAGGTGAAGGATGAGAACTTCATTCAGAGAATGAGGAAGAGGCTGCTAGAGAAGGAGAGATTGCTCAATCCACTCGCGCAAGGTCTCCCATGGACCACTGATGAACCAAAGGTATGCGTACTACGACTACGAAATGTTTTCGGTTCATCCTATTCATTTTTACATTACAAGAACGATATTTTTTGCTAGATCGATAGAGTTTAGGTTCACCATGTCCAACTACACTTACAAGAATTTTTTGGTAAAATGGTAAGCCTAAAACAAATCAGTAATGTAAAATTAAGTAGCAATTAGGTCCTTCCTCTCTGCTTTCTATAGTTTGTGTTTTCGTCGGAACGCACGGAGCTGACTATTCTAAAGTCTCAAAGGGCTACTCATACAATTACTATTTGAGTTTTCTTTTACTTTTCACAATGAGTTAGTATTGTGTCCGCTCTACTCTGCATTGCCATTCTCTACATGCATTTCCTTAGTTTGCTAGATGTTATATGCCCCATGAGTGGTCTTGAATTTTGTACACGAGAATTGTTAATGTCCAGTGGAAATATGAAGCTAGCTGTCTCTATGATTTGGCAGCAACTAACAAGGTCAAACTGATAGCATCATGCAGGTGTTCTACATGCCTTTGCATGTGAAATGTCATTTTATTGATAAAGGCTTGGATATCATCTATTTGAACTCCCTTGCAACTACTCTTTTGTCAGGAGGACCTCACTCCAAAGCTAGCTGTCAAGACTGCTGAGATACTAAGAAGAGAAACTCCTACTGTGAGTTACTTTAGCAAATTTTGTAGATTGCTTTACAGGGTAAGCAAAAGCTTTTGCATAATAATGTTATCTTTTTTGCAGAGTGGTTTCTTATTTCTTGCAGAGTGATTTGGTGCTCTAAAGTCTCCTTCTGGTGGTTCCCTGGGGCTCAACAGTGGGCTCTTCTCATATTCTTCCTCAGCTTCATCTTTAGCTTGCATCAGAGCGATGTTAGTCATGGGGATGTCCTCGACAACTTTGCTATGATGTTTAGTAGAATAACAGAAAGAACTCATGTTTTCTTCTCTCTGAAGTAATGGAGTCTCATCACCAACTCAGGCTGATGCTGACATTTTATGCCTTGGCGCAGAGGTACAGTTTGAAGATTGCAGATACAATGTTAAACATAAACTTGTCGGAGTAAGAGAGAGGTCCTGCCTAAATTCAAGATTGAGATGGGTCTGCCAAGTTTGTGGACAAGCAAGTCGAAAAGAAGATCAATGTTAGCGATGTTTTTTTAGCAGAGCTATGTATGTTTAGCTAATGTTTAACAATATATATGTCGTCATTTACTGTGCTTGACTTAACTTGAAAAATATAAGGTGTTAGCTTAAGAAATGTATGGTAAAAGTTGAGAACTGAACAGTTTAAGAGCAATTCGTCAGTTTTGCGCTTGTAATTTTTTCATCTGTTTTCTCATGAGATCTTTGTATTTATAGGTGCTAGGTTGTTCAAATGTGCTCTATACCTACCAGAACTGATTATAATATTGAAAAATTATAGGTGTGCTAAGCACATTGCTCAGAAATTATTAGTGCAAAGTATAAGTTTCCGTTGCAACGCACGGGTACCTGACTAGTATACTCGTATATTATATATACATACCCTCGATTACGCAAGATACTCTCTACTTTGTGAGATACGGTATAGGAAGTAACCGCTCCCTGAGTAGAAAAAAGTGAAAATAGTATAGTACACTTGGGGGTATGTACTCTACTTCCCATATACCACTTAAATCATATGATGATACATCTTTAATAAGATACTTCAAAGTGAGTTCTATGAAAAAATTTATTAAAATCCACTTTTATAACAAAATATGTATATATATTTCTTTTAAATATAATAAGGGGTACATAGGAAAAAATAAAGAGCTCTAATAAAAATTTTCAATCAAAACGCATTGGAGTATCTTCGGACCAATGAGCCGAAACGGTAAAAAAAAGGTATCTAGGAGGAAATCGAGTACTAATTTGTTAGAATTTTCAATCGTCCGTTTAAATATCAATCCCATCCAAAACACTGCACGCGTTTTTTGTCGCTCCACCTGCACTCAAAAAATAAATGTGTAATAGGTAGGATTTTGTTTTGTGGGCTGATAATTTGATACGGGTCGAGTGCTCTTCACGGGTTTGTGTTCGGTTTGGCTAAAAAGAGCATGCAAAAAAGCTTTATTGGGGGATATGCCAAAATAAAAAAGAAAAAAATAAATTAGAGTCCACCATGACAACAGGCTCGTCAAGACGATCAAAATGCATATATAATATGTCCAATTTAGAGATCAAATGCAAAAGATATGTCGTAGCTAGTTACTGATATTGCACCGAATCGATCAAAATGCATATATAATATGCCCAATTTGGAGATCAAATGCAAAAGATGTCATAGCTAGTTACTGCTATTGCACCAAATCCGTATATTATCCGCATTTGTATTCGATTCGACACATATTTTGCATACCATATTTGTGTTCGTATTCGACAAAAAAAAATCTGGATTTGTATTCGTTTTGCAATTTAAATGCATTTTTTGCTTGCTTACCACATTTGCTACCATCCGAATACGGATGTTGGATATAATGGATAATCCGAATCCGTTTAACACCCCTAGCAACATGTAAACATCCAATGGGTTTCACAAGGACAGTTGCAACGTCAAAATGCATAAGGATATTACCAGGTGTGTGGACTTAGCAACAACCAATTTTTTTTAGTTTCTATAAAAAAGTAAAGTGTTTTGTTATAACTAATGGCTGAATGTAATAAACAACTAAATAGAAACAAAAACCTTAAACTAAGTGAAATTTACTAAATAAAAATTTGTTGGAGTTAATGTAAGAAATGAAATTTACTAAATAAAAATGGGTTAGAGTTAATGTAAAAATGGTTGACCATTGACCATTGCAACATGTAGCGGTGTCAACGAATCGAATAGTGGTCTTCCCATATTCGTATTCGTATTTTTTAAACAAATATGAATATGAATTCAAATATACTCGAATACGAATTGAATATTATAACGAATATGCATGAATCGAATACATACTCAATTCGGTCGGATCCGAATATCCTATGGCATAACGAAGTTTAACGAGTTGGCGCCAATTTTGTAGTAATATTTATGCCCCTTTTCCTATGGTTTATCATGTAATCATTGATTGTTGGTTCCATTTTACCACTAGCCCTAACCAATTCTAGATATATTGTAAATAAATCGGTTATAAACATGTCAAATTTGGCTAAAAAGAGCATGCAAAAAAGCTTTATCGGGGGATATGCCAAAATGAAAAAGAAGAAAAAAAAATTAGAGTCCACCATGACAGCAGGCTCGTCAAGACGATCAAAATGCATATATAATATGCCCAATTTAGAGATCAAATGCAAAAGATACGTCGTAGCTAGTTACTGATATTGCACCGAATCGATCAAAATGCATATATAATATGCCCAATTTGGAGATCAAATGCAAAAGATATGTCATAGCTAGGTACTGCTATTGCACCAAATCCATATATTATCCGCATTTGTATTCGATTCGACACATATTTTGCATACCATATTTGTGTTCGTATTCGATAAAAAAAATCTGGATTTGTATTCGTTTTGCAATTTAAATGCATTTTTTGCTTACCACATTTGCTACCATCCGAATACGGATGTTGGATATAATGGATAATCCGAATCCGTTTAACACCCCTAGCAACATGTAGACATCCAATGGGTTTCACAAGGACAGTTGCAACGTCAAAATGCATAAGGATATTACCAGGTGTGTGGACTTAGCAGCAACCAATTTTTTTTTAGTTTCTATAAAAAAAAGTAAAGTGTTTTGTTATAACTAATGGCTGAATGTAATAAACAACTAAATAGAAACAAAAACCTTATGTACATATAAAAAATGTTGTTATTGCTACATTAAAAAAACAGAGTCTATATGCTCATTGTTATACATTTTGACGGTTTATTTTTTTATTAAAAAAACACTTGTAAGGTCACACTTCGTTTACAAGCCTGTTGCAGGATTACACCCAAGCATTCCTTCTATCTGACGGGTAAGGGAGAAGGGTGGGGGTAAAATTGCATTTAAGTTTATTTTATGTAACTTGATGCACATTTTGTACATATAATAAGTTGTGTAAAAACTCGTAAAAATGCAAGTAAATTAAATTTTACATTGTATTAACTCCTATTAGTGTAACAAATTTATAGGTTGCTGGTTTTGAGAGCGTTGAATTCCTTCAAAGTACCAAGTGTGTAACCAAACAGTAGCCAAAATTTTGGGTCTAAACAAACATACACCCAAAGAAGCATGTGATCTAACCGAATGGGTCATTTGCTGTAAGCGAACATGCCCATATGGAAAAAAAAACCTTATATCAACTTAACACGTGCACAACGTTGTTGTCATGCTTACCGGGTCGCCAATTTTTGCGTGCACACCGCACATCACGAAAGCCCCATCTAACGGATAGAAACGTGAATACTCGTGACAAACAAAAACACTCGAGCATTGGCGAACCAACGTATCCTTGAGATTCTCTCACCGCTGATTCTTGTGCTTGATTAATGGTTGTTGAGCTAGATTAACTATCTTATATTTTATTTGCATGCATACATTACTCTGTACTACTGGTCTATGAGATGCTTCACGCACGATTTCATGCTTCGTACTACGTGTTTTGCAAGTGAATTGGCTTCAAGCCAAATGGAGGCCAAACCATATGGCCAAAACTTTGGCAATTAGTATGGCTACAATCCAAACCACCATATCCTACCAAAATTTTGGTCATGCCTTTTCTTTGATTATGCCTAAATTTTGGTAGAGCTAGTTGGGGCTCAAACCAAACACAACCCAAGGTCTTTCGGCCCAAGATTGTCATGCTGGAAATCCAATCATCTAAGTAAGAATGTTTTGGTGTTAGTAGGATCGGATCATGGAGCCACGGTGAATTATACCTCGAAAACCGTTATTCTAAAGATTGGATTTGCACTAGGGCTGAAAACAGATCGAATACGAATCGAATAGCGATGAAATCATATTTGTATTTGTATTTTTAAACGAATACGAATTTGAATCAAATATCTACTCAATTCGATCGGATCCGGATATCCTCATAACCTATGCACTGTGAAGATATTAGTAACTTTTATCCTCGTACAATCATACTTAATCATTCCAGTATATTTTGTTCACCTAAAGGAATATAAATTCACATTGAATTAGAAAGAAAAAAACTACATTTGGCATACTGTGATAAAATAATTATATTGTTTCATTGAATACGAATAGCACAGATAAAAATAACAATTCAGATGGGGAAAATCAATGTCATGTTCTCGTCCATATTTTTTATACGAATACGAATATGAGAGAAATTATTAATTAAATGAAAAAATATATACCATATTTGTATCCTATCGAATACGGTAGTTGAATGATATGGATGATAATTCGTATGTTTTTCGTCCCTAATTTGCACCATTAATTTATAATTATGATTGTACGTAGGATTCAAGAACCAAAGTATTAGGATCGTAAGATAATATAATACAAATCACGATCATGACAACGTTGGATATAAAATACCATGTTGCGGATCACGATCACGACAAAGTTGGGTAGGAAAGCCAGACCCCGGTGGTCAGGGGATATGATGTATTTTTCATAAAACGTACTTGGCCATGAATCGAAGGATCGTGTCAGGATGGTGGCATTGAGATAGTTCAGTTCAGATGGAAGAGTGAGCCATCAGGTTCCAGAGCAGGTACTTTAGTCTCCAGCTCCCCACACGCAACGGAGTTCTACTGCAATTAGCTACCCACTTCCTGCAGAGCAGCCACTGCATTGGCAATCTGTATTGGCGGAGGGAAAACTTCACCAATTGCAACCTAAAATAGCATGCCGCTGAAAAACCTTACAAACACGTCCAACAACATACATCGAAATTATGCCTTCATGAGCTAGGAGATATGGACAAAAACTTCGAACAAAATCATTTATTTCATACAAAGCCATCGAATGTTCTTGTAACAATCTAGTCTTTTGCAGGTGGTGGATAAAAATGGAATGTACAGGTATTACTTCCCAGTGGCCAGCCAGGTCACTTACATCACCAGCCTTTACATGGGTGGGTTAGAGGCTCTAGTGAAAACAGCTCAGCAACCACCCCTATTGGTCATCGACCTACATGAAGATCTTCGGAGAAAATCGCCGTTCTTGGAATGTTTTCAGTCTCGAAGGGGCTGAGACCTGAGAAGGGCCCGGATGAGAACATGGATGAAGTGCCATCGGATTCATAGGTTGTTGACGACTGCCGGATGTTAGGACGTGCAGGTGGTGTTGGTAAAGACTCCTGGAACTCCACAGAACGTTGCACCATCTTAAGTGACTGCACCACCTCACCGATTGTTGGCCTTTGGTTTGCCTCCGGGGAAACACAGGCGGCTGCGATTGTGCACACTCGCACAAAATCATCTTTTGGATACTGGCCACCGAGCCTGGAGTCAGCTAGTTCTTCTAGTCTATCTTTATCTCGAAGAATTGGCCGTGCCTGCAGTCAGTTGAGAAAAACAACATCATTACACAAATGCATCATATGCACTTTGCAGCTTTATAGATAGGTCCTGTAGATATACAATACCTTGAGATATAATAATCTAAGTGCCTACTCCCAACAACCTGACCACAGAAACTGCTAAGAACCATACCAACACTTTTCAGGCTTGTGGACAAGGAATAGCTTGATTTGATATTCTAAAATTTAAATGACCACACCCAACAACCTAGTCACACAGGCTAGATATGGAACATATAAACAGTGTGTTTTACACTTTTAGCAGAGAGGATCAGGAGGGAACATTCGCGTAAGCTCATACAGGTTGGCACAAAATGTGCTAAAAAACACACTGTAGTGCACATCTATGCTTGTACAAGCAAATCTAGTTTCCACCCAAGGGTGTTCACCCAACTTGTTTTACTCCTTTGGTTGGCAGCCTTCATGACAAGAAGAAACACCTAATGAGCGTGCATGCTTAGCACACTCAATTGGTTGGCTGCTCACTAGTTATCGTAATTATCGTGCTAAAACATTTGCATTCAGATGTAAAGGACTAATGCAAGAACAGCGGAATATAGCATAGAATAGAAAGAATTCTAACCCATGTCACTAGGTTTTCCTGGCCAGAAGGTTGCGACATATCCACAGGCTTCCTCCCAGTAAGTAGTTCAAGTAGAACAACTCCATAGCTATATACATCACTTTTTACAAGTAAGTGTCCTGTCATCGCATACTCTGGTGCTACGTACCTGAAAAACACGTTAGATATATGAAGCAAAAGAAGAGCAGAAATAGCTGGGGTAGCTCAAGGTAGGACGTTCAGATTACCCAAAAGTTCCCATAACACGAGTTGAAAGATAATTTGTGCGACCTTCTGGCGCCTGTTTGGCCAAACCAAAATCAGACACTTTAGCATGAAAATCATTCTCAAGCAATATATTAGAAGCTTTGAAATCCCTGTGGATTACGCAAGGCTGCGAATCCTCATGAAGGTATGCTAATCCCCTGGCAGCATCAAGGGCTATCCTCATTCTGGTGTCCCAATCCAAGGGGCAATTAACACCCAATGAGCCTGATAGAGGCAGTCAAGAGTCATCAGTCATGTTTTGGGTGTCTGTAAATTATAAGATTACGGATAATCAAAATTAACCTAATGAAATACTAGTTTCGATTGCAACTAAATTGGAAACTGTGCAACAATGGTTCAGAAAGAAAAGAAGTTAGCACAATTAGCCATACCATGAAGCCAAGCCTCTAGGCTTCCATTAGGAACAAGCTCGTAACAAAGAAGGTTCTGTGACGACTCGCGGCTGCTATAGTAACCAATGAGTTTCACAAGGTTCCGGTGGTGCAACCTGCTCAGCATCTCCACTTCAACTAGGAACTCTTTATCTCCCTGGTGTCCTCCAGTAGTAAGCTTCTTTATAGCAACAGCGGTGCCATCACTTAGTACCCCTTTAAAGACACGGCCAAACCCACCTTCTCCAAGCACACTTGAAGGCTCAAAGTTGTTTGTTGCTTCTTTCAGTTCTTCATATGCAAGGAACCTTGTGCTTGTGGGGCGAGGAAGTGATTCCACTGCAGAAACTACATCTGGTGTCCTTTGCTTGGCTGTACAGAAGAACTGACAAGGTTAATGCGCCTAAAATTGTTTCTAAAAGCACACATAATAAACACTGGGAAAGAATCCAAACAAACTCAATCCTCGTTTTAAGTTTCCTAAGAAACTGGGCGAATTATGTAGCTATGGACACAGTATCTGCGCTTCTTCTCATGTCCTTGTTTAACAATCTTCAAAGGACTACAACCAGAAATATATTATGACCTTTCACAGGCCGCAAATGTGTGCAAGATGCATTTCTCCATGACAAGCCATTAAAACCTTAGTTCAAATCTATTGCTCGACTGAAATCCAAGCTACAAAGTGCCCTCCCCATGCTATATGGTTAGGCACTTAGGCCAACTCTCTGCAATGTTTCCACTATTGTGATCCAAAATTATATGATTTGATGCAAATAATATAGTCACAATTTACAATAGCTTAATCTAGTCAATAATTGTCTTACACCGTGTTCCCCTAGGCGGCCGCCTCAGCCGTCTAGGCGCAAAGCTCCCGCCGCGACTCGGTGCCAGTCGGCCACCTAGGCACTGGCCCGCCTAGGCGGTCAATGCCGGTCCAAGGCGGACTGAGGCGGCAAGGCGTGGCGGTGGCTGGGCAGTCCGGGGCGGAGCAAGGCAGTCCGAGGCGGCGCGGGGTGGGGGGTGGAGAAAAAAAGGTACTCACCTTTGTGCGCCGCCTCCTCCCTGGATCCCCTTCGTGCGTCGCCTCCTCCCAATCGCCGTCGCGCCTCAAATCCTCCCCGTCGCCGTGCCTCGTCCCCATTATCTCCCAGGTCGGTGCACTCCTCGAATCCTCCCTGTCGCCGCGCCTTGATTCCTCTTCTCCGTCGCTGGATTTTGTCTCCCTACCGCCGGATTGTTGTGCTGATGGGAGGGGGATGAGGTGGCGGCGGGATGGAAGAGCGAGAGCGAGAGCAGGCGTAGGGAGAAAGAGGATAAGGGCTTTCCACTTGCTTGCTCGTGGTCAAAGAATTGCCCCTCGAGCGTTGCGGTCGACTTCGAGTCACTCGGTTGGGCTCGGTTGGGCTGGACTGGAGCAGGCTGGCCAGTTCTTTCTATTTTCGTTTTTTCTTTCTCTTTTCTTTTTCTTCTTCACTGCCGGCTTTCGATCGCGGAGTGCACAGACCGGCGCCTAGGTGGGCTAGGCGCTAGGCGGCCACCCTCCGCCCGCCTTCCGCCTAGCGCCTAGGTGAACATTGGTCTTGCATATACACATTTTGACAAGAGCCACGAATTATCTCTAGATAATTAGAACTGAGCACCTGTTCACTTACCACTAAAAGGAAAGCCGGACGAACAGGGGAGAACCAAAGCATGTTGGGCCAATAGTGAACATTCCATCTATCATAGTAACATTATTTGAAGGCCGTACTTATTAGAGAATGATGGCCAATGCCAATGAATCTAATATTCAGAGAGCAGGTTTTCTTGCGCCAGCCTTTCCATATAGCCTGGGTGTTAAATATCATGGTTGTTGTCCACCAGCAAAACCAGAAAGACAAGATACTCCTACCATCGATCATACTAATGCTTGGACCGGCCAATATACCATCCAAACTCAGACTGTTTAAGATTCAAAACTTCTACTTCTATTAACCATGAAAACTCATTCACCTCTGCTTAAAAAAAGTTTTGGATACAAATCTCAATAAGGGGAAAACTATGTGCACATTCAACAAGTTGGATATAAAAAAATAATGCAAAGTTTTGAGACTTTTTGCATGTAGTGTAGTTAAAAAAATTTCACAGATCATCTAATCACATCACATACAACAAAACAAATCTATATTATATATTTTTCCAACGAATACATCAGAGAAAAGTTAACTCGATACTTACGTGTTTCAACAGGAGGCACCTTCTTTTTTCCTTTCCTAAATGCGCAGAAGCAAATAAATAAAACAATCACCAAGACACCAATTAGAGCACCGATACATATGCCAATGACAGTAATCAGGTTCAAGTGTCTGTCATTGCTGGTATCCTCACTCAGTCTTGGTAAGGTAGATGCTGCAGATGGAGAGGCCTTGGGTGATATCGTGAATGCTGGAGCTGAAAATTTGAAACACAAGATATACAATGACGTTAGGAAAGGAGGATACACATATAAAAGAAGGGTCATTTATATGATATGTAGGAAATATAATATCACCAAGCATCATTTTTGAACCATGACATCAACAATCCCAAGTTCATCAAAGAAAAGAATTGCACTGTTAATTTAACTTCACGTTGATTGTTCAAAGTTAATTTGCAATAGCTAACAAAAAGGTTCATATTTTAACATCACATTGGTGGTTCACAGTTCACACTATATACATGCCTAGTATTATCATGTGCCACAAATATTCTTCGATTTCTCAAACAAAGTAAACAATACAGACAAAATTAAAGGGACAAAAATGAAGTGGTCTTCCAGTTTTATCTACCTGAACACTAAGAGAACTATCAGCATTGTAATAAATAGAACAACATCAAGATGACTACGGATTACCAGGAGCTGGAGCCAATGGCCTGAACCATGTTAAATTAAGAAGATTGTAGTCCCCAACCAGTACAGGATTGATCCGAACTGTATGCAGACTAAGCGAGTAATTCATTACAGTAACTTGATCCACTGAGAAGCTAATTCCAGTGTGGGGAGCTATATTCATTGTGATATTTAGCCCAGAAGCTCCAACAACATAGAAATTTACAATCTCGAACTGAGTAACCCACAGCTTGAGCTGAGAAGCAAGCTCCTCAAGAAATTCGTTGCTCCAATTTGAAGTCAAGGAAACATTGCGAAGGAAGAGCTCAACTCTTAGCGGGTAAACACAGTGGCAATCTCGGCTCCCTCGTCTTTGTACCATGTTTGGAGCACAACAGCCTAGTAAAACAGAAGGTGGATTATATTGGGATTGGCAGCATATTTAGAGCAAATACAAGAAGCAAATTAAAAGCATCTATGATTGAAGTCAACGTTATCCATCTCCTAAAGATTTGGAGTAAATATGCCAAAACAATAAATCCAAATGGCAAACAAAAGGGGCAAGTGGTAGGGTTAAACCTCACCAGGCTGACTTAGGGAGCTAGAAAGTAGAAACAACTGATAGAAAAAGATAGACTATTCTACAGTAGCTTAAGCATTTTATATAAGGCAAACGGCACAACAATACAGTGTGATTCATTCCAGTAAGAGATGAAGAAAATGTTAGTTGAATTTCCACAATACAGAATCAACCATATTCCATAAGCAAACAGGAACAAACAACCAATCAAGTTTCAAGCATCAAAATGTTATTCTAGAAGTAAACATCCATATTTGTAGCATACACAATTTTCACAGAACACTCTTCGCATCATTGTTTATTTATTCTGCCCGCTGGCGGCGAAAAAAAAAACTGTTGTTTTCTGAATTTGCATTCTGTAGCCTATAGCTTAATGTGAGCAGAAAACAGGGTTGTATAGTTGGGTCAAATAAGTTGCACAGGGCAAACAGTGCTCAAGTGGTCATCTCTCAATAGTAGGAGCAGCAAAATTGAAGATTTATGAATGTAAGCAGAGGCCAGGTGTTCAAAGAAATAGCAATAGCTCGCAGGAATGGAAGAAGCGGTGTCAAAATTCTACACATGAGATATAGCCCACAGTTTGGCTTAGACCCCGATATGAAGTTCCTATCCTCGCTGCCAGCCTGTAGTGTGAACCGGTACACAAGTTGGTATGGAAACCTTTCAAGACAGGCAGCAGGTTTTACTGAACAACCAGCCAGTTTCAGGTCAGACGTGCCACAGCTATTAAGCATTTCAGAATGCTCATAGTATTCAAGGTGTGCCACAGATCTAAGGTCTCTGCTTCCTAGAATAGTATATGTACATTCCAATGAGCAAATGTGGATATGTCTAATAGAGTTAACATTCCAGATTAACTTTAAATGAGCAAACGAAACAACTTATATTAAAAGCACTTGGTTGATCAGTAAATAAAAACTGAATGTTTTACTCAAATTCAGTGTTCCATTTCTGTGCAATTAAAAAATCACAAAAAAAGTTTTTCTCACCAGTCACCACTCCAAATTGATGCATTAAATGTTTGAAATATAATGCTTGAATTAGCAAGTTAACAAACTTATATAATTTATGTGCTATGTAGAGAAGCTGCTATCAACTTGTGCTAATGATCAGTCATGAAAAGCTATTGCCCCAGATAAGGAGGAAGCCAAATAAGAATTAATTGCACAAGCATCACTTTACCTATGCTCTTGAATAACCAGATGCCTACCCCTTTATGCAATGGATTTATGTAATTTAAGGTCATGCTTGAAATAATGAAATCATTTTGAATTAAACGATTCCAAGGCTCTAGCAATCAAACTTACCATTGTGAGGAGATATTGGGGGTTGCACTAATCCAGAAGGGGCCGCACTAGTATTCGAAGCTGCATCGGGAGGGGCAGCATCTACATGAGCAGGAACATCTGCTGCTGATCGTCTGTTATGATGCACCAAAGGATCTGACAGGTCTAAGGAATAAAAGGAGAGGTCAGAAGCACCAGAAATGGAGCTATAGCTCGGCGCTGAGATAGGAGGGTGCACAGATGATGAATATAGCTTCAGTTGTCTTTGCTCACGCATTGAAATACTTGTGTCAACTTTGGCTTGAGATACCCTGGACCGAACTGGTCTCCAACCTTGTGATGGAGACATAGCAGGAGCAACCATTTTCAGAGCTGAAGTTTGGGAAATCAAATTGATCCCAGTGATAAATTCCAGAGTCAACACAACAACCAAGAAATTGAACAAAAGTTTCCTTGGAGCATCTTCCAAAGGCCCTGCCAAGAAACAGTACAATCAACCAGTCAGCATCCTCTTTAAGACAAGAATATGTTGTGCATTGACCAGGAACAGGTGCAACTAATGGATATGCACTCAGTAAAATTAACAAAATTAATGTGAATAGCGCATGATTCATACGCTTCTTAGAAACAATAGATAATTGGTACAGAGAAATCGCCATTCAAGGTGGTCAGGTCCACAAGTTAATCAAACAGCTGGGACAAAAGGGCACAAGTATATCTTTACACATCCTTAAAAGATGCAAATATATGTAGAGATAGTGTATGTTAATGGAGAAGATTCAGAAAGTCCATGTGTACTAAAAGATAGATGTGCAGGCCATGTAAACCTTCCTATCTCGATGAACCTACCATTATTTTATGAGTAAGAATCAGACTTAGAATCTGGTATTAGTATTACTACTCTCCTTTAAGTCTTCTTTTTTTGCTGGTGATGGTATATATTCCTCATGACCTACATTGATGTTTATTACTACATAAGCAGGCATCGTCTAATTAATATGGTTAATGTGGTGGCTTAAATATGTTTGGACCAGCAGTAATTATTTCTAAAAAGATAAGCAATTTCCAGCAAAAGAAAGGGCTTTCTTCCACACAATAATAAAGATAGAACCGTGAATGAAACAGAAACTAAAACTACCAAGATCCTCCCCCAACACAGGTAGGGGAAGAGGCAAAACATGTTATTTTCTATGCATAAATAGGACATGTATAAACCAAACACAGCAATGCAGGAATTGTCTTCATTCGAGCAACAAAAGTTCAGGGTTGGGCCTTTCCAGTACAGGAGGATCCATTGACATGAATTTGTTAACCAAGATCAGAACTTCATTTACTATTACTCAAAGTTAGCTAGATCAGTGCAAAATAAGGCTACAACTCCCTGTAAAAAATGGCTACAACAAGTACAGACCAAACACACTATCGTATATCTCAAAACAATGAAACCTGAACTAAGGACACTCAGCTACCTATCATCTCGATTTCCACCAAAAGCATTCCTTAAATCAATAAATCTTTCTTCTCTCTAGCAACGGATCTATCTACTGAAGTAGTGCCATTTGACACGGAAGGGCCAGAAAATGTAGTGGATTTCTGGGTAGAAAACCTCCTTAGACTTTATAGGCTTAATTTGGAGATGACCAAGATACTCTAAGCTCTACATTCTGGTATCTGACTCCTGTTGTTCGGTAACGCCAGGGCAGCGAAGAACACTGGACCTACTTACTAAGTCGAATCGAGCCCTAAATCTACCATTTGCCCGACTCCAAACCCAAATTTTCAGTCGAGCTCCCAACTGAGCTACAGAACGAACGCGGCGACTAAGATCCTAGAACAGCCGCCCCACGCAAACTACCTCGGCCCAAACCCCGCCGTCGCCTCACCACACAGACAAGTGTCGGACATTTATCCGCCGCTAAACCCCGGATTTTGTCTAGATAATCGCAACACGCACAGCCCGAATATTCACTAATAAGTCCATCACACCACCTAGCAGCAAACACGACATCAAACGCAGGGGTTCCGATTCCAACGCGTAGGTGGGACTCAGATCGGGGGACTGACCTCGGCCGGAGCGGCAGCCCGCGCGCCCGAGCCGCGCCATCCCCCAGGCGCGGCCCGAGCCGAGGAGGAGGCGGAGGCGGCGATCTACCGCTGCTGCTCCTGGTGCCGGTGGGCTTGGCGCGGGGGCGGCGCGGGGCCCATGGGGGGACGCGGCGCCGAGGAGGGGGGATAGGGTTTGGGGACGGAGCCGAGCCGAGTTCTGCCGAGCTCGCGGCGAGAGCGGTGAATTTTCAGCGCTTTTTCCCCTACTCTCCTTTCGTCCTGGCCTCGAGGCTCGAGCTGCAGGGGAGGTTTGCTTTTTGCGCCTGCGCCTTCCCCTAGCCGCTGCCGTTGCCTTTCTCTCTCTCTCTCTCTCTCTCTCTCTGTGCGACTTTTCTTTTTTTTGTTGCAGTGTTTAGGGTATATCGTGGAACGGCAAAGTTATGTACTAGGAAGTGACCTACTACGGTTTGAGTGAGTGCTACGTGAATTCTGTCTCAAAATTGTATGGTAAAGATGTTATTTTTATTATTTTTTCATATGAACTTAGTTTTGCTATTTCATTTATTAAAAAAGTTAAATTAGCCAACAACTGGCAGCGTTTGAGGCTAGTGCTGAGATACAGAGCGTACAGTTACTCGAAGCTGACGCAGGTGAAAGCGAGCAGGCACTGCCAAATGCAAGAAGAATTAAAACGTCCTGAACTTACTAACGCTTAAGGTAATCAATCACCCTCCAGGTAACTAGAAATGCTGTATTTTGATTTTTGTTCGCTGAAAACTGTAGCTCGATCCATTTTGCGAGGACGGGACAGCAAAGCGATCTGGTTGCCGTGGAAATTGCTATAGGTGATCGAAAGAGTAGGAGAAAAAAATCAATGTAATCATATGCGTACCTCGTACCTAAGTTGCTTCCTGATGTAAAAGCAATATAATATAGCATGCACAGCCCTTGAATCAGTAAGTCTATAAATTGTGTGTTACGTTGCTGCTTCGATCTCTCTCACACATGCACTGTTGTGGCGGATCTTAAGATCTACTTATATTTCTTTCCACAGACCCTATCTGAACCTGAAAAAAGAACTCCAGTTAGGCTTCCTGGTTTAGGTGAAAATATAGCAGAGATAGACCACACTAAACTAATCAACTAGGTTAGGATAAACTAATCTATTACCAGCTGTTTAAACCCCAGGAAGGACGAGAGGCCCAGTAGGCTACAGCCGTGAACCTTGGATGCGTATCAAATCCGGGTAGACGACGTAGACCACATTGTGTGTGCAATCATGTGTATTTTTTCCATGAATCCGTCGCACCTTAATCTCCCTACCAAATTGATAATGACACTTTACCTCTTCTATAATCAACAACGACAACCAGTAGCCCTGACAGTTCAAAGGCTGGAAAGCAAGTTCCTTGGCTATCCTGGACCATGAGTGCCATTATTTGACCAATATTCTGTTCTTTTTACTACTAGACGAACCTTTGGATTATGTCGCTTTTCTTCTTCTTCTTCTTCTTCAGAGAGAGAGGCTCGTCTCATGGGGTTCAGCAGGTCGTTGTCCTTGGTTGAATTCAGGTGACAACTTTGACCTGGATACAAGAAGCCATGACCCTCTCTTACTTTGTTTGACTTTGCAAATCAGAATACAGATGAAGGTCAAATCCTTTACAAACTGAATTTCAAAAGGGAAAAAGGGTTGGTACCTAACGGATGACAAAGCTATGGCGAAATAACTAACTTAGGCAGATCGAGTTAATTATGATGAATTTGACGGACCAAAACTGTAGCCGACGAAACCTCCAAAGTTCCTCCGAAGAAAGAATCGAGTGCTTCAGATATACACATTTGTACTCTGTCAGCAGGGGATTGAATAAACTTTACAACACTTTCGTGCAATGCCCCTATGCTCAGGAATGTTGGGATCTGCTCTATCCCATTAGACCTATTGGTCTCTCAGCAATGGATGCCCTACGATATATCAAGGATTACCTTAACCTTCCTTTTGCTATGGAGATTATAATTATAGCATGCTGGAGCTTATGGATCACAAGAAACAGTAAGGTGTTTCAGAACATTGATCCTCCAAAAGAGAATTGGAAACAACAAAAGAGATGGAATTTGCCATGGTTATCCATAGGGCAAGGAAAAAATTGTTTCCTCAAATCCAGGAGTGGTTTGATAGTTTTTAAAAAAATTCACCCTTTTGTACATGTTTTTTTCTTTTCTCTTGTAATTAACTTTTCCCCTTATATAATTAGGAAAAATCCATAAACACCCCAAAAGAAATATACCTTTTTCAATTTGTCCAACATATCTCATTTTCGTTTTCTTTGCCCCCATAATTTAAATTGGCTTGCAAATGCCCCCTAGGTCGCATGTTCGCGCTATTTTATCGTGGTTTTAATTATCTTTGGCAATTGCTTTAGTAATTTTAGTACTTAATTAAGTGCTTTCAATACTAATTTGAGTTATTTCGCTATTTGTAATACAAGATTTCATCAATGAAACATTAGCAGTTTTCCAGTTTATAGAGATTTCAGCAATGATTTGAGTCATTTCTGTCTTGGCTCCAGTTTTCCATCACTAATGCGATTTTTCTTACCAGTTTATAGATATAAAAAAGCGCATGGACAAAGATGTCAGTGAAGTGACAAATGTTGCACGGCTGGCAAAATCAAAAGTAGAGCAACTGGATAAAGATGTGAGCTAATTTGCACTCTTCTTGAGACCTTTTTTTTTACTAATACATGAGAAGTGTTCATAACTAATCAATTATGATTGTGTATTGATTTGATACATTGGTTTTCACTATAATAATCATATGCTCCTATGATTTATTTCTTCTAGAATGCTTCAAACAGAGAAAAGGGCTTTGGCAAGGGATCAGGTGTGGACCGATCCCAGACTACAACGACTGTGTACGCTCTCCTACGATCATTCTCTTGCTGTTTTCTTGCCCTTTGTTTTATTTTTCGCATGATTGATTCCCACTTGGTAATCTTATTGCAATGCATTGACAAAGAGGTTGAGAGAACGTACACATATCAGAGTTTCGGGTGCCTCCTTTTTCCATGGGAGTCTCAACGATCTGTTGATCGATGAGAGAAGCACGATCAAGAAGATCCTGAATATTCTTCTCTTTGGACATAAAGAAACCATCTGGAGTGGAAGTATGTAGGATCGTAAAGGCGACTAGAGGGGGTGAATAGGCGCTTTCTTAATTTTTCGCCTTAATCAAATTCAACACGCACTTTTCTCCTTTAGCTATGAAAGCTAAGAAGATCAGTGAATGCACAGAGGAAGCCTTGTGCTGAATTCGATTACCCCCTTTAACCACAAGACTCAACACTGGAGAATTGCTCTCAGTTGGACTGGTCTGAACACCGGCGGTCCGACCGGTGGAAATCGGTTCGACCAGTGGAAATCGGTTCGACCGGCAGATAGCGGGCGGTCCGAAGGATGACGGTCTGACCGCCGTTGCTAAATCGGTCGGACCGATTTAGTCCAGTACCAACACACAAAGCCCAACTCCAAAATAAAAATTGGTCCAACTTTTGATTCAACCAATGAAACTTGACCAAATTTGGAGCACACCTCCCTAAGGATATCAAAGACCTATTTCTAGCGACGATCCTCCAAATCCACTTCACAGAAACGATCTCTGTATATTTTACCAAAGAAGTGTTCAAACCCTAGAAATATGAAAAACTTGATCCAACACTTGCTTGTGGGGGATTGAAGATCTAGAGGGATCTAGGAGTATTCCCACACATCAAAGCAAGGTAAATGAGGTCAAGAGACCAACCAAAATCAACCGGATTAAGGAAGCACCACGATCATCAAAAGAGAGAAGAAAGCAAATGAGACTTCATTAATGAACAAGCATTCTTGGATTGATTGATTCAATATGATGCTTGTCAAAGCCACTCCCTCAAGGAGGACAATAGCTCAATCAAAGAGCACACATACAAATCTCTCTAAACCCTAGCATCTCCTCTCCTCTCCTCTCCAAACCCTAACCCTAGAAAAGGTTTTGCAAATGAGGGCTAAAGTGCTTCAGGGGTTTTTTTTCATCTCCCCCTTTCTATATATAGGAGAGCTAGGGTTTCACTCATGGGCTCCCATGAAGGCCCACACACACATACATCAGTTGAAGCAATCGCCTGCTTCACCACGTGTAGGTTGATCAGCGGCTCTCATCATGTCGGCAAGTCTCTCCCGTCCGAATCCCATCGGATCCTCCCAGGGACTTGCACCGACTTCCGCACAGCCTAATCCAACTGGCTGCAACGAACTGCTCGTTCGATCCATCTTGCCCATTCTGCACCATGCTTGAGTCACACGACCTCACCCGGCATCCATGATCGTTATGGACCTCAGCTCTCCAAGCGTAGTCCCGATCCACCTCACAGTTGACGTCGTTGACCTGCAAGCCACCTGCACAGCAATAGACAAAGAAATCGTCTCCGGGAACAAGTTTTTCACAACTTGACCCACGTTAGTTCAACAATGCAATATGCAACAATAAAGCATTGAAACTCATACAATCAACACATTCCAGACACAACAATGCCAAAAAGGCTACATTCCAAGTGATTGGCGGTCTGACCGCCCCATACGGCCGGTCCGACCGATTTCAGGCCGGTCCGACCGATTCCATAACGGCGGTTGAACCGCCCGAAATGACTTAGCCATTTTTTCATCTCGAAAATCCGAAACCTTCTGGAATTTTCAAATGAATATAACTTTTGACTGGGAGCTCCAAAAATAATGTGACCACATCCATGAGACTCCCCTCACTTGCCTACACATCCTATTTTAAGCTCAGCTTCAAAAACCAATTTGAACCATACCCGGTCGGACCGCAAATCTGCCGGTCGGATCAGCTCCACCGGCGGTGATCGACCGCCATCGCCACCGGTCGACCGCTGTGGTGCGACAGAATCAAGCAAACCCGAAAATGCGAGATTTTGCAAACCAACAACGCCATTGCCAATTGACTCATCATCCTAAGATCATGCATATATCCCCACGATATCCACAAAGTAACCTCAATCCCAAGGAAGTAACGAAGAGGACCAAGATCCGACATAAAGAACCTCTCACTCAGACGAGCCTTGACAAAGGCAATGTACTCAGAATCATCTCCGGTGATGATCATATCATCAACATATAGAAGAAGAAGAGTCCAACCACGAGACGAAGTGTGGACAAAAAGAGCAGGATCATGATCACTAACTGAGAAGCCAGCAGCAGTGACCACAGAGGAGAAGCGCTCAAACCAAGCACGAGGGCTTGTTTAAGGCCATAAAGAGAGTGACGAAGACGACAGACCATGCCCTCAGGAATAGAATACCTAGGTGGCGGATGCATGTAGACCTCCTCACGCAACTCACCATTAAGAAAGGCATTCTTGACATCAAGCTGAGAAACGGACCAAATGGCGAACAGACGCCACCGAAAGAAGAGTGCGGACAGTGATCATGTGGGCCACATGAGCAAAAGTCTCGTCGTAGTCACGACCATACTCCTGCTGGAAGCCACGAGCAATAAGACGCGCCTTATAGCGCTCAAGAGAGCCATCCGAGCGAGTCTTAATCTTATAGACCCACTTACACGTGATAAGACGAGAGTGAAATGGAAAAAGAACAAGATTCCAAGTACCAGTACACTCGAGAGCAGCAATCTCCTCGGTCATGGCATGCTGCCACTCAGGGTGAGTAACAGCATCCCGGTAGGAGACAGGCTCATGAGTAGCTGCACCAGCAAGACCAAAACGGGCAGGAGGTCGAATCGATCGACGATCGCGGAGACCGTAGCGAGGAGATGATGGCCCATCAGAGGAAGATGTAGTATCAGGAGAAGATGAATCATCAGGGGAAGATGGTTCATCTGGAAGAGCCTCGATACGAGGTCGACGAGTGTAGTGGGGGTAGCCTGAGGAGCCGCAGGAGACAAAGCAAGCGGCGACAACGGCGGAGAGACCACAAGAGGAATATGTGGAGACTCAGTGGGACGGGTGGACGAGGGCAAGACAGATATATGTGTATCTGGAAAGGTCAAAAAAGACAGAGACTCCACAGAGGAAGCCGAAGGAGAGACAAGACGTGGGTAGAAGGGACGAGACTCATCAAAAGTCACATCTCGAGAAATCCGCATCCGACGACCAACAGGATCCCAGCACCGATAGCCCTTGTGCTCAGCACTGTATCCCAGAAAAACACACTCAACAGACTGAGCAGTCAGTTTGGTGCGTTCTCGAGGTGCAAGGAGAACGTAGCAAACGCAACCAAACAGACGAAGGGCAGAGTAGTCTGGAGAAAGATCACAGAGACGCTCAACCGGGATCTCACCCTGAAGAGCAGAAGAAGGCTGAATGTTAACGAGATAGGTGGTAGTGGAAACGGCCTCGGCCCGAAAGTGAGGTGGAATAGAGGCGGCAATCATCAGGGTACGGGCCGTCTCAAGGAGGTGACGATGCTTGCGCTCAGCGACACCATTCTGAGCATGAGCACTAGGACAAGAGAATCGGCGAGAGTGCCACCTTTCGGCAAGGAAGTCTGCAGTAACGAAAGAGGTACTCACCAGCAGAGTCAGCATGGAAGACTCGAATAGGAGTGGAGAACTGTGTGTGCACCATAGTGGCAAATTGTTTATAGATAGACAATGCCTCACTACGGGAAGACATAAAGTATATCAAAGTGTGACGAGAGAAGTCATCTATAAAAATGATATAATATCGATGGTCCCCTTTCGAAAGGAAGGGAGCCGGACCACAAACATCTGAATGAACAAGATCAAAAGGATGCTGAGATACTGACTCACTATGAGAATAGGGAAGCTGAATCTGTTTCCCTAACTTACAACCCTGACAATCTAAAGATACGTCTTCTGAGACAAGCCTAGAAGACCACGACGAACTAATGATGACAAACGAGATCCACACAGATGACCAAGACGGTGGTGCCACTGCTGGAAAGAGCTGGTAGACAGAGTGGCAGAAGCGGAGAGACTGGCAGTGATGGTGGCAGCGGAAGGAAGGTGAAGCCAGTCAAGCTCCTAGAGACGCTGAGAGCCAAGGCGCCGAGGGCCAGAACCAACCAGAGCCCCAGTGTGGCGGTCCTGAACACAACAAGAGTCAGAGTCAAGAATGACCCGACAACCAAGGTCAGTAATCTGCCCAGCAGAAAGAAGCTGCATGGTTAGACGAGGAACATGAGCAACAGAAGGAACATGAAATGATGAGTTGCTAAGAGGTTCTCGACCAAAGACAAAGAGAGGTACCATCAGCAGTAAGCACACTGACAGGGGAATCAAGAGGTGTAACAAAAGACAGAGTGGAAGAATCGGAAGTCATGTGAAAAGATGCTCCGGAATCAAGGATCCACGGGGAGGTACCTGACTGTGTAGGAGGTGATTTCTCATTGCAGAAGAGTCGATGAGCGAACTGTCGAGGAGAACTGAGCGCAAGCGGCGTCGAAGTCCGGCATCTCTGCTCAGTGAGAGAAACTACTGAAGTAGTCGATGCAAACGTCGATGTAGAAGTACCGGTGCCGGTGCTAGGAGAAGAGCGGCGTGAAAGATGTCGCTGCTTCTTATAGCATTGGGACTTGATGTGGCCGACCTTGTCGCAGTAGGAGCTGCGAGGACGACCACCGCCAGATGGAGGACGGGCACCACCACCCGTGGCAGCCGCTGGAGGAGGCAGTGTACTGAAGCGTGGAGCAGTCGGTGTAGCAGGTGGACGAGCGGCGAGTACGGAGGGGAGTGGCATCAGACCAACACCACTCAGACGAGTCTCCTCTGCACGTATCTCGGTAAGGGCCTCCAGAAGAGTGACACGAGGGTGGCGTGCAAGAAGCTGGGCACGCCTCTGCTCGAACTTCGGGGCGGCGAGTAAGGAACTCGTGAGACGCTGAAACTCGAGTCAACACGTGCATGCACCAGGCGACGAGCAGGGCGACAACCAAGGCGGTCGAAGAGAGTCGGTGACGCCGGACAACGAAACTCGGCGTAGAAGGCGTCAGCGGTAGCATCACCTGGCGAAGAGAGTGCTCTGGCGAACCAGCGATGTAGAGAGCATCTCCGAGGGTTCAAATGCCGACGAAGGTGAGTCCACATCCGACGGTAGAAGGAAATCCCACAACCTCGGAAGAGAACCGAGGTGGACATCGGCGATAAAGACGGCGGCGGCCGGCGTCGTCGTCGCACCACCGAGTGTAGGCGGTCAATCGATCGTGTAGAAATCGAGCCTCTTGATGAGCGAGGCAACCTTATTATCGATAAGGCTAGCGACCTCAACAGCGACCTTGTCATTGTCAAGGATAGCGCAACAGCGAGGTCTCGTCGGAGGAGTAGGGCAAGACGGGCAGGTGACATCGCCGGAGAGGGCGCCCGATGGCGAAGACCACGCATATGGATGCACATGTGAGACACGAAGTCGGTGTAATTAACACCGTCGAAGATCACCGGACAGCGAGGGAGAGAAACGGTGCCCATTGGTAGGTAGCACTGGACGGCGCGACGACCATGGCAATGAAGTCTAACGGTATTACCGACGGTAGCGGCGATTAGAGCGACGTTTTTGCTACTTTATATACCGCCAATTCCAATTGGCCCACCACCCCTCTGAAGCAATAAAAGCGGTGGAAGGGGAACTAGGGTTCCTCCTCGCTCTGATGGCTCGGCGGCGGAACTTCATATTTCATTAATTATTCTACACAATCTACCTGCTAAACATGCTTTCTACATGCTTACTAGACATAATTGCTGCTAAAAAATAAGACAGAATCATGTCTTTAGTTTTTTGGGCTGCTGAATATTAGTCTGAGAACATGTGTGATGAACTGCTGTCATGTGTGAGGACATGCAGTCAATCTGCCTACGCTTTTTGTTAGATAACTATTTTTGACTTCTCTGTGACTATGATACGGGTGTTTGGGTTCTGAGTACTAATCTGTTTTGGTTAACTCTTCGTATTTTTGCAATTTTCCATGCATTGTTGTCCTACTTAGCTATGAAGTTCAGTTAACTATTGTTGTATACAACACTTATCTATTTACTCTTTAGTGTTTGTGAAAACAATGGTGTACCGATAGCCGTGAAAAAGTTTATGTAATGTTCATTGTTATCATTTCTTCACTTGACCTTTTAGTGTCTGTTGCGTTCTTCTTTATTTGTCTTTTGGTCATGATGGGTCGAATCAGCATCGTAAAAGCTTACATAAGACCATTCGTCTTGCATTCACATATTTTTAAAATGGAAAATTCTTGGGCAAGTTTGTTATATGTTTTAGACACAGGGTACCTTTGAGTTATCTTGGTTGATGCATGTGTTTAGGTTACTTCTTGTTTCTTGTTTGTCTTTGTCGCATGGTACCTTTGAGTTATCCGAGTTATTCGCCTGTGTAGTATTACTTATTGTTTCTTGTTTGTCTTTGTTGCGATTTGCAGCTATTTTGTGTTTAGGTTATCTTGTTTGTATGCTGCTCACACTATTTTGTGGACCTTGATGATTATTTGTCTTTTCCTTGCTCAACATTCGCTGTCTACTTCATCTTGTGAATTTCATATTGTTTGATGTAGATCTTGCTCTCTTTTTTTAGATGTGCATTTCAATCTTATGGTTTTGTGGTTCAGCTTGCTTACTTGTATGAAGTATAATGTCCAGAATACAGTGTGATCCTCAACTCTTGCGTTTTCCCCTACACGAGGCGCGAACAGGCCAACAGTACCAACGAACAGACCAAAGCAAGGGCACCCCGTACCCCGAGCTCCGCATCAGCACGACGGGGAAGCAGGCGCGCGCACTACGTACCCCACCGTCGATGCGTTCGGGGTGCCCAAGATGCAGGTGGACGCGTTCGCCAAGCGCACCGTCTCAGCGCGGGCGCGTGGCAGAGGTGGCCAAGACGGCGACGCCCACTACGCAGATGGCGCTGGACCTATGCAACAGCCTGTATCAGGATGTCGAGGACAACCTCTGCGCGGCGCGCCATCGAGTTCAAGGACGCCACCACCATCCGTGCCATGATGGGCATGGTGGCGCAGGACATGCAGAGCTGTGACGAGCAATTCAAGAAGGTCGGTGGGAAGAACCCCATGGAGCGCTTCGATCAGATGGGCGAGAACTGGCGAGCACTCTCCAGCATGATCTGATCCCTGACCACCTTGCACCGCCGTTGCATGCGTCTATGCATACATTGACGTGTTTTTCTTTCTTTCTTTTCACCTGATCTTTGTTTATTGGCGAAATGTGTCGATTTGATCTTGGAAAGGGTAGGCGAATTGAATTCTAATTTCAAATCACAATTATATCGTTCTTCTTGTAGTCTTTTTGTGTTTCTCTCTCTCTCTCGATCTGATTGATATCGATATGAATATTGAGCTACTCATTATCTTAGACATGCAAATTAATATGACCATGTAGGCAGCCCATTTGGCGATTTAAAAATTCAATTCAAATAAACCTTTCCCAACATTTACTAGTACCTCCTGCATGCAACCGAGTAGCTGCCGGTGAGACTAAAGCATACTATCAAGTTGTTCTTGTGGAGATACAACCATCCAAGGTATAACAGAAGATGATTATAGTGAAAATGCAACCCGTTAATGGGTAGTGCGCCCCAAAAGTCAATAAATATATACAAGCAGCTATCTGTAAACCAAAATGAGCAAAATTAGTTATGCAATTATAGATTGTGATTTGAGAATAGTTATAAACATTGGATGCAAAATATTTATGCAATGTTTGCTTCTCCAGTCCTTGAAAAACTACGAATCAACAAATGCCAGTAGATGAAACTAAATTACAAATCGTAACCGCGCAAATTGAAAACTTGATTTGTTTGCTCGACAACAATCAAAACCGATGAAGTTTGGCAACAATCAATACTCGGCTAGGTGTTGCCACCAATCACACTAATAATATGCTTTTTTTTTCTGTAAAGAGAGTACAACAAGGGCGGTGCCACTACTCACACTACATCATATGCACGCGTGTGCATCAACTACACACATGCTAGAAATATTTTTTGGAAGCATGTAGTCTCACTGAGTGCCACGCATTGTCAAACCGAAAGTAGACGCAAAGATGGGGCAGGCCGAATTATGATCTCCCCTCATCTCAGATGGACCTCGTCACTAGTGGGCCAAGAAATATGCATCGGGCGCAACCAACACGAAAAATGTTATTTTAGGGGCCTCCGAAAAACGGGAAAAAAAGGACAAGGAAAAGAAAAACAGAGAATATTTCGGTCGCGGTGTGAGAATATTTCTCCTCTTCCTCTTTTTTTCCCGTCCTCTCGCGCCCCTCCCCTCCCCTCCCCCGACGCGTAGCTAGGGTTTTGCCTCACCGCCGCCGCGAGAGAGCGAGAGGGAGAGAGCAGAGCGAGCGTTTAGCCAGTCATGTCGCTCCGTCCGAGCGAGCGGGTCGAGGTACGGCGGAACCGCTACAAGGTGGCGGTGGACGCCGAGGAGGGGCGGCGGCGGCGCGAGGACAACATGGTGGAGATCCGCAAGAGCCGCCGCGAGGAGAGCCTACTCAAGAAGCGCCGCGAGGGGCTCCAGGCCCAAGCCCCCGTCCCCGCCTCCGCCGCAACCGGTGTCGAGAAGAAGGTAAAGATACGCTCAACCCTCCCATATCCCCTCCTCCGCCTCCTATCCCAGCGCTTCTGGAGTCTGATTCGTAGGTTTTCCTACTGTGACGAGCACACGCTAGGTTTCAGATGAGCTGACGCTTCGAGAAGTGTTTGCTTCGTGCGCAGTAGATTGGTCTAACTGATGAGCACTTGAGCTATGCTCATGGGATGTTTAAGTTAGATTGGTTGCTGCTTCAGATAATTGTTTTCTCCTTTTTGTTCGTGTGCATTCGTGCTTGCGTCCACGAATGGGTGTTTGGTGCGCACAAGTGCACGCACGCATGTCTACTAGTGTGAGAAGATGTGTTGCTTGTAGCTGGAAGCAACAGCTAGTCGTAGTAGTTCTTCATATCCTGATTAGTGACACTTGATTTATGGTGTTGTAGAGGTTGGATCAGCTGTCTTGCTGACAGCTTTTAGAGGTTTGTTTTGTTGGTGCTTTGACGATCGTGCGGTGTTGATTTTTTTGGGTGCATATGTTTTGTTAATTGTGACATGTGAGGTATCATGTATGTCTGCTAACTCTAGGGCTATGACGTATCTCTCGCTCGGTAAAAATATATATCTTAATTATGGTTTTTGGAGATGCAGTTTAAGAGGTTTGGATGAGATTTTATATGATCCACAGTGGCCGAAATATATTTTTTGGAACGGCTCGTTAGTCATTTGAGCTGGGTCTCTGATTTTTATTGATTTGTCTGTTCGTTTTTGGTATAGATCTCTTATTTGTAGCAACATAGGTCTTGATGGGAGCATGCTTGTGAGCTGGTGTTTTGTTTTCTTTATTTACTGTTGGATGTAATTAAATTCGGGGTCTTTGTGCAGGTACTGAAGATTATAATATTGGATTGTTGGATCCTAGGTTTCAAGTTGTGCTTTGTGCATTTTACGAAGTTACATACTTTTGCATTTTTAGTACTTGTTGAACATATATTTAGGGGCCTTTAGAGTTCAGATCAGCTATGTTACCCCGATACGGATACGGTGATACCGCTAAATGTCATTTCCCAAAAACACCAACACGTCGATACGGCGAGTATATATGTATTTAAAAATAAAAAATGATGTAGAGAGGTTACGAGTTCTCTCAAGGTTTTTACCATGTCTCCATAGACGAAGGAAATCTAGGATCCACCTGTTGTCCATCACTAGCACTGTCACGACCAAGTCTCGATCGCAAATTATAATCGTGCCGAGCAGGAGGCGCTGTCGGAAGTCGACGATCAGACGTCGTGGTTGATGAACTGAAGGAAGAAGCACAGAAGAGAAGAGTCACCGAGAGATAGATTGATAGGAGTTGGTAGAGAGCAGATGAAGGTAGATTGAGTAATTTTCTTCTTATTCCTTTAGTTGATGCGGCCGGTCCGTTATATTGCAGGAAACAACCCCTAACAAGAATATCTATCAAACTCTATATTCCTAATTCAAACCGAGATACAAACCAATCTCTGCTTTCCTGTTACAAACCGAGCTTTCCTATTGTAAACCGAACTCAACTTTCCTGATGCCAATATATTCTATTAGCTAACGTAAACGTATTCTCTCGGTATTACAACCTTCCAGTTCGCATGCTCCTGTTGTCGAACGCAGCACATGATGTCCAGTAACAACTGCGTCGCTGCTCTCCCGAGAAAGTCCAACATCAACTGCTTCTGTGGTTGTGCTGCTCGGATGCCGTCTACGGAGCTGATACGGAATACCGTACATGACATCTCCCCCCGGGAAACATCTCGTCCTCGAGCTGGAACGACGGAAAACGATGTTTGAAGTCGTCGACTTTAACCCAAGATGTCTCTAAATCAGAAAGATCTTGCCATGGGACCATTAACTCCCACACACCTCGAGCTAGGCGAGAGCGCACAATCTTCTGAGGCATGGGTGTAAAACGACCATGATGGAGCTCAGGCAACGGTGACGTGCTATCTGGTGGCGAGCCACGGAAAGGCTTGAGAAGACCGACGTGAAAAACATCATGTATCTTAGCACGAGCCAGAAGCGCCAATTTATATGCCATTGTACCTATACGAGCGAGAACCTTGTAAGGCCCGTAGAAGCGAGGCGCCAACTTGCGATGACCTTTTAGGGCAATGGTAGATGCTGAACAGTGCTGTAAACGAAGCCAAACCCATTGGCCAATCCCAAATTGCACTGGTCGATGCTTTGCGTCGTAATGTCGCTTATAATACTGTTGAGCAAGAAGCAGGCAGTCGTGGACATCTGCCAACAACTGATCGCGGTTGGCAAGAAGATGATCCGCTGCAGTTACCTGGGCTGTGCCATCGTAAGGCCGGAGCGATGGAGGGTCTCGGCCATAGATCACCTTGAAAGGCGTATTGCGTAGCGAAGACTGAAAAGGCGTGTTGTAACAGTACTCAGCCTAGGGAAGCCAGCGCTTCCCATGAAGCCGAACCACTGCTTCAAAGAAAGCTCTTGCCACTGACTCGGTTGTGTATGGATGTGAGAGCGTCACAAAGTGAGCGTGCTTGGAGAAGCGATCAATGACGGTGAGAATGATAGATTTGTCGTTGACACGAGGAAGGCCTTCAATAAAATCCATCGAGATATCATCCCAAATACGAGAGGGTACCTCCGATGGCTGCATCAAACCGGCTGGTTGTAATTGTTCAACTTTGTTCCGTTGACAGACCACACAATTGTTGACGAAGTCCTGGACGACGCGTTTCATCCGTGGTGTATAGAAATCTGCTTGGAATCGGTTGAGTGTCTTTTGTACGCCTTCGTGACCGGCTGTGTACACTGTCTCCAGGATTGAATCAAGCCAAGGCGAGGCCAGCGGAAGATAAACTTTGTTTGCGTACATTATGATACCATCAGTAACACTCCAAGGTGCCGAAAGCTGGTCGGATTCAATTTGAGTTCAGATAGAGGCTAAGACGGATGTGCCCACTGCTGCTTTGCGAAGATCCTCAAAGATGGTGAATGTAGGAGATGAAATCGCATGTAGAGAGGCCGACTCGACGTCGCTTCTGGACAATGTGTCGGCCACCACGTTTTGTTTGCTCGGTTTGTAATCCACCCGGAAATCATAGCCAAGAAGTTTGTTGACCCAATGGTGTTGCGGGATTGTAGATAGTTGTTGATCAAGGAGAAACTTCAAGCTATAGTGATCTATTCGTACGTGGAAAGAGCGCCCCTACACAAATGGCCGCCAATGCCGGACGGCTTGCACTAACCCAATAAGCTCCCGCTCATATGCCGCCAGCTTTGCATGTTGAGGAGCAATAGAGCGACTGGAAAAAAAGCGATAGGACCGCCACCTTGGTGAAGAACGACCCTGATCCCTGAGCCTGAAGTGTCACACTCGATGATGAATTCTTTGGAGAAATCTGGCAATTGTAAGACAGGTGCGGAGGAGAGGGCGTCCTGTAGGGCGGCAAAAGCCACGGTTGCCTCACGCGTCCAACGAAAAGCTTCTTTTTTGAGCAAGCTTGTAAGAGGCCTGGCGATGGTTCCAAATCCACGTATGAACTTATGGTAGTACCCAGCGAGTTCGAGGAATCCGCGCAAAGCCTGAATCATCCTCGGTGTAGGCCAGGCGCGCACCGCCTGGATCTTTTGTGTATCCATGGCTACGCTGTTGTTGCTGATGACGTGACTGAGGTAGCCCACAGATGTTTCCCCAAAGAGACTTGGACCGCTTCAGAAAGAGTGTTGTTGAAGTAGACGAAGCACTGCTCGAATATGACGCAAGTGGTCCATCCATGTAGTGTTGTAAATGAGAATATCGTCAAAAAACAAGCACAAACCGACGTAAGTATGGTCGAAGGATGTCGTTCATGAGGGCTTGGAAAGTGGTTGGCACGTTTGTGAGGCCGAAGGGCATGACAACGAATTCAAAAAGCCCTTCATGTATGCGGAACACCGTCTTCTTGACATCCGGTGGATGCATGCGCACTTGATAGTACCCGGAGCGAAGGTCAAGCTTGGTGAAATACTTGGTGCCCTGTAGTTCGACGAGGAGTTCGTCCACGACAGGAATTGGGAATTTATCTTTGACCGTCTTGTTGTTGAGCGCACAGTAGTCAACGCAGAATCGCTAAGTACCATCGCGTTTCTTCACCAATAACACTGGTGAGGAGAAGGGCGATGTACTAGGCCGAATTAGTCCCTGGTGTGCCATCTCCACACATTGCTTCTCCAGTTCGTCTTTGAGCAGCTGCGGGTACCGATATGGCCGCACCGCCACTGGCGCTTTCTCGGGAAGCACGTGTATGTGGTGACTGCGAGCTCGGTTTGGGGGCAATCCGCTGGGTTCGGAAAAAGGTTGGCGAATTCTTCGAGCAACTCTTCCATGAGTACCAGTGCATGCAAATGTCCGGGCAGGCGTTGGTTCGCTGCCTAATCCATGCCAGGTAACCTTGTGGTCGCCATGCCAAAAAGACATCGTGTTGGTGGAGAGGTCCCATAAGATGGGTCCTAAGGTCTCAAGCCATTGCACGTCAAGGACTAGATCGAACTCGTCGAGAGGGATCACGTAGCAGTCAATCTTGAATTGCTCGTTGCCCACCTCCAGAGGTAGGTTGTGCCCAAGACCCAAGCTCCCAACGCGGTCTCCATTGGCAACTGTGACCTGCATGTCGCGGTGTGCCCAAAGTTGAATGCCCTAACGGTGTACTGTCGCCTGACTGATGAAATTGTGAGTAAAGCCGGTGTCGAGGAGGGCTGTTAGGGTAGCCCCAGCTAGGCGCACGCTCATCTGCATGGTGCGGCCGGAGCAGGGCTGGATTCCAATAATGGCGTAGAGGGAGATGGCAGGATCGTCTTCGTGGTAGTTGTCGTAGGTGTTGTCATCGGTACTGGGTGCTAGCAGCAGGAACATGCGCTTGCAGTGGCTGCCGGGGGCAAACCGTTCATCGCAATTGAAGCAAAGTCCCACATCCCGGCGAGTTGCCATCTCTTCTGGTGTAAGAACGCGCCGACGCATTGGGGGTGGTCGTAGGCGCCCTCGGGGGTGGCCCCAATGCTACTGGTGTGTTTGCGGTTGACATCTTCGCTCCAGCTTGCGCAGGCGCGCGCGGTGGAGGTGCGGTTCGTATTTACGGCAGTGTGGCCAATGCACGCAGCTCGTATGCACGGGCGAGAGCCATGGCCATCTGAAGACTGGCAGGGTTCTGGAGCTCGACATTAGTCTTGATTGGCTCGACCAAGCCCGGGGTGAAGAGCTGTACTTGCTGTCGCGGTTGGAGGTTGTCCGCCCGACACAAACTTGCGTTGGTATTCTTCCACGGTTCTTGTCTGATGAAGAGCTTTTAGCTCGCCGAGTGGATTGTGGCGAATTGACGGTCCGAAACGAAGGTTGATGTAGTCCTTGAAATTGTGCCAGTTCGGCTCACCTTCGTCCCGTTCTAGCCGGAAATACCACTGCTGAGCAACTCCCGTTAGATGGTATGATGCAAGCCATACCCGGTCCGTCACAGGTGTCTTTCATGGTGGCGGTGAGATGAACTAGCTGCTCGGTGAGGTCAGAGAGTTGAGCTTCCAAGTCTGCATTCATGTCGGCCGGGATGGTCGCTCTTATACCAAATTGTCACGACCAAGTTTCGACCGCAAATTGTAATCGTGTTGGGCAGGAGGCGCTGTCGGAAGTGGACGATCAGACGCCGTGGTTGATGAATTGAAGGAAGATACACAGAAGAGAAGAGTCGCCGAGAGATAGATTGATAGGAGTTGGTAGAGAGCAGATGAAGGGAGATTGAGTAATTTTCTTCTTATTCCTTTAGTTGATGCGGTCGGTCCGTTATATTGCAGGAAACAGCCCCTAACAAGAATATCTATCAAACTCTATATTCCTAATTCAAACCGAGATACAAACCAATCTCTGCTTTCCTATTACAAACCGAGCTTTCCTATTGTAAACCGAACTCAACTTTCATGATGCCAATATATTCTATTAGCTAACGTAAACATATTCTACTGGTATTCTGAACCTTCCAGTTCGCATGCTCCTGTTGTCGGACGCAGCACATGATGTCCAGCAACAACTGCGTCGCTGCTCTCTTGAGAAAGTCCAACATCAACTGCTTCTGTTGTTGCGCTTCTCGGATGTCATCTGCAGTGCTGATACGGAATACCGTACATGACAAGCACTATCACCAAATGCAGAGGAATTCACACTACTACCGGTTTCTTGCGCCACAGGAATGTGAGAGTTTCCACTAGCCATCCTAAAGCAAAATGCTACCCCAAATCAGACCACAATACCATCTAAGCATCTACTGCTAGAGAAGAAAAATAAAATGCAGCACAAAACGAGAAAAATGCAAGTATGCAAGCAACACAATCTCACATGGGGAAGGGAGGGAGAAGCGGCTGGGGAACTCCTCTGTAGCAACAGTCGCGGTGAGGTCGCCTTCAAGCGGCTTTGTTTGAAGATTAGCTTTTCTAGTCCTGCATTTCAATGCTGCTTTGTTTTTTTAATGTTCTTGTAAATGTTTTGTTTTATTGACTAGTTTATATGCTTTGAAGCATCATTTGAGCAACTGTTCATTGTTGTGAGCTGAAATTGTGGATCTAATGTATCCATGGCAAATGTCATGACCAATGAACTAAAATTTAATCTGAAGGGCCTTGGCTGCTTTTCTTGGACGCACTTTTCTTTCTGAGCTGACTAAGTTTCAATAGTGCTTATGAAACCTGGTGCTCCCACACATTACTTGTGATTGCAGAAGAACAATCTAGTATGCTAGTGGAATTATCCTTGTTTAACAATATACATGCTGGAATTATCTTTATTTAATGATAGATGCCATTACTTTATTTTACTTGGCAATTGGATGCCATTACTTTATTTTACTGGGCAATTGACATTAGTTTTCATCACTAGATAGTTCTTTCAATGCATTTTTGGTGTATCTGGAGGATAACTGTGAAACTAACTTCGGTCTTGTTCGTAGACTGTTTCTGATTTATGCTCATAGAGTTGTGCTACATTGATACCATTTATCTAGGTGTTAGTGTTAAACTATCTCCAACTGTTGTTTCTAGTCCTTTTTGTTGATTGGGATTATATTCAATGTTGATGTGGACACTTTTATCTTGGCCAAAAAAATCCTGCTTTTAGAGGAGTGTGCTTCTTTCAGACCCCCCCCCCCCTCCCTTTTATTGTTTAATAAATGAAGCCTGAATATTTGACATTTCTCTTGAATTTTGTAGCTGGAAAGCCTTCCTGCTATGGTTGGTGGGGTTTATTCGGATGATAACAACCTTCAGCTTGAGGCGACGACACAGTTCCGCAAGTTGCTTTCTATAGGTAGTTGTTTTGGTTGGTTAGTTTCCTTGTAAAACTAATCTTGCAACGAATATTAACTGAATTTATAACATTTATTAATTAGAAAGGAGTCCCCCAATCGAAGAGGTTATCCAATCAGGTGTTGTTCCTCGATTTGTGCAGTTTCTTACCAGAGAGGATTTCCCCCAACTCCAGGTGTGTGTATACATAATCTTAGTCTTACAATCTGGTAGTCCCTGAATCAGAATGGATTCTTACAATGGTGTTTTGGAATATATTTTTTGTAGTTTGAAGCAGCATGGGCACTCACAAACATTGCATCTGGCACTTCGGAGAATACGAAGGTTGTCATTGATCATGGGGCTGTTCCAGTATTTGTGAAGCTTCTTGGGTCTTCTAGTGATGATGTTCGTGAGCAGGTATTTGATCACTTGCTTGACTAATATCTTTTTGCCTTTTGTACTCTTTTGATATTGTTGTGATTGAGTACATGCTGGAGTCATTAATGTTGTTACTTCTTGAAAACAATTTGAAGGCTGTGTGGGCGTTGGGCAATGTCGCTGGTGATTCCCCAAAGTGCCGTGATCTTGTTCTTGCCAATGGCGCATTGATGTCTCTGCTAGCACAGTTGAATGAGCACGCTAAACTCTCCATGTTAAGGAATGCCACATGGACTTTATCAAACTTCTGCAGAGGAAAGCCACAACCATCGTTTGATCAGGTTTTGTACACTGTTCCCTTTTTTTTTTGTCTATTGTAGTTAGTAGGCAACAGCAGTTCCTTAACCTGGTGTTTATTGGGTGTCATAGACAAAGCCTGCTCTGCCAGCACTTGCACGACTTATTCATTCCAATGACGAGGAAGTTCTCACCGATGCATGCTGGGCTCTTTCGTATTTATCTGATGGCACTAACGACAAAATCCAAGCTGTGATTGAAGCTGGTGTTTGTCCCCGGCTTGTGGAGCTTCTCCTGTATGTTACAGTACTGCATTATAATTTCCTGTTATTGGCTTACTATGATCTTATTATTTACGCTCATTTCTATTCCTTGTATGCTGTTTACAACATGAAGTCATCCATCACCTTCGGTGCTTATACCTGCACTACGAACTGTTGGAAATATTGTCACTGGAGATGACATGCAAACTCAGGTATGGCATTTAGTTTGCATCAAGCACTTATCATGAACTTTGAGGCTTTGAGGTTATTTTTAAATAGGGTCATGCCTGTTTGAATTGATTTTACTTAACTATAGGGTTTGTTATCTTGCATCTAATCTGGCAAACGTTTTATAAATTTTCTTTGAAAATTTAAGCTCATATGTTTGTCTCCTCGATTGCACATTTTTGCTAAGTTTGGCTTGTCATGAGCTACCTTGGTGGCTTAACAATTGAATTAAGATTTGTCTTGTTTGTATCAGTTCAATTCACATAAAATGTTCAATGATGTTTTCACAGCCTACTTTGCTGTTTGATTAAGTATAAACTATTAAGAGAATGACATGTTGACTTGCATGACAATCCATAGCCGTTTTACTTGGTTCATCAAAACTTGGCTTTTGTTATGCTGTATGTTTTGTTTGTTGAATTTTGACATAGCTGAGACGTTTTCCTTGCTAAGCTATGTGTGGTGTACATGGATATAGTGAGCATTGGTAGCAGCGTGAAAGTTAATCGCAATTTTATGTGTGCAAGTTTGCCATTTTATTCAATTTATCTTTTGTTTTACAGTGCATCATTGATCATCAAGCTCTTCCCTGTCTCCTAAGTCTGTTGACACAAAATCACAAGAAAAGCATAAAGAAAGAGGCTTGCTGGACGATTTCCAATATTACTGCTGGTAACAAAGATCAGATACAGGTATGTGTACAGAAATACTGCATATGCACTTGGTTTCTTAATTCTTATCATGCTACCTAGATTAAGAGGATGTCCTTTTTTTCTTTCCAAACACGTTAGGACATTGATCTGCTAAGTTTGCCAACTGGAGGCATTGTGTAGTACATATATGTTTAAACCAAATGTGTGTTTTGCTAGAGTTTGTGTATAGTGTGTACTCACTAAAGTTTTTTCCACCATATCTTAAAAAGATTGTGCCAACTTTATATTCTTGGCAAGCTTTAAGATGAAATTTTATGGTTGTGATAATTAGTAAATATTGAAACTAATGTCAACCGCTTCATGCTGGTGATAGAAAGACCCAAAACATGCCGGTAACTCACGTAACATGGTTAAGAATTAAAAAGCCTTGTAGGTTGACTAAATGCCAATGTCAGCCTTTCCTCGTTAGAAATGGTTACTGGCCAGAAACTGGTGTATTCTTTTTTGAAATATTTGTGACTTGTGAGCATAATGGTTATTGGTTTGAACAGTTTGGAAACCAATGCACTTAATGGTCTTAACATGATCAATTAGTTAGCATATCCCACTGAAGTAAATGTTTTAGCCTTTTACCAAGACAATGTCACTTGTTGTTTCCACTTATCCGCAGATAACCCATGTCATAAATCTTGTTGATATATGTCTTCTAAAATGTTAAGTATCAATCACTTACCCTGCTACACTGACTTCTTAGGCTGTGATAAACGCTGGCATTTTTGGTCCTTTGGTACATCTCCTACAAACGGCAGAGTTTGATATCAAGAAGGAGGCTGCGTGGGCCATCTCAAATGCTACCTCAGGTGGTAGCCACGATCAAATCAAGTATGTTCTCCCATCTTACTTCACTGCTATTCAGTTTGTATGTAATGGAATGCAATTACTTTTATTTTAAGCGTCACTTGGAGTTGATATTGTATGTCTTGTCTAAATAGGTATTTGGTGAGCGAGGGTTGCATCAAGCCATTGTGTGACCTTCTTCTTAGCCCAGACCCAAGAATTGTTACAGTTTGTTTGGAGGGTCTTGAGAACATTCTCAAAGTTGGAGAAACTGACAAGACTTTGGGTGCAACTGGTGATGTGAATGTCTATGCTCAGATGATTGATGAAGCGGAAGGCCTGGAAAAGATTGAGAACCTGCAGAGCCATGATAACAATGAAATCTATGAAAAAGCCGTGAAGATTCTTGAGGCTTACTGGATGGAGGAAGATGATGCAATGGGGGCTACTATGGAAGCTCCTCCAGGTGTTTCTTTTGACTTTGGCCACGGTGGCAACCCTCCAGCTGGTGATTTGAACTTTAGCTGAATACAGGTGATTATTGTGGATTGTTTCACTTATCATGGACGCGTGATGTGTTAGTATGATTTCACCATTTGTGGCCCAACTAATGATTTTAAATTCCTTTCACAGATTTGACCAGAGGTGGTAATTTCCTTGCCCGCCGTAGTTCATGTCAACATTTGGTCCATTCGGTGTGTGGGGTAATGGTTCTGGTGGTCCAATAAGCTTAAGATTTCAAGGGAGCAGGGTTACACTATTTCCAACTGATGATGGGTATCGTGCCGCAATGTTTGTAACAGGATTATAATCCTTAAACTTTGGAGTCTTTGAGTTTTTGAGCAGGCTACTACGTAGGGTTTGCATCTTTTAGTATGATGCGTACTTTGCTACTGTATAGCCTGTGTTGGAGCTTCTGCAAGGCCATTAGAGAACATTCCTGAATGGTTTGGTTTTGAGGTTCTTCAGGAATGGGCTGAGTTGCAGTTTTTCCAAACCTGTAAACCGTAATGCTTTTCAAAGTATACTCCTAAGCCTTGTTCGCATTTAGTATCTGAGAACGTATTATATGGTAAGAAGTGATTTGCATCTGCATTGTTGGAAGGCCTGGCCTTGCTGTTGGTGCCTATTTCGAAAACACACAATTGATGGGAAAACGGAGGGGAAAAGCAATCCAAGTAAAACACGAGTTTCACAATCAATCTTGTTACAAGATAAGTATGAAGCCCTCACACAATTCAAAGCACATCTGTTCATAACGAATCGGCCGATATATCAGCAATTAACAACAAATCAGCAAACAGCTTGTTAAAACGGAAGAGAAGACTGCCTCGTACGCACAGCACAGTACTCTGTCTCTGCTTTGTTCATCTCTTGAAGCATCTCAAACGGCCGTGGACTCCTTGGTGATGCACGCCGCGTGGCTAGGCTGCACTTGGCACGCGGCCGCCGTTATCTCCTGCGCGGGCGGGTGCGGGTGCGGGTGAGGGTGCGGGTGCGGGTGCGGGTGCTGGAAGCCCGGGTGCGGGGCGCCGTGGCCGACGAAGTGGCCGACGAAGTGCTGACCCCGCATCCTCTGCGTCTGCACGGCCGTGACGTACACGACGAAGCCGACGACGACGGTGATGAGCCCCAGGATCCCCGCCGCCGCGAACATCCCCGGGCGCACCCGGTGGCACACCGGCCGCGGCTTCCGCCAGTCGTTGACGTTGCCGGACTCCACCCCGATCCCGATCATGAGCAGCACCTCCGCGAGCCCGAAGCAAATCCTACACTCGATCGAGATCACAGCGTCACAACAAAATGTTGCCTCCTGCATGGCACATACGTGTTTGGTGTGTGCCTAACTCGATTATTTTCGTACCATGTGACGAAGAAGAGGCAGCAGGTTTGCCAGGTGAGGGTGGCGGGGTTGGAGGGCACGCGGGGGTGGTCCTCGGCGACGGCGAGGCCGACGGAGGAGGAGTCCGGCGCGGCGACGGCGAGCAGCATGTAGGCGTGCTCGGCGAACATGGCGACGGCGAGCAGCAGGAAGGCGCCGATGGAGAAGGCGAGCGGCGTGCGGCCGCTGCTGTTGTAGAAGCACACGTCCAGCTGGCCCGGGTTCCCGCCCACGCTCAACAGGTAGTGCGACACCTGCAGCGATCAGCAGAGTGAGAGGAAGCATTTCTTGATCTCAGCACGAGCCAAGCCAAGTGGAGCCCACCTCGGAGCGTGAGCCCTCGGCGGCGAGGCAGAGGATGAAGCTGACGAGGCCGCAGAGGACGGAGAGCGCGACGAGGGAGACTGCGATCTGGCCGCTGGAGCGGGCGGCGCGGCGCTCCTGGGCCTTGCGGAGGGACAGGTCGTCGTGGGTGACGGCCGGCATTGCGAATTCACCTGGTGATGTGAACTCACCTGCGACGCAAGGCAAAAGGAGGAGCAACAGAAGCTAGCTTGTACGTGTTCACCCGCAGACAGCCACCGACCAACCTACCAGGATCTAGGCTCAATTATCTTTTCACGGCCGGACTGAGTCCTGTCAAGTATGGTATATATATGGGTCTCTACGTGCGTCCAGGTGACGACGAGCCTGGAGAAGAACAAGAAGAGAGGTAGAGGGTGTGTGTGTGTGTGTGTGCAACTTGCAAGAGAATATGTTGTTGCATTCGTCGCAAAAAAATGAGATCATAGTAATAATAGAAATTGCTGCTGCATTGGTGGGAGAGGAAGGAATTGAGGCGTTGGGTTTGGAAGAGGCAGCACGGGAGGAATCCACCGGGGGGCGAGGCGATGCCATCGGCATCGGCATCGGCATCGCTTCCGGTGGGAACGTGAGGGAGGATCGTGGTTTCTTGTGCCGTGGTGGAGGCGACATTCCGATTCCTTTCGCCTTTCAGGCTTTTCGCGGCTTCGTCGCGCTGCCTTTTGATTCCTGTGCCAACGAGGCAAACCAACTAACCCAGCACTTCTTTGCAGGGAGGGAAAGGGTCTCTGCACTTCTAAGAGTTTTATACGACATCTACAGTATATCATCTCTCTCTCTCTCTCTCTCTTAAGAGAGAAAGCAATGCTCTGTACTCTGTGTTAGTTTACTTCTGACAAGATTGATCTCTCTCTCTTTTCTTTTTTTTGAACTTCCTGTCAAGGTTGATATTACTTTACCGGACCGGCCTTGAAAAATGGTCAGCTGCTCTAACTGCCCCGAGAGCTGTACGTATCCAAGCAAAATTTGTTACTTGGGCCTGGCCAAGCTGGTTCTGCGGGGATTCTTTCAACGATTCAGGTGGGCTCAAGATTGTGCATTGGGCCATTAGGTTTGCATGCATCTAACCGTGAAACAGTTTGATTTCAACCGGAATCTTCATCTTTGCTATTTAAAAAGGCTTTAGTGGTAGTGAGTGATATGTTTATGTTCTCCCACCCCTAATCATCTTTGCGCTTGCGCCGACAGGTGGGGTCAACACCTTGAAACCTCAGCGCTTCGCACAGCCACCCTCCCTTCTCCTCCTCTCTCCCTCCCTCCCACTCGCACCGCCCTCACACCTCCCCGCCAACGCCTTCCTCCCTCCCCACCCGCACCGCCCTCCCTCTCTCCCTCCCCAACCTGCGGGCGCTCGCATCTTCTAGATCTGCCGCATCTGCACCGCCCCTAAAGGCTAAAGCCGCGGCTCCTCACGCGCCAATTCGTCGACCCAGACGGCGAGGTAGCAGAGTATGGGCTCGGCGGCGGCGCCAATGAACAGTGAGATAGGAGAGCTCGAGGCACTGCATGTCGTCAACCATGCGGGCCAAGTCGTCCGCGCACCACGGAGGAAAAAACTCGTGCCGATGAGAAACCATCCGGCACGCTCGCCATCACAGAGACGACCTAGGCTCGTTTGATTATACTACATCCTTCATTATATAGGCTGCTCTCATTGTTTATGCTTGCTTGTTGCTTTTTGTAGGTAATGCTGTGGAGAAGAAAAATAATGGCACATCATCTGTAAATAAGGTGAACAACCGTGTTCACATGCCTCCAGAGTTGCTGATTCCCCTTGATTTATCTGTGGACATTTTGAGAGCATTCTATTTGTTTCCGGCTCTGATGTATCGTATACTCATTAATGCTGGCCAGTCAACTAAGAAGTGAAATTGCATATGGCGATTCTAATATACCAAGCTTCGTGGTAAGGAATTTAGGTTAATATGTTTGGTCACTTCTATACATGCACCTACTATTTCCTTGAAATGAAATAATTAATTTGCATAAATTCTTTAGATTCTGGAAGCTATTATGACACGTAGATGCTATGAGGACTTCTCTATGGTGCGTTTAGAATTTTTGGGGGACTCTGTACTGAAGTATGCAGTGAGTTGCCATCTTTTCTTGAAATTTCCTCATAAGCGTGAGGGGCAGTTGTCATCCGGAAGGACTCATATAATATGTAATGCCACGCTTCAAAGGCCTGGAATTGAATGGCATTATACAGGTACTTTCTTCTCATCATGGAAATAGATACAAATATTGTATTTGTTGAACATTGTGAGCTTTAATATCATTGTAAGCTAACATGTAATTTGTGGATATGATCCATAGGGTTACATACGTGATGCTCCATTTGACCCTCCATATTATGTAGGTGGCTTAAGAGCATCCATGGTTGTTCTCAACTGCCATCTTAAGTGCTTAGATGCATACTTATCTTCCAAAAGTTAATGAAATTGAAATGCTTGAAGCAAAACTAGGCTATGATTTTTCAGTGAAAGGTCTTTTGATAGAGGCTCTAACGCACTCATTACCACAGGAATCAGGAGCAAGATACTGCTACCAGGTATTGAGTTGATATGGACTTTATTTACATGGTTCTTCATGTTAGGTGTCTTTTAATTGAATGCGATTTCTCTAATGGACAAAACATTCTTTTTTTTTTGTTCAGCGCCTTGAGTTGCTTGGCGATGCGGTCATGGATATTATGTTAATGCGGCATCTTTTCAATAGTCATAAAGGCTCTGCTAAGGGAGAGTTTGACAGATTTACGGTCTGCAACAGTAAATAATGAAAACTTGGCACAAGTTGCAGTAAAGCACAAATTCCATCATTTTCTCCTGCATTCTCCTGGGCTCTTACTAGCCCAAATTACTGAATATGTGAATAGACTGGAAAGTTCATCCATGGATAAAATCGACATTTTATCCAATGGACCGTCAACATGGCGTAAAGTATGTTTCTTTTTTCCTTTGTTTTGATGTGTGTGTGGTTTACTCCTACCTTGAGGATAACATAGAATCGATTGGTTAGTGTTTCAGATCATATGAATGACATGTGCTTTCAGTTAGGACTCTTTTATTAATACATAATTACTTTCCTTTTCAATTTATTGGTATTCTATTGTTATGCATATTTTTTTTTGTCTTATTTGTCAGAATTGTCATATACTAATTATATTTGGACCAACTTTCTACATGAAGATATCATATTTTTCTTGCCTTTGTCATGCAGGTTCTAAGTATATAGTAGAAAGTATTGCGGATGCAATTCTTATAGAACGAAACATTCTTATAGCTGAATGTTTATTCTTGTTGGCAGGAAAAACGACTTCTAATCCCGAAGGATGCAAGTAGAACGAAACAATTTGAAAAACAATGTGGTAGTGCAGATCGTTCCAACAACTTTCTTGATGCAACGGATACACAGATTCCAAAACCAACCTGGGTAAAGGAGTCGGCTGGTTCAAGAATAGCTGCTGGTTTCATGCTTGATAAACCATGTATGCTTTCAATTCTCAGCAGTTTTGTTTTGTTTGTTATTACGTGTTCTTCGTTAATATCTGGACCTCATCTATGCACATCACATTTATTAGTTTAATAGAATTCGATATTTTTTATCTTATTTGTGCAGTGCATGTGATGGTGAAAATGAGTAAAGGAGGACCTCGCGTAGCATTGTTTGAGCTATGTAAAAAAGTTACAATGGCCAATGCCTACGTTTTGATTTTGTGAAAGTACAGTCAATGTACTATTGTTTTAAACCGGCCTGCGAATACCTTTTTTAAAAATAATAATTGTTAGTACCCTTTTAATTAACATGCGTGTGTAAAATAACCAGCTATTTTTTTCTTCCTGTTTTTGCGATAGCAGCGTGCCCTCTGGTGATTCTTCGGAGAAAGCTGCACCCCAAGAGTTCGCTTTCGCTTCAACCATAACATTGCACATACCAAATACTAATGTGATCAGCCTCACAGGAGATGGGCGTGCAGATAAGAAGAGCTCCTAGGACTCTGCTGCACTGCTCATGCTGTACGAGTTTCAGCGGAGAGGTAGATTGCAAGTCCAGGAGGTATGAAGTAGACACCACAGATCTGTGGCTTGTGAAAGCTGTGATGCGGGTGATTATTATTCCCTTCACTGGGCATGTTGGAATACTAGTTTCACCTACCAATTGCCATCACTTGCCCTCTCTTCGGTTTAATTTACTGACTGATTAGATAAGAAGAATAGAAGAAAGTGTGTTAAGCACTGGATGTTAGTACCTGATCCACTTGTCCAAGAGTTTTTTTTTGTTATTGTAAATTTTATTTTATCATGACTATCGACATGTTATAATCCAAAAAAAAGTATCAAATTAATGTCCAAATCCTAGGCAATTGGCACATGTCTTTATGGGCAACATGTACGCCCATTTGATACTATTATTCACTCTTATGTATATTAGGAAATGAGCTATTTCTTAACTCATTTCTTGAATCACGGGTTTAGATACATCAATTGAGCTTACAATTTTATTTCACAACAATATCACATGTATGATTTTTTTTTATCCGTTGCAACCCACGGACATGTAACTAGTTGAGAAAAATAAAATAAAATCACATGTTCCAAACAGAACCTTAACCTTACCCTACCTTGTTCTGCTATGTCAATCCAAGGTATTAAGTCGAAATCGTTATCGCCCATCACTCTCATTTTCTTTATTTCTTTCTTTTGAGATGTGAGGGCGAGATGCTAGCTACAATTTCAGCCTATCCGAGAGTATCTGACCCATACTAGTAGATTGATTGATTGATTAGCTTTGAGAGGACGTGTATATCTTTAGTTGCCCTGTTCTTTCCTAGATGCGAGAGGCTGAGAGTAGGCTGCAAGGTTGCAACCGATTCGAGCCCTGGCCTCCAACAACCAACATTGCATTCATCAAGCTTCTCAATTTTTTGTTCTCTGCTCCATAACATCATCACGCAGATTTAAAACCGATCTCACAAGAAAAATACAACTAGACCAATCACTCATAAAGAACAAAAGGAAACGGAAAGGGGGAGGAAAAAAAAAGAACGATGTGACAAACTAATTTGCAGTGGTTTTTAATTAATCTGTTTCCTTGTCGCTTGCAGATTAGCAGATAATTATATGTGGTCTTCAACAGCCGACCACTAAACATGCGGGTCTCATTGCCATTAAGCCGACAGGGCCCGAAATCATCGACCGGTCGTCTCACTCGATCCAAATGGCCTTTTTTGGACTTGCAATCCAAGGATTACTTTGGCTAGTTTAGTTAGGGTTTCAAAATCTCCTAGAAAAAGCCCAAGGAGGCTACAACTTTATGTTGCAGATAACCCTGACATGTCGCAATATAGTTTGCAATTCCTGTTTTAGCTAGTTCTTAAGCCGATGATAGGAGCATATACTGTACTTGATTTAATTTGCCAAGAGGCTGAAATGGTTGCCACTGTATCGGAAGCTGTAATCTTGATGGGTAGCCTGGCTGGAAGTCGCCAGGAAAAATATCTCCCAATTTTCTTTTTTTGGGCTTATCCCTCGTGGATCGTAGTTGTGGGGACTCAGATTTCTCAATTCGGATTCATCTGTGAAACCACTGTGCTATTCCTAGATCAGTAGATAGCGCTTCACAGACACATTGCTGAATCAAATCATACATGGCGTAGAATCATTCCATTCATTAATTTACACATCAGAGTTTACATATACCGCTTCGGGCCAATTTTTTTTATTACAATAAGGGTCGAACATGCCAAATGAATACATTATAAAAGATAGCGAAAGCAACAACGGAAGCAAAGAGGTGAGGGCACATCTCTCCACAGGCAAGTGACTGGGGAACTCCTGTACACCCGATATTATCCGAAAACCCCAGGCAATATGGGGGGCACACAAGAACCGACGGAGTCAGCTAGACTGGGTGAGACTAGAACAGCTAAAGACTAAACTACGCTTCAATGACTTCCTGGGTTTTCAGATTTCTGGATCCTCGTAGTGGTCGAAAACTCCAGAGTTCCTGTTTCTGAGGGTTTGGGAAAAGAGTGGGGATGAGCACAACCACCGTGCTCGCGAGCCAACACAATAGATGCAATAATATATATATGCAAGGCTTCACAAGGATGGCTCGGGTTCTTTTATTTGCGTAAAGCAACATTTATAAATACAAATATTAGAAAATCATATCATTTAGCATTTTAACCAAATTGTATTTTTAAAGAGATTAATTGTGCAATAATTAATAACAGCAGAAGCTACCTCCATCTTCATGCTTATTTTTTTTGATGGTGGTCATACCCACCTATTACCAACACTGGGTAAGAATACCCAGGGAAAATCCAAATCAAGGGATAGGTGAGCCCCGCATATTTTTCAACCCATCCACAAAAGTTTTTGAAATAGAACTATATCTTGTAAGTTCCTACGCTCGCCCGTGACCGTGGGCACGGCTGTTCGAATAGTTTTATTCTCTGCAGAGATCGTACATCTTTACCCACAAGAGATAATTATCTTGATATGAACACACATTTCCTTAGACATATGAATCAAGGGGAGATTATCACAATGCCTTTACAAGGCATCCCTCGGTATTTGCCACACCCACTAAGGTTTCACCTGAGCAGGGTTTCGTTCTCATGAGACCCGACAACCACTTTACCCAGACCCCCTCTCGCGCCATGCGACTTACGCCTAAGGTCCCGCAAGTCACATGCCCTAACCCGTACATTCGTGGGCTCACGGCAAAGGGGAGTCCCCCAATGGTGCAGCGTGTACCGGTGAACACCAATTAGTTAGCCAAGTCGACACCATTATAGACTTGTGGCTATACTGTTTTACAATTGGAGGACATCACAGGATTAAGTCCTTAAGATTATCTGGCGGTTCATACCACATACCAACTATTCTCGTGCTCGACGGCACCCACCATCCTTCCATCCGCCCAGATGGGGTATTAGCAAGTATTTAGGTTTTTTTGGAGAAGTAGAAAATAAATTATCTCAACCAATTCAGCCATTCTTCCCAATGACTGCCCAAAATAATTGTTATGATTTAAAGAGTGATGATTTGGGGTAGAATTACCCCGGTACTTAAACAAGTCTAGCATGGCGTTTAAGTACGAACTATAACTAGTATGTTACCATATATTTACTAGGGTGATAAGAATTTTGGGAGTTCAATTATCAAGGAAATGATATAATAATTATTTAATCATCAAATAGGCATTTAACTACCTTAGGGTGTTTGACATACATTTGCATAGGAAATTAAATCATGCAAACATGATATTTTAAAAGAACATAATTTGCATAAAATGTAGGATCAACATGGTCAAGGTGTTGACTCGCCTGGGCTATTTTACCGCAGCCTTGATCTTACTCAAAGCCTGCTTGAACAGAGGTTCGAAATCTTGGTCGGCGTCTTTGCTTGGATCTTGATCCTGCTCGAGTCGTTGTTTCTTCTGGACTTCGATTTATAATTATGCAACAACGATTGAAAAACTAAATAAATCCAAAGAACTCAAAAGACCAATAAAACAGAAGAGCCTCAAAAAGATTGCGGAAGACGAGCTTGAGAGAAGGGGTTGGGTGACGTTGGGACGTTTGACAGAGTCAAACGACCAGTTGAGCGAAAGGGGGAATGACAGAGAAATTCTGCGGGAGGGAGGATACAAAGGAGGGTAAAGTCGAAGGGCTTTTGCAGGATACTCTACTGCGGATTTGGAAGGTAGCAAGATTATACTTCTACAGGTGAAAAATAATTTAACTATAAGTTCTACACCAAATCTAAATACAAGAGCAACACGTAAACTCAAATGACAGTTCAATACCAATCTCAATTGTCGGATAAAACACAACGATTCCAATTGCTAGCTATTCAACCTACTACCACAACCTACTGCCACATCAAAACACAGATTCTACTGCCAACTATTCAATTGCCAGATTACTAACAGGATTTAATTGCCAGACCACAATTCTCTAATGCCAGTTTAGAACACAGATTATCATCAATTGTTAGCTCTATTGCCGAACAACACTAATACTCAAATTACTACCAAAAGTCACCACTCTGGAGGAGAAATTAAACCTACAATCAACAATAACTGATCCACTGATGAAGCACTAACCAACAACTATCAATTGATTAGTAAAACAATTAGATATTACTGTTACTAAAGATCATAGCTATCTCCTAACAATTAGGATCACAATCAATAATTCAATTTACTACAAGCAAAACATCCTACTACCCTATTGCATAAATTCTCAATTGCCGGATCGATTGAAACCTCATTGCTACCGCTACTGATCTGGGGAAGTAACTACGAACAAACATTGATCTGGGGAAGCAATAAACTAAAGCCAACAACTCAATTGACATATTAACACACAATCAAAAGCCAGGTTATTCACAGATTTCAAAATGCCAGTTCAACTCAAATTTCTTAATTTCCTGATCAAAACATAGATTTCTTTCAATCAACATATTATACACAGAGATTCGATTGCAAGCCACACAAACAAGGATTTCAGTTGCTAGCTCTACTGCCATTCAACACTGATATTGCCACTGAGATTTCAATTGCCAGATCAATACAAATTTTCAAATGACAGAGTGCACATAGAGATTCAATTGTCGGATCATAGATCACTGCCACTACTTACTGAACACTGAAGATCACTAAACCACAGTCAACAATACTGATCTGGGAAGGCAATAATCAAGCTTTAGCCCATATATAATTGGAAGAACAGAGAGTCGGTGGCAATATCTGGCAGTAATTAACAGGGCAAACAACAACAATTCAATCAGCTATACTACTGGCCAACCTCTGTCACTGCACTGGGAGGGGCTCGACCACGAGAGAGAGAGCAATCGGCAGGGGGGAGTAGGGTGGTGGGGAGGGTGCTTTGGCGACGACGGTGGACGGCGGGCGGCGGCCGGGGAGACACTGGGAACGACCAAAATGGGACGTCGGTAGTAGTGGAAGTCAAGGGAGGTGGTGCTAGGGCCGGGGCGGCAGTGAGGAGGAGCTGGCGGCGGTCGGGGCTGACGAGCTTGGCGGCCACTTGGCGACGACAGCGACTGGAGGGAGAGAAGAGGGAGAGGAGGGGTGCACGAGCACCAGAGCAACGCGGGGAAGCTTACCATGCCATCGGCGAGGGCAGGGAAGCACGGGAGCAAGCCGGCGACGGGAGCTAAGGGCGGCACGGGGGGGGGCATGGCGATAGGGGTCCTTGGAGGCCGGCGGTTGGGGAGGGAGAGGGCGCCGAGGGGGTGCTCCGAGTGCCAGCGATTGGGCCGGCGGCGGCGAGGACGGCCGGCGGCGGAGGGAGCTTCAGCTGGAGGGGGAGGGGAGGCAAAATCTGCTTGGGAGAGACTTACCAGGGGAGGATGGGAGGAGTAGGGCGGGGTGGAGCATGGGAGAAGGCCGGCTATTTATAGCCGAGGACAAGGGGAGGAGCCGGGGGAGCTGACGGAGGCGATGACGTCGGTGGCGGTATGGGCGACGGCGTGGGCGCCCATGGCTGCGAGGATGATGGGACAGCGCCGCAGGCGTTGACGAGGGGAGACGATGCTCGGCTTGGACCGGTCGGAAGCATGCACGGGGGGGAGAGGACGGCGCCAACGTCACGGCGGAGCAGGCGGCATGGTGTGGGAGTTGTCGGCGCAGGCGGGCAGGTGGTGGAGGTGATGCCTGGTGGGGCGACTTGGCAGGGCATGGCGTGGCGGGAGGAGGGTGGGGGAGTGGGGCGGCGCTGCAGAGGGGAAGATGGAGCCGGGTCGGGCGGAAGAGGTGGGCCGGGAAAGGAGCGGCGCGGGCCAGGCTGGGGGGAAGGAAATGTGGACCGACCGGGGGAAGTCGGCCCGGGAGTGAGAGGAGAAAGAAAAAGGGAGGGGAGAAAAATTAAGTGGGCTGAACAAAAATGGGTTGGCCCAAATAAAATAAAGGGAGGCAAGATTTTTGGAGGGTCCAAAATCTGAAATAGGTGAATTTGAATTGAGTTTTGAGTTTGGGATTTGAATGTAGGTTTGAAACACAAACCCAAGCTTAGAGGATGTTTGGAGTTTTTGGAATTCAAGCGGCAAACGAAAATTGAACGAAAATCGAAAACCGAGTGGAGGTACTATTTGTCGTCCGAAAACGGGATGTCATAGTAGTATTTGGCTACAGGGAAAAGCGGATTCTGATAGCAAACTTGTTTAGATAGGGAGTGATTAGATCTAATCTCTTCAAATTGAATTTTTTAATTTTAATTCTCTATCAATTCGGAGGGATTTAATCGTATCACTGTATACCGAGAGAGTTTGAGGAAGGGAAGGGAGACCTTGGCCGGGGTAAACATGGAGCAACCAACCTAAGGCACATATGGTTTTGGTGCAACAATTATAATTGTTGCGCGTGGCAGAGGTAATAAACTAACAATTTTACAAGTGCACGTCTGTTTGAGTGAAAAAAAAAAACGAAAATTGCAATCCCTACCACGATGGCGCGTACATTTGCTTATCTTTTCGACCGGAGTATATACGATGGCCACGAACGGCGTGACACCTCGGTCTAAATAAGTAAATTTGGTTCCTATCCAGGCCGGCTAGTGGCGGCCTGGGTTTAGTCACACATAATATGATTTGCCATTCAAAGTACTGGTACATGTGTCGCTCTAGCACCGAAGCAAACGCGAGAGAAAAAAATAGCAAAAATCAGTAAGAAAACTGCAGAATCAGACGTGAAACCGTGTCACTTTCAGGAGGTCGAGAGAGAAATCTTGGGCGTCCACTACGCGCGCCGCTCCCCCAGTACTCACCTGCGCGCGCGCCGCGTGTATCTTAATTCCTTCATTTCGTTTTCGATTTCTTCTCTCCTCTACTCTTCTCTCCTCTCCTCTCCTCTCCTCTTCTGGTAGCGGTAGCGGAGCGCCTGTGTGCTCATCACGTTCGTCCATGTTAGAGCGGACCGATATTAAAGAATGGTTGACCCGGGTTTAGAGTGAACCCAATTATTCAAATGGAGCCGTTGAAAAAGTTTTAGACCTTGCCTACGATGGCTCTTGTTACGACAGTAGCCTCCCTTTTGAGCCTGAATGTTTGTGCCTGGCTTTTCGGAGCTGTTTCTCGTTCATTTAGGGTATATACAGTAGTATAGTAATTCTCTATATCATCTGTAAACAACACTATAGACAACTCATACGATGGTTTTTTTTCAACTGTCTTTATAGATGACACAATCTTTTAATACTTTCATGCATCTAAGATATTTCTTCATTAGTTTTGGTGATACAGTCGGCTACAGGATTGTACGCAACACATTTCTCTCTCTTTATTATCTTTCATCCACTTCAGCTTAAATCATAGTGGAGACTATAGACAGCTGATGTAAGCTCATTATACATGACCTTAGAGTATATACATCGGTATAAACAACTTTTGTCTACAATATCTCTCCATATCATCTATAGACAGTACTAAAGACAGCTTCTACAATAGATTGTCTTTTTACATGTCTATATAGATAACTCCTTTACGTATAAAACTCAATTCTCTATTCTCCTCCTTTCTCCTTCACATCAAGTCTTGCAGACAATTGACATTACACCATTATACGCGTTATTAATTGTGATACTTTTCTTAAATCTTCGTATGGTTTCGAAATAGCATAAAGAAATCTATAAACAGAAAAAAAAAAGAGGTGGTTAAACTTAAACGTCCCGAAGACCACGAGCCCACGTACTACGACCCTACGAGCATACCACACTACATATACCGGCGCCGGCTAACCCCTCTCCGTCCGGCGTCCGCCCCCTTGCCTTCCTTCAAAACCGAGCCTACCACACTACAAGTTCCCTGCCTTCGCCGCAAATGCGGAGCCACCCCGCCGCGCCGGCCAGCCCCACACGCCGCCTCTGCTCCGGCGGGGGAGGCGGTGACCGCGACGAGGACGGCGGTGGAGGCGGCCATTACTTCTTCTTCAGCGCCCCGGCCAGCCCCGTGCACTACATCCTACGCTCGCCGCCGTCCTCCACGGCGGCGTCGGTGTCCGCGTCGGCCCACTACGCTCCCGCGGAGGATGGTAACTTCGAGTTCGCCGCGCGCCACCACGGCGCCGGAGCGGGCGCTGCCATGAGCTCCGCCGAGGAGCTCTTCCTCGCAGGGCGCATCCGCGTCGGCTGCCTCCCCCCAATCCGCCAAGAGACGGCGTACGGGGAGCAGGAGGAGGATGACGACGACGAGGGAGGAGAGGGCGGCGTCGACGGCCACGCGCCGCGGCTCGCCAAGAACGTAGAGCCTTCCAACTCCTTCGCATCAGCGTCGTCGTCGTCCTCAGCCAAGAACACCCAGCGGCGGATATCGCTGCGGGACCTTCTCGGACGCACCGCCAGCGACTCGGCGGCAGCGGAGGCCGTCGCTGGTGCCGAGAGGTCAGGCTTCTGGCCGCCGTCCATCTGGTCGTCACGGCCCAAGAAGGCACTGCCCTGCCTGGCGCCACAGCCGGGGCGCTGGTTCACGTCGTCGGACAGGGCGGCGCCAGCGAAGAGGGCGCAGGGAGGTGCGGCGCGCGAGGAGGCGCCGCGGCGGCGCACGACGTCGCTGCCGTACCGGCAGGGGCTAATTCTCGGATGCCTCGGCTTCGGGGCCCGGAGCTACGGGCTGGCCAAGTCCATGCACCCACTCTCCTCCCGAAAAAAAACGTAAAAACGAAAAGGCGTGTTCAAACGAGAATCATGGCATTTCGCAGCATCTTGCATAATTTCAGGGCTTTTACGTGAAAATGGTTTGAATTGCTAATCTCTCGCGGAAAATAGAAAAGAAAAGAAAGGGTGTAAATTAAATTTTTTGCTCTGCTGATTCAATCCTTCTGCGCAGATGTGATTTTAGTACCTTCTTTTGAAGGATAAATGCTACATTAATTCATTACATTGGTGCATGAATACATATCCTTGTGCTGCATTTCATTGTCCATTTGTTCTTGCCGTTTTGGGTCAGATGGGAACTAATGCTTGTTATTTTGTGCGTACTGACATGTAGCGAAGGAATCAAGAATGCTTGTTCTAATGTGAGACAAGCTATGGCATGTCTGAATTATCCCTGGTCAGATATGTGTTACGAGGGATTTCTAGTTTCCTACTGAATAATCAACTATCTGAACTGAAAGGTACAACCTGATCGCTGTTAGGCCATATAATCACCTGCGCTAAACAATTAGTTATCACCGTCACCATTAATTTTTCGAATGTACTAGTTTCGCTTACAAGTACTTAATTTGTCGCTGGAACGCAGGACGCCAAGAGCGTAGAGTCCAAAAGAAACCTTTCGTTTTTGTCTCTTTAATTTGTTCTCAGTGCAATCAACTGATCAAGATACCCTCGATGATCTGTGATTCAGGTGAAAAATATGATTTCGCCGTTGCTGAAGTACACTTTATACGTGCACGAGAGTGACCAGCCACCGATCCACTCTGCTGATGCAGGCGCCTTTTGATCTTATGCCGAGAGGGTTTTGCTCTAAGAATGAATGATTCAGTCACAAACTTTGTTTTCTTGGCTTCGGGATTGGGCATCGTCTGCTGAAAGCGGCGTATTGTGGTGGGTGTAACCGTGAAAAATATGTCAGAAATAACCCCAACAATGGCACAGATTTGCAGGGAAAATGATGGGCAGTTACTTGATTAGAACGCGAAATTGGTCTTGCGCCACTTATTCCACAACCTCAATATGCACGGTCCAATCAGCAAGAGCCATTTCTGACAAGAGTTTCGTGACTTTTTGTCACACTTTTTTTAAGGGTAACACACACTCAACTCACACACTATCATACGTGTACATGCCCTCTACACACATACTAGGAAAATTTGCCTTGGAGGCACCGATGCCTGACCGAGCAGTCACATATTTTCCTACTGAACACGAGCATGCATTCATTCAACTTGGAATAAACTGTAACAACCAACAACCCAACCTAAAGCTCACTTGGATTCACCAGCATTAAGCTAGGTTGCTACTGCATAAACCTCATGCTAGACCAAACTCATGCATATATTCCTAAACCATAAACACTAAACGCACAATTCTCTCGCTGAACACAGACCTGGCAGTTTCAGACTAAGTATAGAAGCTATAATTGCCCAACCTGTGTAAGAAGCCTGTTTGACCTAGGTTTCAAACCGTAAGATCAAAGCCCGTACTGTACCCATCAGGGCATTCATCTTGCAATTAGTTTGGAGTAATTTGTAGTATTCATCATAAAGCAGCACAGCTCTTCATCAAGATGCATGGGAAAGCATCATGCAAAATGCATCTTTCCAGGACCCAAATGCAAGTGACAGTAACATAAAGCTTTGCTTTGCTTTGCTTAGAAGAAGCAAATGCAATAAGCCCTTCAACTACATGACACACACTTGTCTTCATAGCGCTATGCTTAGGTTAATACGACCTAAGAAGTGCCCAACACTGACCTTAGGTTAATACGACCTAAGAAGTGCCCAACACTGACCCTAAGTAACATATTACAGAGGTGACTGAAGTAACATTTGGACAAATCTTAAAACTGGTGACATATCATGAACTTCAAACATGCTTAGTTGGCCAAATGTCTTCTATGCGACGCTGACCTCTACAGGAACAAATTCTTCACCTGACCATTTGCAAGCTTGCACAACCCATTGAATGCCACAGGATCTGCCAGATAAACATGATAGAGAGATCAACGGTGTTATGGGGGGAAATGGAGTGAGGATGTTTAGTCTAAAATAAAATTTTGCTGCAATGTAAACATAAAAGGGAGGCCAAAGCACAATTAGTTATATTTTGCATCAGAAGAGTCTAGAACAAAGATATCTACACAAGCTTTAAAGCACAATAAGCTCCTCTTAGAGATTTACTTTGCTCATTGTTGCAAACAAATGGTGCAACGTTGGGCATTTGGGCTCCAATAATCTTACTTCTCCAGAATATTAGCTTATGAGCTACAAGAACTTCATTTCCTGACCCACATAAATGATTTTTGTAAATTTATTATAAAATGATGGCCAATTAGTGACAATACATGGCACCATTTGGGGGATTAGACTGAAGCTTCTAAAGGCAGAGCAAGTGAAGAAAAATAACAACACATATACTTCATTCTTTATAACAACTTAAGTCAAATTTGGCTATAGGTCAAGAAATATCCGACAATTATTGTTCTTAAAAAAAAGAAATATCCGACAATTATAGTAGTTCTGAAAAAAGAGGAGAAATAGCTTCTTAATTAAGAAATTCGTATCTAAACACAAACAATCACATAGGCTGCTCTGATGTTCTCAAATAACATGAGTTTCAGGCCAGAAATGTAAGGATATTTGCTGATATAACCCAATACTAACAAACCCCGAACACTAACTAACAAGTTCGGAAACAAAGGGAGCTCATAGAGTACTAGCAATTTTTTTAGGTCGTCTGTTTCTCACTGATCAAAGGTGGCGGTGGAGCATGAATACAACACGCGCCTCTAACGCCTATGAAATTATGTAAAAGCTAACAAACTTGAAGGTGGAAACTATGGCAGCAAGCAGAACATACTAACAGTGCACAGTAGTATTAATCTAAGAGGCTAAGGAAACCATCGGTGTATCAAAACTCACCAAAGTTTTCACCAAAATCAGTGCAAACTTCAGCACGGATGGACTGGTTGCTGTCAGCGATCCCAATAACTTCCATATAGTGTGATGCAGGGGCACCCAAGGCACCTCTGATGGTTAACTGATGGCCATCAGTGGACTGCCCAACAAGCACTCCACCTTCATCGCGTTGGACTTGAACCACTGTGCGCACTCTTCGCCCAACAAACATGTTCAGAATCTCTCCATTGACGAATGCTGAAGGGCCCGACGTATCCATCTCTGCAAGGTGTTGCTCCAGATTTATCAACTCAACTCAGCATTACCATCAGATAAAAAGAAAACAAATAGATTGTCCTACGTCTCGACCCCTAGCGACCAAACATATAGGAGTGCAATCTGCTGTCAAGTGTCACCAATCAGGGGCGGACTTAACCCCCAATTTTTCTATCTCTATTAGTAGCATTAGTCCAGAGTAATAAACCTTTGATAGTCATATGAATGGGATGGGGTCAACTGAGAGAATCGATCTTGAAGAAGAAGAAGGATCTGGTTGGATTCGACTGTAAACAACAAAGAAAAGACCAGAGCGAAACGAAGAACAATCCGAGCAAGGTAGGGCTTCCTTGCCAACAAAAGGAATCGACTCTAGATGGATCTCCACTGCACACCAATCCAGTAGAGGGGAGAAAGAGGAGGGGGAGAAGGGAAGAGTTGGAGGTGGCGTACCCGCTTCGGTGGAAGGAGGCGACGAGTTCGGCGGCGCTGGCGAAGACGATGAGGGTTTGGGGGAAGGCTCGATCGTACCCCTTATAAGAAGTTTACGGAAATGCCCCTGTGAAATGCGAGTGGCGGCAAGGCACCACGCTTTTCCGCGCCCGGTGACCCTTTCGCGCCAAAACGCCTCTGGTTTTCCAGACTCTACCGTCCTACTGCAATGCTGCATGTTACCCTTCCCCCCTAGGATCGGCCCGGCCCGGCCCGGCCTGAGCCCATTAAAATGGGGCTAGGTTACCTATGAACATGTGTACCCTGTTCAAATCCCAGACTAGGCCAGACTCCAAACTAGGCCTAGAAAAGTTCGTTTTGAATGGACAGGCCCAAGCTCAGCTTGAAAATCGAGTTTTCTAATAAAACAAAACTATTTTAACTCTTTTTAGAATAAAAAATAAAATTTAATTCATTTCAGAAAAATCAAGACTCGGTCCTCAAAAATTCAGGTCGGGCCACCCATGAACAGATCTACCCGTGAGCAGGGACAAAGCCATAATTTTTTTTCCAGGAGACCATATGATGAGAACTAAATATCGAGATATGCCAAGTATAAACATTTTGCTATCTACATGAGTAAACTAATAACCATATAGATGACTTCATCAACCATAGAGGATCAAGGCTCCCACTAGTCCCATATCTCCGTTCCTGACCATGAGGTGTATCGGTTCTAGCCCCTCACTGTACTTGTTGCACCTCTCGTTGATATACCCGTACTGATTTAGCATGTTCCTACGTTTAAGTCCTGTTCAGCCAAGCTCCGGTTCAAGAGCCCGTTTTCAACAGAAGCTAGCTCTAGAGGGAAAACAGAATAAGGGTTTTTGGTCCAAACGATGGCTTCAACTTCTAATTTTCTCCACCTTTACCAAATTGCCCTTAGAACATTTTCTTTTTCGTCTCCCACGAGGACAAGGTTGGTATTTATCCTCCAAAAAAAATCTAGATGATGAAGCTACCATTCCCTTGCTTCTCTCCTGTAGTACAAATTGGGCTCCTTTAGAGCTGGCGCCAGAGCCCAAGTGTTTGGCTTGGTGGCTTAAGCTTCTCCCAAAAAGCCTGGCTCTAGAGCTTAGCCAAACGACACCTTATTGTCATTGATAGAGGTGGGAGTCATGTCGTATCGTGCCGGCACAGCACGAGCACGACGGATCGTGGGCCACGGCGAGCTCTCCGGGCCGTGTCGTGCTAACACGGACACTCGCCGGCCAAGCCCAGCATAGCACGTTGGCCCGCCGTGCCACCGCCAGGCCATGCTGGCACGGGCATGACATAAGGCAGCTGTAGTGCGGGCGCGGGGGAAGTGGCAAAACGCGTCGTGTCGGAGGCAGCGTGTGGGCCGAGGGCGCCTCGGGGCTCTGGCGAGGGGGTGGTGCGACGCAGAGGAGACTGATGCGGAACCCTTTTCTCCTTGTCGCCGCTGGGCTGCCTTTTTGTCGCCGCGAGACCGCGACACCGCCGCCGGGGCCTCCTCCTCCTTGTCGCTGCGAGCCCGCAACGCCGCCGCTGGGGCCTCCTTCTCATGGTCTCGCCGCCAGGACTGGGGATTGGAGTCTCAGAGGTGCTGGAGGCCTGAGCCAGTTGGGGAGGTCGGTGAGGGCCCTGGTGAGCAGGTTGAGGAGGCGGATGGCGTCGCTTGCCTTGTCATGCAGGACGAGGAGGCCCTTGGTGCTGCTTTCGAGGTGGCGGCCAGAGAGCTCCAGGAGGTCGACATGTGCGCAGGCGTCGGTGGCAAGGTTGAGGAAGCGGCGCCACACACCGTCGCAGTTGAAGAGCATGATCCGGTTGGGGAAGAAGAAGATCAAGAACCGAGGAAAGAATGGAAGAAGAAGGGAGACTAAGAGAGAGTGGAAGAAGAAGAGAGTCATAGACTGTGTGTGTGTGAGAGAGAGTACTTGCTACTTGCTAGTGGTGCGGTTTAGATCACACAAGTTTTTCAGTGTGTGAGCAGGCAAAGAACTTGACTAACACACGACTGTTGTGCTTATTTCTTCACCTCTTAGTTGCTGTTGTTGCTTCTTTTTTTGTTGCTTTGCTGTTCTTTGAGTGAGCTGTTAGTTTTGACATTGACATATAACACAAGGAGACTAGTACAAAGGAAGCCATAGATTAAGAGGTCATTGGTGATTTCACTACCGCCCTTTTCTTCTGTATTCTATTTTTGTTCGCTATTGATGAGTTGTTAGTTTGTGTTTTAACTCTGTCTTATCTTGTTCCTGTTTCCACAGAATACCGGATCAGAGTAACCTGCGCCCTGATGAGTCATGTTAGTGTGACTGTGAAGTGCCCACTTGTGCTGTTGCGCACGATGCAAAGAGCAAAAGACCACTCGCTGACGCTATTGCTACGCCCTCATGTGATCATGTCCTGTTGGCTATCTTGTGCAAAAGAACTCGTATATCTCGGTGGACTGTGGGTGGCTGTCATTCTACGAATGTCGATCTCAATATTTTAGACATTGGGAAGCAGAGTTGGGATCGGTGGCCCATATGGTACAAACTCTTAGAATAATCTCATCTAGTAGTAAATAGATTGCCTGCAATTATATTGCAGTAAAAATGCTAAATAAGAGCGTGGCTTGCGAGAAGATGCTTGGTCTGGTTACTCTAGTAAAATTATGGACACTTAAAAATTAGGGAAAAAAGTGAAATTTCATTGATATTTTACACACACATTGTTACTGTCTCGTTAAAATCTTACGCCCTAGTGTGGTGTTTCTCCGGTAATGAAAAAAGTATAGTAACTACATTCATACATACATGTCAGCCACTCGATATTGAAATCGGCTAACACCTCTACGATCTTAGGATCCTCCAGTTGATGTTAATGTCGCTCTTTTACCAATTCCTAGTCCTTGAGGCAGGTGATTGCCTCCACCATCTTGGGCGTGAGGGATGACCTCTTTTCTTCAATTATTCTTCCTATCATGCTGAACATCGCTTCCGAATAGACGGAGGACACCGGAACCAGTAGAACATATTGTACGAAATGGCAAAACATATGGAATATCCGCTTGTTGTTTTTCCACCAATCGAGCAACTCTAACTTGCCTTCACTAGAAAGACCAGGATCCACGTTTGCAAAATCATGCTCTAAGTAGTTGTTCAGCTCGAAGGTAGAATTCCACTTGGGGGCGCTTGAGACTGAGAGGGTGAAGAACTAGTCTTTCCCTTCAATTTCTTCCACAAGTGTGTTGTCAAGCTTGTCTTGTTTTGATGCGTCTACTGTGAGACCTCTGATCTCGTGCTACCGCCAAACTTGTCATGATACAAGCGGAAAATATGAACAAACTCCTTTTTGACGTGTTCGAATGCTTCAAAGAAATCAAGGCCGAGGCACTCACCTATTCTCTCCATAGCCATCTGCAACCTTGCTAACTTTTTTGCAGTATCCAAAATGATAGCAAAGCAATATAGGTGTAAAATAGATCCAAAATATTTAACAATTTTTTCCTCCATTGCTGCAACAACATGACCTAAAAGGGGATGCCCTCTAAATTTAGCAAACTTGTCTGCATTTAGCCAACTAAAATCTATAACTAAGTAAGATGTAGTGTAGTAAATACCGGATAGAGCCTTAGTTTCTTTGTAAAAAGGTATAAAAACTCTAAAAAATAACTAACAATTTTCCAATCTGAGTTAGCAAATATTAACTTATCTACATTAACATTGACAAAGACATATATAAGATGTTTATACCCTTGTACTTTCTTCAACATGATGTATGTCGAGTTCCACCGCACCTTCATGTCAAGATCGAATTTTCTTGGGGTCTTGTTGTTGGCTATGCAATACTCTGCAAACCGGAATGCCACCACCGTTGAACTTGAGAGGAAACGAAGGGCATCGCTGATATTGTTCAAATAAATGTTAATCACCCACCTGTTGGTGATCTAATACCGATCTTACGTATGATTGTTTGTTTCGGGGGAACTCTTGGAAAATAAAACTATGCAGAGAATGATAAGGGGATTTTATACAGGTTCAGGCCTTCTCCGGGGAGAATAATAACCCTACTCATGTGTGGCTATATTGAGTGTGTTGATCACAACTAAGAGAAAAGCTAAAGCCTAATGTCTTGTGCTTCTGATTGCCTTATCCTCCGATCGATGTCCCTGTCGTCTACTGCCTTTAACCTTTATATAGTGCATAAAGGGGTGACAGTTTCTCCAGACCAAGAGGCTTCTCACCGTTTTGGATGAAAAAATGGTTAATGGAAGTTATTGTCATAGAGACAACACCCCCACGTCGCTAGGTAGTTGCTGTCAGAGATAGAGAAGGGACGTGCAGTTATGCCAGAGAATAACCGCATATGCTAACTGCTCTGAGTGTTTAACACATCATATAAGACTCCCTGATCGACTAGGCTCGCAAGTCTGTAGGCTTCATTAATCAGAAGGTTGTCGTAACCAAGCTAGTCGTAGGAGGACTTACGACTTTATCATGGTCGTAGAAAGACTTATGACTATGGGGTGGTCATAGAAAGGCTTACTACCACATAGCTAAGTTTCTCCCTTATGAACATTTAAGGGGTATACTTGTGGACAACATAAAAGATATTGCTATCTATAATAATAATTACAGATAAATAATAAAATGAGGATTGTTATATCCTCATCACCCCATACCGTCCTGCACAATGAGGTTGGGGATGTGACATATGCATCTCTGGTGGAGAACATATCCATCGATATATGTCTACAACCTTGAGGTGAGAATGTTCATAGACTATTCACCGACGCGTTATCAACAGTTATATAAACAATATTATTTCCTATTTGAAAATTATCAATTACCCCCTAATATGAGCTCAACAATGGGATCTCTCGTGTGTGATTCAGTAATTAACTTAAACCCTATGACTCTTTTGTTTAGCTTATAGTTGTCATCTAAATAATGGTCTACAACACTAATGTAGGCAGTTCTATGGTGTGATGATGTCCAAATATTCGAAGTTAAAGCAAAAGAGCACTAAACCTTTTGGAAAATTTCTTTTAGTGTTGCTAGCTCTCTACTATACATCCCTAAAATATTAGAAGATGTCGATCTCCTACTAACATGTTGGTACTATGAACAAAATCCGCATTGGATCATTCTTTAAAACGAGTAACTTTCACCTATCCTAATCGGTTGATCCTCGGAAATAATGTATATAGCAATTTCCCCACGGGCATAATGAGGGTTGTATGCCCATGTACTTACAGAGCCATCAGCCTCGAAGTTGAGCTGCGTCTGGACTCCTCCGCCTCGCGTGTGCGCCCCATCTTTTTCAAACATGCTTTGTAGTACTGATTCAAGTGCCCCGTCCCTCCACCTGTACGAGCAGTTAATTGAGCTTTAAAATATTTACAAGTTGCGATCTCTAACATTTGGTCGTCTCAAATTTCCTCTCTCCAGGTCATGTGCTTCCAGCACTCCGCCCTTCGCTGCTGTATTCGGGCGCGGACCTACCAATATTGCCATCCGTGGACAAGGTACTTGAAAGCATCTAGACCCCTAAAAATTATTTTGGTAATTAAAGACAATATATGAATATGAGACTAACATGTTTATTGAGTATTTACAATGTTTGGTCTCAGTGACGAATACATCAATCTGGACATGCATGCTAAAGGTCAACATGAAGATCAATATGGTTCAAAGACAAGGTACAAGTAGTCTAGGATCCTTTTATATTTTACTGATTTTAGGAGAAAAAAGATGGTAGACCGGATTTTAGGTTCAATGCCGTACTATTAAGAGGGATCACGACTAGTAGCTTGATAGCATGTTATTGTGTCATTTTGATCAATCTAGGATCATGCATACACTCAGAGCTTGTTTTGAAAGCCAACTGTATTTTTTCTCAGAATAATCGGTAGTACCGACGTTGTATTGGTGGTACTACCGCACTACGGTATGACTGGGATAGTAGTACGGTACTACCGTAACCCGTCGTACCTAAATCTTGTTGGCGGTATATTTTTTTACAGAATGACACATTTTTACCTCTATTGCACACCTGGTGAACGGTAGTACCAGAGTTTCCTTGGCGGAATTACCGCATTACGGTATGACCGCAACTTGAGCGGAACTACTGCAACCCGGATATTCTGAAATATAGACAGCGGCACATTTTTTTCCAGAAAGCACTCCTTTGGACCGCAAAGTGAAGCGGTAGTACCGCCCCTGTACTTCGGTATGATCGATAAGCGGTACTACCGCTTGTGCTGAAAAATTATGTGTTTTGCCTCCAACGGTCGTATTTGTTTGTGGGGGTGGGGTATAAATAGCCCTCCACCAGCTCAAGGACAAGTAGAAGAGACTTAATTTAACATCTTTGAGCCAAGAGCATTCTCTCTGCACCTCATACACACTTATTGCATTCATTGTGAGGTAGTTGAGTAAAACTCAAGTCCATTCATTCTAGATTGATCCTTAGCACTTGAGTGTCATCAAGTGAAGATTGCGATTCATTACTCTTAGTGTTTGTTGACACCTAGAAGGCTTGGCGGGAGTTTACGCGGTGATCTCTTCAAGAAGATTGTGAAGAGACCAGGTGCCAAAATTATGATTGGTTCGATGTTCACCATATCCGGAGCGGAGGAATAACAACCTAGTGAAATCGAGAGAAGGCTTAATTCATGGAGCGTGCTTGATTAGTTCAAGCTTCCTCAACGTGTACTAGTGAAGATCGACAAGTCTTCGATACCATGGGAAAAAAACTTCTTTGTCTTCATTGTGGTTAATTCTTGTCTTTACTATTCCGCACTTACATCTTTAGCAATTCTAGTGTGCTTATTTTGCTTAGCTAGAAGTGTATCTAGTATTGACATTAGCTCTTATTTGTCTCTAGTAGCATAATAATTTTATTATCTTTATTATGCTAGGAAGCTTTGTTAGGTTTATCTTGCTTAAAGTTTAAAATTGTTAATTAGTTTTAAAAACCTTCTATCCACCCCCTCTAGTCGGTTATCCTTGATCCTACAAGTGGTATCAAAGCTTAGTCTCTTTATATTTAGACTTAACCATTTAGGGGAAAAAGGATGGCTAGTGAGGGAATGTCAATAGGCAAGACTTCTTTATTTGATGGATCAAATTATGCTTATTGAAAAATTAGAATGTCTATTTATTTAAAGACCATGATCTCAAACATGTGGAGAATTGTTAGTGAGGGTTTCGTTATAACACTTGATCCTACACACCCCATGGATCTTGAGGAACGAAACTCCCACCTCAAATACTCAAGCGATGAACACTCTATTTGGAGTTTTAAATGCCGATGAGTTCAATCGAGTGAGAAACCTTGAAACCGCTCATGAGATATGGACTACGCTCTCGGAAATTCATGAGGGCACATCCACAGTTAAAGAAGCCAAATTGCATAGGCTCCGGATCAAATATGAGACGTTTACAATATTGCCTCATGGAAATATCACCGAGATCTATTCTAGACTCAACAACATTGTAAATGAACTCAAATGTCTTGACACTAACTTGCTCAATGTTGATATTGTGCGGAAGATGCTTAGGGCTCTACCCGATAAATATGAGATGTTGGTGATAGTATTTCTCAACTCTCCCGAGTTGCCAAGAATGACACCAACTAGACTCTTGGGCAATTTCATTACAAATGAGTTGTACAAGAAAGATAAGGAAGAACTATTGGAGTCATCTTCGTCAAATAAGAAAATTGCAGCTTTCAAAGCTAAAGCAGAATCAAGTGATGAAGAGGATGAAGAAGAATACTCCGAGAAAGAATTTGCTCTCCTTGTGAGGAGAATGAAGAAATTCATGAGAAGACGCACTTATCGAAGCTTCAACTTTGACAAAGACAAGAAAGGTCAATCCTCCAACGAAAATAAGCGCTATAGCAATATTCATTGATATGAGTGCAATGAGAAGGGGTACATCGCCTCTCATTGCCCTAACAAAAAGGATAACAAGGGCAAGCTATCCAAGAAGAAGGAGTTCAATGGCAAGAAAAAGCTTTTCAAGAAGCTTCACAAGGACGGTAAAAATGAAGCCCACATTGTAGAGTGGAACTCCGATGAGGAATACACTGATTCTGATTCCGATGAGGATGAGTTCCCCAAGAAGAAGGGACTCGTTGCCATTTCCATGAAGGAGGCTCCATCACTCTTCTCGTCTCCTACATGCCTCATGGCAAAAGGAGATAAGGTAAAATCCCTTGATGACGATTATCTTTCTTATGATGAGCTTATGGATATGCTAGAAAAATTAAATGAATATCTTGGAAAAAAGAAGGCAAAATTTAAGGTCTTGAAGAAAAGCATCTCTATCTTAAAGACTCTTATGAGGAGCTAAAGGAAGCTCATGACTCTCTTCTCCTAAAAGATATTGAAAAATCTTATTCGAATGTTGGAATTATTTGTAATTTATTGAATGAGATGCTTAGAGTATAAGTTGCCTTAAAAGCTATATCCATGTCTAGCACTTCTACATCTTGTGATGACTTGTTGTCTATGCCATGTCGCTCTAAAGGTGATTCAAATACTAATATGGCTAACACATATGATTCCTTGCTTATTGTCGAAAATCATGAGTTAAAGGAGCAAGTCACCAAGCTAAGTAAGAGCTTGGAAAGATGCTTCAAGGGTAAAGCCACCCTTGACAAGCTATTGAGTGAGCAAAGGTGCTCATTCAACAAAGAAGTACTTGGGTATGTGCCTAATAAGGGTAAGAAACCGACAAATAAGCCCGTGAGGTTTGTTAAGCAAAATGGTAAATATTGTTATAAGTACCGAGAAATAGGATATGTACAACAAAATTATCCTATTGGTAAGATATCATCCGTTGGTGTATATGATTCTTAAAGTTATTGCTAGATTTATTGGCACTTCAATTTTAGGCGCTAAAAAGAATGCTATTTGGGTGCCTAAAACCTTAGTCACTAACCTCCGAGGACCCAAACAAATTTGGGTACCTAAAAGAACTTGATTTCCCTTTGTAGGTGAACTACAAGAACAGTGGAAGGCATTGGGTGGTTGATAGCGGTCGCACTCAACACATGACCGGAGACCGGAAGATGTTCACCACATTTGAGAATGGGATGGAAAATGAAAAGATTACTTTTGGTGACAATAGCAAAGGAAAGGTAATTGGTTTGGGTAAAATCGTTGTCTCAAATGACCTTTCTATTTCAAATGTATCTCTAGTAGAAATACTAAATTTTAACTTGCTATCCGTTGCTCAATTGTGAGATCTTGAATTAATTTGCCCATTCTCTATAGATGAAATAATCATTTCAAAAGAAAAGGAAAATGAATTGGTTATCAAAGGATTTAGATTTAAAAATCTTTACTTTGTTGATTTTTCTTCAAATGATTTATGCTTAAAAACTTGTTTAATTGCAAAAACATCTTTGGGTTGGTTATAGCATAGAAGACTATATCATGTGGGAATGATCCAACTCAAAAAGCTTTTCAAACATGACTTAGTGGTTGGGCTGAAGGACGTAAAGTTTGAGAAAAATAGATTATGTAGCGCTTGCTAAGCCGAGAAGTAAGTTGCGAACCCTCATCCTTCTAAAAATATCATGTCAACTTTTAGGCCATTAGAGCCTTACATATGGATTTGTTTGGCCAACAATATATAAAAGCATCGGGGTAATAGCTATCGTTTAGTTGTTGTAGATGATTACTCGAGATATACATGGATATTCTTTCTACATAACAAGGCCGAAGCCTCTGTCATTTTCAAAAGTTTTGCAAAAATGGCTCAAAATGAATTTGATTTTAAAATTAAAAAATCTATAGTGATAATGGTTTTGAGTTCAAGAACACTAAAATTAAAGATTATTGTGAAGAACTTGGAATAAAGCATGAACTTTCCACAACCTACACTTCGGAGTAAAATGGAGTTGTAGAAAGGAAAATCGAACATTAATTGAAATGGCTAGAACAATGCTTGATGAATATAATAGTTCCGATAGTTTTTGGGCGGAAGCAATTAACACCGCTTGTCATGCCATAAATCGTCTTTATTTGCATCGCCTTTTGAAAAAGACTTCTTATGAGCTTTTAATTGGAATTAAATTGAACATCTATTAGTTTCGTGTATTTGGTTGCAAATGTTATATTTTGAAAAAAGGTGTTCGTCTTTTAAAATTTGCAAGTCGATGCGATGTTGGTTTATTGCTTGGTTATTCGTCAAATAGCAAAACTTATCGTGTCTTTAATAAAACTAGCGGCATAGTTGAAGAAAGATATGATATCCAATTTGAGAAAACTAACGGCTCTCAAGAAGACTAAGATGAATTGGATGATATAGGTAATGAAGCTTTGAGGGAAGCAATGAAAAACATGCAAATTAGAGATATCAAACCAAAAGAAGATCCAAATAGTCCATCATCTTCCACACAAGTCGAACCTTCCACCTCTACCTCTACAAATCAAGTTGACATTGGAGAAAATGATATCAAGGAAGATGATCAACTATCCAACCTAACACCAATAATTCACAATGCTATAGCTAAAGATCATCCAATAGACCAAATATTGGGTGACGTGAGCAAGAGTGTTCAAACTCATTGTCGTGTTGCTTCGTTTTGTGAACATTACTCTTTTGTTTCTTCTATTGAGCCAAAATATGTAGATGACGCACTAGAAGATCTGGATTGGGTGAATGCAATGCATGAAGAACTAAATAACTTCGCCCGAAATAATGTTTGGACAATGGTGGAGAAACCTAAGGAGCACAACGTGATTGGCACAAAATGGGTCTTATGCAACGAACAAGATGAAAATGGAGTTATGGTAAGAAATAAGGCAATGTTAGTTGCTCAAGGGTATACTCAAGTCGAGGGTTTAGACTATGATGAAACATCTGCACCGTAGCTAGACTTGAGTCTATTTGTATATTACTTGTGTTTGCATCAAGTTTTGATATTAAGTTATTTCAAATGGATGTTAAAGGTGCTTTCTTAAATAGTGAAATAACCGAACTTGTATATGTTGAATAACCTCCGAGTTTTGAAGATCTTGAAAATCCTAATCATGTGTATAAACTCTCCAAGGTGCTATATGGCTTTAAGCGAGCTCCTATAGTATGGTATGAGCACCTTTGAGATTTTTCACTCTGAAAAGGATTCGAAATTGGAAAGGTTGATACAACATTTTTTGATAAAATAATTGATGATAATTTCTTTGTATGTCAAAATTATGTTGATGATATCATATTTGGGTCTACTAACCAATATTTTTACAAGGAATTTGGTGATATGATGTCTAGAGAGTTTGAAATGTCCATGATAGGAGAGCTAAGCTATTTTCTTGGATTACAAATCAAGCAACTTGAAGACGGGATATTTATAAGCCAAATGAAGTATGTGAAGGATTTATTCAAGAAGTTTGGCATGGAGGATGTAAAACCTATCAAGACTCCCATGGCGACAAATGGTCATCTTGATCTCAATAAGTGAGGTAAACCAGTAGATTTAAAGCTTTATAGATCTATGATTGGTAGTTTGCTTTATCTTACCGCATCTAGGCCCGACATCATGTTTAGTGTATGCATGTGTGCACGTTTTCAAGCAACACCAAAAGAATATCATTTGGTGGTCGTAAAAAGAATTCTAAGATATTTAAAGTATTCCTCTAGCATTGGCTTGTGGTATCCTAAATGCGCTAAATTTGATTTAATTGGATATTCGAATTCGGATTATACGGGTTGTAAGGTGGATAGAAAGAGCACCTCCAGAAGTTGCTAATTCTTAGGAAGGTTTTTAGTTTCATGATCTTCCAAGAAACAAAACTCCGTAGGCCTTTACACCGTCGAAGCCGAATATGTATCCACTGGAAGTTGTTGTGCACAATTATTATGGATGAGGCAAATTTTGATGGATTTTGGAATAAAATTCGACAAAATACCATTTTTGTGTGATAATGATAGTGCAGTGCAAATAGCCAACAATCCAGTTCAACACTCGAGAATCAAGCATATAGATATACACCACTATTTCTTGAGAGATCATGTGGGCAAAGGAGATATTGTTATTAGCTACATTCATACCGAAGATCAATTAGCAGATATTTTCACCAAACCATTAGATGAAGGCCGTTTTTGCAAATTGAGGAATGAATTAAATGCCATAGACCATTCAAATATTATTGGAACTCACGCCTCATGCACCGTGCTTCTATTTGGAATTATTTGAGTTTTTTAAGAAAGGTATTTTTCAAATATTTTTCTAAAAAACCTATATGTTCATAAAAATTATGTTCCTAGATAGACATTAGTTCCTTAAATGCATAATGATCCTGAATAATATTTATTTGAGTGCAAAAAAAGGATCATTTGCATATTTCTCTAAATCCAATGTCCATTCCTGAAGTTCTAGATTTTTTGGAACTACTGACAGTATAACGACGGTATTACCGCGTCGCAGTACTACCGTCATATAACCAGCGGTACTACCGCGTCGCTTGTTAAAAGGCTTTATCTGCTCGCTAGGGTTTTTACTCTTTCACCTCTCTCCTGAGCGGATGTACCACCCTTCTACCACACTTCCTTCTCGGTTCCCCTCTCTCTCTCACCGAAGGATTCTCAAACCTCCTCGAAAATATGCAAATCTCATCGGGTTTTCAATGATACCTGTTGATCTCTTGCATCCTTAGGGTATCACTCCTTCCAATCTTAAGGTAAAGATCTTCAATCCTCTCTTTTTCGCCTTACCTTCGAACCCTAGGTCACAATTAGGGGTAATTGAGAATATGGATGATTCAATACATTTTTCTCGGGCAAAATTGCGAACCTAGTGTCTTGTGATGTTTGCGCATATATTCCATGGATTCAGTTCATTAGAGGATACCAAAAATCCAAGCAATGTCGTGCCCTAGAATGTGTTATGAGAAAGCGGTACTACCGCTCGTCGTGCGCGGAACTACTGTGGTGCCGTCGTACCAGCCTGTGAATGGCGGTACTTCCGCAGCTCGGTACTACTGTCACTTGAATGACGGTATTACCGATTTCCCTGACAAAGAAGATAACTCATTCCATTCAAAATTAAACCTACTTTGGTTGATCTCTTGTTCTCTCTGAAATGTATCCTTTCTATTTGAAGATGCCAAGAACAAGGATTGCCACTCGCAAGTCCTATGGTGCTTCCAGAGGTCTATCATCTTCTTCTCAGCCACATGCAGCTCCTGCTTCTGATCAAGCAAATCCAGAGGAGCGACAAAATGGTATAGAAGACAGAGGCAAAGGTTGTACATACAACGATTCAGAAAATGAGAGGAGCTCATCCGAGGAAGAAACTGACGCAGCTATAGAATGTGACGAAGAGATGGGAGAACCTGAGGAACAACACATCAATTTAAGAACTATCACTGCAGATGAATATGCCATAATGCATCACAGAAATTACTTTGTGCTTCCATGGTCATCTCAAAGCCCTAAGTTTCACACCAGTTTCCAGGAATTGGTTTATCAGCAGATTTATGGACCCAATAGACAGTTTGCTGACCATAAGTGGGTAAATTGGCAACATCTTAACTCCCTGGACAAGTATGAAGGGACATATCGGCTTTTTCAAAGAGCCGGTATTCATGACCTAGTCACACAAAAGTGCGACTATGATGATGAGATAATTAGGTAATTCTATGCTACTCTGTATGTATCTCTAGATTTCAGTGAACTGGCATGGATGACAGGGACAACTTATTTGGATTGCCAAAGAGATGAGTTTGAGCTCACCTGAAGGACAGAGTCTAGAAACTTTGAGAAAATTTATGATAAACCTGCTCTTTTGGTTCCAGCATGGATAGAGCATTATGATGAGAATGTCAGGTATGCTCCAGGAATGATTGGCGGTCTCCTGCCTATTCCCAGCTTAGTCAGCAGGATTATTAATCATACAATTCTCCCTAAGAGCGGGAACTTTGATGCTATAAGAGGACATGCTTGGAATATAATAGATAATATTATGCATGGGAGAAAATTTAATATGGTAGATGTAATCCTTAGGGAGATTGCCTCTTCTAAGAATGATCGAGTCCAAAGGACAAACTATGCTCTATACATCATGGCTTTCATCATCCGAAAGACTAGATATCACGGTGCTTGGGATATGTCCACAAGCAGTACAAGCCATGCGAGGGTCCTCCTATTCTTGCTGATATTCTGTTGGATCGAAAGGGCGACTAGAGGGGGGGTGAATAGGAGCACGCTCACTTTTTCACCAATAATGGATTCAATAATTTCACTCCAGTAGCTATGGAAGTTATGAAGATCAGTGTATCAATACAGCGGAAGACTAATATTAAATCCAATATAAACCCCTAAGCAATACGACAAAAACAGCAAAGATTACAGCGAATCAGTACACTGCCGGTCGGACCGCTGTCTAACTGGCGATCGGATCGATTTCCTACCGGTCTGACCGGTGGGACACGACAGTCTGACCGTCGGGCTCCAGAACAGAAAAACAACCCGATGACGAAGTTGCAAATAAATGAAACTTTTGATCTACAACTCCAAACTTGATGAAACTTGGAACACACCTTCTCTATGATATCAGGAAGCTACTCCAACGAAGATTGTGATAATTCTTGGAAGAATAAAGGTGCAAAACCGGGTCAAAATAAAAACTAGGTCAAAACTCTTGTTCGTGGGTGATTGATGATCAAGATGATCCTAGATAGACTCCCACACGTCACAGCAAGCTAGATCACGTGAAGAAACCAAGCAAAAACTCAGGGATCAAAGAAAGACCCAAAATCATCAAATAGAGAGAAAGAACGCAATGAGACAAAACATTGATCAAACTTTCCTTTGATTGATTGATATTGTTGGACCGAAAAGGCGACTAGAGGGGGGGGTGAATAGGAGCATGCTCACGTTTTCACAAATAATGGATCTAGTAATATTTTACTCCAGTAGCTATGGAAGCTATGAATATCAGTATATCAGTGCAGCGGAAGACTAATATTGAATCCAATAAACACCCCTAAGCAAGACTACAAACGATCAAAACACAAGATAACAACTATCCATGCGCTGCCGGTTGGACCGCTGGCCTTGGTAGCGGACCGATTCGAGCCGGTCGACTGTAGCTACTGGGCGGTCGACCGACCTCTAGAAACGTAAGAAACGACCCGAGATGGCGAAGATGAAAATAGATGTAACTTTTGATCTACTAATCCAAACTTGATGAAACTTAGAACACACCTTCTCTATGATATCAAGGACCTATTCCAATTGAATATTATGATAATTCTTGGAAGAATAAAGATCCTTTTCTGTTTGATCAAAGAAGGGTTCAAAACCGGGTCAAAACAAAAACTTGATCCAAGATCTTGCTCGTGGGTGATTGATGATCAGGATAATCCTAGATAGGTTCCCACACGTCACAACAAGCTAGATCACATAAAGAATTTAATAAAAAACTCTCAGATCAAAGAAAAAACCAAAATCATCAAATGGAGGACAATGCTCAATACAAGAACACGAAAATCACATCAAACTCTATAAACCCTAGCCTCCACCAAAGCTCTCCCTAAGAAAATTAGAGTTTCCAAAATAGCAAAAAGGTGAAGCAATGGTGCAGCCACCACCCTCTCCTATTTATAGTGGAGCCTTAAACCTTCTAGAAGTTTGATCCTATTGGGCTCCTGTTAAGGCCCAAAACAAACGGGACACATACACACGTAATTTAAAGCGCCGTCTTTATCTCTTCTTGACCTAACTAGCTACACCTTGCGCCATCTTGCGCCTCGGATTAGCTAATAGGTCACCCTTGTTCATCTTGCATCACGCTTGAGTACATTGACCTCACCCGGCATCATCGATCGTTCTGGACCTCAGCTCTCCAAGCCTAGTCCCGATCATCCTCGCCGTTGACCGTCGTTGACCAACAAGCAACCAATTGTCACATCATCCTAAGATCTGGAGCATATCCCTATGATATCCACAATCTCCCCCTTGATGAACACATTGGCAATAATCCAGAAAATGTAACTTGGAGGTTTGAAAAGTGAAATACTTTCGTTTTCGCACAAAGGCACAACTTGGTCCATAAACAAGAAAAAGCAATGAAAATGACCAAGCTGGCATCAGAATAGCATAGGCATGTGAGATAAGACAAAAGAAAGCATAAAAACTTTAATTTCCATAAAAGAGTAAAAAATCTCACTTAAGGTCCATATGAAAGATCAATTGTTCAATTGACCTATGATCATTGTGAGGATTAATAAATGCAATTCAAGTTCAGAAGAATCAATAAGACAATAAGAATATAACAGATTTGTGTTGGAAGGTTTGTGTTGTGTGACGAAATTGGTCCTGGTTCGCCTCTTTCTTTTGAGAAAGGATCAACAGATTTGTGTTGCAAGGTTTTTGCAAAGTATAATTTTGGCAACCGTTGTTGGAGGATAAGAAATTATAGTGGCGAGATTTTGCTACCAAACTATTGGAGGAGTAGTAACAGATGATTTGGTTTTGATCTGTACCTCTTGAAGGAAATTTGATTCACGTGGAATGTTTGGCTTCGCAGTAAGTCGGAATAGTGTTACGACTGAGTAGAACCTATGGTATAGAGAAATTCAAGAACTTCAGTTCATGTTAAAAGGTTGGGGATTATCGAAGGAATGGAGACCTTGATTAATTTTATAGAGTAACGCAATTGGATAATATTACGAGATTATGTGGGTAATTTATGAGGATGTCAATAAGTGAGTATGTTATAATTGCAATTTTGTTGTACAGGTCTTGTAGGTTAAATCTGGGCATTGAATTTTTATGCTAGAACTTTGGTCACTCAATGATTGTGTGTAGAGAGAGTGGAATAATAGAGTTTTCTGAGCAGTGGTATGATAATTGATAGAACCCTTCTGATGTAGTACATGAGCGGGTGCACTGAGGATTCTGAGTTGTTATTGAAAAAAATAGAGGTAATGTGATTGTGTGTGATCTACTGTGTGGCGCTTTAGGAGCCTTCTATCAAATCGATTCTGTTAGTAGAATGAGTTACCTAGAGTATTCGGTGGGTTCCATAGAACCTCTCCACAATGGTGTGGATGATGGATCTCAGTTGAGCATAATTTGAGGATGTTTAATTAAGAGGTTTCAGCTCATATGGTATACGATGAATTCGAATTCCAATGTTCGAGAGAAGTTTTATTCCTAAAAGATAAACTGAGTAAAATGATATTTACTCGGATAATAAGGTGTTTTCTTGATTCTCGTTCGAGTTTTGTATTGCTGACTGGTGTTTTCTGCAATTTGAGTTGGCGCTGTGTTGGCACGTTGATTCTTTCCAATTCAGATAAACCGCAAGAAGTATTTGGTTTGGTCATTCGAGTGATTTTTTCTTTGGTTGTCGTGGTGTTCATTTGTAACCTGCCTATTTGGAAATGGATTAGTTTCCGAAATGAATTGTCAAATTTGGAATTTAACTTTTTGGTGGAGAGTTAGCATTGTGTGGATGCGATGAGGACTCTCTATTTTCAGTTGGATTCTCTTCATTTCCGAAATGTTGCAGAAATTACAAAGTTGGCATATCATGTTGTCCGTCTCGGGTTCATACGCGAAGTACGCAACATCTGGTGTGTCCTGACGCAGGGTATTCAATGTTTTGTGCAACCCGGTGTCGAGGGGGTACTTGAGGCATCTGGAGCGTGAGGTTTTATTAGAACCGTCGAACCACGAGTCAGACCGTCGAGTCAGATCGTGCTATCGAGTCCTGCCTGTGGGGTGGTTCCGAAAAGATCGGGATGAATAATACAGCGTAAAACGTTAGTTAGTAAAGGTGCGGTGGGCGCATCGCACCGAGCGGAAGCGGCGGGAGCTGAGTCCATAAGCTAATTGTTGATGCCCTTTGAGTAGAACGGCAGATAGAATTCGGGGTCGAATTCTGTTTAAGGTGGGTAGAATGTAATACCCCAAAATTTATTCAGGCGAATAGGAGAGTATTCGGGAGAAAGAATTAAATAGTGATTACAATATTCAATGATCATAAGGTGGTTTCCGCGAATTCCCGACAACCTGGGCCTTGGGCCACGGCCCATGAGGCCCAAGAGGGGGCCGGCGAAAGGGGGGATGACCTTCCCCCAAAAACCCTAAACCACCTTCCCCCTTCCTCCTTTCCCCCACTTGGAGCCGCCACCCTCCTCCCTGCCGTGCGCCACTTTCTCCTTCCCCCTGCGCCATATTTGTTCATCAGATTTGGCTAAGTTCCGTACGTTTTATTATCTGTCCACCTCTTAGAAAGTTGTAGCCCTTGGTCTTAGCTTTCTTTAGGCACCAAGATCATCTAATTTGGAGTTACGATTTCGGAGATATGGTAGTTTTACCGCAACTGTCCAGGAGAGCTGACGTGATTTGACAGATTGTCTTGTCGGGCCATTATGAATTATTTAGAGGCCGAATCAGAAATAACACCCAAAATTAATATTGTCGATAATTCAGTAAGCTTTCCAGGTTGATAAAGAACATAATTTTTAGAGTTGTCAACAAAAAGTTATGAAATTTTTACCGTCGCTGTGTTCTGACTGTCAGATTAATAGGACAGAGAACTTCATCTGAACCTTAGGGTTAATAGAAAGCCCAGTCAGGGGACTTTCCCAACTAAGTTATTGTAGCCCTTTAAATAATCTTTCCAACTTGGTAAAGATCACCTCCAATGGATCTGTAGTATGAAATTTAGGCTATTTTTCCTTGCTGCTGTTCTGTAGTCTGGTCAGATGTCTGTCAGGCACTTTCAATTGCAGATTAGCCTTATGTACGGGTATAATTAGAAAATCTTGTCTCCTAGTGTTTTGAAGGTTTATTTGTTAAGTTTCATTGGGCGCTAGTTTCATATCGTTTTGAGTCACAGATAATTAATTATGATTTTTCTTGTACTGCTGTGCAGTAGGATGGGAAGGTGGCTGAATAGTGTAATGTCAGTTTAACTCCGTTAATTGTGTTGGTTAGTCGGAGGGTTAGTGTAGGTCTCCTGTAGCTAAGTCGTGCCATGTTATCCTTATTCCAAATATATACTTGTGTAGGCGGCGAGGCATCGCGTGTGGGAACACCTTCGTTGCTTGCTAACGCGTCACGACGCGAAAGACAAGTACATTGAAATTATTTACATTGATGAATGATGTGTGTTTGTGTTCATGCTAATATTTCTATGATCCATGTTTTCAAGCAAAGATGTTAATCAATATTCATATTCCATTACATGCAATTCCAATGTGTTAAGATATATTGATTTCTGTGGAACGCTCATTGTTGGTTGTTGTCTTAGATGAGTTGATGATCCATGTTCATATTCCATGATGTACATTCCATTCCTATTTGATAATCCATGAGGAAGAAAGTGATAAAATTCATTGCATATGTTTATTCAATTCATGTTTTGTTCATATGCATTCCACGGGAGTGGATTTGTAAAGACCCATCAACTCCAGTATGGGCATGTAAGACCCACCATTCCAATACGGGCAATTTCGGACACCCGTATGAAACGTTCTACATACGGTAATTTGGTCCCCGGACTTTGTTAAGTACGGGCTTAAGTGAACACCGACGGATGTCTCAATCGCTATGCCGGTATGAGCATGTGTTAGTCCATTCCTTTCAATACATCCATTAGTTCCATTCATATACATAAGTTTTCAGAGATTAATTCTTAATTCGTAATGTGACTGACTTGTTCATAACCTGGTATGTTCAATTGTTTTTTTACTTGCTGAGTTTCGACTCACCCTTGTTTTTCTGTGTTTATTTAGGTGAATCTTGTTGATGATAATGGTAATGGGAGGGAGTAGACCAGCACATTCCACACATTTCATTACATTATATTTTCATTAATGGATTCAACTATGTTAATCTTTGATGAGAGATGAACTGTAATAAGTAATGTTTAGACTTCATGTCATGTCTTTCCATGATTAGTTCCTTGATTATTCACCATTGATGAATTGGTTATTTTCACCTCGTTACCATGGTATTGTTGTCTGATTAGAGGCATATTGAACCTTATTCCGTAATTTGATGGTATGTTGTATCTTTAGGTAGCATCTTGGCTTCCGAATAGCCAGGGTGTTACAGTTGGTATCAGAGCGGGCTTTAGTTCCGTGGTAAACAAAGTATTAAAATGACACACTGTGCACAGTAGGTGGGTTTGGGAAATCTATTGCTTCCGTATTTCTAGTAATGTGGTTCATTATATTGTACTGTATCAAATTGCTTCTGTGCTATCTTTCTTGTTGTTAATCTATGATATAATGTGATATCCTATATATATGAATTTATTCTATGATTGTCATGGGATGATCCTATATATTCATAATTGATTGCATTAGTTATGCGTATCGGCAGCGGACGTTGAGCAGTTGAGTTCGTGGTTGTTGTCCTAGGTTTTGCCAGGCTACACCACTGTTCGTGGTATGAAATTAGAGAAGTTCTTACCCCTTTTCCATAAGTTCTGGGTTGAGCATGAGCTCGTTGATGAATTTGTTGTCTTTCTCGAGCTTGTATCTGGTTTCCTAGTTGTAGTTTCTTACAATTCATGAGTTTCTTTTGAATGGGGGTTTTAATGAAGTGGGTAAGCTCCAGTAGATCTCTGACCGTTCTTTGAAACAATTATTGTTCTATCGATTATTGTGATATTTCTGCTCCACGTGAGCGTAGTTAAATTGCTAGATTTATCTTTTCACGGAAGTTTTGTTTTACCCCTATTGGAAAATTTAACTCATTTGCTCGCTTAGAATTTCGGGCATTGGGAGATTTCTTTTGCAAGTTCTTTATTAAGGGTGCATTGACCTTGCATATTTCTTTTAGGGTTACTTTAGAAAGTTGTTCTCTTCCTTGATTTCTGAATTTGGCGAATTCTTGTCCGGTGGTGGTTGATGAATTTCTCTTGGGTTCATGGTTCCTGGTAGTTGATGAGATTCAATGGATCTTTAATGGTTCTTTAAAACTATTAATATTTTTTTCGACTGTTGAATTTCTATTACTACAAGTGATCCTCGTCAATTGGCAACATTGATATTGCCATGGTTGTTCCTTCTTCTCATTGGAAAAGAGCGACTCATTTACTCGTTTGATAGTTTATATAATGAGAGTTCCTGTTGCAAGTTCGTTAACACGAGAAAGCATTGGTTCCATGTAATTCTTTGGATCATTCTGCTTGTTGAAGTTTAATGCATATCTTTTCTGAAGATTAATGCATATCTTTTCTGAAGAAAGGTGTTAAAACCCTTTTGTGGTGCTTTGTTGTGATTAAGTCGGAGATGGTAATCAAACCAATTGGTTGGCGACGGGTTTCTATTGGTTCCTAGATAGTTTTCAAAACAATTATTGTCTTTCTGGCTGCTGAGCTCTCTTTGCTACTTGCAAACATTATTATTGACAAGATCATTCTTTTTATGAGGGTTCTATCTCTCTTGTTGATTAAGGGGACCTGGTTAACCGTTTGATATTTTAGATAACGGGAATTATCTTTTGCAAAGTTTATTGAAGAAATTTCGACTCTGTTCATTTCTTTTGGAGTAGTTGGAGTGTTGGAGTTTAGAACCTCCCTTTGAAAAGAAATGACGAAACCCTTTGTCAAGTTTTGTGAGGGGTTGTAAGTAAATAAGCTAATTGATAATCTATGAGTTCAACCTGGATTATTAGCATGATGCATATTTAATCTTGACTGATGTCCTCAGTAGCGTAGCTGGTTAGCTAGATTTACCTATTTTTCTTGGCATGCTAAGATTGTTGAAACCTTATACTTTTACCACATTGAGATTTCTAGCTTTTAAAGTCAGTACCTTCTTCTCATTTGGAGTTTGTTCTTCTTCTCGTGCGGGTCATGTGACCTCAACTGTGGACTTCCCATATGTTTTCTGAGCTCATTGCCAAATTGGTTTTCCCCTTGGTCCAGTGTTTGTTGCGAGTGGTAAATGATTTTTCTAGTTAGCGAAAATCATTTTAATGTGCCTCTTGTTTTGAGAAATATTCAACCCATTCTTTTCGTATGGGTCTTTCGAGGTGTTTTTGTAACACCCTGACTATAAGGAAGTCAAGATGTCACCTACAATCACTACTCTTCAAATGAATAACATCAAATCGCATGATATTATGGAGCAAGTATTAAGAATATATGTAATCAAGCATTCATCCTCAAGACTTAATCAACGAAATGGAAGTAGACAATTCAGAAAGATATGGTAAACAATGCCATGACGGCTTATTACAATGCAATACAAATCATAATTAACGACAATAAAAGACCTCAATTTGATTGATATATGAGAGTGAGTGCAACGTGATGAACTACCCTCCACAAGATCATTCTTCCTTGTCATTTACCTAAATAAGACAATAAAGCAAGAATGAGCCAAAGACTCGACAAAGCAACCGTATGTAACCGAGAAGCATACCATGAGCAATATATCACAAACATAATTTGAACAACTACTGAAACGAATTTATGAATGGATGAAGTGGAATGGTGCATTGAAGGAAATGGACATAATGCAAAGATATATCTGGTATAGCGAGTGAAGCACCGTCGGTGTTCACTTAAAGTATTCGTATGAAGAACGTTTCATCGATCGTCCAACGTGGCCCACATTGGAATGGTGGACTCACGTAACGTGGCCCACATTGGAATGGTGGACTCACGTACCCATCTTGGAATTGATGGGATTTCAAGTGCCCATACTGGAATTGATGGGTCTTACCAAAATAATGTATGCATGTCATGATGATCCCATGTCAATATTGAATAGTAATCATAAATGAAAAGAACACATGACATTCATCTACAAACACGAACAAGTGTAAGCATTCATTCACACATCATACATGACATCAAACATTGAATACAAATTACTTGCCTGGCGCGTTGCAACGGGTTGGGAGGTAATTGAGATACCCCTCCACTCACCGCTTCACCGCCTACAATATAAATAATCGAAATGAGGACAAGCGAGTATGGAAAGGCTACACGTGTCCTCCCTCCATCTCTAACCAAACTAACCCAATAAAAGTTCAATTTGATCAATTTACCCAAACATTTCAATTATCACTAATCTGGAAGTTTTACTAGAAAATTCACCAATAAAAAAACCGTAAGTCCAAAAGACCTGAAACCAGTGCTCAAATTTTCTTAACTTAACTGGCTACAAAACTCTAGTTGATGGTAAACTCTAATTCGGCCATTACAGAGGTCTAACCATCCATTGAAAAACTACAACTGCAGTCTGCCCAGAAATCTGAACAGCCCTAAAGAAAATGCTCTAACTTTTAAACCACTGATCCAAATAAAGTGATTTTTATCAGCCTGGAAACATGGTGAAATTATCTTCAAAAACCTAGTTGGGTGGGCGACCTGATTCGGACTCTAACTAGATCAAAACCTAGGTGCAACCGACTATACCCATCAGTTTTGACAGACAGACCAGCGTGTAGTAAAACAGCCATAACTTTTAATCTACTGGGTGAAAATTCGTGATCCAGGTGCCAAAAGAAAGCTAATTAAATAAGGAACAAAACTCTAGAAGGCGAGAACATCCAATTCTGCCTCTAAGGCACCCAAAACCGAGTTGCAACATTCTGTACAGAACCGATCTACTAACAGAGATTACGCGATACTACCAAAAACATTGAATCGACAACTCTAATGCAATCAAACAGCGATGGGGTCTCTCGTTACCCTTGTAGACCCGAAGAACGACGATGAACAATTTCCCGAAGCCTTCCCCTCTCCTTCTTTGGCCAACCCCAAATCAGCGACCCCGCGGAAGCCCGGCGAAGGAAGAACCGAAGGTGAAGACGTGGAGGATCGGGAGTGCAGCTCGAGGAACACCAATGGCGGCCACCACCGGAGGAGGAGCCTAGGAGGAGGTGCTGCGCCGTGAGGAAGGGAGGGGAGAGGAAGTGGCGGCTTGGGGAGGAGGAGAATGATTTAGGGTTTTGGGGGGGGGGGGAAATGGTGCCCCCCCCTTTTGGCCTTTTGGCCGGCCCCTACATGGGCCGGCCGGCCCCCTCATGGGCCACCTGGGTCGCGCACTGCGGCCCAGGTTGTCTGGCAATAACAAATAACCCCCCCAAAGATTGGAATTTTCCGACGAAATCAATCTCTGTTACTCTCTCCGACCTCTTTCTTTCTACCGAACAATTCTGGAGTATTACAGTTTTCTAATTGTTGTTGTGAGATTGATGTTACTACTTGTAGTAATTTGTTCGCCTTTGGTGATATCGTTCAAATGAAAATATTTCAAGTTTAGATTTCGTGGTACATTGGAACTCTTGAATCATCTAGTAGCTGAAATTATTTTGGGTAAATTGAGGTATTGGATGGTTCTGTTGCTTCTTAAGATGTTCGTATGATGTTAAACTTAAAGGCTCTTTGGTCTGAGTTGGCAATGTGAGGTTGCAATTAAAGAAATTTATGTTGGTTCCTTTAAGAGTAGAATAATCTGCTTGTTTTTCGTGAAAACCCGTAATTGAAAAATGTCTCGGGTTTGGTGGCTGAGATAATTTGGATCTCATGTTTCATGTGAAGCTGAACTGTTCTGAGCAAATATGACCTGTTGAAGGATTTTATTGTTTCTTAATTAGATCTTGTGGTTTGGACTAAAGACTCTATCTTGTTCGTTGTGGCAAAGTGTTGTTAGCAAAGGATTAATTTCAGTGCTAAAGGAAAGAGTGCAGTAGGAGTATTTGAGAATTGAGTCAAGTTTTGTAGCTTGTGGTTATTTGAATCATACGTAAATTTTTCGCTCTTTTCACTCAAGAGATGCTGAGTTTCAATCGTAATATTATTTTCTTTTTGGTCGTTACTTGTTAATTCTTTTTTTGAGGGATGTGTGCCCTCATCTGTGAACTCAACTTTTGTTAAGCTTCGACCAGAAGTTGATTAAAGTGTAGCATAATATCACCTTTCTCGACATGGTCTCTAAGGAAGTGATAGCGAATATCTACGTGCTTGGTCCTAGAGTGTTGCACAGGGTTCTTAGCAATATTAATGGTAGAAGTGTTATCACATAAAAGAGGAACAATAGCAAAATTTAACCCATAATCCTTAAGAGTGGTTACCATCTACAAAATCTGACTACAACAACTAGCAGCAGTTACATATTCAGCTTCAGCAGTGGATTGTGCAACAAAAGACTACTTCTTAGAAGACCAAGATACAAGAGAAGTGCCTAGAAAGTTACAAGTGACTGAGGTACTCTTCCTATCAAGCCGACAGCCCGCAAAATCAGAATCAGAAAACCCCGAATAGACAAAGATGATAAACATGAATACCAAATGCCATACAAAAGGGTAGAGTGTAAATACCTGAATATGCGCTTAACAGCTTGGCGATGGGAAGTCCTCGGAGACACCTGAAACCTCGCACAAAGTTAGACCGTGAAGTGGATGTCCGGTCTCGAGGCCGTCAAATACAGAAGGGAACCGATCATGCTGCGGTTGTAATACCTCATTTTATCCAGCTAGGTTATTTTGTTTCAATTGTCTGGAAATTTTATTCGAAATCGAGATTTTCAACTTTCCGGAATCGAATCGGTAAAAAGAAAGAAGTCGGAGGGGGTAAAAGAAACATCTTTCGTCGGATTTTCCAAACAGCGGGGGGGGGTATTTGTTATTGTACGTCAACTTGGGCGCGGGCAGCGGCCAGTGGCCCAAGAGGGCCGCCGGCCCATGTAGGCCGACCAAAAAGGGGGCGCCACTCCCAACCATAGCCGGCCTCCTCCTCCCTCCCCCAAGCCGCCACCTCCTTCCCCCTCTCCCCCACACGGCGCAGCACCTCCTCCTAGGCGCCTCCTCCTCCGGTGGTCGCCGCCATTGGTGTTCCCCTAGAGCTGCACTCCCGATCCTCCACGTCTTCACCTTCGGTTCTTCCATCGCCGGGCTTCCGCGTTTCCCTCGGGGTCGCTGTTTTGGGGCCGGCCATTGAAGGAGAGGAGCAACCTTCGGGAAGTTGATCCTCGTCGTTCTTTGGGTCTACAAGGGTAAAGAGAGACCCCATCGCTGTTTGATTGCGTTAGAGTTGTCAATTCAATGTTTTTAGTAGTATCGTTTAATCTCTGTCAGTAGATTGATTCGGTCCAGAACTTTGTAACTCGGTTTTGGGTGTCTTAGAGGCAGAATTGGATGTCTTCACCTTCTGGAGTTTTGTTCCTTATCTCATTAGCTTTCTTTTGGCACCTGGATCACGAATTTTCACCCAGTAGATTAATAGTTATGACTGTTTTACTACGTACTGCTCTGTCTGTCAGAAATGCTGGGTATAGTCGGTTGCACCTAGGTTTTGATCTAGTTAGAGTCAGAATCAGGTCGGCCACCCAACTAGATTTATGAAGATAATTTAACCATGTTTCCAGGCTGATAAAGATCACTCTATTTGGATCAGTGGTTTAAAAGTTAGAGCCTTTTCTTTAGGGCTGTTCTGAATTCTGGGCAGACTGCAGTTATAGTTTTTCATTGGATGGTTAGACCTCTGTAATGGCCGAATTAGAGTTTACCATCAACTAGAGTTTTGTAGCCAGTTAAGTTAAGAAAATATGAGCACTGGTTTCAGGTCTTTTGGACTTACGGTTTTTTATTGGTGATTTTTCTAATAAAACTGCCAGATTAGGGATAATTGAAATGTTTGGGTAAATTGATCAAATTGAACTTTTATTTGGTTAGTTTGGCTAGAGATTGAGGGAGGACACGTGTAGCAATGCCATATTCGTTTACCCTCATTTCGATTATTTTTATATTGTAGGCGGTGAAGCGGTGAGTGGAGGGGTATCTCAATTACCTCCCAACCCGTTGCAGCGCGGCAGGCAAGTAATTAGTATTCTATGATTGATGCAATGTATGATGTGTGAATGAATGATTATACTTGTTGTATTTGTAGATGAATGCCATGTGTTTCTTTTCATTTATGAGTACTATTCAATATTGACATGGGATCACATCATGACATGCATACATTACTTTTGTAAGACACATCAATTCCAGTATGGGCACCTGAAAATCCCATCAATTCCAGGATGGGTACGTGAGTCCACCATTCCAATGTGGGCCACGTTGGACGGTCGTATGAAACGTTCTTCATACGATTACTTTAAGTGAACACCGACGGGTGATTCACTCGCTATCTTAGTATATCTTTGCAATATGTCCATTTCCTTCAATGCACCATTCCACTTCATCCATTCATAAATTCGTTTCGATAAATGTTCAAATTATGATTGTGATATATTGCTCATAGTATGTTTGATTGTCACATCTGATTGCTTCTTTGAGTCTTTGGCTCATTCTTGCTTTATTGTCTTATTTAGGTAAATGACAAGGAAGAATGATCTTGTGGAGGGTAGTTCATCACGAGGCACTCACTACCTTAAATCAAACAATTTGAGGACTTTTACTGTCGTTAAATATGACTTGTGTTGAATTGTAATAAGCCATCATGGCCTTGTTTACCATATCTTTTCTGAATTGTTTACTTCCATTCCGTTGATTAAACTTGATGATGAATACTTGTTTAGTATAATCTTAATACTTGCTTCACCTTATCATGTGTTTTGATGTTAATCATTTAAAGAATAGTGGTTGTAGGTGACATCTTGACTTCCTTATAGTCAGGGTGTTACAGTTGGTATCAGAGCGGGCTTCAGGTCCGTGGTAATAATATTAAAATGACACACTGTGCACAATAGGAAGGGTTGGGTAAACCATTGTTTTTCATAATTGCTTGGTTATGTCCCAATTATTTTGTTTATCGATTCGTTGAGCTAAGTATTTGATTTTCTTTACATTGTGTTGTTCTTAGATGGCAAGAGGTAGAGGCGTGGTGGTGGTCGATCCACCGACCCGTAGTGGTGGTCGTGGCGCGGTCCGTGACTACATCGTCTTCGTCTGAAGGGTTGGTGGTCTTTGATGCTTGAGGAGATTGCCTCAATTGCGCCTCGGTTCTTGAGCCACCGGCCGCAATAACGGTGATCTCATTCGAACCTAATAAGGAGAATCAACAACTCCGCCAACAATTGCGGTGACCATTCTGCGATTCTTTGCACTGTGGCGGAACACATTCTCGCTCTTTATTCCACCCGAGGCTAGGATGAGCCTCAGTGAGTGGATGTCGCCGTCTGGACACTTTTGTGGGAGCAGCACACCGTTCAGTGCGGACTGGTTGAGGTACATGGGCGTCGGTTTGGAGCCTTAGAGTGGCATCCATGTGAAGGCGCGATTTGTAACCTTCGGTGAAGGGCGGCCGACATCTGGTGGGAAGGGTCCTGTCTTCCAGGACTCCAGTAGCAGTCTTATTACTTGGGAGGTATTTGTGGAGAGGTTCGAGTCACGGTTTTATCGACTCCTTCATCGAGAAGATGGAGCAATCACTCGACCTTTGTGCAAGGAAAAATGTCGATATCGAGTATGAGGCGGATTTAACGATGCAGTGCGCTTTGTCCGGTCGTGGCAAGTGATGATAAAGAGAAGGCTAAGAGGTTCGTGGGGCCTCAATCGAGAATATCGCCGGATTCAGAACAACAGTCTCGTGACTTTAGCTCGGTGGTTGAGCGAGCTAGAGGATGGAGTTGGAAAGAGCTCCTTCGTCGCAAGGGCATGTTGCTAGTGGTTACATTGCTCTTGGTGGATCGCGGTGGCGAAGCGGAGTTCGGTGGAGGTGGTGGGTCTTTTGACGACCCATTGCTAAGAGGTTTCAAAGAACCAAAACTCCCGTCCGGTTCGGCGATGGCGATCTTCCTCTTCGGCGCCACATTCTTCATCTTTCGCCCCACAGTTGCGTCCTGTCCCAGGTCAGGGCATGAAGTGTTTTCGGTGTGGTAGCGGGCATCGAGCTTGAGAATGTTCCTTCAAGGGAACATGCCGCGATGTGGTCGGGAGGGCCACAAGTCCTCGATGTGCAAGCAAAATCCGCTAGTATCATCAAATGGGAGACCGTCCCAGGCTTCTTCCTCCGGCTTCCACAGAGGTTGATTCGGACTCGGCGGCGGTTCTGCACCACAGTACCCTCGAGCGTGGGTTCCACCTGCAGTCTTTACTCCGGCGCCTCCTGCAGGGTTCTATTGGAATCCCGCACCATCGCCCTCCGTCGTTTGTTCCTCCAATTTGTTTCCGACTTTCCGTCATGAGTGTCGGTCGTCTTACTGCCGGTGCATCGAGGTCTCGCCATGCCCACCCACGAGACCTTGGGGCGTCTGATGTGGTGATGTACTTTACTTGTGGATTCGCATGATGCCTTTGTCTTTGTTTGATTCGGGGCTACTTACTCGTTTGTGTCTTTGGAGTTTGTTACAAAAGTGGGTTTGAGTTTTCACTTATTTACGAGTCGGTGGTAGTCGGCTCCCGGAGGACTTATTTCTAGCTCTCAAATCATCCGGTTGTTCTATACTTATAGATGATGAGGTTTTCATGCGAATCTTATGGTTATTCAATTGGCACCATTCGATGTTATTACGGGTATGGATGGTTATTCCAATACCGTGCCAAGATTTGTTGTTTCGGAAGGCGGTGACCTTGCTAGCTCCTTAGGTGAAGAAGCGGTATTCGAGCGCGCACTGCCGATTCGATATTTGTCTTGGCTAATCTATTCCCTAGCCGTCGTGCATCGACCATCGGATTACTTTGCTCCTCAATGAAAAGACGATTCTTTGCGGCGTATTGAGGAGATTCGATTGTGAAGGAGTTTTAGATGTCTTTCCTATAGAACTTCGGAATGCCTCCGGTGAGGAAAGTGGAGTTCGGATTGATCTTGTTAAGAACTCGGCCTTTGTCCAAGTCTCCTTACCGTTTGGCTCGGCCATTTCGGGAAGAATTGAAGAAACAATTGGGCGACTGCTGTCCAAAGGTATGATTCACGTAGCGTATCGCCTTGGGGCGCTTTGTTCTTTTATTAAGAAGAAAGATGGCGGTGGCGTATGTGCATAGATTATCGGGCGCTTAATCGGTATTGTGAAGAACAAATATCCTTTGCCTCGCATTGATGATCTTTTGACCAGGTTGAAAGGAGCTAGAATATTTTCTAAGATTGATCTCGATCGGGTTATAATCGATTCGAGTTCGTGGCGGGATATTGAGAAACGGCTTTCTCTACAAGGTATGGTCATTATGAGTATAAAGTTATGTCTTTCGGACTAACGAATGCTCCTGCGATTTTCATGGAAGCCATGAGCGATTATCTTTGCATCAATACCTTGATGATTTCGTTGTGGTATTCATAGATGATATCTTGATTTATTCCAAGGCAGAGGAGGATCACACCCACCATTTGCGGTTGGTACTTGAAACTTTAAGAGAGAATCAATTCTATGCCAAGTGAAGAAATGTGAGTTACGGATTTACGAAGTTGGATTTTTAGTCACGTTATTAATCGAAGGGTATTTGATTGATCCTAGTAAGATTTGACGGTGGTTGAGTGGAAGAGACCAACCAATGTTAAAGAAGTAAGGAGTTTTACGGGTTTAGTGGCTATTACGGCGGTTTGTGGAGGTTTTTCAACCATTGCTAAACCGATGTCGATTGACCTGAAAGGTGTTAGGTTCGATGATGCGATGCTTGTGGCGCAGATTTTGCTCTTTGAAAGATAGATTAGTAGTCGCTCCAATTCTTACTCTTCCCGAGCACAGGAAGAGATTCACTATCTATTCGAGATCGTCCATAGTTGGACTTGGTGGTGTACTCATGCGAGGATGGAAAAGTGATTGCCTATGCATCGAGGCAATTGAAGAAGCATGAGCAATTATCCACCCATGATCTAGAGCTTCTGCGGTGATTCATGCTTTGAAGATCTGGCGTCATTATTTGTGCTGGCGAATCTTGTGGCGTGTTCATTGACCACAAGAGCACGAAATACATCTTTACCGAAGGACTTGAACTTGAGACGGAGGAGATGGCTAGAGTTGATCAAGGACTATGATCTTACTATTCGATACCATCCGGCAAGGCTAATGTGGTAGCCGGCGCCTTGAGTCGCAAGGCGACACCTCCTATCCTCGATTGTCTTATTGCGACTTTGGCGTATGGATATTTCCTACGCTGCGGTACCGCCTGAGCCAAGACTCGATTGATTTTAGAGTCACCCTTCCGGATCGGTGCGAGTAGCAGCGACAAGATCGAGATGCTCCAATGAGTGAGAAGCGTTGTCTTGAGGGCAAGCAAGGTCACCGGTGTGGACAAGTTTGATTCTTTGCGATTTAAAGGGCGCCTTTGTGTGCCACAGTAGTCTCGAGTTAAATTGGAGATTTTGAAAGAGGCCCATCGTACTCCTTATACCGTACATCTGGTGAGACCAAGATGTACAAAGATTTAAAGAAAAGTTTACGGTGAAGCGGATGAAAATTGATATCGCACGATATGTGGCTTCATGTGGGGTGTGCCGGTGGTCAAGGTGAGCACAAGCGACCAGCAGAGGTATTGCAACCCTTGGAGGTACCGGTTTGGCCATGGGACGATATATCTATGGATTTTGTGGTTGGTTTACCTCGCATGCATAGCGAGGAAAGGATGCTATTTGGGTAATTGTGGACCGGTTCGATAAGTCGCACATTTCATTCCTATTCGTACAACCAATTCGACAGCGATTTGGCTCCTCTTTATGTCACGAAATTGTGCGTTTGCACGGAGTGCCAAAGACCATTGTTTCGGCCGAGATGCCAAGTTCGTTTCCAAATGCAGGAAAGTTTGCGAGTGCTTTGGGCACACAACTCCGTCTTAGCACGACCTTTCATCCCCAAACAGATGGTGGATCGGCGCACCATTCAGACATTAGAAGACATGCTCGGTGTTGTGTTTTATCACGGAAGGGAATTGGGAAGAGAATTTAGCTTTGGCGAGTTTGCTTATAATAACACTATCATACCGACATTATTTGCACCTTCGAGGTTCTTTATGGGCGTAAGTGCGAGTCTCCGTTGTCTTTGGATGAGGTTGGAGAGCGGGCGATCTTGGGTCCCGTGGGTTCATGAGACGATGGCTAGAGTGGCGGAGGTTAGCGAAATTTGTTGGTCGCCCAGAGCCGATGAAAAGCTACTGTTGATGTCGAAGACGAGATTTGGAATTCGAGGTGGGAAATGAAGTTACGTTGAGAGTATCGCCATCTAAAAGCGTAATGCGTTTGGCACCAAAGGAAAGCTTAGTCCAAGGTATGTTGGACCCTTCCCAATCGTGTACAATTGGAAAACTAGCTTACCGTTTGGACCTTCCGATTCTATGAGTGGGGTTCTAGCGTGTTTCATGTTTCGATCTTTGAGAAAGTTTACGAGAGACCGGATCATGTCATTCCTTTGGGCCGTTGATTGTCAAGCAAGATCTTACCTTGAGTCCGGCCGGTGAAGATATTAGAAGAATCGAGCGGGTTACGAGGAATAAGACCACAAGTATGTCAAAGTTCTTTGGTCTCATCGGTGAGAGAGAGGCCACTTGGGAGTTGGAGTCCCGCATGCGAGAGCAATACCCGACTGTTTGTCTCGGTAACTACCTAAGTTGTTCATCTATCTTTCTCGAAGTTTGTGCGTAGATTCGAGTCGAATCTTTTCTAAGGGGTTAGAGTGTAATACCTCATTTTATCCGGCTAGGTTGTTTTGTTTCAATTATGCGGAAATTTTATTGAAATCGAGATTTTCAACTTTAGGAATCGAATCGGTAAAAGAAAGAAGTCGGAGGGTAAAAGAAACATCTTTCGTCGGATTTTCCAAACAGCGGGGGTATTTGTTATTATCGTCAACTGGGGCGCGGGCAGCGCCAGTGGCCCAAGAGGGGCGGCGGCCCATGTAGGGGCCGACCAAAAGGGATGGGGGCGCCACTCCCCCCCAAAACCCTAGCCGGCCTCCTCCTCCCTCCCCCAAGCCGCCACCTCCTTCCCCCTCTCCCCAACACGGCGCAGCACCTCCTCCTAGGAGCCTCCTCCTCTGGTGGTGGCCGCCATTGGTGTTCCCCTGGAGCTGCACTCCCGATCCTCCACGTCTTCACCTTCGGTTCTTCCATCGCCGGGCTTCGCGTTTCCCTCGGGTCGCTGTTTTGGGGCGGCCATTGAAGGAGAGGAGCAACCTTCGGGAAGTTGATCCTCGTCATTCTTCGGGTCTACAAGGGTAACGAGAGACCCCATCGCTGTTTGATTGCGTTAGAGTTGTCGATTCAATGTTTTTAGTAGTATCGTTTAATCTCTATCAGTAGATTGATTTGGTCCAGAACTTTGTAACTCGGTTTTGGGTGTCTTAGAGGCAGAATTGGATGTCTTCGCCTTCTGGAGTTTTGTTCCTTATCTCATTAGCTTTCTTTTGGCACCTGGATCACGAATTTTCACCCAGTAGATTAAAAGTTATGACTGTTTTACTACATCTTTGCTCTGTCATCGAAATGCTGGGTATAGTCGGTTGCACCTAGGTTTTGATCTAGTTAGAGTCAGAATCAGGTCGGCCACCCAACCTGATTCAGAAATGCTGGGTATAGTCGGTTTATGAAGATAATTTAACCATGTTTCCAGGCTGATAAAGATCACTCTATTTGGATCAGTGGTTTAAAAGTTAGAGCCTTTTCTTTAGGGCTGTTCAGATTCAGGCAGACTGCAGTTATAGTTTTCATTGGATGGTTAGACCTCTGTAATGGCCGAATTAGAGTTTACCATCAACTAGAGTTTTGTAGCCAGTTAAGTTAAGAAAATATGAGCACTGGTTTTAGGTCTTTTGGACTTACGGTTTTTTATTGGTGATTTTTCTAATAAAACTGCCAGATTAGGGATAATTGAAATGTTTGGGTAAATTGATCAAATTGAACTTTTATTTGGTTAGTTTGGCTAGAGATTGAGGGAGGACACGTGTAGCAATGCCATATTCGTTTACCCTCATTTCGATTATTTTTATATTGTAGGCGGTGAAGCGGTGAGTGGAGGGGTATCTCAATTACCTCCCAACCCGTTGCAGCGCGGCAGGCAAGTAATTAGTATTCTATGATTGATGCAATGTATGATGTGTGAATGAATGATTATACTTGTTGTATTTGTAGATGAATGCCATGTGTTTCTTTTCATTTATGAGTACTATTCAATATTGACATGGGATCACATCATGGCATGCATACATTACTTTTGTAAGACACATCAATTCGGTATGGGCACTGAAAATCCCATCAATTCCGGGATGGATGCGTGAGTCCACCATTCCAATGTGGGCCACGTTACGTGAGTCCACCATTCCAATGTGGGCCACGTTGACGATCGTATGAAACGTTCTTCATACGATTACTTTAAGTGAACACCGACGGGTGATTCACTCGCTATCTGCATTATGTCTTTGCAATATGTCCATTTCCTTCAATGCACCATTCCACTTCATCCATTCATAAATTCGTTTCGATAAATGTTCAAATTATGATTGTGATATATTGCTCATAGTATGTTTGATTGTCACATTTGCCTTGAGTCTTTGGCTCATTCTTGCTTTATTGTCTTATTTAGGTAAATGACAAGGAAGAATGATCTTGTGGAGGGTAGTTCATCAACTCACTACCTTAAATCAAACAATTTGAGGACTTTTCTTGTCGTTAAATATGACTTGTGTTGAATTGTAATAAGCCATCATGGCCTTGTTTACCATATCTTTTATTGTTTACTTCCATTCTCTTGATGAATACTTGTTTAGTATAATCTTAATACTTGCTTCACCTTATCATGTGTTTTGATGTTAATCATTTAAAGTAGTGGTTGTAGGTGACATCTTGACTTCCTTATAGTCGAACAGTTGTACTCAGCGATCCACGAAAACCATGGGAGAGATTGGTTTGCATTATAGCAAGTCCTTAACCATGGATAAAGATCCTTTCCTTGCATTGCTTGATTTGAAGCCCCAAAATGTAATTGAGCTCTCCCATCATACTCATCTCAAATTCCCTGGACATAGTCTCAAAAAAGATGGAAACAAGAGCATTATAAGAACCACCAAAGATAATATCATCAACGTAAATTTGAGCAAGCAGAAAGTCATTACCACGCTTAAGAATGAACAAAGTCTTGTCTACCTTACCCATCTCAAAATCATTCTTAAGCAGGAAGGTCTTAAGTCTATCATACCAGGCTCTAAGGGCTTGCTTAAGACCATTTTTTCCAAAAGTGATGAAATCATCACCCGTCGACCGCGTGAAGGAGATGAACCATCTTGAGTCTCCGATCATGTGACGTGAACAGTCGGAGTCAATGAACTACGTGTTCTTCCTCTTTCCGCGGTAATCCTGAAAAATCAAGGCACAGAAGAACGATGTGTCTCGATACTGGGGTTAGTTAAACAAGACTTAGTGACCCAGTACTGAGACACACGTCTGCGAGTAGTATGCAAAGTAGAAGTGTTATCCTTGTTTTTATTTGAAGTTCTGTTATGAGCAATGGTTAAACTAACATGAGAGTTATCCTGTTTAGGAGCATAATGATGAGCATATGACATAAATCCTAAACCAGGTTTATTCTTTTCTATGTTACCACGTCACACAGAAGCTCTAGGTTGATTAGTTGAAATTCTAGCAAAATTTTTCTTATCGTTTTTCAACCTACGTCAACAGAACTCAATCAAATACCCATCCTTTTTACAATAGGTGCAATGATACTTTATAGCACTAGAAGAAGCACCCTTAGACTTAACAGATGATTGGGCAAATACTGCAGATTTAAAAATAGTTTTTGCAGGTTGGGTTTTAAAATCAACTAACCCTTTTTCCAAGACTTGAACAACTTTTGGCTTAGACTTATCTTGAACATAATTGTATCATAGTCCTTGCTTCTAATAAGGAGTCTTAGAATTATCCAGAATCATGTTTAATTGTTTCTTACCTTTAGAAAAATTTTCTAATGTATCGTTAAGATAAGCATTTTCTTTTTCAAAATTAACACACGATTAACAGGTTTTTCCTTTAAAGACTCTAGCATATTTGTCCTTATATAAAGCAGTTTCAAGTTTTTAAGGGCAATACATGAAGCACATGTAGAAGACTCAATACTGTCCTTAAGGTTGGCATATTTAGCTCTAGCTGTTTTTAAGATATCTTTGACTTCATGTTCGCGTTCTAAGTAGAAAGTGTAAAGGCTAGAATCAACAGCTCTAGAAACAACTAACTTGCTAGACTCTAAGTATTTTTCACATGGAGCAAATTTAACCTCAACAAGCTCAGTCCTAGCATTTTCAAGTTGTTGTAAAGCAATATCATGAGCAGATTGCAGTTTAGCAAATTCCGAATACAAAGCATGACATGATGAACATTCATCAGATTCAAGACTCTTAGCATTTTCAAGTTCTAAAGTCAAATTACATACTTGTGACTCTAAGTCCTTATTCCTAGTCATGACATATTCTATAGCCTTATCCTGACTCATGAGTTGCTCAAATATTGTTTCACATCTATCAGCAAGAACATCATAGGAAGGAGGTACCTCATAGTTGTCGTCGTCAATGGAGTCGGCCATGAAGCACAAACCGGTGAAATCCTTAGCCTTACCCTTCTTCTTGTTTTGAGGAATCTCCTCCTCCTTGTCCTCCCCACTCCCGGAGTCAACATCGCTTAATGATTGATCCTCAATAGCGGCAAACACCCGGTGAGCGACCTTTGTCAGTTGGGCAACATCATACCTTGAGTTGTTCCATTTAGGCTTCTTCCAAGCTGACTTTCCCTCCTTATGGTTGCTCTTACCTTTCAGCTTGGGGTAATTTGCCCGAATATGATTTAGCTCGCCACACTCATAGCAAGTCACATGACCTCCTTGATTTCTGTTTCTCATATTGTTGTAGGCCCGTGTGATCTTTTTGACTATGAGGGCCAACTCAGCCTCATGGAGACTCTCAAACTCCTCTTTATGGATTGTAGATAAACCTGCAAGCGAAAATCCAGAAGAAGACTCAAAAGACCCATCAGAAGCTCTCTTGAGCGGGTCTGCTACCAAAGCCATGCTTTCCATCTTGGGAGGATCAATCCTCTTAATCTCTTGAGTCTTAAGCTTGCTATAGAGCAGCTCCAAAGTCAAATCAGAAAGATTGACATTCTCCTCAATAGCAGTAGCCTTTATCTCCCACTCCTTGTTGTTGATTGCAGCCAAGAGGTGGGTGGCATTTTCAGATTGAGAATATTCAATACCAACAGCTTTCATCTGATTAATCACTCTATTAAAGCGACTGAAAATGTCATCGATGCTCTCTCCAGGACGCATCTCGAATTTGTTATATTCACACTTATGGACTGTTTGGCGTACTTTTTTGACTTGGGACGAATCCTCATGATAGGTTTCGAGAGTGTTCCAAATCTCATACGCAGTCTCAAGATTGCAAATCCGACTATACTCCTGTCTCCCAAACCCGCCATACAAAAGGTTTATAGCCTTATTGTAGTTAGCCAAAAGGGCTTCTGAAGCCGGCGTAGCAACTTCAGGCAAAACGAGAGGGACTCGAACAACCTCCCATATAGCATGTCATTCGCTCTCAAGGAAGACTCGCATGCGATTCTTCCAATAGGCATAGTCGTGTCCATCGAAGATATGCGGCTTTGTGGAGTATCTATCCATCGCCAAGTTCAGTGACCGGTTAAGATCAAGATTGAACTAACCGGGCCCTGATACCACTTGTTGGACCGAAAAGGAGACTAGAGGGGGGGGTGAATAGGAGCACGCTCACTTTTCACAAATAATGGATCCAATAATATTTTACTCCAGTAGCTATGGAAGCTATGAAGATCAGTATATAAGTACAGCGTAAGACAAATATTGAATCCAATAGACACCCCTAAACAAGACTACAAACGATCAAAACACAAGATAGCAACTATCAATGCGTTGTCGGTCGGACCGCTGGCCTTGGGTGGTCGGATCGATTTCAGGCTGGTCTGACCGGTGGCTACGGGCGGTCTGACCGCCATCCTCCAGAACAGAAGAACAGCCCCGAAGACGAAGATGAAAATAGATGCAACTTTTGATCTACTAATACAAACTTGATGAAACTTGGAACACACCTTCTCTATGATATCAGGGACCTATTCCAATCGAAGATTGTGATAATTCTTGGAAGAATAAAGATCCTTTTCCGTTTGATCAAAGAAGGGTTCAAAACCGGGTCAAAACGAAAACTTGATCCAAGATCTTGCTCGTGGGTGATTGATGATCAAGATGATCCTAATAGGTTCCCACACGTCACAGCAAGCTAGATCACGTGAAGAATTCAATAAAAAAAACTCTCAGATCAAAGAAAGACCCAAAATCATCAAATATAGAGAAAGAACACAATGAGGCAAGACGTGATCAAACTTTCTCTAGATTGATTTGATATGATATGGGCTTACAGCCTCTCCATCTATGGAGGGTAATGCTCAATCCAAGAGCATGAAAATCACATCAAACTCTCTAAACCCTAGCCTCCACCAAAGCTCTTCCTAAGAAAATTAGGGTTTCCAAAATAGCAAAAAGGCGAAGCAATGGTGCAGCCACCACCCTCTCCTATTTATAGCGGAGGCTTAGACCTTCTAGAAGTTTGATCCTATTGGGCTCCCGTTAAGACCCAAAACAAACGGGACACATACGCACGCATTTTAAAGCGTTGTCTTTATCTCTACTTGACCTAACTAGCTACACCTTGCGCCATCTTGCGCCTCGGATTAGCTAATAGATCACCCTTATCCATCTTACACCACGCTTGAGTACATTGACCTCACCCGGCATCGTCGATCGTTCTGGACCTCAGCTCTCCAAGCCTAGTCCCGATCATCCTCGTCGTTGACCACCAAGCAACCTGCAAAACAATAGACAAGTAAACCGAATTTGGGAACAAGTTCTTCACAACTTGACCATTGTTAGTCAAAACATGCATCATGCACCATATATGTCCTGAAACTTATGACTTTGACCTAACAACCGCACATCGCCGCCACACCGGGCGACGAACAAAGTGTAAATCGGTCAGACCGCCCCTAGGGCCGGTCTAACCGCCACACATGGCCCGGTCAGACCGCCTGCAACGACTTAGCCGATTTTCAGCCTCTGAAAACCGAAACCTACTGGAATTTTCAATCCAATAGAACTTTTGACTGGAGACTCCAAAAATTATGGGACCAAGTGCAATAGAATCCCCTCTCTTGCCTACACACTCTATTTTTGGCCCAGCTCAAAATAACACTTTTAAGTTCACTGTCCGATCACGCCTATGGCGGTCGGACCGATTAATCTTGGTCGACCGCCATGCTACGACCGGTCAGACCGGTTACTGCATGACAGTTCTAAAACTTTATCGAAAACACGTGAAACGACAAACCGTAAACACCATTGCCAATTGTCATATCATCATAAGATCTGGAGCATATCCCCATGATATCTACAAGTATGATATAGGCTTACAGCCTCTCCATCAATGGAGGACAATGCTCAAACCAAGAGCACGAAAACCACATCAAACTATCAAGAACCCTAGCCTCCACAAAAGCTTTCCCTAAGAAAATTAGGGTTTACAAGAATTGCAAAAGAGACGAAACAAAGGTGCAGCCACCTCCCTCTCCTATTTATACAGGAGGCTTAGACCTTCTAGAAGTTTGACTCTATTGGGCTCCCGTTAAGGCCCAAAACAAACGGGACACATACGCACGTATTTTAAAGCACCGTTTTTATCTCCTCTTGACCTAATTAGCTACACCTTGCGCCATCTTGCGCCTCGGATTAGCTAATAGGTCACCCTTGTCCATCTTGCACCACGTTTGAGTACATTGACCTCACCCGGCATCGTAGATCATTCTGGACCTCAGCTCTCCAAGCCTAGTCCAGATCATCCTCGCCGTTGACCGTCGTTGACCACCAAGCAACCTGCACAACAATAGACAAGTAAACCGAATTTGGGAAAAAGTTTTTCACAACTTGATCCATGTTAGTCAAAACATGCATCATGCAACATATATGCCCTGAAACTCATGACTTTGACCTAACAACCGAATATCACCGCCACGACGGCGACGACCCAAGTGACAACCGGTCAGACCGCCCCCAGGGCTGGTCTGACCACTCACCCTGGCTGGTTTGACCGCCACCTATTGGCCGGTCAGACCGCTAGTAAAGACTTAGCCGATTTTCAACCTCTGAAAATCGAAACCTACTGGAAATTTTAAACCAATAGAACTTTTGACTAGAGACTCCAAAAATTATAGGACCAAGTGCAATAGAATCCCCTCTCTTGCCTACATCCTCTATTTTTGGCCCAGCTCAATCCACCACTTTCTGACATTGCCGGTCCGACCGCCGCTAGGGCCGGTCAGACCAATCTTGGACCGGTCTGACCGTCACCCTGGCCGGTCAGACAGGCTGAGACCTGACAGTTCTGAACCTTTGCCGAAAACACGTGAAACGACAAACCGTAAACGCCATTGCCAATTGTCACATCATCATAAGATCTGGAGCATATCCCCATGATATCTACATATTCACCCTCAGGCTCCACAAGGGCAAGATGCTCAAAGGCAAGATGTTCAAAGACAGGATGCTCAAAGGCAAGACGCTCAAGAAGAAGACCAAGTTTCTCTCTCTCAAATTTATGCAACTATTCTTGAAATTAAGAATACTCGGCAAGAGATGAGAAACTCTCAGCAAGAATTTCAATCCGAAACCAACAATAGGTTGGTTGTTTGAGCAAGCTATATTGACTCCAAATCGCTATGGAAGACGTCGCCTCAACACACCTCCAAGGGCTCCTCAAGATCCCATTGAGTGTCCTTTTTGGTATTTTGATGCTAAAGGGGAAGTAGTTAGGAGGAGGTGAAAGGTGAAAGCTTTGAAAGATTAAAAGGGGAGTCTAGAAGATTATGCTACTATTTATAATATATTCTATGTTGAACATGTTTTTGGTTAATACTTGGAATTTGTGGGCTTGTAATAGTCTAGTTTAAACTTTGTTGTTATGATTGTTAAACTTGGTACTCTCTATGAATGGGCTTGGTGCTCTTTGTGATTTGAACTCTTGATCTTATAATTTCTCTAGTTTTAACAAGTAAAAGAAACTCTACCAAATTTTTACTCAAAAATCTTTACATGTGCTTGCAAATTCTCTTCAATTATATGCACATGTTTAGGGTGGGCTTTCTTTGAAATGATCTCAACAAGCAAATAATTATCATACTCGTTTGAGCCTATTGCAAGAATTTTTTTTGTTTAGTTACTGCAAGAATATACAACTTTTTTATAACAAGTGTTATATTCAAAGCTATATCTTTCTCACATTTTGATTGGATTGTCATCGATTACCAAAAAGAGGGAGATTGAAAGCATCTATGCCCGTAAAAATTGTTTTGGTAATTAATGACAATATATGAATATGAGACTAACATGTTTATTGAGTATTTACAAGGTTTTGTCTCAGTGATGAATACGTCAATCTGGACATGCATGCTAAAGGTCAATATGAAGATCAATATGGTTCAAAGACAAGGTATAAGTAGTATAGGATCCTTTTATGTTTTACCGGTCTTAGGAGAAAAAGATGGTAGACTGGATTTTAGGTTAAATACCATACTATTAAGAGGGATCATGACTAGTAGCTTGATAGCATGTTATTGTGCCATTTGGATCAATCTAGGATCATGCATACACTCTGAAAGCCAACTGTGTTTTTTCTCAGAATAATCGGTAGTACCGACATTGTATTGGCGCTACTACCACACTGCGGTATGACTGGGATAGTGGTGCGGTACTATCACAACCCGGTCGTACCTAAATCTTATTGGCGGTATGTTTTTTACATAACGACACATTTTTATCTCGGTTGCACACCCGGTGAACGGTAGTACCAGAGTTTCCTTAGTGGAACTACCGCATCATGGTATGACCGCAACTTGAGTGGAACTACTACAACCTGGATATTCTTAAATATAGAAAGTTGTACATTTTTTTCTTCAGAAATCACTCCTTTGGACCGCAAAGTGAAGCGGTAGTACCGCCCCTGTGCTTCGGTTTGACCGATAAGCGGAACTACCGCTTGATCAACAGCGGTAGTACCGCGTTGGCATTTCCAACGGCTAGATTAGAGCAATTAATGCATCTGCATTAGCTGTTACTGTGCACTTTTGGAGGTGCGGTAGTACCAGCCATATAACGGTGGTACTACCGCTTGTGCTGAAAAATTATGTGTTTTGCCTCCAACAGTCGTATTTGTTTGTGGGGGGGGGGTATAAATACCCCTTCACCAGCTAAAGGACAAGTAGAAGAGACTTAATTTAACATCTTTGAGCTAAGAGCATTCTGTCTCCACCTCATACACATTTATTACATTCATTGTGAGGTAGTTGAGCAAAACTCAAGTGCATTCATTCTAGATTGATCTTTAACACTTGAGTGCCGTTAAGCGAAGATTGCGATTCATTACTCTTGGTGTTTGTCGACACCTAGATGGCTTGGTGGGAGTTTACGGTGATCTCTTCAAGAAGATTGTGAAGAGACTCGGTGCCAAAATTGTGATTGGTTCGGTGTTCACCATCTCCGAAGCGGAGGAAGAACAACCTAGTGAAATCGAGGGAAGACTTAATTCATGAAGCTGGCTTGTTTAGTTCAATCTTCCTCAACGTGGACTAGTGAAGATCGACAAGTCTTCGGTACCACAGAAAAAAAAACTTCTTTGTCTTCATTATGGTTAATTCTTGTCTTTACTATTCTGCACTTACAACTTTAGCAATTCTAGTGTGCTTGTTTTGCTTAGATAGAAGTGTATCTAGTATCAACATTAGCTCTTATTTGTCTATAGTATCATAATAGGTATATTATCTTTACTGTGCTAGGAAGTTTTGTTAGGTTTATCTTGCTTAAAGTTTAAAATTGTTCATTAGTTTTAAAAACCTCCTATTACCCCTCTAGCACCTCATTAATCCTACAGTACCGAAGTCTAGCATCTCCATCGAGTCTAGGCCTCGTTGGTACTCCTCGTATCCCTCTGTACCGTCCATATGACGGTCATCCATGCACTATTCCCCCATGCTTGGGAGAGCTGATGAGCATCGATGGGAGAGGCGCGGGGGGAGGAATAGGGGAGCAACGGGAGATTGAGCGGTGAGACTGAGCGTCCCCCTCCCCCCACTGCTGCTTTCATGCCAGGACTCCTCGACAACACAACGGTACCGAGCTTCGCCTCTCCCTCCGCCGACTTCATGCTTTGACTCCTTGGTAGCATGCTTTCTATTGTACAGAGGAAAGAGAGAATCAGAGAATAGAAAATGTGTGTAATATCTCGATTTTCGTTTAGAGAGGATTTTATTCGGAAGTAAGAACTATTTAAAAATTTAGGGTTTCAGGAATTTTTATTTGAATCCTGGGCCCCGGCCCAGGCTGGGGTAACCCTGGCCGGCCTATGGCCGGCCAAGGATGGGCAGGGGAGGCGCCTAGGCCCAAGGCCCATGCGCCCCCACCTCCCCCTCTAACCTAGCCGCCCCCGATCTCCCCTCTCCCTCCCCACTTCTTTCCCCCTAGAGCCGCCACCCCTCACCCCAAACCAGAGCCTCCCCTGTCCTTGGTGCTGTCTCCTCCCCTTGGTGTTGGCCTCCGGTGATCCCCGGCGCTGCCCCCATGGTTCTCCCCGAAGACGCCCCTCCCGCCGATTCTCCAGGTGTCGCTTTCGTGGCCGGCCAAAGAAGAGGAGAAAGAAGGAGAAAGGGGGAGTTCTTCGGGAGGGTGATCTTCGTCGTTTAGCGGGTCTTCAAGGATAACGAAGGATCCAACTCGTTGTCTACTGCTGTTTGGATGCGAAATTGTGTAGTAGAACGAAATCGAATTGCTGTCTTTTGATTTCCCGAATAGATCCAATCTGTTTCGCGTCCAGTATCGACCTGTTAGAGGCCGATATGGAGGTTATCCCCTCCTAGAGTTTTGTTCTTGAGGTCGTTAGCTTTCTTTTTGCACTAAAATCAAGAGATTCCGCCTTACGGTTTAGGAGATATGAATTTTTAACCGCGTTGTTCTGTTTGTCTGAGATCTCGGGACTGTCGCTTTGTTCCTCGGTTTTGATCTAGTTATAATCAGATTAAGAACTTCCACCCAACTAGGTTATTGTATACCTTTAAATAATATTTCCAAGTTGATAAAGATATCCTCCATTGGATCAGTAGAATGAAAGTTACATCATTTTATTTACGGCTGTTATGTATTCTGAACAGATGTCTGTCAGTTGTTTTCAACTGCAGTTTAGCCAACTGTTTTTGCCAAATCAAAGAACCCCGTCAACTATAGTTTCGTACATTTTTGCGTTAAGTTTCAATGGGCACTAGTTTCATATCGTTTCGAGTTTCAGATAATTAATTATGATTTTTATAATACCGTAGTCCAGTAGGATGGGCAGGAGTCTGAATAGTGTAATACTAGTTGTAACTCCGTTGATTACGTTGAATAGCTGAAGGGTTAATGTAGGCCTCCTATAGCTATGACAACCCTTGTTACCCTTATTCCGAATTTATGTTTGTGTAGGCGGTGAGATGGTGAGTGGAGGCGCACGTTCGTTGCCTCCGATCACGTCACAGCGCGGAAGGCAAGTACTTTGTTTGATGTTAAGGAATGTGGATGATTGATTGTGGATATAATGCTAGGATTGCTAGACATATTCATATGCTGAGTATTATTCTTCATTTGTATGTGATTCAAGTTCATTTTGTGTCATCCATTCTATTCATGCCATGTTTTCATTGTGACCACGGGAGTGGAAAATCAAAAGACCCATCAATTCCAGTATGGGCATGTAAGTCCCATCACTCCAATGTGGGTAATCTTGGACACCCGTATGAAACATTCTTCATACGGTATTTGGGTCCCCGGACTTTGTTAAGTACGGGCTTAAGTGAACACCGACGGGTATATCACTCGTTATACCGGTATAAGCTATTGAGCAGTCCATTCCTTCAATGCATTCTTTCATTCCATTCATTTATGTATGTGTTCCGAGAATTGTTCATAATTCGTATTGAGATTGGCTGGTTCATAACCTTGTATGTTCAATTGTGTATAGTACTTGCTGAGTTTCGACTCATTCTTGCTTTGTTGTTTATTTTAGGTGATCATTGAGGTTGACGCTGGGCGGGAGTAGTCACACCCACACTATTCACTCTTTTCACATTCCTTCAATTTTATTTATAAGATTTGATTATATCTGTCATTCATAGAATGTTGAACTGTAATAAGTAATGTTGTTGTAGTTGATAATTCTCCCGATGCCATGGTTGTTTAGTACTGTTCGTAGTTCTTGATCAATCCCTTATTTTACCCGTTTGGTTTCAACATTTATTACTGTTATTACTTCATGAAAGTTTGACTTCCTCCGCAATTTGGTTGTATGTTAGATCCTTTAGGTAACATATTGGCTTCCGAATAGCCAGGGTGTTACAATGTGCTTCACTCGGTGGTGAATAAATGAACAAAAGACAATAACTAAAGAAAAAGAGAGTTGAGCTTCATATGGTGAAGAAATGAGCCACAGATGTGTTTTTATAGGCAAGGAGTGTCGGAGAGAATCTCGCTTAGATGAGCCGTTGTCTTTCTGCCTGTTACCTTCCCTCTCTCTACTCAGTCTTATCACCGGAAAGAATCTCGCTTAGAAGAGTTGTTGTCTTACTGCCTGTTACCTTCTCTCTTTGCTATGTCTTATCACCGGAAAAATCTCGCGTAGAGGAGTCGTTGCCTCTCCCCCTCCCGCCCGTTGCTTCTCTAATCTCCATGTCTTGTCAGTTGTCACCAATCCCTCTACCCTGTTCCTCGATTCCCATTGCCTCCACTTTCCACTCCAATACTCCACTATCCCTCCCTCTCTCTTGGTCTCTCCAGTCTCCCCCATCCCCAATTCCCCAGCGCCTCCCCAGCTCCCCCATCGCCCACACCTCCATGGCTCTCCACCCCCTCTGTCTCCCCCATCCCCAGCTCCTCCCCCTCTCCCCCACTACCCTCGATGTCCGCCATCTCCCCCACCGCTTCTAGCCTCCTGTGGATGGTTGGACCCCCTCTCCCCTACCGCCCCCCTAGACACCCTCTCCCCTACCGCCCCCCTAGACACCCTCTCCCCTACCTATGCCGCCTGACAAGCCCCGTCCTTAGGCCCGGCCCGGCCCAACCATTCGTGTCGTGCTGACCGGGCCTCAGGTTGGCCCGGAAAAGCACGACCCAAGCCCCAGGTCTAGCCATTGGTATGCCCATTTGGTGTGAGTTCGAGTCCCCTTCCCCACTAATCCACCTTCTTCGTTTCCTATTAATTTAATTCCATGGTTGACTGTGGGCTCATCTTCTTTGACTGCTTGATCAAATCTTTTTGTAAAATGTGTAGTTTTGCAAAACGAGCACTTAAACATGCAGTTTTTTTTACACTTTTGCCAAAATGAGCACTCAAACATGCAATTTTTAATACTTTTTTTTGCTAACAAATGTGTAATTCAGTGAAATTTACTCAACCCTATCCACGTGAGCCCCAACACACCTCACATCATCATGTGTCTAGCCCTCGTGGTCGTGGCATACATTGCCATGCCATGCCGCTGACGTGCGGGCATGTCCTATTTATTTTCGTCAAATGTGATGGAGTAGGGTTACCTTACCAAATCTGGTTTGAAATGTGTTTTTTTAATAGTTTTGCCAATAATATGTAATTTTGCAAAAATACTCAAAATCTATTACATATTAAAAGTCGATGACAGACATTTGCAGCTGGTAAGAAAAAAGAGAAATATGCTAAAAATTCTCACAAATTATAAAAAACACATCCAACACTTAAACTTGTGGATTATAATTTTAAAAGCTTAGATTCGATAGTTGTCTTATTGATATATTAATTTAAAAAAGATCTAAAAAAGTCTATTTAAGGGAGTGATGAGGATATCCCGACTACTTATGAGGTTGTTTATGAAGCAAGAGCTACACTTCTCAAACAACAGGTGCAATTATTTATTAATAAGTTTCTTTGTGTTTTTCGTGAGAATTGGATACTACGTAAAAGCAATACTTTGTGCATTCTCAGGTTTGACAAGTTTAAAGTCTTTGGAACCGAGAGGGAGGCCGGAGCTAAAGCAATAGAGGAGCACAAGGAGGAGGGTACCCGTATTTGTTGCCTAGTGATGAAGAACAAGAAGGTCAAAGCGGTTCGGAAGGAGAAAGTCAAGCAGCCCATGCGGCTAATCAAGGAGAAAGGAAGTCGTGTGATGGGAGAGCAAAAGGGGAGGAAGCCCAAGAACTTAAGGCTCAAGTTTTGGATAAGATTTTCAAGCCCAAATCAGATCTCCCATTACCACAACCAAAATCAAATTCGAAATCAACTCAGAATCAAATTCGGATTCGGAATCAGCATCAAATTCGGATTCGGAATCAGCAGGACAGTCCGGAATAAAACGGTCATAACTTTCACAAACAGAGTCCGATTCGAGTGTTCTTGGGCTTGTTGGAAAGATAACTTCAAGCCCGATCCAATGGATTCTCCCTCACTCCGAAATTCCTGCTGTGTCAAAAGATATGACCAAAACAATATGATGATTGTAAAAGTAGAGTTTCCTTTTTGTTTTAGATTGAGTCAGAATTAGAGTAGGAGTTCTAATTCCGAATTAAAGTAGAAGTAGGGTCTCTTGGCCAGCCATGAGGAGGAGAAGGGGCACTATATATTGAGGGTTAGACCCCCATTGTAACCTGAGACCACGTTTAATATATTTTCAAAGCTTTTGCTTGATTCTCCTGTTGTGCTTATAGCCAAAACAGATGAAATTGAGCGTTGAGAACAAGGGGTCGTTCTTGGTTTTCCACTGGGAATTGAGGGTTCGACGATCTTCGCTTGTGGTCAGTGAGGATCCAATCAAGTGTGTGTTTGGGCGAATTTTCTATAGAGTTGCAAGTCCGTGCATTGGCGCGGGGGATCAGCTGGTGGTTCGTCAGGATACACAAGTTATCGAGAGGTTCTACGTCGAGAAGATCAGGCACCTCGCATCAGGGAGCCTAATTTTAAAGACTTGGATTCAATAGTTGGTTTAGAGATATATTAATTAAAAATAGAGCTTTTAATTCAAAGATTGAGAGTGTAAATTTCTTGGACGGACCCACCTCTCAATCCTCTCTTTGGCACCTAAGAAGAGATTTCAAAATAAATTTTGCTAATTACATATGAAATCAAATATCCCATCAAATTTAGTTTGCAAAATATAAGTGATGAAATTTAGAATCGCGTAAAGTTATATATACTATACTACACCAAATCGCACAATTGCCCTTAGACATTTTCTTTTCCTCCATAGCTTTGCTTTGTACCTGTCAAAAATCTTCAGATTGAACGCACACAAGTATCGCGGTAGCAAATTCGCAGCATAACTTTTCGATCCCTAGTACACTATATATAGAAGTAACAAAAGTTGCTCATTTGCATTCTAGCTAGTATTGCAGTAGCCAGAGCATAAGCATGTCAGTTTTTTTCCCCCCGTTTTCCTGTCTCGAATTCGAAGCATAAGAGCCCCGTACACTCTGGTAATTATCTATCATCACTAGCATCTGTATCACTTGAGCTTGGCTGATTAGCCCCACAAGAGCATTGCAACAACGCTCAACAGCAGCAGCATCAGATTACAAGAAACAAATCGCCTGCTGCCTCCACGGTTGTAATAGTAGTTGTCGCCGTGGTAGCCGTCGCCTGCGAGGCGCTGCAGCACGTCGAAGTCACCTACAAAAACACCACACGGAAAACATCAAGAACCGAGCTGAAAAATGGCGTCGGGAGACGTGCGTGTAGAGAGCGTGCGTGCCTCTGAGGCCGGTGTGGCCGCAGCCCCGGTCGATCGCGAAGCGGACGTCGCCGACGGAGGCGCCGTTGTAGAACCTGAAGTTGCCCATGATGTCGTCGATGCACCTGAGCACCAGGTTCGTCTCCGCCAGGCACGGCCCGCCGCAGAACGACTCCGTCGCCGCCGGCGGCACGTTCAGCGTGCCCTCGGGGCCCAGCCGGAGCGAGCCCTGGCAGCTGCTGTAGACCTTCAGCCATCCATCGCAAGAACAAACATGCATCACACACATGGACACAGGTTACTGACAAGAGAGTAAGCTCCAAAGAAGAGCATACCAAATACAGTGTTTCATTCAGGACAGGGGCAACAGTTGAAGCATCGGAACCTATTTTCAGATGAAAGCCACTGTTATTACGCAGTGTTTAGTTTCTAGCTATAGATGATGTGTACTTACATAGCGATCGTTCAAGCAGATGATGGCTCTCCCAACTATGTCCGAAGTGCTTCTCTTCTGACCATGGAAGGCTGCTTCATCTGCATGATCGAGGTCCATTCACACCATCGAACAACCACGCATACAGCCGAACACAGTTCAGTAACGCAAACGATGTGCTTCGTTCATGTCTGCGCATGCAGTTGGGCAAAGCAAACTCAGACGATAACGAAAACAGCAACAAAAACGGGACCTGATTTGCAGCGAGTGATCAACCAGCAGCAGACACACGCCGCCAAGAAGCACCTGGACCAACACCAAGAAGCCATTGTTCTCGACAAGTTTTCAAGCTCGGTTTATCGTGGCCATGAAGAGGGGTTAGCAGCATAGCATGGACCTGAATATATATTGCACAGTATGCATGTTACCCTTTTTTTGTTTTCACGAGTAACGTGTGCAACTGAAACCAGTACCCAGTCTCTGCTCTGGTTTGGGCATAATTTTCTTCAGGGCAAGCCAACTAACTCTGACCAAAGCGCCTGAGGTTCTCATAGGAAAACATCTTTTGCAGTAGCTTCTCTTCCCCCTTTCGTTGCAGTGATATGATATGATGCTCCTCATTTTGCCCTCCTCCTTGTTTGACACACTACAATTTTCTTCTTATTTTCTAAGTTATTCCCAGAAATGACATGATCCTCATGGACTGCTCATTGCTTATGTTATTAGTAGGCTCAGATGGGCGGTGGGGATCTGGTGGCCGGAGAGTAACCTACTCACATCTGACGTCTGATTCTAGATTAGTTTTATACGTACGGAAGAGAAAGAAAAGGGGCTATCTTGATCCGTGTGCAAGTAAGCATCAATCAAGTACACGGTTAACAATCTGCTGGGCTAACCAAGAAAATCTCACCAACGCAGGGGATAATCTACCGCGCAGAGGTATCTTACGCATTGAAATTTTGTCAATTTCTTTCCTTTCGCGAAACACAACGTAAGATACCTGGTTCTGCATCATTTGGATATTGATTTGTCAAGAGTATAATAATTTTTTTATTTTTTGTTAAGGTATTATGGATTTTTCAACAAGAGTTTAAAATGTCACTCTTATGGCATGTGATACTCGCATAAACAATTACAATTCCACCCCGTCGGGGCTCTACTATTCATATTACTAGGTATAGTATAGTATAACTAAATCCTAACTAACTGAATAATTAGATCATAGAAATGTATCAGACACTTTACTTTACTTTGTGCCCTCCCATTTTTAACTGCTTCTTCATTTCTTCCCCAATTTCTCCACCGGTCTCTCTCCCTCTTCTCTCATCTCTCTCTCTTTTTCCTCTCCAGAGCACTTCACTTTACTTTGTGCCTCCAGTTTTTCTAACCGCTTCCTTATTTCTTCCCTAACTTCTCCACCGGGTCTCCCCCGCTCTTCTCTCTCTCTCTCTCTTCATTCTTCCTCTCCAGACCACACTCTGTCCAGCTGCTCTCTTCTCCTTTCCTCCAGCCGTCCAGATCCAGTCGAGCCGCCGCCTATCCACCACCGGCTGCCGCTACAGCGCCGCCCCGAGCCAGCCACACCACACCGTGCCTCGGTCTCGCCGTCGGCTCCGGGTTAGGACGCCGCCACCATGGCTATAGAGACCAGGCCACTACTCCCTAGCTTCCACCGCCATCACCAGATCAGGACACCGCCACCTCGGCCACGAAAAAACTCGGCAAGTCATCCTTTGTTGTTTCTGGTTCTGATGTTGCGACTGTTGAAAAAATATTACGACCTAAAAAAAGTTGCATACTGTTCTTTGAGATGTTGTAACCCGTTGAAAAAAATATTGCGGCTGTCGAAAAAAATATTGCATCCTGTTCACGATGATGTTACAATATTTTCTAACGTGTCCTTTGGAATTGTTCTGATGTTGTTCTTTTGTTGTGACTCGTTGAAAAAACTAATTACATTTTTGTTCACGGCGGATATTGTTAGATTTTTTTTTCTTTTTATGTTCGTATTATACTTTATGCTATTCCCTAATCTTGCATATGATTATCAGATATTGCATTTTTTTATGTGTTGACCGAGAAGTTAGTTAATGTTTGTTTGTTTTGATTCTGAATTTTTGGGGATAATGTTGCATAAGATTTTTTGGTATATTACAACAAGTAAAAAAAATACGTTACAACAGAAATATACGCTCGAACTGTGCATTCTAACGCTAGTCGCGCCTATTATTCGAAGTGTACCGCTCAAAAAATCAGCAGTCTTAACTAGTGAACCAGTCCCTCCGGCCTCCGTACGCAAGCTTTTGGAACAAATAATGATATCTACGTGGCCGGATGGACCAAGCTCATATCATGCACACTCATAGAAACCGCGGCCATCACTGAAAGTACGGCCCAAGTATATACACGGCCCACGATAGGTCACGCTCCTGTGAGGACACGGGGCCCAGTTCCGGCCCATCTGGACTGCTTGTGAATTGAGCCCAGCTGCATGGCACCACGCGAGGCGAGGTCTCCACGTATGCCTCCGAGCGAGCCGTCTCATCCGCTGACGTGTCCACGCGCCCACTAGGTCAACGCGCCCGCGGAAGTGGCTCCTGATCTTCCGCGCTCAAATGCTGGACGGTGGGTTGCTGCGCGAAACTTGGACGAACCTGTTCCATCCATGGTTTTGCACGGTAAAAAAAAAAAGAGTGACGTACTATTTAGGGTATACGAGTTGAGAATACACTAAAAACACTTGCTTCTCCGAATACGACAACGTGAAATATAATCGTGAGATGCACAGATTAAAGCTATAATTCGTATAATGCTGTAAACTTTTGTACTTTGTACTGTATGAACTTTGAATCTCTCTTCCCTCCCATCGAAAAGACGGAGTTTTCATAGGGAAAAAAAACTCAGGACGTGTTGAGCTAACGACCATGTGTATATCTCAATAATACAAGCAATGGAAACACGTTTGACAAATATACAAACAAAAAGACCACCGCAAAATGCCAAACGGAAAGATCACCGAGGGCAAGCAAGCAAGCAAAGATTTTTCTTCGGTTTCCCTCTCTGTTCTTCCCCACAAACAATCCCCTCCTCTGCTCCTACCTCCATGGCACCACCGCACTCCACATACATAGGAGCTCTCCTCTTCCTCCTCCCACCCATGTCCATGCGCCCATCTCTCTCTTCCATCGCAACCTCTCGCACAGTCACGGCAACAGCTGACCATCACAAAGCTCAGCTCAGCTAGGTAGATAACCACTAATCAGCCACACTAATCAAGTCTCCCTAAACTTAACCACGCTATTATTAACGGCTAACTCGCGCCCGGAGATACGGCCGCGAGGCTTAACCGCCCGCCCACCTCCAAGAGAAGGGAGAGAGAAAGGTTTGGACTTTGGTGGAGGCCCTCCCCGAGGCCATGGACGCCTTGAGGTTCGTGCGCGGCGCCCGGCCCGCCGCGCCGCCGCAGGCTCCGGTCACGACCGCCTCGGTGGCGGCGCCGCTGCTGCGGCTGTGGCCGCGCGGCGGCAGCGAGAGGCCGGGCGCTGCGGGCGGTGCCGTTCGGGGCGAGGAGGCGGAGGCGGAGAAGGAGGAGGAGGGGGCGGACGAGCGGAGGCAGGGCAACTGGGTGCTGCAGATGCTGCGGGTGCAGCCGCGGTGGGTGGAGGAAGCGGACGCGGAGGCCGCCGGCGGACAGGGAGCGGACGCCGCGAACGGCGTTGGTGTCGACAGGTGCGCTTCGTGCGGCGGCGGAGGCGAGGCCGAGGAGGAAGGCTGCGCTGTCGGGGAGGACGAGGAGAGCGATGGCAAGGTGTTCGACCGCGCGTCCTTCTCGAGGCTCCTGAGGAAGGTGTCGCTCGGGGAGGCCAAGGAGTACTCCAAGATGTCCTACCTCTGCAACATCGCCTACATGATCCCCAGGATTCAGGTACGATCACCGCAGCAATGCCAGTTGCTGCCATTCTTCCACGCCTTATTCACAGTTAATCGTTGCTGAATTACCTGTACGCAAAGACGATTGCTTTCGGTAAATTGTTCATGCCGCGTTCTTGTTCATGCTGTAAATTTTCAACATCAATACAGGCGGTGGTATTTTTAGGAATGTTCAAGCTAAATTTAGTCTATTTTGTTTTGCTATTCTGCAAATTGTACTTCATTTCTGGTCCCCTTGGGCTATTTGGCCTCGATTGTGGGGTCCTTCTGAAGAATATGTTAAGTTAGTGTCAGGTCTGCTCGGTGTAATTTCCATAAGCTAACTCTTGGAATTTTACATGCTTGAGTCCCATTTTGTCTTTTGATGTCCATCAATCGGTCACTTGTCTTGAGCTGCTTTTGCGGCTTATGGATAGATTATCCACGCATTTGGTTGTTTATTTGGTACTGATGTGGGTCATGATGTTATTGATTACACAAATACCTTATTGATCTATCTAATGTAACTAGGTTGTGGTTGCAAAATTTCCTACCTGACTCCAGTTTTCCCAACTTAGCAATTTCTCTACCTTCTCAGCCAAAATGTCTGCGAAGGTACAACTTGCGGTTTGTGACCTCATCAGTGCAAGAGAATGCCAGAACTAACCCTGCTCAGAAGCAGGAGCAGAGCACTGAGAAAGGTGAATCTCCAGATAAAAAATCTGAAGATATCAAGAATGCTGTGCCGGGGAGCAAGGAGGAGAAAGGAAGTGGCCTGGGGATAAATCCCTTTGGCGCATACCAAGTCGTGTCATCTGCTGCCTCGTATCTACATTCCCGGGCCATGGGCATCATCCCCTTTGGTTCCAGGAATGATGGCAAGAATGATCCAACCATCATGGCCATTGTAAATGGTGAGAACGGTGAAGGTTTAACCTTGGACGAAGCCTCATTTGTGGCTACGACGAATTCAGTAACCTCCATGGTTGCCGCCAAGGAAGAAACAAGACAAGCTGTTGCAGACGATCTGAATTCTTCGAGATCCTGTCCTTGTGAGTGGTTTGTTTGCGATGATGATCAAAGCAGCACAAGATACTTTGTGGTTCAGGTAGAACTCGTGCCGATATCTCATGATATCAGTAATTTTCTCTTTTCATACTGGTTTAATCCTGCAGCTTGTCTTGTTCAATCATGGTTTGCTTACTTAATCGGTAGGGCTCAGAGTCAATCGCTTCTTGGCAGGCCAACCTACTATTTGAACCCATCAAATTTGAGGTATGCTACTAGCTGTTGCTTACATTTTCAGTTGCAGGATTCCTCATGTACGATAGATGGAAATAAATCTCATGTCGGTAGTCAATCATTGTAGCGTCGACAGCTTCACTTAGTTCTGCATCATGGATACATCAAATGAATTCAATGATGCAGAAATGTTTGCATTTTTGAAATATTAGATGCAGATAGGAGGAGCTGACACACTCATGTAATCTCTGTACATTTGCTTATGTGGCCCAGGGACTCGATGTGCTCGTTCACAGGGGAATATATGAAGCAGCCAAGGGAATATATCACCAAATGTTACCATATGTCAAATCTCACTTGACAAGTAGTGGTAAATCCGCAGCATTGCGATTCACCGGTCATTCTCTTGGCGGGAGTCTGGCTTTGCTTGTGAATCTAATGTTACTGATGAGAGGAGTGGCGCCTACTTCATCATTGTTGCCTGTTATAACATTTGGTGCGCCATGCATCATGTGTGGTGGTGACCACTTGCTTCGTAAACTCGGATTGCCGAAAAGCCATGTGCAGTCCATCACAATGCACCGAGATATTGTTCCTCGAGTATTTTCTTGCAACTACCCTGACCATGTTGCTAACATTCTGAAGCTTGCCAATGGGAATTTCCGCAGTCACCCATGCCTCACAAACCAGGTAGATTAATGCACTCGCATCTGATGACTTAGTTTTGTCCCTACACTGATAATTTCCAATACTTGACATGGAGAACAGATGGTAAGCACATCATTGGTTGCTTATCTGCTGAATTGTAGTCCGAATGCTGAAAAGTTAATATGCTCACTCTTATATGATTATATGACTAAATCTGCATCCCCCCCGACACACACAAAAACCAAGCCATTTGATGGATGCCATTTTTCTGAAGGTATTGAAAAATGCATTGGATCTTTACTGAATACTATGATGATTTGTAGGTGCCCTGCTCATATGCTATATGTGTACATAAATTTTACCAATGTGCAGTGTTTTCTATCTGTATTTCAGCATAGCAATCTTACATCAACCAATAATAGCTGTAACCTTTATCTGTAATTCACTGCAGAAACTCTTGTACGCGCCCATGGGCGAGGTTTTTATCCTGCAGCCAGACAAGAGGCTATCCCCACACCACCACCTTCTCCCACCGGACAGTGGCATCTACCATCTGGGTGATTCGTCAGGCATCTCCCTGCGGCAGCTCCAGTCCGCCATATCCACCTTCTTCAACTCCCCGCACCCGCTGGAGATCCTCAAGGACGGCGGCGCCTACGGGCCCAAGGGGTCAGTGTACCGCGACCACGACGTGAACTCGTACCTGCGGTCGGTCCGGGCCGTGGTGCGCAAGGAGGTGCGGCGCCTCCGCGCGGCGGAGCGGGAGCGGTGGCGGCTCCTGTGGTGGCCGCTCGCCGTGCACGGCGTGCTGGCCGGCTCCATTGGCCATCAGCCGTGCGGCCACCTCGTGGACGCTGTGGTGCAGGGAGGGAGGGAGACGGTGAGCCGGGTCCGGAGGCACGCCCACCTGCTGTTGGTCTTGCTGTTGCCGGCAAAGCTGCTCGTCCTCGGCGCTCTCCTGGTCGTTAGATTGAGGTCATAGGTGATACATCGGTTCGTTCGTTCGTTCTATACACCACAATATATACATGATTCCTTTGTCCAACTTGGAATGCCAAATACGTGCCATGCCTAGATGCTGTGGCTACCTGTGAAACGGAATGGGGTTGACTGTATTTCGACATTCTCAGATAGATCAGAAGTTCAACAAACTCAAAACTGTCACCTCTTCCTTATTTTATTTTTGGGGTAAGATGTGGTGTTCTCTCTTCTGATACTGCCTTTTGTGTTCCTAGTCTATGTCCTGAGGTAAAAGGCTTGAGCTGTATGAGATAATCTCATATCTGGAGATGTTGATGCTAAAATGTATTAACTGCTAATAGGAGTGGAGCCAAAACCTACTCATCGAGACGACTTGGCATTTAGATGTTGCTTAGCAAGGTGAAACAAAGACTCAAAGGAGTAGTAGACTTGAAGTAGTAGTCCTCGTTTGTAAACAAATGCAATGAACAGGCCGATCGCACACACGTGTAAACAAGAGAAGACGTGTGTACAGTCTATTAATACGTCCCAATAGCATTGTACTGTCCTGTTTTCGGACGAAAATTTAAATTTTGTTTTGATTTTTTTATTTTCGCTCGTATTTCAAATTTGACTTTATTTTAAAAAATTCCTAACTTCCTCTAAGTTCAGGTTTTTGTTTCAAACCTCGTTTCAAATTCCAAATTCAAATTTTAGTTTGAATTTCCCTTTTTCCAAATTTTGAATACATTATTTTCTTCTTGGGCCGGTTTTTCTCCCAGCCCATCTCCCCTCTTGGGCCAGCCGTCGGCCTGCCACCTCCTCCATCCCTCCTGGCCCGGCCCGCTCGCCTCTTGGCCTGCTGCGCCTCTCCCGGCCCAACCGCCCCCTCTCTCCTTCTCTTCTCTCCCCTGGCCCAGCGCTGCGCTCCATCTCCCTTGCCCCTTCTTCCTCCTTCCGCCCCACCTTCTCTCTCTAGTGTGCAGTGCCGACGCCAGCGTCGTCCTCCTCTCTACCACCACCAGCTCCCACCTGCTCCCATCACCTTCGCGACTTGGCGCCCCTCCCCGCCTAGTCCCCTCATTGTTGTCCTCGCCGTCCTCGCACGCCTACCCCTGCCGGTCCGAGCGATGCCACGCGCCATCACCTGCTCGCCCGTCGCCATCGTCGCGTCAGTGAGACTGCTATGTCATCGCCGCCCCACGCCGCGCTCACCTCCGCGCGTAGAGCTGTCCATGCTGACGCCGCCTCGGGACCTCACGTCGCCCGAGCTCCCTCCAACGGTTCCCTTCGTTCCTCGCCGCCTATAAAGGCCCCGATTGCTCCCTTGTGCTCCCCGTCCCCCCTTGCTCTCTCCAAGCTCCCCTCTACCCCAGTGCCCCATTGCTCTCTCCTCTCTGTGCCACCAAGAGCCGAAGCTCCTGGTGTATTTTTCCGCTCTCTGGAATTACCGTCGAATCAACGCCGGAACTACCGCCCTTTCCGCTCTCCGGTACTACCGCCCTCTCGCACCCCGATACTACTGCTCCTCCGGAACTACATTGGTTCCACTCGGTTCCACTCTCTCTCGCCTCCCAGACTACCGCCTTAGCCACTCCTGACTACTCGCTTTGCCCGCCTCTCGATTACTACGCCCCGCCTCCAGATTACTACCAGACCTCCTTCGGAACTGTGCATGTGCCAAGGGCCACGTGTTGGCTCCCGGGTTTTCCGCTTTTCTGATTTAGTTTTCAATTAAAAACTCAATTGGAAAGCTTCAAAAATTCATATCTTTTCCTTTATAACTCCAAAAATTATGAAACTTGTTCCTAATTTTTTTCTTCTAAATTCAAGATCATGCTAATGGCACTGGTCTTGTTCAATTTGGAGTTCATTTATTATGAGTTTGGTATTTATTTGCTCTCTCTGTTGTTGTGCATTTTTCCGGTACTTTTGTCCGATTAGGGTTCGAAGATGCAGGAGACCTCCACTTCGACCAAGCTCAAGAGTACCCAGACCCCACTGCCTTTAACCAAGGTGAGTCAATACTTTGATCATTTTGAGCCTACATTTTATGCAAATTATATTTATTTAAAATATCAAAGTTGCATGCTTTTATTATGTAATCAAATGTATGTTAAAGCTTAAGGTAATTAAACACCCATTTGATGATTAATTAAGTATTATCCATCCTTTGATAAATTGAATCCCTCATTCCATGTCACCCTAGTAATTATGTGGTAAATACTAGCATATGTTGTACTTAAGAGACATGGTAAACTTACTTAAGTACCATGATCTTTTAAATCGTGAAAGTGGTTTTGGGTAGTCATTGGATGTAAGTGACTGGCGTGTTGTGTTAATTGGTTTTCCTCCCCAAAACTCTAAACAACTTGCTAGTACCATATCTGGGCGGATGGAAAGAGTGGTGGGTGCTGTCGTGCATGAGAGTGGTTGGTATGTGGTATGAACCGTCCAGATGGATTAATGACTTAATCTTGTCATGACCTTCTGTGTAAAACAAGTACAACCGCAGTTTGCAAAGTGCAACTTGGCTTAGTAAAATTATTAAACACTGGATTTCATCCCACAACTGATGTTTGAAAGCGTGCAAGCGGCATGATGTATGTTGGCTTGAAAGGGACACATAGGAAGGATGAAGTTGCCAGCTGCACTAGTCGTTGTGGCCGGAGCCAGTTGTGCTAGTCATTGTGGTGAACATCCTGAATAACTTATGGGATTGGCCCATAGGGGTGAGATGACGGAAGGGGTGAGGTAGTTTGAAACGTTACTGTAACGATTGCTCAACTACATGACTAAGGAATCATGTGGGGGTAATGAGTATGATTATCTCTTGTGGGTACAGTGTACAACCTTTGCAGAGTCTAAACTCTTTAAACAGACGTGTCTACTGTCAAAGGCGGACATGAGATCTTAACTTGAGTTAGTTCTATTAAAAAACCTTTGTGGGTAGATTACAACCAGGACGACTCATCTAGCTTGAGGTTGGATTTTTCCTGAGCCGTCGAGTTCAGTGATGTGAAGGAGTGGAGGTAGTTCCAGTAAAATGATGCATGTGTAGAGTTCCGATGGAGGAAACCTCTACTGTTATTTAATATTACGCTTACTCTCTTTAATTATGATAACTGAAAATGTTGCTTTAGCAAATAAAAGAACATGATCCATCCTTATTAAGCTTTGCATGTATACTATTGCATACCATGTGTTGGCTCGCGAACACGGTGGTTGTGCTCACTCTCGCTCCCCCAAACCCTCCAGATGATATGGATCAAGAAGACTACGCATACTATGAGGATTCCGAAGTCGATGGCCAAGGGAACTATGAAGAGTAGTCTAGATTTTGTAGTCTAGGTCTTGCCCCAGTCTAGTGGACTCGTCGTTACTTGCGTACAATCGATATTTACCCAATCCTTGGATAATAGCAGTCGTACACAGGTCACCCCAGTCGCTTACCTGTGGAGAGATGAACCCTATCCCCTCTTTTGCTTCCACTGTAGTTTACGTTGCTTCATGTGATGTAATCAATTTGGCCTAGTAGCCCTTATGTAAAACTTGACCCGACGTGGTCTATGTCACTCTGATGTCTGTTTATATTTGAATGTCTTAATTTCCATCATGTATGAAATGATTCAGCAATAAGTCTGTGAGTGCTACCTACTGATCCAGAAAGTAGCACAATATTTTCACAGAAGATTCGAGATTAAAAATACGGTCCGACAAGCATCTCCGATTTTCCCAATACCCAGAATGGAACACGTTCAGAGTCCATCCATTCTGATTTCTGAGCCAGAGGCCTCCTCCCTCGAAGAAGAGAGAGCCTTTCCCTCCCAGGGAACAATGCCAATCCAAATGTGGCTTCCGAGCTGTCGGCTCAGCGTTCCATCACAATTTTCCACAGGAGTAAGCATCATCAACTTAGAAAGACGTATCCTAGCAAACGTTCAATCCAAGGCTACATGTGACGTTCTGCATTGGCCGACGGCTGCAAATGGGGAAAATAACAAAGGCAAAAAATCCAAGCTTTCCTTTCAAAAGATTCAGACTTCCTTGGGCCCTTGGGAAGCCACGCGAGTACTGAGTCGTCGTCGTCGTGCGTGCGTGCGTGCCAATCCGGCCACCTGGGCAGGGCAGAGATCGGACGTGCCAATCCAATCCGGTCGATTCGTCGTCCAATTTTGCATGGCTGACGTTGTTTCGAGCCCTATCTGGTGTGATCAGAGAGCAACGTGTGGTAAACGACGCGGGAGGAGACGAGACGGCCAAGCAAGCAAGCAAGCTAAGCTAGCCCCTTGCCAAGCCGGCCGGCGAGTAAAACTTGCACGGAATACACACGCTCTTCGTTTCTTTCCCCTTTCAACTGCAAAAGAACAAGGGCGAAAAATGGAAAGAGAGAGGGATTGGTTTCGATTCGAACATTTCCCGATTGTGAAGTATGTTTTTTTCTCTCTCTCGCGCTCTCTTTGAAATCGGTAGGTATGTATTTTTTTTTCTTTTCTATTCATCTCTTAAGTTTTTTTGCGATAATATTTCTCTCGATTAGAACCGTGGATAAATAGTGTTTGACGACGAACAACGCTTAACTGTACACAACGCGCTAGTGTACGGACTTACAGCTCTATGGATATTCGCCAATACGCACCAGGATGATCGCCGCTAGACCACGAGCGGAGATCGTTAAGCCCTTAATTTCTAACGGAAAAGCAAATTTGACATTGATTTGCAGAATGAACAATAGATTGTTTAATTTTCTCTCAAAAATCCTTGCATGAACTCTGAAACGAAATAACAATAAAAAAAACTATGTTTCAATTCAATGCAAAAGGTGGCCTGTCTCCAAAATACAATGCGCTACATAATTAAAGGATCACGGTCCTGTGCTAGGAGCTGCTCGGCAGGGCCCTATGGTTTCCAAAACCTTGGCTAAGTAATACCAAAAATTAAATTCCTTCCTAACTTGGACAACCGGTCGTGTTTGCTGCGGCTAATCAAGGAATGCATGGTGCGGCTAATTAATCTCCACCTCATGTAACCATATACGTAGATGCTTTTCTTGTTGCTCTTCCTTTTATTCCCACAAGGCAAGTATGCAAAAAGTCTGCGGCCTTTTATTTCCTTCACGTGATTTGTCTTTTACATGCAAACAAGAACAACAATTTTAGACACCACTTTTTCTGGTGACGCCCCTTTTAGTTCGGGCGCAATTTTCCTTGTACTTAGCAGCAATTTTTCCTTTGATCGTTGAATCTTGAAACCTAAGCACAATCAAGCACAATCAAAACACTAGTTTTAGGTAGTATAAAATTCTTGTTAAAATTAATGACATGTTCATTAAGGAGTAAGTTCATATGATCTTGTAGTTTTTTGGTACATGCTTTGATAATTGGTCTAGTCGGTAACTCAATGCGTATATCTTGAGCATTTATTAGAGAAAAAGGAGTCGTAGGATGCCCTCGTCACAACGTTAGCAGCAAAATCCAACGGATACTTAGTTGCTAACAAACATTTCACTGGCTGAGATGACGTGATCACATTAGCTCAAATATTTCCCTTGTCTAGGAATGATCCCAACAACCACATAGTAACTATTAAAATAATCTCACTCACAAACAATTAAACAAATAGCCCGATCACATATCTAGGATTAACATCAACTTGCAGGCTTTCTCTATCACTAAGATAAACCTTTTCTTACAGCTGCAGGTTTTTCCAAAGCATCAGGAGACAGACAAAGATCCTCTTACAGCTGCAGGTTTTTCCAAAGATCAGGAGACTGACAAAGATCCAGACCTGGATACTACCACTGTAGACAGCGGCAGGGGCTGTGCTACTGAAAGAGGAAGACCTATCACCTGATGTACTGAGACATCCATTTGAAGCCTTCGCCGTAGCCCATCTTACGGACGACGCTGCACATGAAGATCTCCAGGGGCCGCACATTGGAATCAGCTAAGTTCAGATTGCCCTTACCGGTGGTGAAGTTGCTCAGTCCAAGGTTGTAGCGCAGCTCCTCCTCTGACGCCGCATACGGTATGTCAATCTTGTTACCCAGTATGAGGAGAGGTACATTCACAAGGGAGTCGTCTTCAAGAAGAGCGTCAAGCTCCTTCTTCGACTCTGCAAACCGTTCCTCGTCAGCAGCATCCACCAAGTAAACAACAGTATCAACCTATCCGACGGATCAGGTATTAGAAGTAGCCAACAAAAGCATACGGAAACATAAAACTCGCCAAATTCAATATTTATAAGTTACCACTGAAGGTTACACGGGCAATATTCAACTGAGGGAAAAAGTAATAGCAGAATTTATCTCTTTAGATTAAATTCCAAGTGATAACAGCCAGCAATTTCTTTCTGACACCATACCTATACATGAAAAACTGAATCCATTCCACTGCATCTCAAATGCGATTTTTGCTAAAAAGATAAGAACATGTAGTCATTCAAGTAGGATTTCCTTGTCATATATGTGGAGATGTGAACAGTAGGGCAGTACACGAGATGGCTGTACGGCACGGTGGCACACCCATAGTTATTCATTCTGGTGTACTGTGGGGCAGAATGGCTGTATTTTTCCCCATTTTTTGCGAACTAAATGGGTAGAAGAGTATGCATTCCAACCATTTGCAGCTATTCCGGACAGATTGACGTGTTCCAGATCCAGTAATTATTTATGGGGGGGGAAGATAAAAAGCTGAAAATGACCCAACAAAGAGGCACTCAAGCCCATCCTCACTAGTTCATGACAGCACTGCCCACAGCCACTCACCTCTCCTAACTTCCACGTACCACCAACAAAAGGGCTTTAGCTGGCTCAAATCAATATTCTCCTCCATATCTTCGCTTCTCTTAAACTAGCAAAATGCGAAAACTACACAATCTGTGATTGTGTCAGGACATGTATCAGTATCGAACTGTTTCCACCCCATTTCCGATATTTTCCATATGGGAAATTTCCCAGGGCAACCAAACAGGACTTTTAAGTCGAGGATTGAGGACTGAAAGATCTTGTAGCCATCAATACCCGTATCAGGTGCAAAGTACTCCCTGTATTATAGGATTCCATACTAATTAATGGTCCTTAATAGTAACACAAGAGACGCCATAGAGACGTGTCACAATTTGAGTAGGAACAGGCCTCGAGGCATTGAGTTAAGAAGCCACAAAACAGTACCCATGTAGCTTCTGATGAACATACAGTGAGCTATTCAATAAATAAATTGTTTGTCATGCATCTAATTTGATCGCTTCTACTTTATGAATTATTATCATGTGGGACAAATGCATTATGTATTACGTTGGAAAATTCACAGCACAGAAAAGAAAAATATCCAGCCACATAGGCCAATAGGAAGATGATCAAGACGTAACTGCTCTAGGGAGATTGCATAATCCCAATCAGCAAGCATGGCAACAGCGTAGCAAAACAATGAAGTGGCCAGAAATAAACACAGCTAGAAGCAACATAAATAGATGGCTCTCAGCTTTTGTTGTTGGTTGATTGATTGTTCTGTTTAACAGTTCCGGTCCATTAACATCACAACACAAGAACTTTTCTGAAGGAAAAATAATCACAACACAAGCACATAACGTAGATCCGAATGATGTTAAGTCCACAGGAAATACAGCACATCTCATATCATGGTTAAGTCTTCTAGGGCTATACAATAACATATTTGGGACGATAGTAAATTAGTAATGCCTAAATTTGCAACTATTAGGAAGAATGGCAGAAGTAAGATTTCTAAACAAATGGAATTTGTGCTCTCGAAGAAAAAAATAAATTTGATTTGGAAAGGTATCATGTGGGCCAAAGAGGAAGGAGAACTTTGGAAACAGGGTCAATTTTCTTTTCTAAGAAGATAAATCTTATAGGAAAATGGAATCATGGTCAAATCTATTTGAGCACCACCCAAGTTCACGAACCATACAAGACAGGTGCAGTTTCAGAAGAAACTGGTGAACACAGGTTGAATATGCCTAGAATACCTGATAAGATGGAAAATATTCCCAACAAGGTAACCGAGGATGATAATTTGCAATATATTAAGGACACAAGCGGTCAATATAATGTATACTTCCCTTGATTACAGCAACGTTCCCAAGCTAGTTCCTTTGTTTTGTTCCCACCCATTCTAGGCCAGCTGGAGTTTTTTTAAAATGTAAAATCCATATGTGAACTTAGCTGATTTAGGGCTTGTTTAGACAAGAAGGGATTAAACTTGACCCCTTCGAATTGGAAGGGAAACTACACTAAGATCCCTATAAATCCGATCCCAATCCGAAGGGATCGGATCTAATCTTATCCATCCAAATCTTGGATTTTTTTGAACGAGGCTTCTGCTTTTTTTAATACCAAAAATTGTCTATAGACTATGAACAGCTTTGCAAACGTACCACTCAGACTTCCTTGGTTGCCAACGTACCACAAAAAACTGCAACCTCAGCCCGTTTACCACATGTGGACAATTTTACCCCTATATATTAATAATATTATTCCTTGGCGAGTTATTCTTTTCCGATTTGGTCGTCTCACCATCTCTCCAACTTATTCCATGACCAGTCTCCACCTCAATTGCACCCTCCTCACCGGCAATTCTTCCCAGCTCCAGCACCAGATTTTGCCAGCGAAACCCTCTCTGCCATTTTATCCTGGAATCAGAATGTGCGTGCAGCAGATGAAGCTGGCCATATGTGAAGCAATTAGGCACCATGGTCATGGTGGCACTCATGAATCATGACAGTAGGCATGGCGAGGGATTGAAGGCTTGGAGAAGGCAGAAGGGTTGTCAGGTTTGCAGGATGAGGCCAATAGCAATTGGCGTCCTTTTCCACCTCTACAGCATCCAGCCCTAGCCACAGCATGTTCAAACTTCAGTCACCACTGTAAACCTGTGTCCTGTGATGCTGGAGAGGAAGATGAAGCAGATGTACACTGCTGCTTTAGTGCCACTATCCATGGCCGCTGAATGCAGCTGGCCACAGCCCTCGGCGAAGTGGATTGTGGGTGACCTCTTATTGTCTGGTGCTCTAACTGTTGTCACCTCCGGCTGGAGCTGAGGTGGTGCGGCTTGACAGAGGGGAAGGTGCATTGCTGAAGGAACAACAAGGCGCTTGCTGGAATTCTGATGCTTGCCAGAGAAGATGGAGGCGCAAAATTGTCCAATAGAGATAAACAGGCAAACCTTGTAGTATATTAGTGCTATGTTGGCAAAGTGGGAAGTATGAGTTATACATTTGGAAAGTTCTCCAAACAAAGTGATACATGGGCAATTTCCCCAAATTTTTATTGTGAAACTATGTGCTTTCTTGAGAAGAACAACAACATGAGAATAATACAGAATTGAAGATAACTAGCTGTAATTTGGTGTAATCTTGCTCTACTTGGCGGACTTTCTGTTCTGTTAGGCTAAACCTTTGCTAGTAAAATTGTAGCATCCCGTTTTTCGGTTTGTAAATAGTATTTACTTTTGTCAATTGGTTTCAAAAATTTATTTCAACTTAAGTTGTATTTTCAAAATATGTAACTTCTACCTCAATTTCAAAACCTCTCTTTTCGAGCCCAGCCCATTTTTCTCCCCCTTGGGCCGGCCGTTTTCCCTCCTCCTGGTCGTAGGCCTTTTCCCTTCGGCCCAGCTGGCGCAGCTTCCCCCCAACCCTTCTTCTCTCCTGTCCTGTCACCTGACCAGTCAGCGCCCTCCCCTGGTCTTCTGTCGACCAATCCCATCAACCAGTCCCGTTGCCACGTCAGCGCCACGGCCATAAGCCTGTGCCTTCTGGCCCTCTGCCACCACCTGCTCCCCTCCACCTGCCGTTGCCTCCGTTGCCCCATCTTATCGCCAGCATCTACTCGTGTCGGCCTCACCACCTGCGTCGCCCGCCCGAGTCGTCGCTTCCCCACTGCGCCCGCCCGCCCCGTCCTTTCTCCGACTAGGGCGCCCATGCCACGACCACCTGGGAACCTGCGCCTCTCTGAGTCTGTGACGACTCTAGCTCCCCATACGGCTATAAGAAGCCATGAGCCCCTCTCGTTCCTCCCATCGTCTCTCCTTCGCTTCTGGTAAGTGCCACCCAAGAAGAGCCCGAGCAGCCCCTTCTTCGCCAAGCTCCCCCACTCTCGGTCGTGCTGCAATGAGAGCCCGAAGCCCCGAGCTCTGAGTTTGAGCAGCCACCGCGCCTCCTTCCGGTTCTCGCCGCACCAGTGCACCCTCTTCTGCCCGCGTGGATTTGTGCCCGAGAGCTCCTCGAAGCGGTCCCCTCACTCAGTTTTAGTTTTGTGTCGCAGGAACTGCTGTCTCTCCTCTTTTCCTTTAGTTCTGGCTGACCAGTTCACCGTCGTCTCCTTTGTCGCCGACCACGAGCTCCCCCATCGCCGTTCGACCTCCTCCGACCCCCTCTCAGTCTTGGTAAGCCCCCTTTCTCTGTGCCCGGTTCTCCCTCTTGTATTTTCGACCTCGCCGAGCAGTTGAAACTCCTTTTCGACCATTGTGACGCCCTGTGTTATTACCTCAGGGGTAATCACACTTAGACACACGGATTACTATTCGCCTGTCCGGTAAAACATCGCTCCGACGAATAGTAAGCTATTATCAGAGTAGCGCAGCAGAATAATAGGATAAAAGCTGTTCTTTATTACAACAGTTAGCCACGCAAGGCTAAGTTCTTACATTACACATAACTATTTACAAGTGCAAAATGGGACTATGTCCCTCCCTTGCCTGCCATGCCCACTCGGCCCCCTAATCGTCCCAAGTGTCGAATAGGGCGTCCATCTCGCCCTGCTCCTCGTGGTAAGGATCCATATCTCCTGTGGCCTCATCTGCACCTGCACGCCCCTCGTCCCACTCGGGATAGTTCCCGGTCGGACTAGGATTTACAAAGGAAAAATACTAACAAGGTTGAGTATAAAGTACTCAGCAAGCATTAGTAGCAAAAGATGAAATGCATGACATCATCTCAGATTATCACAAATTCTATACCACCTCAATTCTGAAAATAAATCATTAAAACATTAGGTGACAGATTTTAATACTGAAAACACTACTGGTTACTCGGAGATAAGATAGACCCCCAGTGGTTCCCGTAGACTCCAATCCAGGAGACTAGCATGAATTCATGATTTGCATAGCACTACGCAGGCTTTGTACCACTTTACCTATAGCTATTATGAACTCTCTTATGAACTGGGTCCACCACATTTCCTTTGATGCGGTTTCGAGATCAGAATACAGAACGTTTTCCAGGTTACGTGATTAATTTCTCCACCCATTACGTTCCGTCGGTGCCGACCTTGTCTTCACACCGAGTTCTGGTAATGTTGGTTGAGGCAGCTTCTGTCCTGCACTCAACACTCCACCTTAGCGCTATAGCGCCTTGGATCCCCCACTTCCGGACTTCTCCTACTAGTCCTGGGTTCCTCCATCACACTCACACATATTACTTACCCATTGTGGAGAGCATGATCACGTAACAAGGTAGCATTTTCTGCCCGCCGAAACGGGAAAATGGTTGGCACTAAATTTACGGCCTTTGACCGAGTAAGAGTTTGGTTGGTCCTTATATTTTAACCATATGTAAAGGGTCCCACTTCCTGCCTCATCTCTTCCCTGCCACGGGCCCCCTTTACCAGCCGTAAAAGTACATCTATTCTCATCTATGTTCTCTTATCTTTCTCATCATCTCATTATTCGTTTTGAGTCTTCAATATAATTTTCATGCAGTACATATAAGATACAACAATATACGGTTTACCTTTAAAATAATATATTCATGTTCAAGAGAATAGCTTGCCTTCGTATATGTAGAAGAAGTCGGCGTCGACGAGTCCCTTCTCAGCTACATCGATCTGCTGGGGTTCGACCTCTGAAGTATTGCGGCAGTACGAATAGTATATAAGTAAATACTTAGTTGATTTATCGTGATAGCATGAGTATAAAATGCTAATATGACATCCTATGTTAGCCAATTTTAATTTAACAAAACTTTTCAGAACCCGACCCAGTTAGCACTCTTCCACTGAAATCGTCCTATGGTTAACTCGCTCTACGGTCGTGACTGTCTAACTCTCGTTCTATCACCCAGCAAGCACTACCACTCGAGCTTACACTTCGCTACGCTTGCAAGAATACACCCGAGTGCGTACAACTATCAACACTTCCTTGCACACAAACGGGTTACTCTAAATAATTGAATAAACACGAGCCAAACCGATTTTCTTAAATTTTCCTATACTTAAAATTATATACCTAATTTTCTAACCCTAATCCCTAATTACATAACTACATAACTACCTAACCCCCTCCCTAAACCTAACCAATTAACACCCCCTCCCTCTGCCGACACTACACCTACCGCCCCCCTTCTCCAATCCTCTCCCCTCCCCACTCTTCCTCGCCTCTACCTCTCTCCCGGGGTTCTCCGCCGCCACCACCTTCAACTGGCCGGGTCTGCCTCTGGCTCCTCGGCGATGCCCCGACTTGCCTGGCTCCGACTCAGCTCCTTGCGCCTCCTCCGGCTCCGGTTCCCTGCGCCGCCTCCCTCTTCACCCGGCGCGGCCGAAGGCCCGGCATCGCCATGCGCCGCCTCTGCTGGTCGCCCTGCTCCTCGGCTTCGGCTCTGGCCTGGCGCCTCCTCCAGCTCCGTCTCTGGTCTGCTTCGTTCGGCCCAGGCGCACCACTCCACCCCATGGTGCCCTAGCCTGCTCCCGGCTCGATCTCCAGTCTGGTGCATTCCGGCTCGGCCCGGCCTGTCGCCGGCTCAGATTTGCCGCGATTTCCCCCCTTTTCTTAAATGCTTTACTCTGCTACAAAACTACTTGCACCCACAGACGAGAAGAAATCCTAATGCTAACTAATGATTCATGTATGCAGGTTCAAGGTGATTGATCTGGGGATGGAGGCTAATGGGGGTGGAGGTGGATGGCTTCGGTTGCTATTGGGTAAGTCCTCATCCAGATCTCCTACTCTACGCCTCCCCCTACTGCTCTGTGATGGGTTGAACTGAGAGATGATGAACCGAGACACCTTTTGCATTTGTTGAATGATGAATATACATATGTAAGGTTTGATAGCCCAAAATGGTTGAGGGGAAGAGCATGGATCTGGTCTACCTGTGGTGTTGGGGTTGGGTTGGTTTGGGCTGATGCTGATGCTGATGAGAGTGGCGGTCAGTCGGTGCTGCCAGCAGTGGGAGGTGGACGCTGAGGGTTCAAGGTCGGTGCTGGCGCCGACGTCGTCCTTGCTCCCGCTGCTTCTCCCTGGCTTCCCTCCATTGCTCCCTCCTGCGGTGAGAAGGAGCTGAAGGGGAATGGGGTGTGGATGCTCTATGTGCTCAACCAGATAATGGATTGGCAGGGCTGCTCTGTGTGAAGGCTTGGCTAGGGGGAATGTATAGGCGAGGGGAAGAGTTTGGAAATGACTGTGCTGCCCATGAGGTGTCCTGAGGAACAGAGGGGAATGCAGACTCTTGAGCAAGGGGGAATGGTTTCAGCTGCTGGAGCTGTGCTATCCTGGACAAGGGGGATGTATTTGGATATTCTAATGGGTTGCAATAGTTGAGACGATAGATGGGTGAAATGGCAAAGAGGGCTGCAGCGAATGATGATGCAGAGATTAGATTGCAATACTAGCTAGATGATGCAAAAAATTTATACCTTGATTGGTTACAAACTATTTTTTGTAATCAACTCAGATGATAAATTATTGATCTAATGTCGTTTGCAGAGAACTCTTGCATGATGCTCTACTGGACTAATTATTGCGGTTAATATAAAATACTGCTATAAGAATAGGCGTAATTACTCGGGTTCTCACAACCATGTCTCCGACTACACCTACGACCATGTCTACGACTACGACTACGACCACGACCACGACCAGGTAGTCGCATTGTCGAAACCTCCTTCAGACCACATTGCGTCATCAAACTCCCTCCGACCACACCGCGTTGTCGAACCTCCTTCATACCACACTGTGTTGTCGAATTCCCTCCGACCACGCCGCGTTGTGAACCTCCTTCAGACCACACCGCGTTGTCGAACTCCATCCGACCACGCCGCGTTATCGCACCTCCTTCAGACCACACTGTGTGGTCGATATCCTTTACGATCCCATGTAATCGATACCCTTTACGACCACACGTAGTCGATATCCTTTACGACTACGTGTAGTTGATACCCTTTACGACCACATGTAGTCGATATCCTTTACGACCACGTGTAGTTGCTACCCTTTTCGACCACCTGTAGCCCATACCCTTTACGACCATATGTAGTCGATACCCTTTTCGACAACATGTAGCCGACACCCTTTACGACCACCTGTAGTCAAACTCCTTTCGACTACATCTTGTAGTCGTAGCTCCCTTCGACTACGTCCTGTAGTCGAACCTCTCTCTGACCGTGTCAACTCTAAGCCAACAGTACTTGACACGAACAGTACTCGAAGCCACAATACTCGAAATGAACAGTGCTCGACACGAACAGTACCCCAAGCGAGCGGTACTCGAAACGATCAGTACTCGAAGCCAACAGTACTCGAAACCGTAGTACTCAAAGCCAAAACGTCAGAAGCTCCGTTTTCCTCTGTTATAACTCCGATTCTAGTGTTTTTTGTTCCTAAATTCGTCTAAATTCAATGCCTTGCTAATGGCATTGGTCTTATTTGATTTGGAGTTCATTTGTTATCTCATTAGTATTTATTTGTTCTCTTTGCATGTTTATTCTTTTTCGGTGCGTTGGTCCGAGTAGAGTTCGAAGACGCGGGAGATCTCCTATTTGATCAAGCGTAGGACTTTCAAGACTCTCCCACCTTCGCTCTAGGAGAGTCAACACTTTGATCATTTTTAACATACATTTTACACAAATGATATTTCTTTAAATTACCAAAATTGTGTGCTTTAATTCTTTAAGCAAATGTATGTTAAACCTTAAGGTAGGTAAATACTCATTTGATGATTAATTAATTATTATACCATCCTTTGGCAATTGAATCTATTATTTCATGTTGCACTAGTAACTATGCGGTAATTACTAGTTATCTGTTGTACTTAAGCGACATGCTAGTTTTGCTTAAGTACCAGAGCATAAAATTCCCCAATCATCATCTTTTAATCATAAAAGTGGTGTGGGTAGTCATTGTGGGTAAATGACTGGATTACTGTGATAATGTATTTTGTTCTCCCAAAACCCTATTAAATTGTTGTTAACTCATCTGGGCGGTGGTATGGTGGTGGGTGCTGTCGGAGCACGAGAGTGGTTGGTATGTGGTATGAACCGCCCGGATGGATTAATTACTTAATCTTGTCGTGACCTCCTGTGTAAAAAATAAGTACAACCATAAGTCTGTAAAGTACAACCTGGTTTAGTAAATTTGCTGGACCTTGAAAGTCATCTCACTAGTGGAGGGGTGAAGTAGTGCAAACGTAGGCTTGAGTGGGACACCGATGGTGAAGTTGCCAGCTGCGCTAGATGTTGTGGAAAGTCGTGGTCCATTTGCGTTAGCGACTGTGGTGAACATCCCGCACAACTTATGGGCATGGCCTATATGGGTGAGACGGTAGAAGGGCGAGATAATTTGAAAGGTTACTATGACGATCGTTCAACCACATGACTAAAGAATCATGTGGGACAATGAGTATGATTGTCTCTTGTGGGTACAGTGTACAACATCTCCAGAGTCTAAACTGTTTAAACAGACGTGCCTACGGTCAAAGGCAGACATGAGAACTTAACTTGAGTTAGTTCTATTTATAAAATCTTATGGATGGGATGATTATAGTGTCGGCTCACCTAGCCTGAGGTTTGAATTTTTCCTAGGTCGTCGTACCCAATGATGATAATAGGTGGAGGTAACCACAATCAAAATAAGCATAAGGTGGAGGTCACCTCCACTGTTATAAATGTTGCACAATATCTCTTTAATAAAATGAGCTTTGGTCAACTTGCTAAGTCATAGGAATTTCTAAATATTGTAGTTGAAAATATTGCTTTAAGTAAATAAAAGAACCCAATCCATCCTTGTTAAGACTTGCATGTATTATTACTGCATTCTGTGTGTTGGCTCGCGAGCACGAAAGTTATGCTCATCCTTACTCTTTCCTCCAAACCCTCAGAAGCAGGAACTCATGGAGACTACGCATACTACGAAGATCAAGAAGTTGGAGGCTTAGAAAATGATAAAGAGAAGTGTAGTTGTTTTAGTATAGGTCTCGCCTCAGTCTATCTAACCCCGTTGGTGCTTGCGTGTATCCAATATTATCCAAATCTTTGGTTAATATAGGACGCACACAGGTTTTCCCCAGTCGCTTGCCTGTGAAGAGATGTGCTCTACCCACTTTGCTTCCGCAGTCGCTTCCGCTTTTATGTATTGTAAGAATTTGGCCTACTCAGCCCTATTGTAAAACTCGACGCGATGCGGTCTATGTCACTTTGATATTTTGTAATATAATGGTTGGTTCAGTTTTTATCGTGTATGAAATGATTCAATGATGTATCTGTGAGTGCTATCTACTGATCCAGGGAATGACACAGTGTTTTCACAAAGGATTTGGATTTACGAAATCTGGGTCTGACAAAAATCCACCTGTCTCCACAGGTTCTCTCTCCCCTAGATTCATACAACTGTTGCAAAGTGATGGATGAAAGCTTTGGACCACTAAGTTCGCCACCAAAATCCATGCAACTTTCTGGTCAACTTTTATGTGTATAAGATTCACACTAAAACCAATTTTGCTAAAAGTGTCTGGAATTACAATCATTCTCATGTATTATGCTTGGATAGAGACTATCACCCTACACCCGTTCTTTGAATGTTTGGCCTATTGTCAATGAATAATGACCCAAACATTAGAGCTCAAATATCTAGTGATATTTTATAGAATCACGTCATGAGCACTTGGCTAAAATCAAGTACCAACACTGGCAGCATTCCAGATTGCTTATTGGGGGATTGCTTTCACAACATCAAATAATAAAGGAACCATTAAATAATTGATAATTTCTACTTGTTCTAAGGGCAAGATAACCCTGGTGGCCGGTGTAGGGTCGCTTCTGGTGATTGTCTGCAAAGGGGATATGCCCGTGGTTTGGCCAGCCTCTCGCTTGCAGTCTATCAGAGGTCCAAAGACAATTATGGATAGCAACCCACGCAAAGTACTTGCATTTTGAGGGAGCGGAGGTTTTCCAAATTATTATTTTTATACTCAGTTGTTATTGAGTCGAGGAACTGCATCTCATAAGCGGCATTTGATTACGCTAGATTTTACTGACAAGCATACACGTGTAATCTAGTGACCCAATAAAAATGTGCATGTTCTTTAAAAAAAACAAAAAAAAACCATTTTTGCTAGTTTGATGCACGAACAGCTCCCTACGATTAGCCCTGGTGCTTTTGTGATTGCGACACGTGGACCTCTACGCATCCTGTGACGACGAGGGGAGGTGTGGAGAATAGGTCATGTTCCCTATTAACACTATTCCACACCAGTGTCCAATTCTTTCAATGGCACCAGATCGGTTTGACCCGTTGATTCAATACAAGAAAAACAAACTTTCGACTAGACAATTCAAACTTGCAAATTGATATATTCAACTTCCAACTTGGGATTTTGAACTTTTAACTGACAATTTCAAAAAGTTTCAACTCAATTTCAATACAAGAAAAAACAAACTCTTGACTGGACGATTCAACCTACAGCTTGATGAAATCAACTTCCAATTTGGGATCTTGAACCTTTGACTGAAAAAGGTTCATCTCGAAATTCGACTTTCAACTCAAAGATGTGAACTTTCATATGAGAAAATCAAAAGAAAAAACAAAACATGGTCATGTCGATACCATTCAAGTTGTTGTCAATGGCGTGGACATGGGGATACGAACTCCAGCAGCGCGTTGGAAGAGACAAGGAGGAGGAAGGATCATGCACTAGGGGAACGGAGGAAGGGGAAAGTGAGTGGGGACAAGTGTGCTTCTATCCTTCATGACGAGGAAGGGGACATGATTCCTTTCATAACCACGTCGCATTTAAAGATTGGAGGGCTGGAACAGGCCACGTGCGAGTGTGGCAGAGCCCACGTGTTTGTTCGCTAGCTTTGCTTGTAACAAGTGTCTGTTAAATAGATGACCTAGAATAAATTGCATTTACTTTTGAAAAATATTGGGATTTGCTAAACTTGCATGAAACACTCTAATTTATCACCATTCGATCTACATAGAATTTCATGCATGGCGAATATTAGAGGGCTGGAACAAGCCACATGTGGGTGTGGCAGGGCCCACGTGTTTGTTCGCTAGCATTGCTTGCAACAGGTGTCCATCAAACGGATGACCCAGCAATTGGGATTTGCTAAACTTGCATGAAACCTCTATTTTATCACCATTCGATCTACATAGAAGTTCATTCCTAGCGAAGATCAGAGAACTAGAATAGGCCACGTGTGGGTGTGGCAAGGCCCACGTGTTTGTTCCCTAGCTTTGCTTGTAACATGTGTCCATCAAACCAATGAATAAATTGCATTTAAATATTTGGATTTGCTAAACTCACATAAAACACTCCAATTTATCATCATTAGATCTGCAGAGAATTTCGTGGCTGGTAGTCAACAATGGCATCTCGCAAGGATTCTACGTTGATTAGATTTTGGTGTTCGCCCGATTGGTGCTTGACAGATTGGCGGTGGACATCACTCGACGTTGTTGATTGCGGAATTAGAGAAGGGTGACAAGTAGTACAGTGGCAAGGCGATGGCGAGGTGATCGAATTACAATACCTCAGTAATTCAGTATTGAGTCGACATACCGGGGTGGTTCAGGGTTTGTATTCTTGTTACCCGTTTGTCAAATTAACAAATCCCATCATTAGCTTCATGGCAAGAATATAGGATACATTCGCTTATCACACGAACTGCAAAACCGGTATAAGCAATCAATCATACGAATGTTACCACTTTCGAGTTTCGACCCAAAACCTGGCGACATCTCATGCATTCACCAGTCACCATATCATTGATTTTTTTTAATTTAATCCTCTTTTAATAATATTTTTAAAGTTAATCTCTCGCTAACTTTATTTTTAATTCTAACTCCTTTAGTCACGCCATGATGCGCGGTGTGGGCAAAACATGTTGTCACGCCATTGGTCTTGGCGTGGCCAAACCTACCATGCAAGCCTTCGTCGCGTGTCGTGCCAGTGTAGAGGGCTTGCGTGGCCGTTGTCACGCTTGCACTCATGGCATGACAAGCCTGCCTTGTCACGTCAACTTGCGTGGCATGACAGTGTCGGCCTTTATTTGAAGGTGTTCCCAGACGAAGAGATCTTATGTTTGTTGCATAATATATGTGGACCATTTGGCACAAAAGATAAAATTTTAATGCACAAGTTCACTCATGGCGTGACAAGCCTTCCTTGTGACGCTAACTCTTGTGGCGTGACAGTACCGGCCTTTATTTGAAGGTGTTTTCAGACGAAGAAATCTTAAGTTTGTTGCATAAGATATGTGTACCATTTGGCACGAAAGATAAAATTTTAATGCACAAGTTCACTGTCATGTACATCGTTCTTAGCATTTGATTTTCCACGGACGTTTATTCTAAAAAAATTAAACCTAATTTGAGATAGCAAGAATTGAACGTTGCTAAGGGAATGCACAATCCTATGCAGTAGATCTTATTTTGAGCCTATGATTTTGTTAGTTTGAATGAATAGATCGATGATTAGGCATGCACATCTCATCCTATTGCAATGATAGGTGGTGCTTGTCATCACTTAGGGGTCGAAGACCATTTAATGCCTACTTAATGAATACACCTTTTGGACCTTTATTTTTATGTTATTCCCTGCCTTGCTACGCCAAGAATTGAATGCCAAAAGAGAACAAGATTTGAAGTTGGCTTTACAACGCATATGCAAATTGAAAGACTTTATAATAAAGTTATAAATTACACGACAAGCAGGGTTTGGTTACATGAGTAAGGAACGACATTATGCACGATCCAACGAACCAACATACACCTACGATACATATGCGTCTTTTTGGAATGAAAATAAAGTCGATTGGAACAAAGATCATTAGTTTTGGCGGCTCATCGCTCCCCTCCCCTTGTCTCCTTACTACCCGCGGCGGTGGCGGCGGCCAGTCTCGAAGTCATCCATGTCCTGCGAGACAGGGTGGACGGTTTAATGATAGTAGGATAGCACAACGTCACGCCAAATGAATAATTATGATGCATACTGAACATAACTTACCTCTTTGATCCAAGGTGTGCCTAGGCGATGGGGAGCAGTAGTACGTCCCACGGTCTCACTTGCAGGAGCCTTCCCCTTATCCCCTTGCTACCCGCGACAGCGGCTAGTCTTGAAGTCATCCATGTCCTACGAGACGGGATGAATAGTTAAATGATGTTAGGATAACACAACGTCAGGCCAAATTAATAGTTATGATCCATACTGAACATAATTTACCTCTTGTATCCGGAGTGCGCCCAGGCAACGGGGAACGGTAGTACAGCCGACGGTCTTACTTGCAGGAGTCTTCCCCTTGTCTGTCGCCCGCTTGGCCTTGTCGTACTCATCTACTTTCTTGGGCTCGTCCGATGCCTTTTCAGTTGGATCAGGGTCAGATACGTAAGGTGTCCAGCGCTTGAAGATCTTGGCTCGTATTGCATAGTTCAACATGTACTTATGCTGGATGAACACTCTATCGTACATCTCCGAGCCGTCGATTCATTGGAAGAAGTTGCATTGCATCTTCGGCTGCCATTATACGCGTGTGTACTTAGGGATTTGTGGAATGGAATGTATGATGTGAAAAATCTTTATGTGTGCAAGATACGCTTACGAGGTGGTGGTCGCACATGTAGTACGCCCGAGCGGATGTCGCCGGGTGTGTGGACTAGATGATCTTTGCCAGTTCTTCGTACACACATTGCGGGCGTGGGAACTCCGGTGGTACCGGCGCATCCTTCATAGAATTATTCAGGTAGGGTTTAGCCCTCTCAGCATGCCACTTGCACTTCTGGAGTATCCTTGTGTAGAAGCTCGCTGAGTCCTCCATCTCCTTCTTCTTAGTTGTATGAACCAAGCTTTGGTGTAGTGTTGGGTTTAGTTGTGTAGTATTCTCTCTCAGATCTCTTCCACCTCTTTTTATAAGGATATAGGGTGTAATACTCATGGTGGAGTGAGAACACACAAGAAACAGAGTTAGGCGAGGCAGAGTGTTGCCATGTCCATCTGAAAATTTTACGGGGTGAAAAGCTGACGAGTTGAGTGTTATCATGTCTATCTGAAAATTTGACGAGGCAGAGTGTTGTCATATCCCTCTGAAAAGTTTGCGCGACGAGTCTAGTTTTTTTGGGTCTGAAAAGCTGATGTTGAGTGTTGTCATGTCGAGTATGTCTTGTCACGCCATGGATCCGGACGTGACAGGCCCGCTTCGTCACGCCAGGAGCCCTGGCGTGGCCTAACTATGCCGCCACGCCAGGGCTTGGGCAGTTCCAGTGGAGTTGCAACCCTGTCCTCGCTTTTTCGGTGCTAAGTCCTATCACGCCATGGCTCTGGGCGTGATAGGCCCGCTTCTTCACACCATGAGCCTTGGCGAGGCCTAACCTATGACACATACCTATCCAAAACGATGCAAACCAGCCATGTAGGCCCAATAAGGCGTAGACGAACTATATCCATGAACCATTGCTAGCTTGCATTGTTCTCACCCTCAGTAAGTGCGAATACTAGTGGAATCAGCTGGTCCTCTGCATCAATACCCACGGCGAGCATCAAGGCACCATAGTACTTTCTGGTCAAAAATGTGGCATCAACTGATAAGACATGTCTGCAATGCTTGAAGACCTCTTTGCATTGCCCAAAGGACCAGTACACCCATCCGAGAACATGTTTCATATCCCCTTCATCGGGTTTTGTTCGGTTCCCGTGCCAAGGATAAAACTCCATGCTCGGATTCTTGGCCTGCATAGTGGTTAGGATTCGAAGAAGCAACTCGTAAGCATCCTTCTAATCACCCTACAGTAACTGCATCGCTATCTGCTTTGCCCTCCATGCTTTCATGTACTTCATGTGGTACTTAATGAACCCAAATATAGCCTCAATGAGGGTGGCGACGGTCACATCAGGGTCGACAACCACAACCCCGATAATGCGTCTTGCAATGAAATTAGCGATCGCCTGAAGGTGCTCCCCGGACACTCGTGCAGTCCCACAAGAGTGAAGCTGCTTCACATTCGCTATTTTCCATTCCTTGTCCCTAGTTTTGTGCCCCCCAGATCTTCCATCCGTACCCCCTTTTGCACCTCACGGTATACCTCTTGTTCACATCGGAGTGTCGTACTACAAACAGATGATGGTGTCTCACTGAGTATTCTTACAGCTAAACCTTCATATCTTTCTTGCTTAAAAACAACATGTCCTTGCATATGAGGTCATTCTCCAGGTCCGCAATGCCATTCCTGCTCTTCAAACCATTTGCACAGACCGCATTACCAACCATTCTTACATCCTCGAATGCATGCACCGACGGGACCTCACCCATTACGCTAACCTAGCCTTCCTTAGAGGAGAAAAGCGGAGTGGTAGCTTCATTTTCGGTCGAGCTCCAGCCTTCTTCGGACTCAACGCCACATATTGATCCATCTCGGAACACCTCCTCGTCAAGCTTGTTTTCCATTACAGCGCCATTGAAATCAATCACGGGGTCACTAACATGGTGCAACGAAGAAACATACACATATGAGAGATCCATCAACGGGGGGCATCGTTGTTAAGACCGACGCCAATGAACTCTTGGGACGGTTGCTCCTCCCTTGGGGGGCCTTGCGAAAGATCCACAACGGATTCTAGTTCCTCCTTGTTGTCATTCACCACATCCAAATTCATTCACAAATGCTCGACAACGATTTTCCTCTCCATCACAATCTCCAACGATCGGACCTGAGATGTGAGCACAACCTCCTTGTATGTGTCCCAATCATCGTAGGAAGATATTGGCATCAACAAGGCATGCACATTAGAACCCAGCCCAGGGTCGTATCGTCCCTGCATTCCGACAACGATCTGGATTCATCCTATCCAAAGGTCGACTTAATCCTTATGAGAAGAGTTCGAAAGGCTGGTAATTCTTGAAATACAAGAACGGTCACTTTCATGCCACCAAAGTCCGCACCACTACTCTTTTGGCTAACTGGTCCACCAGTACAAACATGTACAACTTTATCTATCTACATCCAGCAATGCGAATAAAATATTGCAAAGTCAGTACTGTATGCCATAGATACGAACTACCATAAATACTCTAGTAAAGATTCAGCTAAGCGAAATGCAAAATGGTACCACCATATTAACAAACAAAGTGTACATTCTTGTATTACTACATGGGTTTCTTCCCATGAAAGTCGGACCAAAATAAATTCTAAGTTTCAAATAAAGATGAAAACAAGTTCTTTTAATTTCTCGTAATATTCTTCTGAGAAACAAATTCTAAAAAACTATATATCATGCTACTGCCAATGGATTAGAACTGCTTTTATGTAAAATGAAAAAGCGGATGTTCATGGTAAATAAACTATATATCATACATATCATATTGTCATCAGTAGGAATATTTTATATATCCAAGACCTCTAAACTATTTAACAATTAGAGACTAGAGTTCTAATAAATGATTCAAAAGTTAAAAGAGAAAAATATGCCCGTAAATTGAACATCCAAGTTGGATGATGCGAGGACCAGCAGTTCCTCGTTGACAACTTGGACCTTTGAGTGGAACACTTTAATGAATTTTCACATTAGAAATGTCATACATAAAGAAATGGAAGTAATTCTAATATGAGATTTTAACGAGTGACCACTGTGTGCTCCAGCCAGTTTTTGGCCAAATCAGTCGCATATGGTTTTTAAAAAGGAGCCGGTTTTAGGCCTAAAATAACCCCCTAATACATATTAGATGCGGCATAACAATATAGTTAGACATGTTTGGGCGTCAAATCCTCAAAACAAAAATTTCAGGAAAAACTCCCCCCTCCCTCACCAGGAATACTTGAAACCCCTGCGCAATACCAATTTTGCCAAATTGCATCGGTTGCTACCTTCGGCCGGCCGACGGACTACCGGTGAGGGGATGACTACACGCGGGGGGAGGATGGCCGGCTGGGGGAGGACGGCCGACGGCAGGAGGACAGAGTAGTTTGGGTTGGGAACGGGAGGAGAAAAGGCACACAGGAGTAAAATGAGGAAGATGTGGTGTTGACGTGACAAGCTAACTCGTCACGCCATGCAATCTGACATGACAACTGCTATGCAAACCCTTCATGCTGACACGATACGCCCACGAGGACTTGCGTGATAGGTTTAACCGCGGCGACAACGTTAGCGTGACAAGTACTATTTGACCACACCACAAGCCATGGCGTGACCAAAAAGTTAGAACTGAAAATAAAGTTAATGAAGAGTTAACTTTAAAGTATCATTGCCCTTGTTCTTTCTCCGAATAACCGCACCAGAGGGGAAAATGTGGCGACGTCATGGAAGCAAGACTATGTATTGCTTTACATGCATGAAGATAGCTACAACATCCGACTATCCCAGTTAAAACTGAGGAAACCTTTTTTTGAAAAGAAAAAACTGAGCCTAAGGCGACCCATTTTTAATGGACTATCCCTATTACAAGATCATCTTTTATAACTAGGGTAACATCTGATAAGTTACAGCACACTTGATCTTACACTTCTTTCTGTTTGCTTTCCAACAAATGCAACAATAACCTAGCGACATTAACATACAAAGTCGATGTGAAGATTAGAAGATTTACAGAGAACCTTCAGCATGCATCTATCTTTGGATTTGGTCTGCGGCTGGGTTGCTGGTAGCTGATGATGCTGGCGTCCTGCCATTGGCCACCCCATTATCCGCAGGAGCTGGCGTTCCCCACTTCCCGTCGGATTCCAACGGCTCCATCACTTTAACAGATCCATCTGACAGCCCAACTGCGAACTGATTTGGCTCTTGGGGATGTGCGGCAACGACAAGAGGGTAAACAGGCGGATTGCTGGAGCCAGGAAAGATAAATCATAGGAGCCATGTAAGAGGTAAAGTATGGCAAAAATCTGCAACTCATAATGGAATGAGGATACAAATGTAAAGAAAAAAAATGACAAAAAGCTTGTTATCAATGTCTCTTGTATTTCATATTAGATGTTAGAAATATCTCTTTGTATATGGTGCTCTTTGCATATGTACCTACACCTGTAATTTGTATATTTTGCCCTTTGACCCATTGAAAACCCATTGGAATAGATTAAGGGTTCATTCTAACATCCTATTTCTTCCTCCCACGTGACTGCTGCCGTCGTCCCCACATGCCACCCAAGCCCCACGGCCGAGCTCGCGCCGCCCCTGCTCAGCTTTGCCTGCGCCCGAGCATGCAACCCTCTACACGCTGCTTGAGCTTGCGCCGCCGCCACCCGAGCCACGGCCCCGAGCTCGCCCGTCTGCTCCACCGTCTGAGCAACGCGCCCAAGTTCAAGCTCGGGTCGCCCTACCTCGGTGTGACGCCACCGCCCACATCCAACCAGATCCCACCGCCAATGCTCTGCCACCAAGCCTCCCCGAGCTCTCCCCTGCCTCGAGCTGCTCCCAGCAGATGTCTGAGGTGTAGTGTTAGCTCGACTCTCTAGGGCCTGATGTCAACCGGATCTGTCCCTGCTGTGTGCGGCTCCGCGTTCAACAGGAGCCTCACCATCTCTACGACTTCTGACGCATCTCTGGCCTAAGTTCAAGACCATGCATGCTCAACTCCTAACTCGCCACCCGCACTCGACCTTGGAGGAGACCCTCACGGGTGTTCGTGCTGAGGAGACTTGTTTTCGTGGTGCGGCTCAGATGCTGGCTATCTTGTCTGCTTCAGCGCCTGTTCCTTTAGCACCGACCATGGTCCCTCCAACTCCCATGGTACCAGTGGTTGTTGTCTCTACTGCTGGTCTCTGCTGCACCTACTGCCAGCGTGGTGGCCATAAGTACTAGGATTGCTACAAGAGGAGAGACCAAGGTCGTAGGGGTGGACGTCCACCGAATGGCTCTAGAGGTTCTTTCTACTCAGGAGCTGTCGACGCTCGCCAGGGCTCTTCCGGTGACACCACACAACAACTCCTCTTTCTGCTCCAAAGCCTCGGTGTAGGCCCGTCCTTAGACTCATCGGGTTCAGCTTGTCTGGCTCTCGCTTCTCAGCAGTCTTTCTCGTCTCCACCACCTCACTCGTTAGGTATCTGTCTTCGTGGATTTTGAACTCTGGTGCTTCTTTCCACATGACACCAGATTCTACCCACCACACTTCTGTGAGTCCTATAGCTCTTCCTTCCGGTGTTTAGATTGCATATGGTACCTTACCTATTTCCTGTTGCAGGTCGATACACCATTTCCACTTCTTCCTTTCATGTTCCTGCAGTCTCTCATGTTCCCCAACTACGCAACTTATGTCGGTCGGTCGGATCAGTGATCACGACTGTCGTATTGTTCTTGAGTCTGACTCTTGTTGTGTCTAGGACCGCCGCACGGGGACTCTGTTTGGTACTAACCCTCAGTGACGTGATTCACAGCGTCTTTGGGAGCTTGACTGGTTGCACCTTCCTTCCGCTGTCTCCACCAGCCAGTCAGCCACTACCACTACCTCTATTTTTGCTACGTCCTCTATAGCTTCCTTCGCTCAGTGGCATCATTGTTTGGACCATCTCTGTGGATCGCATCTATTGTCACTAGGTCGTCGTGTTCTTGGGTCTATTTCTAGGGGCACCTCTTTACATTGTATGAGTTGCAAGCTTGGCAAGCAGCTGCAGCTTCCCTATCCCTCTAGTGATTCTGTTTCTACTCGTCCTTTTGATCTTATTCACTCTGGTGTTTGGGGCCTGGCCCCCTTCGTTTCAAAGGAGGTCATCGATACTATATGATCTTTATTGATCAACTTCATGTGCTCTCACAGTCAGGTTCTCTCTATTTACCAGATGTTTGCCACCATGGTTCACACTCAGTTTGATTTGGTCATTCGTGTGTTTCATGTTGACTCCGCTGGTGAATACCTATCTGCTATTTTGCGTCGCTTTCTCACTGAGCATGGTACTCTTCCCTATTACTCTTGTCCTGGTGCTCATGCTTAGAACGGTCTTTGAGCGTAAGCATCATCACCTGCTTGAGACAGCTCGCACCCTCATGCTTGCATTTTCTGTTCCACCTCACTTCTGAGCTGAGGCTGTCTCCACTGTTGCTTTCCTCATCAAATATGCAGCCTTCTACTGCTCTTCAAGGCACTACTCCTGTCAAGCGTCTATACAGTTGGGCTCCAGAGTACAGTCACATTCGCTGTTTCGATTGTATCAACTTCGTCATTCTTCTACCTCGTGAGCGCATCAAGCTACAGTCTTGAGCATAAGGGTTATCGCTGCTACGACTCTGCTGCTCGCCGGATGAGGATATCTCGGGATGTCACTTTCAATGAGTCCCGACCTTACTACCCTCATACCCATACTGTCAGCTCAGATTCTCTTATTGAGTCGATCTTCTTTCTGACTTTTCCTGATCCTCAGCTTTACACTTCTGTTTCGCTTCTACCTCCACTTTCTTCACTTCCTTCTCCGGTTCCATCTGTTCCCTTTCCGTCGAGGTTCCTTTCAGCTTTTTTGTTGAGATTCCACCCTTTCCCCTGTACTACTCTTACCATCCTCGGTCTACTCCTTCTCCAGTTGAGCCTCCATCTTTACTGACCACGTTCCCAGTTCTTTTCCGCCCTTGCTGGGTCCAACTCCATCTTTCTCCTGGATACGATCTTCGTAATAGTCACTGTCAGGCCTCCTGAGCCTTCGGCTTCGCAGCCACTACTCTTTCTGAGCCTACAACCTACCGTGAAGCTGTTGCTCACCTTGAGTGACAGCTCATGATGTCTGAGAAGATTGCTGCTTTGGAGCATACTGGCACTTGGGATCCTGTGCTCTTACCTGCAAGTGGGTGTACAAGATCAAGACCCACTCGGATGGTTCTCTTGAGCGCCACAAGGCTGGTCATATGACACGTGGATTTTAGCAGGATCATGGTCGTGACTATGATAAGACCTTCGCTCCTGTCGCCTACATAATCACTGCTCGCACTCCTTGATGTGGTTCGACAGTGGTTCATCTCTTAGATGGACGTCAAGAATGCCTTTATCAATGGAGAGTTGCGTGAGGTATATATGCAGCCGCCCCTAGGTATTTTATCCCTGATGATATGGTTTGTCGCATTCATCGCTCTCTTTATGGGCTTAAGCAAGCCTCTCGTATCTAGTTTGACTGCTTCTCTATTGCCACTGCTGTCGGCTTCTCCGCCAATGATCACGACCCCGCCCTCTTTGTACATACCTCTCCTCAGAGTCAGACGCTACTCCTCTATGTGGATGATATGGTGATTACTGGGGCTCGCTCTCAGTACATTGATTTTGTGAAGGACCATCTCGGTAAGCAGTTCTTGATATTTGATTTGGGTCCTCTTTGTTACTCCTTGGGATTGATGCCACTTCTACGCCTGAAGGCTACTACCTCTCGTAGTAGTACATTCAGGATGAACACTTCTATGGAGCTTAGTGTTCATCTTTGACCTACTGATAGGGAGCCTCTTGAGGATTCCACTCGCTACCGCCATCTTGTCGGAAGCCTCATCTGCCTTGGGATCACTCGACCTAACATTTATCACCTAGTTCAAATTCTGAGTCAGTTCGTTTCTACTCCCACTCAGCTCCACTATAGTCACCTTCTTCGTGTTCTGCGATATCTTCTCGGGACCATTAGTTGTTGCCTTTTCTTTCCTCTGCAACTTCAAGTGTACTCTGATGCGACTGAGGCTAGCGATCCTTCTGATCGCTAGTCTCTTTATGCCTATTGTGTTTTTCTTGATTCATCTCTGATTGCCTGGAAGACCAAGAAGCAGACTGTTGTTTCTCATTCGAGTGCTGAGGCTGAGTTACAAGACATAGCGGCGTTGACAACTAAGATCACTTGGTTTTTGTGGCTACTTGAGGATTTCGATGTTTCAGCTTCTACAGACTCCTCTCTTATCAGACAATACTAGCGCGATCAGCATTGCTCGAGATCCAGTGAAGTATGAGCTCACCAAACATATTGGAGTAGATGCTTCGTACATGAGATTGCAAGTGTAGAATCAAGTTACTACTCTTCAATATGTGCCTTCAGAGCTTCAGTTAACCGATTTCTTCACCAAAGCATTAGACTCGAGCTCAGCTCAGTTTCTACCTCTCCAAACTCGGTGTTGTTGATCTACTATGAGTTTGAAGGTGTTAGATGTTTAATATATCTCTTGTATAGAGTGTTTTTTGCATATGTACCTACACCTGTAACTTGTAGAATAAATCAAGGGTTCATTCCACTTGTAGAATAAATCAAGGTTCATTCCAACATTTCACACTCGATATGGATGGTTTGGTTTGTATTTCTACCCAATCGAAGAACCCGCCAGCTGCTCCAAATGCAGAACAGCACCACAGCTGCTCGAGTGCATCAGACTTTCCAAAAAACTCAGCCTCCCATGGACACAGGAAAATTCGGGGGCCAACACCCATCTCAAATGTTTCACACAATAATATCAAGACGTTGGTGATGACCTATCTCTATTTCACCAATCACCAACCAAATACTGACTATGCATATTACCTTGCTCCTCAAACCAGGAAACTAGCTCTTACAAAATTGAATAAGCCAATCCACGAGATCACATGAAATATCGCTTCACATTACCAAAAACTTGGTCGAACAAAATGTCGGATATTTTTACCCTCAAAATTGGCCAACAGAACATGTAATCCATGATCGTTACACATCAAATTTTGCTTAATATACTTGTATACCATTTTATACACTGATGTTCTTAACAAGCTCAAAGCACCCCTTGGCTTTCTTATTTTTCTGAACTGAAAGCTTGTGTAAATAATAATACAATGGTTGAAAAATAAATAAATATTTTCGAGACTGGAGTTTTGATGCCTTTTCTAATTAATAAATTAGTTATTTATTGATTAGCCAAATATATGTATTTCCCATTATCATATTTGATCTTCAGTTCTTCACAATTTCTTACAGAGAATTTGCTTCTACTCCACATATTAAATGGTTATAATTTATCAACATGCAAAAGAAAATAAAAATGGTAACAACACTACAAATTATGGTCTTTGGGTAAATATTGTGCGTCCAATGTACAAAAAGAGAATACCTGTTTATGGCTGTCGAAGGCATGTATGCTGATGACACAACTCGGCATCTTAATCTCAAGTTCTCCGCATCAAAAATGCCTACATTACCATCAGTGAAGGCAGCAAAAACCAGTTGGCTGTTGCATGAGTATGATGCGTGTGATATGGGAGATGACAAGGTGTCCTGAGGTATCCACTGAAACAAGAGGGCGAAAGAGATTTAACAAACAATAACAAAAATATTTTAATCAAATATATGATATGTTACCTGATAGATTCTTTCCATTTTTGATGCATCATATATAGCTAGCTGAGTGTCATGGACTACTAATAAGCGACTTTGGTCAAAGTTAAACTGGACCCTTGTATCCCCTGATGGACTCTTCCCAGCTGGCATTTGTATAGCAACCGATTTCTTCTTTTCCCAAGTATCGGTGGCCCACACACATAGCTGCAAAGAGGAAAGGAAGCAACCTGATTATCGAAATGCCTACTGGTTCACTGGTGTGAGCAAATCAGAGAGAGTAAAAAGTACACAATGAAGCCACACAAATAAATTATCGGTGATCTGAAAGCCATAAAACAGAAATAGTGAACGATGAAAATGAAAAAGCGTTATTAATAGTAACCTGTGCATCAGCGCCTGAAGAAACAAGTATATTGGGGCTGTTGGAAAAGGCCAACCCAGTTATCCTCTTTTGATGACCTTTGAGTCTAGTTTTGACCTGAAAAAAAGAAAGCTCAATATAGCTGCATAGCAGTGATTTAATAAACTGGAGTATAAATCTGTGAAAATACAAATAAATCTGTGAAAATACAAAGCATTCAGTACCTCATCTACCCTGACATTGTATATGTGGATGGTTGAATCTTCCATTCCAATTGCTATGATGTTATTGTCTTGAGGGTGAAATGCTAAAAAGGTTGATGCTGGCGGAGGTGGCATGAATGTTGTCATCACCTGCATGAAAGATGCATGATCAAATTATCCTGGAGTCTGGAAAATACATCCAAATAAAATAATTAAACATTACCTTAAATGTCATCATGTTAAACAATGAAACCTTCCCACCGCATGCAGACATCACATACGAATCATTCTTGGAGAGTGCAATGCATGGGACTGCCTCCTCAGGACTTGTGTCTGCTGTATCATTTGTCATTACAAGACCGCTGTTTGGTTGCCAATGATGTGGCACAGCGCTGGCTGTGGCCTGCTCAGCAGAATGGACAAAATTTATTCCATAACCTTGATTAACCTAAACACCAAAGAAACAACAGAAGAGTAATACATACCTTCCCACTTGGATTTTGCTCGTTGCGACTCCATTTCCACAGCCTTTGAATGGCATTAGACCCTAGTGCTAATAACCCGACACCAGAATTTGTGTACAGAAGTCTGACAACCTGTACACAAATGTTGTTAAACTTCTCGGAGATTCCAAGATGAGAAGTGCAAAACGTAAAATCGAGAACAACATGGATCGAACCTTGCTGGCTTGGTCTGGAGTTTCTGGCATTGTAGCTACACGGCATTGCCGGGGATTTAAAACTTCCATCAGCTCCCAAGGTTTCGCTTTTTCGGGCTTTTCTTCTGAAATTCTTGGCTTTATATCTATGCTTCTAGATGCTGGATCACTGCCATTCTATTAAATTCATGATTAAGTAAGATGATGTTTCAATTGTTAACAAGTAAGCAAAGAGGCCTTAAAACAGATGAAACTTATCAAATTGTTTTGCTGGATCACCATACCAGCATAGGAGATGGCTTTGCAGGAGAATTCCTGTCTAAGTGATCCATTCGGCCAATGTTAGGAGAGATGCTCGCAACAACAGGAGCACCTGAGACCTGTTAATTCAATATTCAAGGTCAGGACCTTTCTACAAACTAGACCCACAATATAACAAAACAATAGCAGGTAGGAAGGTATGTGCTTACCTTCATAGAGGAAGCTTCATATGGTGATCTAAATGCTTCAAAAGGCCGGTTTACGTAAGCCCGTAAAGATCTGAGTCCATCAGTATTTGCAAGTATCTTAAAACCATTGTCTACTGTAGTAACGGCAAGAAGATTGCCTTCTTTATTGAATCTCAACCGTGGAAGACTCTGGTAGAATGTACAAAGGTTAGATTAGCCAAAGACAAAAAAAATTGGCAAATATAACAGGGAACAAAGACTGACTGGCAAGCCTCCGTCAGCTTCAATGAAGGTAAGCATGTTTGTGTTATCGACATCCCAAAATTTAATTTGGTTATCTTCGCCAGCAGCCAAAAAGTGATTCTGAGCTGTATCAAACTGCACTACACCAGCAGACTTTTTACGGAATCCAGAATATGTCCTCTTGATAGATCCTTCACTTTCATTCCACTCAACCAAATACGAGTCTCCCTCTTTGCTTGTTCCGCATGAGAACAACCTTCACATGAAAGACTAAAAGTGAGCCACCGGTTCAAGTACAAGATTCTATCATTACAGCATGGACAATTAGACAGCCAACCCACAACGACCCAATTGTAAGAGTGGAGCTCTACCAACTGAGCTATAAACTATATCCCCGAGCCAAGTAAGTAAAATAACACCACTATGCTTACCTAGTTCCATCGGCACTATAAAGCATAGTAGTACACCATTTTCCTGGAGCATCATAGTCCACCCTAGATCCCATATTGTCATAAAGCCATGCCTTAATTTTCCCATCAAGGGAAGTTGAGAAGATAAACTGCAGGGAACATAAGAAAATCATATATCACTAAACCAAATCAACGTTTATGTGCTAAAAAACTATACACTCATGAATCTCTCTCATCCCCCCTACGATAGACATATCACCGAATACAAGCATATCCATGATGGCTTATACTGCCTCAATTCACACAGGAGTTAAGTAGAACTTGTCTAGCTTATAGAATAATCATCAACCACAAAGATCAGTATTGCGACCTGAGATATTGATGCCTACATAATTATATTCAGACAACACACCTGAATACTCTCTTTGTGGTGAGGGCAAATGGAATACACAAGCGCCTCATGCCCTTCAAATGAAAATAGTTTCTGTCCATGCATATCCCAGACCTACAAAATGAAAAGGGAAGTTGAAGGAGACCAAGCCAGGGGGTGTGGAGAAGATAACCATTCAAGACGTGTCTAATACTCTAATACCTTTATTAGTTTATCATCTCCACAAGTGACAACACATAGTTGCTTATTAGGCCGGGAGAATGCTATGTCATTAACTCCTCCAGAATGAGCATCAATCTGACACGCAGAATAAAAGGTTTAGTGAAAAAATTGATTTAATATAATGTATAGTAACATCTATAAAATTGAAATTCAATCTATAATCTTATTAATAGGGTGCAATCAGAACTTTTGCAGTACCTCTAGAACTTGGCGTGTTTCATTTGGTTGTTGGTATGCATGTAGATGGATCAAATGTTTTGTGAATGCAACTCCTGAAACCAAAAAACTGAAGCTTAAGCAACGATTGAGTGCAATACGAAATTACTAACTGGAAATTAAAAGATTGACAACTAACCTATCAAGTCTCCATCAGGGCTCCAGGTAACTCGATTAATGCACATGGAAGAGTCTTTAACCACAACACTCTTTTCACAGAAGAGGTAAATAACGAGGCACATATATAGGATCAGAACATATAGATACCCGTGAACAAGGTACAAGTAAAAGCAAACAGAAGTAAATTACATTTAGAACTTGTACTCAATTACCTGAAACTGTGATGAACATGCTTGGATGTCCCAAATTTTGAAGGGCTTTGAAACCAGTTTCTCGCGCAGACCAACCTCCCAAAGGGCAATTTCACCATTAGTAGATCCAACTGTTGAACAGTAAGCATGACAAGAAAATTGATAAATTGTTGGTTATAAAAGTTTAGTGTTCATGCAAATCAAATGAAACACCATTTTGTACTTGCCACTACACATTGTTTTTTTAAAGATGGTTCAAATAAAATAATAATCTTGATCATACCTAGTAGTAGTGTATGCCGAGAAGGATGAAAGTCCATGCTAGTTACATTAGATCCCTGTGACAATGTACAAAATACTGTCCTAGGAAGATCATCCAATGACCATGAAGGTTGAGGAATGGGTGCTGGATAGGTGGCCTGCAAATAAGTATGGATAATTGTTAATAGGTCATATAAAATGCAACAAGGTCATATTTCTTGACTGCAAATGCAACATTACCTCATCAACACCATGTCCAGCAGGCCTCAGTCGCTTCATTAGCTGCTCAGATTCTGCACTTTGATAGTCTGTTAATGTTGGGCGTTTCAAGATGGAGACAGCTGAGGAAATAATGTAGTATAACTGAAGTCATGAGAAGCTTTGATACATGAAAACAACAGATAACAAAAGTACATTTCCCATCACAAAACACATAACGAAAATAATCAAAATTTCATGCTCATTTTCATTGTCACTGAGAGCTGAATCATTTTCGTTGTCACCGAGAGCTGAATCATTTTCGTTGTCACCGAGAGCTGAAGATTTACATCTTAGAATTGTTTAAACAACCAAGAAGACAGCATTACAAATTAATTGATGCCTGTAACTGTGTAACATTATACTCCTTAATATATGTTCTAGACTTCTAGCCAAGTTGTCTTGCTTTACCAAGCATTCCTTTGTACCTTAGCGTTTAAATATTAAATATGAGATACCAACATGGTGTGATCAGTTGAGAGTTGAGACCAAGGTTACACTAAGTCTTTCTCAGATACAAATTGACAACAAAAATCCAGTGTGCTAACTTCACTCCCCATCCCCTCTCCAAAGTAACTCTCCTGATTAGCAAAACCCTGAAGGAACTCCCAAGAACTATACAGCACAAGATATATGCATTAATGGAATCAATTTGGGTTAGCACTCTGATAACCTCAGATAGATAAGCAGGAAGAATGTTTAAAAGGAAGGATGGCAAACTTGGAAGAATGTTTATTCAACACCACTTCCATAAATCAAGGGTGCAACACTTAGGGCAATTGCAATTCCAATGAAATAGAAATGCTCAACCACCAATTGCACAGGTTTATTATAAGGATCATCTTCCACACCAATACAACATCTCTTATGACTCGCAAAAAAAACGAGAGGGAATTGTCTAGAGAGTAAAGAGAGAAGATCCAGATTATCAAATAGCCACTAGATCAAGTTTGGTGCATAAAACAAGCCACTAGATGCATGCCAACAGAAAGGTACCACCACACCTTGATTTGGCGGAACAGGTATTGATGATGCTGCTACAACAGCAGACTGAACAGATGATGAAGCAGCATTTGCCATCCAACCAGCTAAAGATGGACCAGCAGGAGGAGGAGGCTGGAATGGCTGCATGAATGAACGTATTGAATGTAAGTAGCAAAAGCATTCATTAAATCATGCATACAAAGAAAATGATCGATAACAAACATACAGCATGACCCGTGAGTGGTGGGTATGTGGCACCAGCCTTTGGAACAGCCACCAATGGTACAGGCACTGGTGAAGCATGAGCTCCATTTGGATGAGCGCAGGTATGATCAGTAAATAAAGTTTTGATATCTGGATTTGGCCGAGGGTTCTTACAAAGCTGATGCTGCCAGTTCAAGCTGCACATGTTGTCAAAGAATATAAACTCACACATCCAACCACTAATGTAAGATTAAAGTGAACATGAAAACAGAGGGTCAGGTAATGTAACAACAGTAGATTGTTAATTTCAAACCTTTGGTTAATTAGAGTCCGCAGGCGTGATGCCTTAAGAGTTGGAAAGACAAGTTTTTCCCGGAAGAGGGGGTTTGCTTCAATAAGTTTTTTGAGCTCAATCAGCATAATACCGCGAGCAGATTTGGTATCCCCATACTTGGACAATTGTTCATTTTCCCTGCAGAAAAAAACAAATAATTTTGAGCTAATTTACGAGAAATAGAAAAGCCAAGAACCTGATAATACATAAGGGCACATTAGATTGACCAAAAAGGCATGCACCATGTTGTTAAAAGCACCAGTTCAAGGAATGCCACAATCAATAGAATAATAAATTCAAAATTAAAATCAAAGTACTACTATTAAGCCATTATGACAAGTTTTTTCCAATAACTTTAAAAATTATGCACGAAAAAACCAGCATAACTTAAAAGCTATCGGATGACTATCTTACATAACTCTTAATATTGTTAGAAGTAACCATGTTGCTTAGTAAATAACTGGATCATCAAAGCATTAACAGGTTTATCCGTTTATGGAGTTGTCATGCTGGCATGCTCACTCAACTACTGATTCATTTTAATTCATGATGTAACAAAAAATTGAACCCACACCCTCTTTTATTACTCTGCGATTACAGTCTAATAGCATCCGCACCAAGCAGAAAAGTTTTAATGCTCTAGAAGTAAGACACTCTAAGAAAGAAGTTTTTTGTTTCCTTCTCAACAATCTGAAGCAAACAAATGACCCATGTGCTCATCTAAACCACCAGAACTTGCTAACACATTTGGCATTGCATTGCTGGTCATGGCTCAGACAAAGGAATAAACTAAAAATTCCCTAGTGAGAAACACAGAATGCAAACATCAACAAGCTTTCGGAATGGCCTCCTCATGGTGAATAGGAAAGAATATAGAGTAATGATAACAAAGGGCGCTATGAATGAACCTAAAATTCTCAAGAGTGAGAAGCTGTGTTATCTCTTTATATAACTCTTCATTTGGCATTGCATTGCTGGTCATGGCTCAGACAAAGGAATAAACTAAAAATTCCGTAGTGAGAAACACAGAATGCAAACATCAACAAGCTTTCGGAATGGCCTCCTCATGGTGAATAGGAAAGAATATAGAGTAATGATAAGAAAGGGTGCGTGAATGAACCTAAAATTCTCAAGAGTGAGAAGCTGTGTTATCTCTTTATATAACTCTTCATTGAATGTTGAGAAGACTTTAAGATCCTTGACGAGAATATCTACAGCCTTTGCCCTATCATGCCTGTTAGAAAATATAACAGAAAAGATAGTAAAATGTATATTTTCACCCAATGCTGAAAAAATGGGATGGAAACACCCAGTATCTTTTCAGACGAAGTGAAATTTCCCATCAGACAATCGCACAGTACCTATCAAGCGCTTCCAAATATTTCTGCTTCCTGATCTCAAAGAAGATCTTCATCGAATACCTATTGTCATCCACTTTGGTGAAACCTGAAAGGTACCTCTCCACTTCATCCCACTCCCCAGCATGGACCTTCTCCTCAAAGTACTTCATGTTGAAGAAGAACCCTGACTCTTGCTCAAGCCTACAACATAATGTACCACAAGAAATTACATCTTGCTAGATCAAAGAAATTCCAATTTTCCATTGCAGAATAACCCGGGACATTAGAATGGGAAAGAACATGAGTTAACACTCTTTCCTCCTATCTTTCCACAGAATGAGTGGTACTTCATTAATGACCCCACAGCTAAAATGAACAAAAGATGATAGTATAACCCTAGAAGGCACAACACGTTGCAAGTACTTCTTGAGCTCACAGCATTGACCCAAAACAGTCAACCAAACTCAATAACATTCATTAATTCGGACTAACATCCCGTATGTGCACTAGAGGTATCGCGCATGACCTACAATGCAAAATTTCAAGCAGAATTGACCACAGTACAGAAACAGAATACACAAGCAGACTTCCAAACCAACTATTGGAGGAACGCGAATGCAGCGCAGAGGAAATCAACAGCTTGCAATCACACAAATTCGCACTCAAAGTTCAAAATTTTCCACGAATTTCGACAGAAACGAAGCAATCCAACTGAACACCATCTACCATTTACTGATTTACTCGCAATCGCAAGACAGCACACATGGGACTAAGACGCCACACCAATCACGGAATTAACCGCACTGAATCTAGAAAATTCCATTCCTCAGAGAAAACGAGTAGGGGTTGGGAAAAAAATAGTCCATTCTTTCAGCAAACTGAGGAACAGAACAAGAGGGGAAAAAAACAGAGACGACACACGCGAGCTCCAAATTTCAAATCTGCCCCTGAATTATCCACATAAAAGAAAAACTGTATTAAAGCCCCAAAAATAATTCACTTTGACCAAATTAAATAAAAGAACGACTATTACGGAGAAAACAAGAGCAAAAAACATTATTTTGACTGAACCAATAAATAAAATAAAATACCGAAACTTCGCAGGAATTTACCGCGCGTACATAACAAATCAACAAGAGCAAAAATAAATAAATATTTCCCCCATGAACTCAAAACCCAAAACCAGCACAAGAAGGAGAAAAACTGGAGATATATTTCGCGGAATTCGCAAAAAAAAAACAACGCACAACGCATCGAAACAAATCCCCAAAAGAAGAGCAGAGTCCTCTGAGCCCAGCCAACCACCAACCGAATCCCCCCCCCCGAAAAAAGAGCCCACGGGCCAGCAGGAGAGAGAGAGAGAGGCGAGGCTACCCACTTGTGCACGGTCTCCTTGAACTTCTCCTCGTCTAGGAACTGGAGGATGAGGAACACGAGCTCGCGGCTGAGGGACGACATGGCGCCCGCGCCGTCCCGGAGGAGCTCGATCTGCTCGGCGCCGCCGCGGGGAACCTCTTCGGCTCGGGGAAACAGCGCCGCGGACGCGCGAATCGCGCGGATTCGGAGGGGGGCGCCTCTGCCGCGGCGAATTCTAGGGTTTCGTCGTCGTCGCCGCGCCTCTCGTGACGAGAGAGATGAGAAGAGAGAGAGAGAGATGGAGAGATGTGGAAGGAGGATGGAGAGGGAGAGAGAAACTTTAGTCTCGCTTTCTTCGATGCGTTGCAGACCTCTCACCCTTTTCTCTCTCCCCACGCCACCCCCACTAGCTTATCTGCGATACGCACGTGAGCCTATCGATAAGCAGGTCCGCTAATCGATAGGCGACGACGTCCTTATGTGACAGGGAGGGAGCGGCGGAATCGAAGGGCGCGGGATTAAATCGGGTGGACATTCGTGAGCTGGCGTCCGGTCGTGAGGGCGACGTGCGCGCGAGATGAGATGGTTTGGGGGGTTTCGCTCGCTTCTTTCCTTGCGGGGTTTGGTTTCTCTTGGGTCGTCTGACTCGTCCCGGACGCGAGATGAGACCTACGCGAGATGAGTACGTGTGAAATGTTTCCGTTGCTCGGTTTCTCGGTTGGCTGCTCGCGTGGAAGCAGAGCAGTGGCACCGACTGAGGGGAACGGGGCCCTGTGAGTGACGTGTCCCTCCTGTTTAACGGAGTACCACGCCAACTATTCCTCTGCCTGCGCGCGGGTACGCCAACACGTAGGTCCACACGATCGTTGTATTTGATCACGGATTGTTATCATAATGTATTTGCGAAATTAAGTAAAATAATAATATTATGAATGTAGTTTTCGAGACAAATCTACACGTACTGCCTCTGAATCCGAATGAATGGCGTTTTAGAATCTGCACCGGCCAAACATTTTTAGCTCTGACCATTAATATATAAAGAATTACCAAAATAGATAACATGAATTTGGTATTCCTAGGTCCATTATGAATATACTTTCATAACATATAGTTATTTTTATTTGAAATAACATAGTTTTCATACAAATTGATGGTCAAATACTTTGCTAATGTCCAACACAACTTAGCGGCTCGCATTCTAAAACGGTTTGCTTTTGTGAACCAGGGAGGGGGTATTGACGAGGATTAAAATATCTATTTATTATTTAGTATATAGAGATCATACATCTTCATTGTCGTAAACCCTAAGGCTAATGACCTCACTGGTCGTAAGAATTTTAGAGGTTACATAGTACCCAATCTGGTCGGACATGGTTCCAAACCTAGTCTCCGACCAGTCAAATGCTCACAAGATTTTGAACTGATATCTGAATCTACGACCAGACATATGCTTTACCGTGTGACGAATGGAACATGTGCTATATATTCCATACCACGCGACGCTACGATACTGGAGTACGGTTACATGACTCATTGACATATAACCGCACAACAGTTGATACATTATCAACTGACACCCCTCTTCGACCAGACGCGTTGCTTCCCGAACAGGCGTATCCTCCAGAGACAACTGCCAACCCTTCATCAACTACATAAGGAGGAATGCGGACTGAAGTTAAGGACACCAGAGCAGTGAAGATCATTTGAGAGACACTCTCAAGAGCCTTGTACTCCCGACTTAGTCTTTAGTCTAAGTTATATACACTCTTTGTAATAGCCAGTTCAAAGCAATAAAGAGCAGTCTCACTACTTTTTAGAAGATACGCGCTATTTTTCTCTTTTCATTCATATATTCATAAGATCGGCGATTTGATCGTCGACAGCTGGCGCCGTCCGTGTGGAAGAAGGCGCAAATCTTCTAAAGAAATTCTTTTTCATCAAATCCTCGCCCATCCTTCTGTTCATGAGATCATGGCAGGAACTTGGGACGAGGAGAATTGGTTCGATCTGGACGACTACTCCAACCTCGACATGGACGCCTACATCTAGGCCATGCAGGGTGATTGGACGTCGTCCTCTTCTTCCTCTGCTGGTTCGCAAGTCACTGACAACGCCGAAGTCGAGCAGATGGATGAGGATGCACCACTGCAACAAGTGGAGCTTCCCGAGGGACATGACATTCCGATCAGTTCGGAGTGTCCAAAAACCTCTTCAAGCCCGGTCTTCCCAACAGGCAAAAAAAGGTGATGAATTTTCAGCCCTGCAATCCGAGAGTCAATACACTCTCGACACCATCATGGTTGATAGGTATTCACCCACGGCTTCTGAGAATTTCAGGAGCCAACCGACATCTGGTAACGGTGTCGATGAAACCCTCACCGGCCATGGGCCGAGTAGGGATGATAAAACTCATCATACGATCGGCAGTTCGCCGTATCAGGCTGAGTCCGCCATGGAGGCCTCAAGAGGTTCTCATCTCCGACCGGTCTCCGTCATGGAAGTGTCTGGTAGAAGTACTGGGAAGCTCTCCACTGAGTACAGTGGAAACTCTTCAGAGGATCGATGCTGGAAACACGAAGTCAATACAATCGGAAATACTGATCGCAATGCCCTGTACGGTCCTGCACCCGCTACCTCACCACCATGTGTTGGTGAAAATGGCGCGGGCAATCAAGCACCAGCTACCAGAGGCAACAGAGCTGATGGACGTCCATCAGTTAATTCGTCTGGTTCAGCCCCCAAGGATAATGAGTCAATTACAGCCAGGCAAAAGGTTAAGAGAAGGTTCGGATCTGCAAACGCCAACAACCTCGATGAATCCTCCGAGACCATCCATAACGGTACAGAATCTGCAGCGCATTCGTGATATTTTAAATAATACTGATCCTGTTTTAGAAGAAGCTACAGGTTTTGTCCAATTGGTAGGACAGGTGTCGGAGATTCTCTAACAAACCGTACAACGTACGGAAGAATACCGAGAATGGAGGACACCGCAAAGTCAAACCATGACTTCGTCCCAGCGTTCTTCTCTCGGCGGAGGGCAACATGCTTATGTTGGAAATCAATCAATACCGCAGCCTCCTCGACGTTTCCAACCAATGAGTCATGAGAGAAGGTGATTGTTCCGAACAAATACACATTCCTCTCGTCGAGAGGGTCATTCGCTTGGTCCGAACGATCTTCGACATCATTTGAACTAGGCAGGTGATCGAGAGCATCATAACGCTCGCGATCAGGTCGGGACGCCGGAGCCTTAGTTCTCAAATCTAAGAAACCGGTCCCCAACCGACCACAATCCGGCTCCTTTCTAAAGAAGGCGTTATGAATCAGTCACAGGCTGCCGAGCTTTCTCTATAGGGCTCCAGGCTATGCGTTGGCCTAACCGGTTTCAACCGGCCAACATGGACAAGTTCAATGGGTCTCAGAACCCGTTAGAATTTCTCCAGATCTATACCACCGCCATCAGAGCGGCTGGTGGCAATGAAAATATGATGACCAATTACCTACCTACGGTGTTAGAAGGATCTGCCCGGTCATAGTTACTTAACCAGCCGGTCGGATGGCATCGCATGCGAAAATCGTGAAAATGAGATTGTGCATCGCATGCGACAATCACTGGGGGGTCACGGCCCAGGATGGCCCCAACAATCCTCATCCCTGCTTTAAGATGTGTATTTGTATATGTACGTAAATAAAGATTTGATATCTTCTGGGTGGAACTGTTCTTCCCTACTTGTACCAACCACCCATCGAGTGATTCCTTCCTATCTCTCTTTTTATTGGACTTTTACATGATTTTACTTGCTTGTAACATCTAATTGAACATCATCTTAGAGTATGTTAGTTGTCACATCTCAATTTTCTGAGTTTTAAAATATTTTTGAGTAGTTTAGCCTCTTGGAAAAATTCACTAAATTTTATTTGAATTTAATAAAGCTTAAATGAGACTTTAAAGTCAAAACATTTTAATTGATTATTCTAAATATCAATTAAATCAAAAACTATTTTATTTGAGTTCTTGGGGCTTGGAAATGTTTTCTTAATTTTTATGGAATTTTTTCGAGTTCATTTGCTTTTTTTTGGCCATTTGCATTTTCTATTATTTCTAAATTAGAAAAGCTATTTAAATCTCAGGAAAATCTTTTGGGCCGAATTTCTTTTGCCCGACCCGTTTTCTCCTCCCCCGGCCTAGTCGCTAGCCGGCCTGTTCTTTTTCTTTCCGCCACAACCCATCCAGCTCATTCCTTCCTTTCCTCTCACTTCTGAGTGGGCTCGCCGCCATGTCGCCATCGCCTTTAACCTCGAGACTCCATCTCCGAGTCCCGCACACATGCCTCGCCACTGGCCTCTACATGGATTGCCCTCCTCTTTAAGTGTGCTGCCCGCGTCACTTTTTCGCACCACCTTCCTCTTCGTCTCCAGCCGCCGTCGTCACACCGTTCTGGTCATCTACCGGCCACCTCGGTTGTATCGTTGTTTTCATTGTGTTGTCGCCGTCGCGGTGCTCCCTTTGGTTCCCTCTAAGCATCGTCGAATCGTCGTAACCGCCGCTTTGCCGAGCCGGCCGTTCTGTCACCACCGTCTCGCCGCCGCCCTTGCTGCGCCACCACCTTCCTTGGCACCACCGAGCCACCGGCAACCCATTTTACCCATCACCGCCACCTCCCTCGCCGTCGTTCATCGCCGCCGCCCTGCACCAGCGCCGCCATCTTCCTCCCTTCTTTGGTTCACTATATCTTCCTCCCCCTCTCTCTCTTACATGTAGGTCCCACGTGTAAGCTTATATCTTTCTCTCTCTTACAGCCCGGCCCCACCTGTCAGTCCTTTTATCTTTATCTTTTTCCTTTGTCTTTTTAACCGAAGGAATATTCTTTCTTTCTTCTCTTTTTTTCCTTTCAGGTAAATCTTTTGAGAGTCCGTTCTTCCTCATACCAACTCCGATTGAACCCATTCAAGTCTCTAAGTTCGTCTAAATTCCAGCCCTACCTTCCCGAGGTTTTAATTTAAATTTTTGAGTTTATTTGTGTTGGAAATATGCCCTAGAGGCAATCATAGAGATGATGATATTTCATCATGTTCATGATTTTGATAATATGTTATCGTGTTCTTGAATGAATCATCAGTTATAGATCAATAAGTATGTGACTTGTTGGTGGAACTCTTTAACTTATATAATGTCATTCTAAATGTATCCCTGGTCGGAACACCAGTGACTCTACGATCAGCACATGTATTGATTGATGACTCATCGGTCATGGATATGGAGATATCGAATCAATAATGTGAGCACATGTTAGAGAACGTATGGTTGGATAGACCCATCATTGAGACACTATTGAGATTGTTATGAATCTTTGTGTCATTAGTTGGTCTCAAGTAATAATGATGTATAATTCTTAGACCCGAGATCAGTATGGTTCCGTACATGTGTAATAGCACTCTTAGGGGTTGCCAAACGCTACTCGTAACTGGGTAATTATAAAGGTAGCTTTCGGGTATGCTATGAAACATGCGGAGGGATATGACTGGTTGTAATATCCCAATTTTCAGAGCTTTAAAAATCCTTAAAACAGTTGTAGTGAGAAAATTCACCATTTGGATTTATTTGAATATTAATTCAAAAGCTTAATATTGGACTTTGAGTAACAAAACATATCAATATGGTTAAGCCCAACATGAACAATTGTCAAAACTATTTTATTTGGATTCTCTAGGCTTGTATATATTTTCCAGATTTTTCTGGAATTTTTCCAAAGTCATTTGCTATTTTCTATTGGCTATTTGTATTTTCTGGATTTGTTTAAAAGAAAAACTAAAAGAAAATCTTCCGGAACAGTGCTGGGCCGAAGCCCAACACTATTCCAGCCGCGCCGGTCCATCTCTCCGCTCGGCCGCGCCCTCGTCTGTTGGATGCTTGACGCGTGCCCCTCGTTTCGATCGGACGCACGCGCTAAACCCCGCCATCCTCCGTTGGATTGCTGCCGCGTGGCCTCGCTCGCTGATCTCGCTCACTCGCTCGCCCACGCCTCGCTACCGCTGCCAGGTGGGACCGCCACAGGGTCGTCGTCTCCGCGCCTTTCTTCTTCCTCGCGCCCGCGCTTCGCCGCCATTGCCGAAGCTTCGAACTTCGTCCGACAAACGCGTATCCGTTTCGGATTCTTAGCGCCGACGTTACCAAAACAAATCCCGTGTTATCCCGTACCTATTTCTGTTGGAATCAAACCCAAATTCGGCAAATATCCCCGAGATTCAAGGATTTCAAAATCCCGGCCGTTTGGACCCGGTGGGGTTTCAATTCGGCGTTCCCGGGCCTATAAATACCCCCTTAGGATCGCCTAGTCGGCCGCAACCCAGAGCCACCACCCTCGTCTCCCCGATCACCCTAGCGCCGCCGCATTTCAAGTTTTAGGGTTTTCGGCTGAGCTTCTTCTCCGGCAAATTGCGCCGTCGTCGTCGCCGCCCTTGCCTCGCCGACTCCACCACCGTGCTCAGCAAGTCCCAGGCTACCTCGGGTGCACCTCCTCATCGCCGGAGCATCACCGGAGCACTCGTCCGACAACACCCGAAGCTCCACCTCCGCTTCTTCCTCGCCGGCGGTGCCACTGCCGTCGTTACCGACCTCTCGGTAAGGGCACCAACGTCTTGGCGTTAGCGCCCGACAATCCAGGTACCCTCCACTGCCGGCAAGTCGCCACCGTTCGCGGCGACCATCCGGTCCCGGCGCCACCGCCGCCGTTGTCGTCCACTCGGCGCCGGCGGCGTCGGCCTCGATCTTTGGGGTGGCGGCCGCGTGGTGCGGTCGGCGCCGACACACGCGTGCGTGGCTCGATCCACCGCGCTATATCTCCCTCGGCTCGTGCGCTCGGTCGAGCCACGAGGCCGACATGTGGGGCCCACATGTCAGATTTCTTTTTAAATCTATTTTCTTTTCCGGAAATTATCGGCTGACGCAAGCATTGCGCAATAATCCGATTTTCCTTTATAAAAATAATTCAGGAAATTCAATAAAATCCAAATTAGGGTTTTATTTGATTTTCAAACTTCCAAAGCCCATATCTTTTGCATCCGAACTCCGATTGAGCCCATTCAAATTTGTAAATTCATATAAAATCAAGATCTATGTAATGGTTAATTTTATTTGATTTTTGGAGTTTGTTTTGCATCTGTTATTTATTTGTTTTTGTTCTTTTGTCTCGTTTGCGAGTAGACGTCGATACTTCAAAAAATTTTACTGAAGAAAGAGCACCTCCTCAAGATCAAGACCAGTACCTAGACCTATTCCAAGGCAAGTTATACCTTTGATCATGTTGAACCCAGTTTGCAAATTACTTTATTTTAAATTCGGAAGAGGTCGAGAGGCGCGGCCACTAGGGGAATAGGGGAGGAGGAGGGGTTTTAGGGTTTTGGGAGGATCCCCCTCATGGCGGCCCCTCTTGGGCCCTCTGGGCTGCGACCAGGGCCCAGTTGTCGAAATAATGTGAAAACCCTTCTTATTTCAAATTTATACTCCTTTCTTTGCCCTTTCTTCTCCCTACCGATAGTCTAATTACCCGATTCGATTCTCGAGGTATTACATTCTACCCCTTAAACAGATTGACCCGAATTCTTTCTCGTCGCTCTACTCAAGGACATTTACAATTAGCACGCGGATTCCACCGCAAGTCGCTTTTCGCTCGATGCGATGCATCCACCGCACATTTACTAACTAAAGTATTATGTTGTATTATTCATCCCGCTCTTTTCAGAGCCACTCCACAGGCAGGACTCGATAGCACAGTCTGACTCGTGGTTCGACGGCTCTAAAGAAACCTCACGCCGAGATGCCTCAAGTACTCCTCTACACCGGGTTGCACAAAACATTGTATACCCGGCCAGACTCGAGACGGTCCTAGCGATTCTCCTCCTTCCAAAATCACTGCAGCCTTCCAAAACGAACCTTTGTACCTTATGCCACTCTTCTCTTGGTACCAAATAACACAACCAACACAAAACACTGGAACTCTTGTTCCACGCCTCAATTAGTTCTTTCACCTTAACAAGGAGCACAACCAGTAAACCAGAACGTAAAAGCAGAACTCGTTTTTAAACAACTATTTTGCAAACAGATCCCAACTTGAAAATAAAAGATTCTCATCGTAACCTTGTATTAACAACTCCCTACCAACAGAATCAAATCCAAAGTTGAAGATTTATCTCAAGAACCTTTTCCATTTCCCAATGTAGACAATTTGCAAATAAACACCAAGTAAGCTGCGAAAATCACTCGAATGCTCAAATCAATCTCTTCCTTTATTCTTTATGAATCGAAAAGAACCACACATATCCGCATAAAGCCAAATCAAATTTGCAAATGACACCCGTCATGACACGTTGCTCGAACAAGAATTAAGAGAGCATTCTATTACCCAAGAAAACACTCTGCTCCCTCAATCCTTATTTTAGGAATAAACATTCATTTAGATTCGTATTCCCAATTAACACGCTGCTCCTTTCTCTTATCCAACACCTCAAAGCGTTGCTCAACCCAAAGCAACAACCACACTCATGTAGAGAGACTCTACTAATCCACAAATACATGCTCTAGCTAACTCCTCTACCAAATGAATCACTTTGATAAATAATTTCCAACGTACCTCAATATAGATTGCACCCACGAGCACATCTTCTCAATCCTTTAAGAATAATCAACTTAAAATTCGCAAAGACACACACCCTCATTTACTACACCCAAAGGATGCTATCAATGATCATCGTGCTATTTAAAATCCACTTTGTTCCACTATTTCTACACAATCTCATTAGCCTCCAAGGTCCTAGCATAGAACACCAAGTCAAAATTTTCTATCTCCAAGTCTCGTGTAAATGTATTTCGATGCAACTGATATGAAAACTCTCAAGTCCGATGACTAAGATTCTCACCATCTAAACATATTCATTCATTAACAACCACCTGAAAAACTTATTCTCAATCAAATTATCTTTAGAGAGATTCTAACTCCTAGAGGGTTACTCACTTTGAAGCCAAGTCGCACTGTAATAATTCAAAGAATCCCTACTATCCCATCAATTGACATTACAATCAGATTTCTTCGCTAATCCTGCTCTCATTAACTTATACCTTCATATATTTTATTTTTTTTGCTTATACAATCTGGTACATTACTCAATTCATCTGTAATAGACTAACCAAGATTTTCATGCTTTCAACAATTCTAATGTTCCACTCAACATGAACAAATAATCTTTGACCGCAAACACTATAGGTTCTATTAGTTACAAATATTGCCATCGGTTTGGCCCCAAAGATGAAACTTTCTATTTAAGGTAAACCCTCTCCAAGGACTAGTCCAAGAAATCAACTTATCACTCAATGCATCTCAAACAAATTGACACCCAGAGTCTCACCCAAAATCATCTCCTTGACCACCACTATCAAGTTGCCATTATACATCCTAAAAGATATTGCAACACGAATCAGTTAATCTTTTCTCAAAAGAAGCTATAGGTAGAAACACGTTTTAGCACGTAAAAACATTTACCACTCGCAGTAGACACAAAACCAATGGAGAGAGTCAAATAGCCAAGATCTCGGAAAATAGAGGACGAGACCACAATTGAGCTCACAAATTCCACTAGAAGCGAATTTTCAACCCTCAACAAACAAGAATAAAACATTGCCATTGAAACTCAAGAAACTCTTAAGCGACAACAACCAAAATGTTAAACACACTTTATTAAGTTTGCCAGCTGCAAAACTTAACTCCAAATACCTCTACCACACTCTTTAACATGATTCCTTATCGTCAACTCTTCCATTGTAATGCTCCAAAAGTTCACCGAATTGGTATATACCACTTTATCATCTCAACTTCAAATTGAGGGTATACTAAAATCATGCAACCTCACTACAACAACTACTTTATTTTAGAGGGAATCTACTACACAATTTAATACGTTATACCAAAATCCTTTCATCAGAGGCATACTATTATCCGACAATTTCATCGTCATGCAAACACCTGTCTCCTATTCAATCATATCATAAACCCTTCTAAAAGAAACACAATAAACTATTTTATAATATTTCTGTTATTTCAATAATATTCTAACGGTCAACTTGTCCTAGAGATTATCTGATACACAAACCACACTATCAAAGCAAACCTCTTTTAACAAGGCCATGTAGCCGCAGACCAACCTCATAAAACACACATGAATAAATTACTTTTAAATTTCAACCCTTTACCTCTTAACAATGCTCACACTAATCTAGTACACACTAATTCCAATCTGGAGGTTATCATAAACCATTGATGGTTATCCAATCATGGACGAATCTATGGTTCTTTCTCTATTTGTATTCCCTGCATACACAAGATCATCAAGTAACCAATCAAAGAAAGTTCCATATCATTATCTACTGAGAAAACAGTCGAACAAATCCTTATGTCTCTCATTCTACACTGTTAGATTAGCCTATTGAGACCAAATAATCCAACAAGTTTAGCAAACTACACTATTCTAATAATCAACCATTTCATCAATGTTCCACACTTTTAATAACTCTATTGATTCCAACAAAGTATAGTCACCCTCATATTCACAGCTCATCAAGAACTACTAGAGGACAATATCGACTTACCCGATTTCACTTCAGGTACTCGTTAAAATTTATTATGCACTGATCGCAAACCAGTGATAACCCATATCATACCCATTAATTTCTTTGATAGTAACCTCTCACTTAACCATGAGAATACATCGCTAAAAGGATTTAACATTTTCTTTCATAAAAGAGAATCATTCAACTTCAACGCCGTAATACCCAAAAGAGTTACATTGAGTCAAACCTTCCACATACTAAAAGACTCGCAAAAGAAAACCTTCATTATCCAAATCATCAAGCGAAATACATGGGTCATGTTTACCAATAAGAAAGACAAAACTCCAATTCAAAGGTCAACCTTGACAGCTTAACCAAGCTCACAAAGAGCAAGAATAACTCAACAATTGGGAAAACAATAATTGCTTTAAGAGACAAGTTAAGCCAACTAAACACATTAATCTTTCTCAAGCAACCATCAACCACAATGAACTTCTCAAGGACCAAATAGAACTTTTCAACACGTCGCTTTGTACCAACCAATCCATGAGAATTCATCAACCAACAATGGCTAATCGTAATATCCCAATGGAAACTCAAGAAAACAACAAGCTTCCCAAGGATACCCATCCCCAACTTTCATAACAAAGTTTCTCGAGTAAACACTTCCTTTTCCTCTACCACCAACTAAGGCGATACAACCCGACCATACCTATGGCCATAACCACAATCTCTACCTCTCAAAGATCTACTATCATCACATATAACAATCACGTAACCAAATCATAAGCATTCATAATCAATTCATATCAAGAATAATCAATGCTACATAACGGAAACATAAATGCAATGCTTTGCCCATTCCCATCCCATCGCACCAGTTGTGTCAAGTTTTAAGTTAATTAACCATTAACATATTTTTTGTACAAATCAAGTTACCTAAGTTGTTAACCTATTCACCACGGACCTAAAGCCGTGCTCGATACTAATCAGAACACCCAAATTTCAACATTGAGCTTAGAATGCCACTAAACTACTATAACCATCTAATTTACATAAACTTACTATAAAATTTCAGCAAGCATAACAACATTAAAACCCATCCACGGGTCGCATTAACACAAGCATAACACTATGACAGTCATAGATAAATTAGACCTAGGAGTATAGCAAAATAATAAACCCAGATTAAAATAAACCAAGCATCTATGGTTATTCAATATCATCATGTCCTAGATATAAATATTCAGGTTATTCTAAAAGTTTCTCATGTCCAATGAATCAAATAATTGGGTGAAGTGCATGATTACAAGTACGCTAGCCCTTCCCGAGTAAAACGTCATCACTGGTCACCTAAAAACAACAATAGAGCAAGAATGAGTCCAAGACTCAGCAAATACATAATAAAGCCATAAACAATAGTTTATTAACCATAATCAAAGTTATCATCATCATCCATTTAGTTAATGCCATTGTCATTCTCAAACAACCAAGCCATATTCCATATAGGTAAAGTTGCACAATTTAACAATTTACTTAGATATGCGAATGCACTAACATGCTCATATGCATCTCATCAGCTGATACCGGTATAGCGGAGTGTTCACCCGTCGATGACACACTCTATCCTTCACTCCCGTGAAGTCCCCACCAAAGTAGGATTTTATCTAGAGCTCTCCGACTAGTCATGTATCTTTCTCACCGACCTCACCTAATAGTTACATGACTTTCTCACCGACTGCTCATGCAATCCTCACATGATGAATGTAAATGATGCGACATCTTTATTTATTCATCAACATAGTCCATCTCATTAACTCAATATCTCCTCCTCATTATCTCAATATCATAATCTCATTCACTCAAGGTCATCAATATCATGTATAAGAATAAGTCAACGAAAGTATAATAAATAGCATGATAAGTAACAACAATGATCATAGTGAACAACCCATTGTTCACCACTCTATCATGTACTTGCCTTCCGCGCTGTGACGAGTTAGGAGGCAACGACGGGATTCTCCACTCCCTGCCCCACCGCCCAAAACTGACGATCAACAGTGGCGCAGGGAAGAGGTCGGGAGAGGCGGCGGCCACTAGGGGAATAGGGGAGGAGGGAGGGTTTTAGGGTTTTGGGAGGGATCCCCTCATGGCGGCCCCCTCTGGGCCCCTCTGGTCTGCACCCAGGGCCCAGGTTGTCGAAATAATGTGAAAAACCCCTTCTTGTTTCAGAATTTATACTCCTTTCTTTGCCCTTTCTTCTCCCGGCTGATAGTCTAATTACCCGATTCGATTCTGAGGTATTACAATTTTGGTGATCATTTGAAATAATGTGGAATTGTTCCACAACTTACACCACCGGGTACTCCACAGTGGAATGGGGTGTCCGAGCGGCGTAATCGGACCTTGTTGGACATGGTTCGGTCAATGATGAGCCAATCGGATCTGCCATTGTATTTTTGGGGTTACGCTCTAGAAACTGTCGCTTTCACTTTGAATAGGGTACCATCTAAATCAGTAGTTAAGACACCATATGAGATATGGACTGAGAATAGTCCTAGGGAAACCAAAGGATATTATTGGGGTTGTGATGTCTATGTTAAACGTTTGACGTGTGACAAACTCACACCCAAGTCAGATAAATGCTTCTTCATAGGATATCCTAGGGAAACCAAAGGATATTATTTCTACAATCAACAGGAGGGCAAAGTTTTTATTGCCCGAAATGGTATCTTTTTGGAGAAAAAGTTTCTTTCAAAAGGAGTTAGTAGGAGAAAGATGCAACTCTAAGAAGTTCGGGAAACATCTGAAAGTGTTTCAGCTCCTACTGTACCTCTACAGGACGTACAAAGTGTTGTTGAACCTGTAGATGAGGCATCAGCCCCACGTAGATCTAAAAGGCCACATCAATTGCCTATAAGGTACGGGCATGACGTATTATTGTTGAATAATGACGAGCCTAAAACTTATAATGAAGCAATGATGGACCCAGACTCTGAGAAATAGCTTGGAGCCATGAAGTCCGAGATAGACTCCATGAGTGTCAATCAGGTTTGGAACCTAGTCGATCCACTTGATGGTGTTAAAACCATTGAGTGCAAAAGGATCTATAAGAAAAAGATTGATATAGATGGAAATGTTCACATTCATAAAGCTCGACTTATTGCAAAATGGTTTCGACAAGTTCAAGGAGTTGACTACGATGTGACTTTCTCACCAGTAGCGATGCTTAAATCTATTCGGATCATTCTAGCTATTGCTGCATATTTCGACTATGAGATATGACAGATGGATGTCAAAACGGCTTTCCTTAATGGAAACCTAAGTGAGGATGTGTACATGACACAACCTGAATGTTTTGTTGATCCAAAGAATTCTAGTAAAGTGTGCAAACTTCGGAAATCCATTTGAGGGCTGAAGCATGCATCTCGGAGTTGGAATTTACGTTTTGATGGGGAAATCAAAAGGGTTGGTTTCATCAACAACAAAGAAGAACCTTGTATTTACATGAAGGTTAGTGGAAGCGCACTTGTAATCCTAATCTTATATGTGGATGACATATTATTGATTGGAAATGACATTCCTATGCTGGAATCTGTTAAGGTATCATTGAAAAATAGTTTTTCTATGAAAGACCTAGGAGAGGCAGCTTATATCTTGGAAATTAAGATCTATAGAGATAGATCAAGAAGGCTAATTGGATTAAGCCAAAGTACTTATATTGACAAGGTGTTGAATTGGTTCAACATGCATAATACCAAGAAAGGGTTCTTACCTATGTCACATGACATAAGTCTTAGCAAGAGTCAGTGTCTTTCGACCACTGATGAGCGAGACCATATGAATAGTATTCTATATGCTTCGGCCATTGGATCTATTATGTATACTATAATTTGTACACGACCAGATGTATCATATTCTCTAAGTGTTACGAGCAAATACCAGATTGAAACCGGTGAAGGTCACTGGACAGCTGTGAAAAATATTCTTAAGTACTTAAGAAGAACTAAGGATGTATTCCTAGTTTATGGCGGTGATGAAAAGCTCGTTGTAAATGGTTACACCGATGTAAGCTTCCAAACCGATAAAGATGATTATCGTTCGCAATCTGGTTTTGTATTCATTTTGAATGGAGGAGCAGTGAGTTGAAAAAGTTTCATACGGATTCAAATGTTGCAGATCCGTTGACTTAGCCTCTCCCACAGCCAAAGAATGAGGCGCACACAAGAGCTATCGGTATTAGATACCTAAACGATTGACTCTAGTGCAAGTGGGAGACTGTTGAAAATATGCCCTAGAGGTAATAACAGAGATGATGATATTTCATTATGTTCATGATTTTGATAATATGTTATCGCGTTCCTTGAATGAATCATCAGTTATAGATCAATAAGTATGTGACTTGTTGGTGGAACTCTTTAACTTATATGATGTCATTCTAAACGTATCCCTGGTCGGATGTCACTGGTGTAAGATCGAGGTGGCTGACTAGAGGAGGGTGAATAGACGGTTTTTAAAAAATCTTTCGTCTCTAAACCAATATATAATGAGGAAGCTAATAACAATTGGTTTTGCACAATTAAAACCTAAATCAACTAGGCTTTCCTAAGTGCACCAACAATACAAGATAGCAATCATACAATGATATATTAGCAATTAAAGCATGTAATATAAATTGCTCAAAATAAAGCACAAGTAAAAATAAGATGACACAATGATGTTTTACCGTGGTGTTCGGAGACTTGCCGGTCTCCCCTAATCCACGTTGAGGTAAGCCCAAACAAATTGGACCGGCTCCACCAATTAAGCTAACACCTCCGAGGTAAGTCCAACCACTTGGACAGGTCCCAAACCGAACCAACACCTCGCTCCACTATGGTCGCTCTTCGTCCACTCCGGAGATGGTGAGCACCAAACCACTCACAACACGCCGGGTCTTCTCACAAGCTTCTTGAGAAGATCACCGCGTACGACGCGTCCACGCGGTCTAGGTGTCGGCAAACACCAAGAGTAACAAGACTCGACATTCACTTGAACTAATCAAGTGTCAACGCTCAAGTGGATACACAATCCACTACCTAAGGCAACACATGCACTTAGGGTTTACTCTCTAATCTCACCAAGTGCAACACATGCACAAAAGAGAATAGAGGCTTATTCTTAGCTCAAGAGGCTCAAAGGATTGAGTATAACACTCACAAGAACACCAGCAACCTTTTTCAACCGGCCAAGGTGGCTATATATAGTCCACACACAAAGACTAGCCGTTGGGAGATAAACTGCTGAAAAAACAGCAAGTGTGGAACTTTTGCCGTACAAAGTCCGGAACTTCCGCACCTCAGCGACAAGCATAGCAACGGCTATATCAGACGAGAAACTAGCAGTTGGAAATAAAATCCAGAACTTCCGCTGTTCAACACGCGGTACTTCCGATTATCAGACGTTCCGATTCTTATGGGCGGTACCTCCGCTTCCACTCAGGTCCAACACATGGCACCTTCTGGAAAAAAATGTACCGCGCTAAATCGGAACTTAAGCTGTGCGGTAGTTCCGCTCCCAACATGGCGGTACTTCCGCACTTTCAAAAATTGGCTAAGTCCCAAACCGGGTGCTTCTCTGGAAAAATCATTCCGCCGGATTTCGGACCTTCCGGCCTGCGGTAGTTCCGTAGTTAACACACCGGAACTTCCGATTATCCTGACAAAGCAGCAAATGGCTTTTTCAACAACTCCAATTGCAAAACACATTTGCCAATTGATAAGCCATACCAACAAGGATCACATGCAAGATTCCCAACAAGTTGTAAAACACATTTGCCAACTTTAGAATCGTACCACAAGGAATAAGGTACATGGACTTACACCATTTGCAAAACACATTTGCAAACCTAAGTCACATGCTACAAGAAATCAAACATGAGCTTCAACTATTTGCAAAATACATTCGCAAATAACAGCATCATGCCACAAGGCTAAGGTGCATGGACTTCAACCATTTGCAAAACACATTTGCAAACTATAGTCCCATGCTACAAAGATTGAATGCATGAGCATCAATTAGTTGCAAAACACATTCGCAAATAATAGCTCCATGCATAATGAGCTAGAGCAAACACAATGAGCTATCAACACATGACTAACTCATGCTACTAGTCAAGACCCCTCTTAATCGTACGGCAATCCTATACTAGCAATCCGGTCTTCCAACCAAATACCAAGACGGGTAAAAGGCTAGGAACACATCCTTAGACCTAGCTAGTCATACCTTTGCCTTGCATCTACTCGAAGCTTGATGACGCACATCAACACTTCAAGTCCGGGTCGTTGACTTGACAATCATCAACACATGATGATCTTCTTCACTTCGGGATCTTGTCTTGAACATCATCAACACATGATGATTTCTTCATCCCGAAACTTGACCTGCATCAACACATGATGCATTCCTTCACTTGACCGCCATCAACACATGATGGGTCTTCTCTTGTCTTGATGATCAACTTATGATTATCTCCTCTTCTAGAACATCATCGACACACGATGATTTCCTTTTTCTTCAAGCTCTTCATATGCATCAACACATGATGCATCCTTTACTTGAATCTTGACTTGATGATCAACTCATGATCATCCCAAGTCTTCATCATCCTGGAACATAAACTATACATCCAACTCATGGAAAATGTTAGTTCCACAATATGATTATCATTAATTATCACCTCATACCATTAACACATAATGGTGGGACAAGATACCTCTATCTTTCCCTCTTTGGTAATTGATGATAACCATTTCAATCACACATAAATTGATTTAGATAAAAGTAACGCGTTATGAGTATATATAAACTACACAAGTCATATATATATACTCACAACGTGAGTATGCGAGAACTACACAAGTTCTACATACTCAAAACATGAGTATATGGGAACTACATAAGTTCTATATACTCACAACATGAATATACAAAACTACACAAGTTTTATATATTCGAAACATGAGTATATACGAACTACACAAGTTCTATATACTCAAAACATAAGTATACAAAGACTACACAAGTTTTGTATACTCAAAGCATAAGTATACAAAGACTACACAAGTTTTGTATACTCATACGGATATGTTTCAAAGTAAGGATCCAAAATATATGTGGAAAATGGAATATGGATCAATACTAGTGAAACCACAAAATATAGAACAAAACTCCCCTAAATGTGTGCATACACATATGTGTAAAGAAAACATATGCACATATTCAAGTTATACTTATGGTGGAGTTCAACCTATATTTTGGATCCAAGGAATGCAACAATATATAAGAGTGTAAGACAAATGCATACCTCGTTGAATTTCACCTTTATATCCAAATGAGATTACACAAGATAATGCTTGACAAAAGAATTAGTCTCACAATTAGATTTGTCATTAATCACCAAAATACTATTAACTCATAATGGCGGGTCTAGATCTTTCAACTGGTCGGAACACCAGTGACTCTACGATCAGCACATGTATTGATTGATGATCATGTTTCACCGGTCATGGATATGGAGATATCGAATCAATAATGTGAGCACATGTTAGAGAACGTGGGGTTAGATAGACCCATCATTGAGACACTATTGAGATCGTTATGAATCTTTGTGTCATTAGTTGGTCTCAAGTAATGATGATGTATAATTCTTAGACCCGAGATCAGCATGGTTCCGTACATGTGTAATAGCACTCTTAGGGGTTGCCAAAGTGTATGGCCATGCCACTAGTGGTCGAAGTGTCAACCAAATGAAGTTATCCGACACTCGATCGAGAAAGTATTGAACAGTCCATGGATGACACTACATCTCGCCTAGAGTTCAACCAGACATCGTGTGGTGAAGGGAGAATGCATGAGTAGGTCGCTTAGTTCGATCAGTTACGGACTAGTCGTATGGAGATACGATCTGGTCGTAGATTGATCGAGCGTAATCATAGAATGGTAAGGACCTGGTCGTAAGGAGTTACGAACTGGTCGGGACCAAATACGATCTGGTCGTATGGAGATACGAACTGATCGCAAGTGATGAGGACCTGGTCATAGATCATATGACATCAAGGTTCGTCCGATATATTCAATGTGAATTTGGGAATCATTATGTACTGCTAGATACCGCTAATGACTAGTGGTCGGAAAAGAGTTTCCGAGTCATAACCAATTACACATGAACCTAGTAGGGTCGCACACTTAAAGGGCTAGGATCTGTTTTGGATGGTGATCCGAATTCATATAGGCCACAAGTTCCTAATGGGTCTCAAGGTTGAGACCCATCATGGATGCCTATATAAAGAGGGGCGTGGCATGGGGTTCGGAAGAGGATGATCTTTGGAAGAACTCTCAAAACCCTAAAAGCCACGCCTTCTCAACCACGCTGCTAGTGCTAGCACTCCAGTGTGTGGTGATCCTGCCCCGTACGTGTGGATACCCCGGAGGTGTTGTTGTGAAGCATCAACACTAGGACGATTCGCAACTCGTGACGATCACCGGAGTCGGAGGAGCAGACATGCGATGAGTACGCCCACTCGAAGGAGGAGACGCGCCGTGAGTACAACTACGACTGCATTAACTCGCTACAACGACTCTACTTCCGCTACGAGTCGGCGCGTCTAGCGGTAATCTCGGGATCTATCACTAGCGGTGGTTTCTTGGTTGCGCGGTAAATTTTTGTTTGTGTTTTCGTAGCATTGCCGCGATCCCTTCAATTTGTTCCTTGTTTTGTTTTATTTGGGTTTTCCTCTCGTTTGCGAGTAGACGTCAACACTTTAGGAGCTTTGCAGCAAGGAGGAGTTGATCAAGCTCAAGACCGGTACCAAGATTTGTTTCAAGGCAAGTTGTACCTTTGACCATGTTAAACCCAGTTTTTCCAAAATTACTTTGATTCAAAGTATTGTGTGTTATTTCAAGTATTTATATCTTGAAATGCTTTGGGATTAGCTATACACCTATTTTTTATATCCACCTTGCTCATTGTATTACCATGATCTTTTGTCACCCTAGTTTGGTTAATTATTAATTGGTATCATTATAGCATCAATGTGGGTTGGTTAGATACGAATAGTCTGCTTAGCCATGCCATGGGCTATTGATATCATTTGTTACAAAGCTAAACTTGACTAAGTGAAGATGGAATACTTTATGGAAAGTTGTGTGTAGTTTGTTGTTACTTGTTGATGGCATGTGTTGCACTTAATAAACAGGGTGAGAAAAGATTTAGACCAAGACAAGTGGGTGTAATTGTGATATGGTGGAGCTATGTGCACTTGGAAAAATATGAATGCGATAGTTGGTTGTAATTGACAGTCTCGCCTTGGTCAAGTAACGACTTAACTTGGTGCGCCATTGAACCAAGCCATAAGTGTACGACCACATGCCTGGTATGGGACAAGCCTAACTTAGTAATCTACGGAATCTTGGCATTCACTACTCATGCATGTATGTTAGATTGTGTGCCAGGGTGGAGGTGTGTACTATTGTCTCTAGGTCCAACAATGTGTCTCGGACCAAAGCACTTTGTCAGTGTTGGTACGACGGTAAAACACATCAGGAGGGGTCAATTGTCAAGATAAAGTTCCAGAAAGATTTTGTTATGATCGATGCTAGCTACACTAGTTGTATCTTGTGGGTAGAGTGTACAAACCTCTGCAGAGTGTTAATCAATCTATTCGAATAGCCACGTCTACGGTCATAGACATGCTTGGGGATTTCACACGAGGGTAGATTTTTTATAAAACAATTGGGAAGAGGCAGCTGTGTGATTTAAACTTATATGGTTGTGTGAAAGAAATTAATTGGGCTTTGTGTTCTTTGTCAAAATAATTATTGTTTATTAGTTTTAAACTACGCTTTCAATCTATTATTTGTATTCAATTGCAAATGTTGCTTTTTACAAAATAACCATAGAAGTCATTTCCTTTGGAATAAGATACTCGGAGTGCTCATTCTTTCTGCAATCCTTCCGCTGAAGTGGAGGAGTCTTCGTTTGTTTTTGAGGAGTTTTACGAGAAGGGTGATTGCTAGGTTTTGATCCCAGTTGGTTGCTCGTGGCTAGTCAATGGGTTTTCGCTGGAGTTGTTCCCGTTCCACTGCTGTCTCTTTATTTAGTGTCAGCTCTGCGTGGATTAATAAGTATAAACTCGACCATAATGTCACAATCGCTATTTATTAATCAAATTAGTCGTTTATATTTATATTTATCTTGTGTGAAATGATATTGATCGATATTGACATTATGTACACTAGCGTGATCCTATATTAGTGCATTATACACAGATGGTCCAGATTTGCATATTTGGATCCCGACATTAGTTGACTTCATGTATATGTAATAATTTCGGGGTTTATTTCTAGTTGAGCATGTATGTTCCATCAGTAGTAGTTGTTATTTATTAATCAAATTAGTCATTTATTCTTATATTCATCTTGTGTGTAATGATATTAATCTATATTGATACTGTGTGCACTAGCGTGATCCTAGACTAGTGAATTATACACAAAGGGTCCGAATTTGCATATTTGGGTCCCGACATTAGTTGAATTCTGTAGGATCGGAAAGGCGACTAGAGGGTTGTGAATAGACGCTTTCTTAATTTTTGCCTTAATCAAATTCAACACAAACTTTTCTTCAATAGCTATGAGAGCTAAGAAGATTAGTAAGTGCACAGAGGAAGCCTTGTGCTGAGTTCGATTAACCCCTTAAGAAAACAACACAAAATATAGAGATTTAGCTCATCGGGCGGTCGATCGGTGTACAATCAAGGTCTTGATCGCTGTAAAATCAGTCTGACCGATTTAGTCCAGAACCACTGCAGACCACCCGAAACCAAAATGAAAATTGGTCCAACTTTTGATTTATCCGATGAAACTTGACCAAATTTGAAACACACCTCCCTAAGGATATCTGGAACCTATTCCTAGCAACGATCATCTAGATCCACGTCAAAGTGTTGACCTTTTTGAGTTTTACCAAAGAAGCATTCAAAACCTAGCAAAATAAAAAACTTGATCCAAATCTTGCACATGGGGGATTGATGATCTAGATGGTCCTAGGAGTATTCTTACACATCATAGCAAGGTAAAAGAGGTCAAGAGACCAACAAAAAACAACCGGATCAAGGAAGCATCAAAATCATCAAAAGATAGAGGAAAACACAAGAAACCTCATCTTTGAACAAGCATCCATAGATTGATTAAAGATGTTGCTTGTTAAAGCTACTCCCTCAAGGAGGACAAGAGCTCAATCCAAGAACACACACACAAATCCCCTCTCTAGAACCTAGCTACTCCTCTCCTCTCCAAACCTTAACCCAAACTAGGGTTTTTACAAATGAAGTGCTTGGAGGCTGATTTACACCCACCCCCTCTATTTATAGTGAGGCCTAGGGTTTTAGAAGGGTTCACTTAATAGGCTCCCGTTAAGGCCCAAAACACACGGGACACAAACACACACATTACTGTTGAAGCAATCGCCCGCTTTGCCACGTGTTGGTTGATCAGCGGCTCTCATCATGTCGGCAAGTCTCTCCCGTCCGAATCCCATCGGAACCTCCAAGGCACTTGCACCGACCCCCGCGCTGCCTGATCCAACAAGCTGCAACAAACTGCCCGTTCGAACTATCTTGTCCATTCTTTGCCATGCTTGAGTCACACGACTTCACTCGGCATCCATGATCGTTCTGAACCTCAGCTCTCCAAGCTTAGTCCTGATCCACCTCGCTGTTGACGTCGTTGACCTGCAAGCCACCTGCACAACAATAGACAAAGAAATCGTCTCCGGGAACAAGTTCCTCACAACTTAACCCACGTTAGCTCAAGCATGCAATATGCAACATTAAAGCATTGAAACTCATGCACTAAAGTTAACCAAAACACAACGCCGCCAAGAAGGCCGACGAACAAGTGTAAACCGGTCTGACCGATTTTATAACGCCGGTCAGACCGCCCAAAATGACTTAGCCAAAATTTCATCAGGGAAATCCGAAACTCTCTGGAATTTTCAACTGAATAGAACTTTTGACTGGGAGCTCCAAAAAATATGAGACCAGGTGGAGGAGACTACCCTCTCTTGCCTACACACTCTATTTTTGGCCTATCTCCAAACTCACCCTAAAGCTCTGGCCGGTCGGACCGGCAATGCTTGCTTGATCGGATCACGGCTTGGTTTGGCCCGACCTACCGAGACTCGACAAAGATGGAAATTTTTCCGAAAACGCGAGATTCGGCAAACCAACAACGTCATTGCCAATTGACTCATCATCCTAAAATCATGTACATATCCCCACAATATCCACAACTTCATATATAAATAATAATTTTAGGGTTTATTTCTTGTTGAGCATGTATGTTCCATCAGTTGCAGGGATGGAGCCAGAAAATATAACGAGACGAACAATTAATAATTTTTTTTCATTCAAGGGGACCAAATAGAACTTTGATGCTATTTTTATCTAGCACGTCCATGTGTGCACAAGGGATTGCATGAATTATGAGAGGTCCAGGCCTACCCCTAACACCCTCGTTTTCACCCCTGATTAGTAGTCCCAAATTTTTACTTAAAATAGGCAAATGTGTTTCATGATTAGGTTTGAAACTTGTGTTTTGCATTCCATTTGCTACTCTGTTAGGTTCGTGGCACCCAAGAAGTTCCATTCGTATTTTCCCAACGGCGATGCCAGGAAGCATGAGGCCACGCGTGCACGTGGAAGAAGACCCTGTTTGGGACAGTTGTAGCTTTGCTGAAAAGCTGTTTTTGGCTTTCTCAATTGAAAAGCAGCTGTACCTGGTTGTTGTAGATTTCACTGAGAGACCGTTTGGCAACAAAGATTTTTGTTGGGCTGACTGGCTGTTGCAACTGTAGACACCTTTGAGGGTTTCGAAGGCTTGTTTGTGTGCTGATTTAGTATAAATATTAAAAAAATCAGATATATTGATTAAATGACTTAATTTTATAAAATCACGAACAATTGAGCAATATTTTGCAATGTAAAAATCACATTTAGAAGGTTAAATGCACATTGAATGGACATTGTAAGTGGATTTTGTTTATTTTTTCATGTTGGCATACAAATGTAATTTTCAAAGCACTAAACATACTAAATTCTCAATTTCCATGTATAAAATTCAAAATGTTACATATATGAGACCCTTGCTTTGAATTTTCACGCATCCGTTCAAAAGATCTAGACCCGCCACTACGAGTTAATGGAGTGTTTTGGTGATTAATGACAAATCTAATTGTGAGGCTAATTCTCTTGTTTAGTATTATCATGTGTAGTCTCATTTGGATATAAATGTGAAATTCAACGAGGTATGCATTCAACTCATACTCTTATATAATGTTGCATTCCTCGGATCCAAAATATAGGAAGAAATCCACCATTGGTATATCTTGAATATGTGCATATGTTTTCTTTACATATATGTGTATGCACACATTTAGGGGGAGCTCATTCCATATTTTGTGGTTTCACTAGTATTGATCCATATTCCGTTTTTCACATATATTTGAGATCTTTACTTTGAAACATATTCGTTTGAGTATATAGAATGATGAGGACATCGACCCTAAGGATACAACCACTGCTTCAACCTGCTGCACTGCATCCTCTACTTCCTTTACTTCACCAACATCTTCTCCAATTGGACTTTCGGCTAATGCAATGCCATATTACCCAATTAGATCGAGCTACGTCTACATGCCATGGTGCTACGTCTACATACCATGGTACTATGTGTACATGCCATGGTGCTACTACATGTGCCAAGCGAGTTCAAGCCGGATACATTTTGGTCGATCGATTCGAATCAGCCGACAAAGACCAACTTAAAACAGATATAACTTTTGCAAACGGAGTCTGATTCGGGTGTTCTTGGGCTTGTTGGCAAGCTAACGACGATATATTTCCAACGGATCCAGCCTCACCTCCAAATTCCTTCTGTAGACTTCGAAATCGTCAAAAGAAGGTGCTATATCACTAATTTGGGCCGATTTGGGCCTTGTAATCGTACCGGAATTGGCCCATATGCCGCCGACCCACCTGGGGGTGTGATTACTGTTCATGTGAGCAGTAATTCGTGCCTTTAGTCTCACCCCTCTATTTCTTTTAGATTTGTGGCTCCTCATCCCCTATTTAAGGAGGACGCACCCCCTCTAGTTTCCTTAGATTTTGCTTAGTTAAAAGTTAGCCTTGTTGCAACTTCGTGTATTGGCTTGTGTCGACTAGACCAACCATAATACCGCTTTTCGAAATTCCAATTTTAATATTTCAATCTTTATTTGCAATTTCAGATTGCTTTATCTTGTTCTTGCGTGCTTCTTCGGTGTATGCAGGAATCGACCTTCGTGGTCAGGTCAATCGGGTATTCGTGCATGGTTGATAACGACTTGTCGATCGCTTCGATTGCGTGGTTTCGAGCCTTGCGTGTTCATAGCCAGGATCGTCAGAGTTGAGCGACGCCTACTGGACTTATCGTTCTCATCGAAAGATCGGGCCAACAAATCAAACCTTAGGGTTCATCATAGAACTTGTGTAGTTTTTGTATACTCGTGTTTTGAGTAGATAGAACTTGTGTAGTTCTTACATACTCATGTCGTGAGTATATGTAACTTATGTAGTTCATATATACTCACGTTGTGTTACCTTTATCAAATCAAATTTATTTGTGTTTGAAATGGTTATCATTAGTTACCAATAAGGGAAAGATTGATGTATCTTGTCCCACCATTATGTGACAATGGTTTGTTGTGGTAATTAATGATAATCATATTGTGGAACTAACATTGTTCATGAGTTGGATGAATAGGTTATGTTCCAGGATGATGAAGACTTGAGATGATCATGAGTTGATCATCAAGTCAAGAGCTCGGTGTAAAGGATGCCTCATGAGTTGATACTTATCAAGAAGAGATGATCATGAGTTGATCGTCAAGACAAGAGAAGACCCATCATGTGTTGATGGATGTCAAGCAAAGGATCATCATGTGTTGATGATTATCAAGTTAATGACCCGGACTTGAAGTGATGATGTGCGTCATCAAGCTTCAAGAAGATGCAAGGCAAAGGTATGACTAGCTAGGGCTAAGGATGTGTTCCTAATCTTTTACCGATTTTGGTGTTTGGTTGGAAGACCGGATTGCTAGTATAGGTTGTCGTACTATTAAGATGGGTCTTAACTAGTAGTTTGAGTTAGTCATATGTTGATAGCTCATTGTGGTTGTTCTAGCTCATCCAGGCATGATGCTATTTATTTACGAATGTGTTTTGCAAATAGTCGAGGTTCATGCATAACCCTTGTAGCATGTGACTTAAGTTTGCAAATGTGTTTTGTAAATGGTGTAAGTCCATGTACCTTATTCCTTGTGATAAGTATTCTAAAATGTTGACAAATGTGTTTTGCAACTAGCTAAGAATATCATCTTTTAACCTTGTTGGAATCGTATTCAAATGGGCGAATGTGTTTTGCCATTTGAAGTGAAGCAAATGTGTTTTGCTTCTGTGGTCTGGTGGTCAGACCGCCTATGTGGACCGGTCTGACCGGTGGCCAATCGATCGAACCGCCATGTGTTGGGCGGTCGGACCGATTTCCCTCTGTGTTGATTTTCTATCTGGAAGTTCCGCTGTTGATAAAACGGAACTTCCGATGTGAGAAAGTTCCGGGGTTCGTGCGGAACGTTTATTCCAGAGAGCTCCCTTTGTGGGACTTAGCCAAATTTCCATCGGGCGGTTGGACCGGCCAGCATTGGCGCTCTGACCGATTTGGCGGCGCTCAGACCGGCCATTACATGGCGGTCCGACCGGCCGAAGGCCCAACGGCTAGATTTATAGCCGTTGAGGCACTGAGCGTCCGACCGCCATTAGTTGGCGGTCGCATCACTATCGGCCGATTTGAGGAATCTTATCCCAACGGCTAGTTTTTGTTTGTGGGCTATATATATCCACCTTGGTTGGTTGGAAAAGGTTGCTGGTTCTATTGTGAATCCCTTTTGAGCCTCTTAAGCTAAGAGCAAGCCTCTCATCCTCTATTGTGCATGTGTTGCACTTTGTGAGATTTGAGAGCAAACTCTATGTAATACCCCGAAACAATTTAGAAAGAGAACGAAAAAGATTTGTAGGATTTTCTGAAAAATAACCCTCATGGGGACCTATACGTAATTAATCAAAAGAGGATACGCGAAACTGGTATGCTATGCTTTGGATCTTAAAGGGGAGTTGTTTCCCTGGAACGAGTCCTACGGGCGTTGGATCTGCCAGGTTAAAAAGGGATGGGAAATTAGGGGATCCAAATAACAAAAAAAAACATAGTTTCCATGCGCCGCCAGCCATACAATGACCACTTGCTTGTGGCCAGATGGACTCCAAATTGCTTGTTGGAGCAAAGACGCAAGGAGCAGCCGACCCCGTCTCGGCCAGCGCATGGACAACGGGAGTAGTCACGACCGCGCGCCTTGCTCCGCAAGGCGTGTTGGTGTGCTTCCCACCGCAGCGTTGCTCCCGCGTCACACTAGTGTGGTCCTTGCTCGTTAGCTTCACATGTAAGTGCAAATTATTGCTTGTTAGCTTCGTACCAAAGTGCAAACTAGTTGGTACTAGTTTGTTGATTTACCTTCTTGTTTTTCACGTGGCCATGTGGGTTGCAACAGTAAAGAGAGAAAGAGAAACGTATGTTATTGACTGTATCTAGAGATTAAAAATGAGATTAGAGAGGAACTAGTCGATTAGTAGATTACGTTAGTATGCTGTTCTCTTGTACTATTTATACGGGTGGTATAGATGCATAATTTGGGAATTTTATCTACAAGAGAGTTGTAGAGGATTTTGGTAGTTTTCGGTAGAATTTTTATTCATGTCAATCCGATGCATAAATTGTGAGATATGAATTTTATTGTTCTCATTGTCCGTAGAGTTTGTCTCGTGTTCGCTGCATCGTAGTAATTGGTATATTAAAAATAGTAGGTTAGTTAATCGACAATTTGGTCAACACGAATGTTGTAGGTAAGTTCTTAAAGTTTCCAGAAAGTCCTGATTGGTTCAATTTGGAGTTCGGATGAATAAGTTATAGATGTTTTACTACCGAACAATGGGTAGTACGTCCGATAGATTTTGGTTAATTCATCGGTTTAACGTAAGCGTGGGAGATCGATTAGTGTGACAAAGTTGGTGCTGTGATGATGTGATTTTGATGATGTTTTTGAGTGTGTGTTATTACTTGCTTGTCGTGACTATGGCCTCATGTCTTTGTCTTTGCAATTTCGTCATCCGGCTCAAGGGCTAAGAGGCAAGTACATGGTAGAGTGGTGAACAATGGGTTGTTCACCATGATCATTGTTGTTACTTATCATGCTATTTATTATGATTTTGTTCAGCTTATTCTTATACATGATATTGATGACCTTGAGTGAATGAGATTATGATATTGAGTTAATGAGATGGACTATGTTGATGAATAAATAAAGATGTCGCATCATTTACATTCATCATGACAGGGATTGCATGAGCCAGGTCGGTGAGAAAATCATGTAACTATTCCGGTGAGGTCGGTGAGAAAGATACATGACTAGTCCGGAGAGCTCTAGATAAAATCCTACTTTGGTGGGGACTTCACGGGAGTGAAGGATAGAGTGTGTCATCGACGGGTGAACACTCCGCTATACCGGTATCAGCTGATGAGATGCATATGAGCATGTTAGTGCATTCGCATATCTAAGTAAATTGTTAAATTGTGCAACTTTACCTATATGGAATATGGCTTGGTTGTTTGAGAATGACAATGATATCAACTAAATGGATGATGATGATAACTTTGATTATGGTTAATAAACTACTGTTTATGGCTTTATTATGTATTTGCTGAGTCTTGGACTCATTCTTGCTCTATTGTTATTTTTAGGTGATCATTGATGACGTTTTACTCGGGAAGGGCTAGCGCACTTGGAATCACGCACTTCACCCAATTAGTTGATTCATTGGACATGAGAAACTTTTAGAACAACATGCATATTTATATCTAGGACATGATGGTATTGAATAACCTTAAATGCTTGGTTTATTATTTTGCTATGCTCCTAGGACTAGTTTATCTATGATTGTCATAGTATTATGCTTATGTTATTGTGACCTGTGGATGTGTCTTAATGTTGATATGCTTGCTGTAATTTTATAGTAAGTTGATGTAAATTAGATGATTAGCGTAGTTTAGTGGCATTCCGTGCTCAAGTTGGGTGGGGGTTACATTGGTATCGAGCGGGCTTGTGTCCGTGGTGAATAGATTAATAACTTAGTTAACCTAAAATTGCTAAAATTTGTTTTAGGACTTGTAAAATAAACCAAAATTTGATAATGGTTAATTAACTTAAAATTTTGACACACTTTGCATGCATGAGGATGGGAATGGGATGAGTATCGCATTTACGCTTCGCTATGTTGTATTGATGATTTATGTTATGAATTGGTTCGACTACCTATGATTTGATTATGTGATTGATTTGGGTCATGATAGTCGAGAGGTAGAGATTGTGGTTGTGGCCATAGGCATGGCCAAGTTATATCACCGCTTGTTGTATGATAGTGGTGAAGTGTTTACGCTGCAACTTAGTTACAGTGTTGAGGATATATTTCTTTAGAAAAGTTGTTTTCTTCCTTGAGTTTGAATTTGATTATTTCTTTTATAGTTGCGGTTGATGAATTTTTCTTGGGTTAGTATTTACAATGCAGTTGATGTATTTTCATTTGTCTTTGTTGGTTCTATTAAGTTATTATTTGTTCTCCGGGTCGTTGATCTGTTGTTGTTTCTTGTGAACGCGTTAATTTGCAAGGTTGATCTTTTCACGAGAGATCCGCTTTCTTGTTGGGAAAAAATGACTCATTTGTTAGCTTGGTATTTTGGATAACGAAAGTTTTATTTTTCAAGTCCTTTAACATGTGGAAGCTTTGACCCAATGTATTTATTTTGGGTATTTTGAGTATTGAAGTTGAATGATTCTCTTTTATAAAAAGAAAAAAATGTTGAGCCCTTTAGCGATGTCTTCTCGTGGTCAAGTAAGAGGCTATAATCAAAGAAATGAATAGATGTGATATGGGTTGCCAAGTTGGGTCAGTAGGAGGGTGCATAATTGATCTTAACTAAGACCCTTGGAAGGAAGTCGATTAATTGGATGGTGTCTTGTAGTAGTTCTTGATGAATCAGAATGAAGGGTATGGCTATACCTAATTGAAGTTAAAGGGTTATCAAGAAGTGTGTGGAATATTAACGAACTAGTTTGGCCATTGAAATTGTTTAGTTTGCTAAACTTGTGGGATTATTTGGTCTCAATGGACGAAATTAATTGTGTGGAAAGGGAGAGTTGAGGAGATGCTGGATTATTGCCTTAGTGGAAATTTTTTTTTGAAAGGATAGAAAACTCGTGGATATAGGATATTATGGGAGTTGTTCTGGATAGCTCTTCTAAAAAAAACGATGTGATGAATTTGGTTGCAATGTTTTGAGACTTTTGAATGATAGAATATTTCGATTCTTGAAGTTTTATTACAATATCGTACCAAATTATGAATGTGAGGTAGAACAGTTGAATAGGTGTTTGTAATTGCTCTTGTGATTTGGCAAGGAAAGTAGGTAGCATATAGACTTCATGATAAAGCTAGCTGATAGCAACAATGGTGGGAGTGCAACCGTTGTGCGTTGACATGTGGTGTTGAGCATCTATAAGAGTTGAACTCATGTGATTTAATAGTTTTTTTTATGCCGACATGGTTGTGAAATAGTCAGATAACAGCATGACTGCGATGAAAGGGTTTTGACTTAGCCTTTTAAATTGTGTAGTAGATTCCCTCTAAAAATAAAATGGTTGATGTAGTGAGATTGTAAGATTTTGGTATATTCTTAATTTGAGGATGAAATGAAATAAGTAGTATGGAACTATTTGGTAAGCCTTGGGGGCTTTATCATAAAAAGAGTTGACGATAAAGATTCTTGTTTAGGGTGTATTATTCTTGGTGTTAGTAAGGCGATCTGCAGAGGATTGTGACTTGTGAGAGTAGTGATGAATCTTCACGAGAAAAAGTAAATTGAACGCCTTTTGTGATAACGGAGAAGTGAAATGTTCAGAGTTTTGCATTCTTAATCCCTTGGGAGTTCATGATTTATGTGGTATCTGAAATTAGTTTATGCAGAGCTTAATGATTTGAAGATTCTATCGGTTCTTAAGTGATTCAAGTGATTTGGACTTAAACACTCTTTTTGTCAGAGATGGCAGAATGGTATTGTAATCAAATAAAAAAAAATCCTTTGGTAAAGGAAAGAGTCTAGTAGAAGTATTTGAGGATGGAGTTAGGAATTGTGATTTGCACCTTATTGAGGTGTGCTTATCTTTTTTTGTCATTACCGCTTAATAGTTTCTTGAGTTTCAATAGCCATGTTTTATTCTTATTCGTTGACGGTTGAAATTCTCTTCTAGTGGGACATGTGCACTCAACTGTGGTCTCGTCTTCTATTTTTCAAGATCTTGGCTATTTGACTATTTTCCTTGGTCTTGTGTCTACTGTGAGTGGTAAACGTTTTTCTATGTGCTGAAAATTGTTTCAATCTATATCTTCTTCTGAGAAATGATTAACTGATTCGTGTTGCAATGTCTTTTAGGATGTATAATGACAACTTGATAGTGGTGGTCAAGTAGATGATTTTGGTGAGACCGTACGTGTCCAGTTGTTTGAGATTCATTGAGTGAAAAAATTGATTTCTTGGAATAATTCTTAGTGAGGATTTGATTTAAATACAATGTTTGTCTTTTGAGCTAACTGATTACATTGTTGCAACTAGTAGAACATATAGTAAATTGTGGTTCAAGAACTTTTAGTTCATTTTGATGGAACATTAGAATTATCGGAAGTGTGAGAATCTTGATCAATTTTATTAGAATATCGTGATTGGGTACTTTGCAAGGTCGAGTAGGAGGATTATGACGGTGTAGTTAATGAGATTAGAATTGCGAAGAAGCCTAACCATTATAACAATTTTTGGGATAATAGGGATTGTTGAATTGTTACCAGGTATGACTTGGCTTCAGTGAGTAACACACCAGGAATTACAATCTTTCTATTGATAATTTGGTTGAGAATATGTTTTTTATGTGGTTGTTAATGATTGAGTATGTTTAGATTGTGGAATTTTTAGTCATCGGATTCGAGAGTTATCGACGCTTACATTGAAATACATTTATAGGATCCTTGAGATCTAAAATTTGGCTCAGATTCTATGCTAGAACCTTGGAGGCTAATGATGTTGTGTAGAAATAGTGAAACAAAGGGGATTTCGAATAGTACGATGACCATTGATTGAATCCTTTGGGTGTAGTAAATGAGTGTGTGTGCTAAGAATTTTAAGTTGATTATCCTTAAAGGATTGGGGTGAAGTGATTTGGGTGAAAACCACGATGAGGTGCATTGGAAATTATTTATCAAAGTAACTCCAGAGTAGAGGAGTTGGCTAGAGTATGTTATTATGAGGTCAGTAGAGTTTCTCTACAAGGGTGTGGTTGATGCACTCGGCTTGCGCAAAGCGTTGATGTTTCCAATTTAAGAGAAATGAGTTAGTGTGGTATGCGATGATTTGGAATCCAATGAGTTGAGAGAAAGTTTATTCCTAAAAGGGAAAAAATTGAGAAAAGAACGTTTCCTGTAGTTAAATTCTCTATTGATTCTTGTTTGAGCTGTGTGATTATGATAAAGATGATTTGCAATTTGAGTTGACTTTATGTTGGCACGTGTGGTTTTTCCGGTCCAAGAAAACAAAGGAAGGGTTTTATTTGGGCATCCGCATGAATCCTCCTTTGTCTTACATGGTGTTTATTTGCAAACTGCCTAATTGGAAACTGGAAAGGTTTTCATGATGAATCTTCAATTTTGGATTTGACCCTTTAGGTGTGGAGTTGTCATTGCTTGGCTTGGTACTAAGAGGGAAGGTTGTCCTAAGTATATTGTTGGAAATTGCAGGGATTAGGAAGTTGGCGTGATCAAGAGGACCGCCTCGAGTCTCGGCGCGGGGTACACAACATTTTGCATAACCCGGTGTAGGGGAAGTACTTGAGAGATCTTGAGTGTGAGGTTTCGTTAGAACTGTTGACCAATGAGTAAGACCGTACCTTCAAGTCTTGTCCGTTGAGTGTACCTAGAAAAGTCGAGATGTGTGTTGTCGCGTAAGACATCAGTTTACGCTAATGTGACGTGATCCCATAAGTCCAAAAGGGAACCGACTTAGGAGTTGGAGTCTCGCTTGCATGAGCTATATCCAGAGTTGTTTATCTGTTGTTCAGTTTCAATTGTGGTTGTTCTTCGGGTAAAATAGCGAGTAGAATTCGAGGTCGAATTCTATTTAAGGTGGGTAGAATGTAATACCCCGAAACAATTTAGAAAGAGAACGAAAAGATTTGTAGGATTTTCTCAAAATAACCTCATGGGGACCTATACGTAATTAATCAAAAGAGGATACGCGAAACTGGTATGCTATGCTTTGGATCTTAAAGGGGAGTTGTTTCCCTGGAACGAGTCCTACGGGCGTTGGATCTGCCAGGTTAAAAAGGGATGGGAAATTAGGGGATCCAAATAACAAAAAAAAAACATAGTTTCCCATGCGCCGCCGCTGTGGCACCGACCTTCGGGTGGCAACAGATGGACTCCAAATTGCTTGTTGAGCAAAGACGCAAGGAGCAAATGACCCGCCTCGGCCAAATAAGATGGACAACGGAGTAGTACGACCAGCGCCTTTGCTGCGCCACACAGCGTGTTGGTCGTGCTTCCCACCGCAATGGTTGCTCCCGCGCCACACTAGTGTGGTCCTTGCTCGTTAGCTTCACATGTAAGTGCAAATTATTGCTTGTTAGCTTCAGACAAAGTGCAAACTAGTTGGTACTAGTTTGTTGATTTACCTTCTTGTTTTCACGTGGCCATGTGGGTTGCAACAAAGAAGAGAGAAAGAGAAACGTATGTTATTGACTGTATCTAGAGATTAAAAATGAGATTAGAGAGGAACTAGTCGATTAGTAGATTACGTTAGTATGCTGTTCTCTTGTACTATTTATACGGGTGGTATAGATGCATAATTTGGGAATTTTATCTACAAGAGAGTTGTAGAGGATTTTGGTAGTTTTCGTAGAATTTTTATTCATGTCAATCCGATGCATAAATTGTGAGATATGAATTTTATTGTTCTCATTGTCCAGAGAGTTTGTCTCGTGTTCACAGACTGTAGTAATTGGTATATTAAAAATAGTAGGTTAGTTAATCTGACAATTTGGTCAACACGAATGTTGTAGGTAAGTTCTTAAAGTTTCCAGAAAGTCCTGATTGGTTCAATTTGGAGTTCGGATGAATAAGTTATAGATGTTTTACTATCGAACAATGGGTAGTACGTCCGATAGATTTTGGTTAATTCATCGGTTTAACGTAAGCGTGGGAGATCGATTAGTGTGACAAAGTTGGTGCCGTGATGATGTGATTTTGATGATGTTTTTGAGTGTGTGTTATTACTTGCTTGTCAGGGACTATGGCCTCATGTGCTGTGCTGCAATTTCGTCATCCGGCTCCGAAGGGCTAAGAGGCAAGTACATGGTAGAGTGGTGAACAATGGGTTGTTCACCATGATCATTGTTGTTACTTATCATGCTATTTATTATGATTTTGTTCAGCTTATTCTTATACATGATATTGATGACCTTGAGTGAATGAGATTATGATATTGAGTTAATGAGATGGACTATGTTGATGAATAAATAAAGATGTCGCATCATTTACATTCATCATGACAGGGATTGCATGAGCCAGGTCGGTGAGAAAATCATGTAACTATTCCTGAGGTCGGTGAGAAAGATACATGACTAGTCCGAGAGCTCTAGATAAAATCCTACTTTGGTGGGGACTTCACGGGAGTGAAGGATAGAGTGTGTCATCGACGGGTGAACACTCCGCTATACCGGTATCAGCTGACGAGATGCATATGAGCATGAGCATGATGGTGCATTCGCATATGAGTAAATTGTTAAGATGTGCAACTTTACCTATATAGAATATGGCTTGTTTGTTTGAGAATGAGAATGATATCAACTAAATGGATGATGATGATAACTTTGATTATGGTTAATAAACTATTGTTTATGGCTTTATTATGTATTTGCTGAGTCTTGGACTCATTCTTGCTCTATTGTTATTTTTAGGTGATCATTGATGACGTTTTACTCGGGAAGGGCTAGCGCACTTGGAATCATGCACTTCACCCAATTAGTTGATTCATTGGACATGAGAAACTTTTATAACAACATGCAGATTTATATCTAGGACATGATGGTATTGAATAACCTTAAATGCTTGGTTTATTATTTTGCTATGCTCCTAGGACTAGTTTATCTATGATTGTCATAGTATTATGCTTATGTTATTGTGACCTGTGGATGTGTCTTAATGTTGATATGCTTGCTGTAATTTTATAGTAAGTTGATGTAAATTAGATGATTAGCGTAGTTTAGTGGCATTCTAGGCTCAATGTTGGGCTGGGGTGTTACACTCTAAGTGCATGTGTTGCCTTAGGTAGTGGATTGTGTATCCACGTGAGCGTTTGACACTTGATTAGTTCAAGTGAGAGTTGAGATTTGTTTCTCTTGGTTTTTGCCGACACCTAGACGGCGTGGAGGCGTCGTGCCCAGTGATCTTCTCAAAGAAGTTTGTGAGAAGGCCTAGTGTGTTTGTGAGTGGTTTGGTGCTCGCCATCTCCGGAGTAGAGGAAGAGCAATTCTAGTGGAGCGAGGTGTTGGTTCGGTTTGGAACCGGTCCAAGTGGTTGGACTTACCTCGGAGGTGTTGGCTTAATTAGTGTAGCCGGTCCAACGTGGTTGTGCTTACCTCAACGTGGATTTGGGAAGACCGGCAAGTCTCTGAACACCACGGTAAAACATAATCGTGTCATCTTGTTTTTACTTGTGCTTTACTTTGAGCAATTTACATTATATGCTTTAATTGTTTATATATTATTGTGTAATTGCTTCCTTGTATTGTTTGTGCACTTAGTTGAGTCTAGTTGATTTAGGTTTTACTTGTGCAAAACCAATTCGTTATTAGCTTTCGCATTATATATTGGTTTTAGCGCAAAAGAATTTTTAAAACCGCCTATTCACCTCCCTCTAGTCGGCCACCTCGATCTTACACGTTCATACAAAATACAAAATGTTACATGTTTAGTGTATGCAGCTCATACTTCGCAGCCATGCAATGTAAGGTAATTAAGATTACATATTCACATACACATGCAGATACAGAAATGAGAGCCAACAATCATGTAGTAAACAATCACGTATTCACATACACATAGAGATATGAGAACCAATGCAGCCACAAGCATATAGTAAACAACAATGTGCCTCTGTAGAATCATACATGGTAACGCAAATCTTCTCACCTACAGATTATATCTTTGCGCCAAGTGGACCTCTGTAAAGTCGATGGCCACTGATGCGCCAAGTGACTATATCTTACGTGCAAAATAAGAAAAAAATTTGTCATAACTATTCAGAACAAGATCATTCATTAGGCAACTTCTCAGTTTCCCATATTTTACCTTACAAGCTTACACAAATCTATCAAGAAGGCGCTGTATCAAAATTAATATTTAAAGGCTGACGACGGCCTCTATTCTTACATATTGTACCAAATGTTGTTAAATACAATTATTCTTCTTTACCTTGCACTTACAAAACTATAAAGCTTTTTTATAGAACATATTTCCTATTGCCAATTTTAACATGGTTATATTTGCATATTCCCTCTTGCCAACGTAATCAACAACCCGACAAAAATTAAAGAAATATTTTTTTTTCATGAAACATATGTTTTGATGTCTCAAGATTACAAAATAAAGTTAGTAAAAGGAATATATTTTCTTAAGGTGAAATAAGGAGATCCCATGGCATGGCATAAGAGATCATCTAACACCAACAACACTACATCAAGGAAACTCGATCTTTAACGGTAATATGTCAGGGTTGTCCGAATTCAAATATTGTAATATGCACAACATTTTGAAACTAAAGAAAGCATAAAGATGTGTATTTACTACCATGAAAAATTTCCAAAGAGTAAATATTAATGAATCGATCAAAAGTTCAAAAATCTTCACCAAAGGTAGCCAACTTAAACTGATTTACTTATTGAATTCCGATGGTGTTTGTAGAATTATATTGCTTTACAAAAACTGCGATTGTACTTCACAAAAAGATTCAGCATTGCGGGTGGTAATTGCTTATCCTCCAGACTTGGAAAGCTACGTGTGAATGTTCCCTTTCCAAACTATCCAACCAAATTCGGGATAGAGCTTGTGATGTAAATTCGAGTACCAATTTTTTAACAGTTACCACCAACTATGAACACCAATTCGCACTCCATAACCCCAAAAAAGTATAAATTCTCCTATTCGAGCACTATCAACAGGTGATCTCCAGCTTCACGGAAACCCCAGTCGATCAATGGTCGGTCAAACCATGGCAATAAAAAGTACTCAAATCATATCAAATGAAAATACTGAATTCTCACTGTCGAGCCGAAAGACGGTTAGGTGCCTCTGGCGGCCGGCGGCGAGAAGGCCCCAGTGGTCGTCCCAAACGAAGATATTGGCGTTCTTGATCTTGGGCACGACGGCGACGGTCTCGAGCCCAGGGAGGTGGCAGACGGTGACCAAATCGGAGAGCGAGAGTAGGAGATCGCGGCTGGCCCCACATGTTGTTTTAATCTTGTAGTTCACCTTATATTTTCTGTTTTGTAATTTACTGATTTGCTACTGTAGTCGGCATTGCCGAAGCAAATTTAGTTTAGCGTCAGGTTTCTCTATTTTCATATTCAGACACTGTAGCATATTAGTTTTTGTGTCAAAAATATCCAGGCTTTCGAATCGAACTCTGATTCTGAGAAACCGGTTTGGGGCTAGATTGTAACCTGTTAGAAAAACTATAAAAGGAGAAAATAGAAAAGTCGTATCATCAAGATACGACGCAAATTGAAATCACAAGTGTTTCTTTTGTTTCTGTCGTATGGTGTCCTTTTGTTCTGTCTTTTGACAGAAACAGAGTAACTTTGATAATACGTTCGACTTTTCATCTTGTACGAGATTATAAGTTCTTGTTCCAATATTTGGTATCCGAGCTAAAGTTCTTTCAAGGGTGATGGCAGGGAAACAATCACCAAAGAAGGAGTCTCAATCACACTTGAAGAAGAGCGGCGTCGAATCATCATCGACGGGAAGAACACTACAAAGAGGTATTTATGTACCAATTCAATATTCAATGCTAACCGATACCAACTATGGTTTGTGGGCCAAAAAGATAAGGATCATGTAGCGCTCCCTTGGAGTATGGACTACGATTAAGGGTGATGCACTGGTTAATGATGAAATTGATCAGGGCGCTCTAGCCGCAATATCTCAAGCGTTTTCGGATTCTGTAATGATGACAATTGCAGAGAAACAAACGACAAAGGAAACATGGGATGCTATCAAGGGATGCATGTTGGAGAAGATCGGTAAAGAAAGCAAGAGTTCAGATATTGAAAAGGCCTCTTGATCGTATGATCGTGGAAGATACCGAGAGTATTAATGATTTTTTGCCAAAAAAAACTCATCAGTTTGGTGAGTGAAATTCGTTCACTCGGTACTGAAGTAAAGGAAAGTGTCGTCATTGAAAAGCTTTTCAGCACTATCCCTGATAAATTTCTTCAAATAGTTGGCACTATCGGACAATGGGGTGATATGTCAATCATGTCTTTATCTAAAGCTATAGGAAGGCATAGAGTTTTTTAGGAGAACATGAAAGGAGAAAAACAACAATTAATGCTTACAAGGGCTCAGTGGGAGTCTATAGCTGCTAAAGATAAGAAGAACGCCGATGGGGCACCAGGAACTCGAAGAGAGGTGGATGGTGAGGTACTGGCCAAGGTCACCATCGTGGTCAAAGCAGTGTCCGTGGGGAAGAAGCTATCAAGAAGTTTTACAAGAAGTTTGACAAATCGAAGATTAAATGCTTCAATTGTGAAGAATTCAGGCACATTTCCTCAGAATGTAGGCAACCAAGAAAGGAACGATGAATTTTACTCAAAAGGAATATGATGATGAGCCAGCATTACTAATGGTCAAAACCTGTGAACTCTCACAGAGGACTGGAGAAAATACTAAAAGGGTAATGCTAAATGAAGAAAAAGTTTGGCCTGATCTTTTGTCCAATGGAGAACAAAATGGGTGCGACTGGTATGTCAGGTGACAAGAAGGTATCTGCCGAGCTGGACGAAAAGATAGTGGGTGATGTGAGATTTGGCGACGATTCCCTTGTGGAGATATGCGGCTGTGGAACCGTTTTATTCCAGTGCAAATCTCAAGAACACAAAATGCTCACTAAAGTATACTATATTCCTTGGCTCCGAAGTAACATAGTTAGTCTTGGACAGCTTGATGAAATTGGATGCAAGATCATCATGGAGGGTGGGATCCTGTTTATATCTATCGTGATTGGGTGCTATTGGCAAAAGTGCAACAGTCCAAGAATAGGCTCTACCAGCTGAGTCTACAATTGACAGAACCAGTCTACCTGTTGACAAAAGCATTGAGCGAAGCATGGCGCTGGCATACAAGACATGGACATCTAAATTTTCGCTCACTACAAAATTTGTCTCGATTGAATATGGTCGACGGTTTACCAAAAAATCAAAAGGTTGAGCAAATTTGTGAGGGATGTTTAGTTGGAAAACAACACAGGAAGCCTTTTCCTTAGTCTTCAGCTTAATTATCGTGCAGAAAACTTGCTAGAATTAGCACATATTGATCTTTGTGGTCCAATTACACCGGCAGCACCGTCGGGAAATCGTTACTTTCTACTCATGGTAGATGATGTTCGAGATATATGTGGATTAGTTTGATTAAGACGAAAGATCAAGCCTTCGTCTTAAGCCTTTAAAGCCTTCAAACGGATCAAAGTAAGTACTGAGATGGAAGCCAACTTGAAACTGAAAGTTGTTCGTTTAGACTAAGGAGGTGAGTTCATCTCAAATGACTTTGAGGATTATTGTGAGGAGCTGGGTCTAAAAGGTTCTTCACAGCTCCATATTCTCCACAATAGAATGGGATTGTGGAGAGACGAAACCAAACAATCGTATCAATGGCACGTAGTGTGCTCAAAACTATAAAAGTTCCAACAATGTCCTGGGGTGAGGCTGTTGTGACAACGGTATATCTGCTAAATCGTTCTCCGACAAAGAGCCTAATTGGTAGAACACCGTATGAGGCTTAGAATAAGAAGAAACCGAGCGTGCGTCATTTGCGTACTTTTGGGTGTCTTGTTCACGTCAAAACAGTGCATCCTCACTTGATGAAACTAATGATAGCAACACTACAATGGTCATGATTGGGTGTGAATTAGGGACCAAGGCATATATATGCTATAACCCAAGAACTACTAAGCTTCACATCAGTCGGGATGTGGTTTTTGAAGAAAATAAGTGCTGGGATTGGACAACAGGATATGTGCAAGAAACTGCTGCGATAAACAGCGGTGACAATTTTAGTATGTATTTTGAAGTTGAGACCGACAAAGAAGTTGGCGTGGCTCCGGGAATATGCAGCTCGGATAGTACAGTCTTCTCAAGCTGACAATACAAATATTCTTTTACCTGAAGAACATGAACACCATAGCTCTCTGCATCAGATAGAGAAGATATTGATTCCTTGGCCGAAGGTCCTTTACGTCTAAGAACTCTAAAGGACATTTTTGAGAATACTGAACCAGTAGAAGTTCAATATTTTGGACTGTGTCTACTTGCACTGGAAGAACCTATTAATTATGAAGCAGCAGCAAAAGAGAGGTGTTGGATGTATGATATGCAGGAAGAGATGAAGTCAATCCTAGACAATGATACTTGGAAGCTTGGAGCTTACCTGCAGGACGTAAGCCAATTGGTTTAAAATGGGTTTTCAAAGTAAAGAAGGGTTGTAAAAGAAACATCATCAAACATAAAGCTCGGTTGGTGGCAAAAGGGTATGCTCAATGTCAAGGAATTGATTTTGAGAAAGTATTTGCACCAATGGCTAGATTAAAGACTTTAAGATTACTTATTGCAATTGTAGCTCATAGTGGATGGGAGGTTCATCATATGGATGTTAAGTCTGTCTTTCTGAATGGAGAAATAACTAAGGAGATATATGTTGAACAACCTCTTCGATACATTAACAAAGGGAAAGAACAGATGGTGTTGAAACACAACAAAGCATTGTATGGACTTCGTCAAGCACCTTGTGAGACCCCGGTTTATCCGGCTTGTAATGCTTAACCAGCCACTTGGTCCTAGCATCACAAATCAGATAATCCGAGACTCGAGACATGTATACTTCCCAGAGTGCAGTATACATACCTCTTTACAAAGTTCATGCATCAATTCCATTCATTCACATAGAACCAAAGCAAAAACGACAAACCAGAAGAGACATAAATAAAGGATAGTCATTACAAAAGAGAGGCCGATCGGCCAAATGACATATACATAAAGAAATTGAACAGCGGAAGCAAAAGTGCCATAAGATGGCTATAAAACAAAAGAGCCAATCAGTGTGCCTTTAACCCACAAGGCAACCGACCGGACCGCCAAGCTAGTCGTTGAAACCACCGCACATCTCACAAAAGTGAGGCCCTTGGGGCTCACCTTCTTCCCCTGCAAACAAAAGCAGCCAGCAACAGCCGGTGAGTACTTTGAATGTACTCGCAAGACTTACATGTGGAATAACAAACCTATACATATACTACATGCAGGCTTAGTCAAAAGTAGGCTGTATGTTTCATTTAGCATAAAGCAAGTTTTTATTTGCAATAGTGTAATAGATTGCAAGCAATTTTAACAAATCGGTTTTTAATGTTCAAATAATGGCAAACGACAACAGTATAACAGTAGATAGATGACAACAACAATCCTGGAAGTGACTAGCCCGCCAGTCACCACGACAATAGCATGAACTACCCGTTCATGCCACCCACGACCAGTTTTAAGTTTTTTAAAAGGTTGTAGTCTAGTTCTTGCACGACCTTACCAAGCATGTCCATAACCTAGGACGAGGCTATTCGAATAGTTTTATCCTCGCAGGTGTACCAATGTACCCACACGCTGCACCGCCTTTTGCCAAGCTATTAAGCACACTTCCTTAGGTATGCCTACACGGCTAAGTCCTACGAGACATTTCCAATATTGTGAATTATTCACGAGCCACCTGTATGGATAGAAACTCATACGCTTGTGTCGAGTCATTGTAAAGCCTCGGTCAACTACCCGTCGCAGTAAAGCCTTGACAACTACAATGCTCCTCGAGGTGGAGAGCCTACCCTAATCTCCACCACCGCACACCCAACACAAGAACACCGAGAACACATATCATGTTTCACACAACACACACAACCCCCTCCTGCGACTCGGAGATAACCCACGCCAAAGTACTAAGTCAAGAGAGGTCTCATATCCCTCTCGCGTGGTTAGCACGAATAAGCGCTTGGCTTAGTGACACAAGTAACTCGGTCCTTAGTGACATACCATTGTGCCCAAGTCGAAAACAGTTTTATTTTCAGTTTTTGACTTTACAAAATAACAAAACACAGAGTGCTGGACATAATGGAATAGTAGTAAGATGTGTGTGATCAACGTCATCGACTAAGTCGATGACTGCCCAATACTACCGGCATCTAAGCCTTTCTAAGCAATTTCAAAACAAAAGCTACTAAGTGACCAGAGTCCATCCATCGAACTCCGACCACAGCCAATAACCTAAGCTCACTGGTAGTAGAGGATAAACCAGTCCTACAGATTATGCGACTATAGGATACTAACCATAATTTAACAATAAAATAGCAATGCAGACATACGAGTTGAAATCAATATAGTAGACTTGAAAAATAGTAGGATTAACATGATCAAACCGCTTATTCGCTTGTCATGGGTCAAGATGTAGTGGGATCACTTATGTTGTCAATGTGCTCTTCTGATCCTAACGGAAAAGCGAAAAGCAATCGATAAGAACGAATAAAATGCAAGGACTCAACAAAGAAACTTTTCTACAAAATTTCAAAATCTTACCAAGCTAGGTAATGGTTTATAAAGAATTTAGCAACAAGAATCAATTGATTTAGATTCTTAATGCTAAAGATACGACCAAGAGAAGGTCTTACGACCGGTGGTGGTCGAAGGTAACCTACGACCAAACCATAGTCGTGGAAGGATTTACGACCAGATAGTGGTCGTAGACGGACGTACGACTGGGTACTAGTCGAAGAACTTATGACCCGGACATAGTCGTAGTATGACTTACGACGAGGTACAGGTCACGACACAACTTTCGATTGGGTAAAGGCCGCAGAAGGACCTATGACCATGCCATAGTCCTAGTGAGACTAACGACTACGAGGGTGATTGTAGGAGAACTTACAATCACTCGATAGGCCTTTCCCTTACAAATATAAGGTCTGGGGACTACGCGACGATATTTACCCATCAATAACCGCATCCGTCGAATCGACTAAACTACGATGGATCGGTGAATTTCGACCACGAGGCGCGCCAACCAAGGGCGGGGTTGAGTGGGTAGGGCTCGGGAGGACTCCCGAACGAACGGTACCAAAAGAAAAATGAAAACACGCCTGAGCTCCTACCGGGCAATGCGGACTTACTTGAGCCGAAGAACGACCAGAGACCCACGGAGTGGCTCCGGCGATGAGTATCCGAACGGCGGTGGTAAGGTTCTCGCTAGGCCACAGCGACCTAGGCACAGAGAGAACCAACCCGCGTGAGAGTTAAGCTCCAAAGAGTAAAGGGGAAGCAGAGGGGCGAAGACTTGAAGAAGAAAACCTCACGCACCGCCCCACCAAGCTCCACACTCAACAATGTCGTTCGAAGAGAGTGCGAGGGACTGCAGCTCAGGCAAGAGGGTGAGTGCTAGCTGGAGTTACGAAAGTGCTAAAGGAAGCTAAGTGTGAGGCATAAAGGAGTTTAAATAGGGCAATGGCGGAGAGCAACGGCCGGATTTTTCCAGTCGGGTCAACACTGCCATGAGAGCACTTGAGAGCGATAGGAGCGGTTGGGTCATGGCCTACTGAGGTAGGAGTGCGACAGGCATTAAATGCGCACAGAGCTAGCCGTTTAAAGGTGGACATAGAGTGGATCGCACGCCATCGCTTCCTTCGCGCACGCAATGGCAGAGGCTCACGCGCGCGCGGACAGAGGAAGGAGACGACTCGTTGGTCATCGGATTGGAATCGAACGGCTGGGCTAGATCGAGCAGATTGAAACGATCCCATCGTTCGACTGGTCGAGGACCGTTCGATAACGATCCAACGGCTGAGTCAGATCGGGCGGTTCACAACGGCTCCACCGTTCGGCTGGTCGAAGACCGTTCGATACCGATCCAACGGCTCACGACCCTGGCGCCCGAACGACCGAGTTGGCACAGCTAGTGGACTGGACCGAGTCCGGTTCGAACCTACGGAACAATGCAAACCAGTTAGGGTTTGGATTTGAATAACTGATTTTTGAGGAATTATTTAAGGTAGCAAGCAAGCTCCAAAAATTATGAAATTTAATCGAGTTTGTCGACGACCGAGGAACCTCATATGAAATTTCCAGAGATTCCAATGTATCAATTTTCCCCGTAAATTTCGGAAGAGGGAAACTAGGGTTTGACCAAGCTTTGACTTCGCCTCCAAGAATCATCAAATAATTTCTAAAAATCATGAGATAATTCAGAGGTGTTGCCAAGCCTCCCTAGAACTCGGGAGAAATATCTCCAAGGGTTTGGCACAAGGTCTATGACAAGGAGTTTTTTTTTTTGACTAGCGTCGAATGGGGATTTGAATTTGATCTTCCACAATTCTTTTTAAAAGAATTACAAAAATGACCAGGGGTTTCAAGATGCAAGAAAAGTTTTAATTCCTCCCGATTTTCTTACACTTGAAACTCAATTCCAGATTTGGGATGTTACAAAACCTCCCCCCTTTACAAAAATCTCGTCCCGAGATTTGGCTCACCCGGTAAAGAAAGATTGATAGTCTGCACGGAGACGATCTTCCCTTTCCCAAGTAGCCTCATCTTCAGAATGGTTCGACCACTGAACTCTAAGGAATCTTATGGTTTTATTCCTTGTTCTTCGCTCACCATCGAGTATGCGAACAGGTGCTCGCGATAGGTCAAATCTTCTTGACATCGAGAGTTTCCAACTGAGCTTCCTCTGTCTTAACACTGGAGGCACTTCTTTAATTGGGACACATGGAACACATCATGTACCCTCTAGTGCAAACGGCAATTCCAACTTATAGGCAATGACCCCTTTCTTCTCGATAACACGGTAAGGACCGATATATCGAGGAGCTAACTTGCCCTTGACGCCAAACGCGATGGCCCTTCAAAGGAGAGACTTTGAGGTAAACAAAGTCATCGTGCTCAAAGCTCAATTCACGACGACGGCGATCCGCATAGCTCTTTGCTCGGATTGAGCCGTGCGTGAACGATCACGAACAAGTCGACTTGATTCTCGGCCTCATTGATCGAGTCCGGGCCAAAGAAAGGTCTTTCGCCGGTCTCGGACCAATTCAACGGGGTTCTGCACTTTCTCCCATATAAGGCCTCAAAAGGTGCCATGCCGAGGCTGGCTTGAAAACTGTTGTTGTAGGAAAACTCGGCAAAAGGCAAACATTTCTCCCAATTCTTTCCATAGGAGATAACACAAGCACGGAGCATGTCTTCCAACACTTGGTTGACCCTTTCGGTCTGACCATCAGTTTGGGGGTGATATGCTGTGCTAAAGGAGACATGGGTTCCCATAGTCTCTTGCAAACTTTGCCAAAAGCGAGAGGTGAAAAGAGAACCGCGATCCGAGACAATTGTCTTGGGTACCCCATGTAGGCTCACAATGCGGGCAATGTAGAGATCCGCCAACAAAGCTACACGGAGATCCGACTTGACTGGAAGGAAATGAGCCACCTTAGTTAGCCGATCTATGACAACCCAGATGGCATCATTGCCCTTGGAAGTACGAGGCAGACCGGTGATAAAATCCATCCCGATCGAATCCCACTTCCATTCCGAAATAGGCAAAGGCTCAAGCGATCCTGCTGACGCCGATGCTCGGCCTTGACACGGCGACATACGCCGACTTTCGAACGAACTCGCAATTTCCCTCTTCATTCGGGTCCACCAAAATCCCTGACGGAGATCTTGATACATCTTTGTGGCCCCGGATGAATAGACAAAGGCTAATCATGGGCTTCACTGAGAATCAAATTCTGCAATTCCATGTCCTTTGGAACCACAAGGCGTGTTCGAACCTTACAACACCATGCTCATCCTCGAGAAGCACTTAGTCGCACTGTTCTTGATATTTTCCTTGATGCGCTCACTCCAACATCCGATTGTTGAGCGACCTTAATCCGATCCACCAAGGTTGGTTGCACAACCAAGGCAATGAGGGAACCATACTCAACCAAACCTAAGTTGAGACGCCGAATTCCTTCAGAGGGTGTGGTGGACGCTCTGGAGCAACAAGGCATTGCAATGCGCTTCCGATCGAGCGATCGGCAACAACATTAGCCTTGCCCGATGGTAGTGAATACCCATGTCATAATCCTTGATCAACTCCAACCATCTCTTTGCCCGAGGTTCAGATCCGGTTGGGTGAACAAATACCTTAGGCTTTTGTGATCCGAATACACTTCACAACGACACCGATTAGGTAATGTCGCCAAATCTTAAGTGCATGAATCACGGCACCAATTCCAAGTCATGGGTAGGATAATTGAGTTCATGAGGTCTCAATTGCCTTGATGCATAGGCTACTACCTTGCCTTCTTGCATAAGGACACAACCGAGCCCTCGACGAGAAGCATCGCAAAGATATCAAGCTCGCGAATATCGGAAGAACGAGGACGGAGCGGTGGTCAAACGCTTCTTAAGTACTTGAAACTTTCCTCACAAGCATCGGACCACAAGAACTTCTTGTCCTTCTTAAGCAACTCGTCATCGGCCGCGATCTTGGAGAAGTTCTCGATAAAACGGCGATAATATCCCGCTAAACCAAGAAAACTCCGCACTTCTGCTATCGGCGTAGGTGAACCCACGAAAGAACGTCGTGACCTTGTTAGGGTCAACGGCCACGCCTCCCGCCGAAAGAATATGACCCAAGAAGGCCACTTCCTTCAACCGTAACGCGCACTTGTTGAACTTTGCATACAATGATGCTCACGGCTTGCCTAACACAAGCCTCGGATGCTCATCGTGTTGCTCATCATCCTTGGAATAGATGAGAATATCATCGATGAAGACCACGACAAACTTATCCAAATACTCCATGAATACCGAATTCATGAGGTTCATGAACAAGGGGAGCATTGGTTAAGCCAAATGACATGACGGTGTACTCATACAAGCCGTAGCGAGTAGAAAAGCCGCCTTTGGAATATCCTCGTGTCGATCCGAACTTGATGATATCCCATTCTCAAATCAATCTTGGAGAATACCCGAGCTCCAGCTTAATTGATCAAAGAGATCATCCATGCGGGCAATGGATACTTGTTCTTCCGCTACTTCATTGCGGACGGTAATCAACGACATGCGCAAAGTATTGTCCTTCTTCTTTACAAAGATTGCGTGACAACCCCACTGAGATGAGCTAGGCGGATGAAACCTTTTTCTTGCAGACATTAAGTTGCTTCTTCAACTCCACCAACTCATTCGGTGGCATCCGATAATGCCTCTTTGAAATCGGGCGATGCGGAACCAACTCAATGACGAACTCGAGGTCTCGAATCGTGGCATCCTCGAAGAACTTCGGAAAGACATCAATGAAGTCACAAACCGCTGGGACCTCACTAATATCTAGAGCGGGCTTCGCTTCTGCCGCCAAGAGATGCGGACCTAGCGACTTTTCGCGAAAAGCGAACCTGTCACGGAAGGACTAGATAGAGAGACGCACTTCTTGGCACAATCGATGTGTCCCTTATGCCGAGACAACCAATCCATGCCAAGAATTACATCTAGACTTGCTGAATGGAGGAGGATAAGATTCGCAAGAATCTCACCCTCGATCTCGATGGGGACATCCCTACACTCGATTCACTCTCAACTCCAACCCGTGAGAGCGAATGAGCAATGGGACCAACAATGGAGTAAAAGGAGCTCACTAATAGCAAAGAAAAGACTCGTAAACAAAAGAATGAGATGCTCTGAATCAAACAAAACAGTAGCGTAACGAGTTACCGTAAAGTGTACCCAACACGACGTCAGTGCCTCCCGTGCCTCCTCTGCCGAGATGAGGTTGACGCGCCCACTACCCACGCCTTGGGTAGCAGAACGATCTTCGTGTCCCGAGAAGGACCACCTCGCCCGCGCCCTCCATTAGGACGAGGGGCCGCTCTGCCTTCTTAGGGCATTGGTTCGCATAATGCCCTTCCGTTGCAGCGGCAGTAACCCCGCACCGGGTTGCGGGGCCACCTCGCGACTCGCAGTGCACGGATCGGGCATGGCTGCGCGGCGGGCGAAGAACAGTATCGACGGCCTCGGGGTGCCAAGCTCGTGGACGCGACCGAGATCGATCAAGCGGAATAGCTAGCCCTGATGACTTGCGGGCCTCCCACTTACGCTTGCGGGAATCCGCAAGTGCTCTCCCTGAGTGCTCAGCGACAATGGCCTTGTCTACCAAGGCCTGGAAATCCGAGAAGTCAACGACAGATAGCTTGTCCCGCGCCTCCTCGGACAAACCGCCCTTGAACTTCTCTTGTTTGGCCTCATCGGTGGCCACCTCCTCCGGAGCATAACGAGCCAAATGGTTGAACTCGTATAGGTACTCCGTAACTGAGAGGCGCCCTTGTCTGAGCGACAAGAACTCCTTCTTCCTCAGCCTCATCAAGCTGGAAGGAATGTGACTCCGACGGAAGGCAGGACGGAACTCCTCCCGTGTGACGGTGACCGTCGGTGCATGGCGAAAGTTCTCCCACCAAGACAACGCCGCACCCTCCACCGGTGCGATGCGAACAGCGCCTTTTCGTGCTTCGGCATCTGCGCTATGCGGTTTGCGCCAACCGCACGGCTATCGTCTGCGTCAAGCGGTCCTCGGACACGAGAACGAGGGGCCGAAGTGCGAAGAAACTCCGCGAGTCCCCACGCACCGGTGTCCATTCCTTGCCCCGATCCTCAAGCACCGTGAAGGGCGGAAGTGTTGTCGCGATGACGCCCGTATGATCCTCCCGCCCTCTCGCACGTTGCGCTCAATCTCAGGAGGACCTCGGCCATGGTCGGAGGAGGAGGAAGATCCTCGTCCGACCACGGATCGCCTTGGCCGCCGCGAAAGGCCCGCCATCTGTCACAAGGAATTTTTGGTTAAAACTAAACTCAAAGATTCAAAACCGAAAGAAAGCGAAAAGCTAACGACTAGGGGAATTGGATATCACCCTAACCGAAAGCCAAAAACAGTATGTGTATGATCTTAAATATGTCTATAAAAAGACTCCAAAAACAGCAAGGAATTACCAAACCAAAGCTCAACTCCCCAATGCAACTAACCCGTATTGCACAAACGAGTAATTGCTTGCGAAGATAAAAATCAGAATATTAAGGTAAGATCTAATACTATTAAAGAGTAAGGTTCAATCAACAAAAATAGGGTTAGATACTTAGCTAACTAGTATCACATCTTACCCCTTTTTTTTTAACCCCACAAATTTTTGTCGAATCACCCTCTCATTTTCCACCCCCTTAGAAACCATCGAGTTTGCTGTCCGGAAATTGAAGTGGTTGTAGTGATTTTGCATCCAAGCTTCCAGCCGAAGTCTTCCATCCTAGAAACTTCAAAATCTGGCACACTTCAACTTGCCAAGCTCAGTGGTCCCATCAGAAACCATTGAGCTCGCTGTTCGGAAATTGAAGCGTGCTGTCCAGATTCCGCATCCAAGCCTCCAGCCGAAATCTTCAGTCCAGAAACTTCAAAATCCTAAGCACTTCAATTTGCCAAACTCGGTGGTTCCCAAAACCCAACAACTATCTTTGAAAGAAGGAGAGGAATTCAATTTTCAAAACTCAAATGAGAGTAAGGTGAGAGGAGAAAGCTAAGATAGGTAAGGAATAAAATCTGAGAATTCCTTAAGCTTTCATAAACCATTTGATACTTTGAAAATAAAGTTTTCCAAAATACCCTAAAGATGACCATGCTTGGGTTACTACGGTCAGCATGGCTCTGATACCAAGCTTTGTGAGACCCCGGTTTATCCGGCTTGTAATGCTTAACCAGCCACTTGGTCCTAGCATCACAAATCAGATAATCCGAGACTCGAGACATGTATACTTCCCAGAGTGCAGTATACATACCTCTTTACAAAGTTCATGCATCAATTCCATTCATTCACATAGAACCAAAGCAAAAACGACAAACCAGAAGAGAACATAAATAAAGGATAGTCATTACAAAAGAGAGGCCGATCGGCCAAATGACATATACATAAAGAAATTGAACAATGAAGCAAAAGTGCCATAAGATGGCTATAAAACAAAAGAGCCAATCAAGTGCCTTTAACCCACAAGGCAACCGACCGACCGCCAAGCTAGTCGTTGAAACCACCGCACATCTCACAAAAGTGAGGCCCTTGGGGCTCACCTTCTTCCCCGCAGAACAAAAGCAAATGCAAGCAATAGGTGAGTACTTTGAATGTACTGCAAGACTTACATGTGGAATAACAAACCTATACATATACTACATGCAAAGCTTAGTCAAAAGTAGGTCAGATGTTTCATTTAGCATAAAGCAAGTTTTTATTTGCAATAGTGTAATAGATTGCAAGCAATTTTAACAAATCGGTTTTAATGTTCAAATAATGGCAAACGACAACAAGATAACAAAGAGATAGATGACAACAACAATCCTCGAAGTGACTAGCCCGCCAAATACATTTACGACAATAGCATGAACTACCCGCTCATGCCACCCACGCACCGCTTTAAGTTTTTTAAAAGGTTGTAGTCTAGTTCTTGCACGACCTACCAAGCATGTCCATAACCTAGGACGAGGCTATTCAATAGTTTTATCCTCGCAGGGTGTACCAATGTACCCACACGCTGACCGCCTTTTGCCAAGCTATTAAGCACACTTCCTTAGGTATGCCTACACGGCTAAGTCCTACGAGACATTTCCAATATTGTGAATTATTCACGAGCCGCCTGTATGGATAGAAACCCATACGCTGTGTCGGAGTCATTGTAAAGCCTCGGTCAACTACCCGTCGCAGTAAAGCCTTGACAACTACAATGCTCCTCGAGGTGGAGAGCCTACCGAATCTCCACCACCGCACACCCAACACAAGAACACCGAGAACACATATCATGTTTCACACAACACACACAACCCCTCCTGCGACTGAGATAACCCACGCCAAAGTACTAAGTCAAGAGAGGTCCCATATCCTCTCGCGTGGTTAGCACGCATAAGCGCTGGCTTAGTGACACAAGTAACTCGGTCCTTGATGACCTAGGCACCATTCCATCCACACCAACAGATCACACCAACATACCATTGTGCCCAAGTCGAAAACAGTTTTATTTTCGCTTTTGACTTTACAAAATAACAAAACACAGAGTGCTGGACATAATGGAATAGTAGTAAGATGTGTGTGATCAACGTCATCGACTAAGTCGATGACTGCCCAATACTACCGGCATCTAAGCCTTTCTAAGCAATTTCAAAACAAAAGCTACTAAGTGACCAGAGTCCATCCATCGAACTCCGACCACGACCAATAACCTAAGCTCACCGGGGTAGTAGAGGATAAACCATCCTACAGATTATGCGACTATAGGATACTAACCATAATTTAACAATAAAATAGCAATGCAGACATACGAGTTGAAATCAATATAGTAGACTTGAAAAATAGTAGGATTAACATGATCAAACCGCTTGCCTGTTTGCTGCGGGTCAAGATGTAGCTGGGGATCACTTATGTTGTCAATGTGCTCTTCGGATCCTAACGGGAAAAGCGAAAAGCAATCGATAAGAACGAATAAAATGCAAGGACTCAACAAAGAAACTTTTCTACAAAATTTCAAAATCTTACCGGGCTAGGTATCGTTTATAAAGAATTTAGCAACAAGAATCAATTGATTTAGATTCTTAATGCTAAAGATACGACCAAGAGAAGGTCTTACGACCAGGTGTGGTCGTAGCAGAACCTACGACCAAACCATAGTCGTGGAAGGATTTACGACCAGATAGTGGTCGTTAGACGGACGTACGACTGGGTACTAGTCGAATAACTTATGACCCGGACATAGTCGTAGTATGACTTACGACGAGGTACAGGTCACGACACAACTTTCGATTGGGTAAAGGCCGCAGAAGGACCTATGACCATGCCATAGTCCTAGTGAGACTAACGACTACGGGGGTGATTGTAGGAGAACTTACAATCACTCGATAGGCCTTTCCCTTACAAATATAAGGTCTGGGGACTACGCGACGATATTTACCCATCAATAAACTGCATCTGGTCGAATCGACCAAACTACAGTGACTGGTCGGAATTTCGACCACGAGGCAGCGCCAACCAAGGGCGGGGTTGAGTGGGTAGGGCTCGGGAGGACTCCCGAACGAACGGTACCAAAAGAAAAATGAAAACACGCCTGAGCTCCTACCGGGCAATGCGGACTTACTTGAGCCGAAGAACGACCAGAGACCCACGGAGTGGCTCCGGCGATGAGTATCCGAACGGCGGTGGTAAGGTTCTCGCTAGCCACAATGACCTAGGCACGCAGAGAATCAACCCGCGTGAGAGTTAAGCTCCAAAGAGTAAAGGGAAGCAGAGGGGCGAAGACTTGAAGAAGAAAACCCCACCGCACCGCCCCACCAAGCTCCACACTCAACAATGTCGTTCAAGAGAGTGCGAGGACCGCACTGAGCAAGAGGGTGAGTGCTAGCTGGAGTTACGAAAGTGCTAAAGGAAGCTAAGTGTGAGGCACAAAGGAGTTTAAATAGGGCAATGGCGGAGAGCAACGGCCGGATTTTTCGGTCGGGTCAACACTGCCATGAGAGCACTTGAGAGCGATAGGAGCGGTTGGGTCATGGCTCATCGAGGTAGGAGGCGACATGCATTAAATGCGCATGAGCTAGCCGCTTAAAGGTGGACATAGAGTGGATCGCACGCCATCGCTTTTCTCCCTCTGCGCACGCAATGGCAGAGGCTCACGCGCGGACGGAGGAAGGAGACGACTCGTTGGTCGTCGGATTGGAATCGAACTACCGGGCTAGATCGAGCGATTGAAACGATCCCATCGCTCGATCGGTCGAGGACCGCTCGATAACGATCCAACGGCCGAGTCGACGGGCGGTTCACAACGGCTCCACCGTTCGGTTCGAAGACCGCTCGATACCGATCCAACGGCCACGACCACAGCGCCGAACGATCGAAGTTGGCACAAATAGTGGATCGACCGAGTCCGTTCGAACTCTCTTAACAATGCAAACCAGCTTAGGGTTTGGATTTGAATAATCGATTTTTGAGGAATTATTTAAGGTAGCAAGCAAGCTCCAAAATTATGAAATTTTTAATGGAGTTTGTCGACGACGGAGGAACCTCATATGAAATTTCCAGAGATTCCAATGTATCAATTTTCCCCGTAAATTCGGAAGAGGGTCACCTCGAGCCTAGAATTTTAAATTAGATCGATCACCGATGTCACTCGGTCTTGAGAAAAGTCCAATTGAATATGTTGTGTACAAAAGGACAACGGGTGACACGTTTCTTGTGGTTGGTGTATACGTTAATGATTTAATCATCACAGGTTCAAAACATCAAAGACATAGCTGAATTCAAAAGTCAGATGGGAAAGATATTCAGTATGAAAGATCTGGGTCTTTTGAGCTACTATTTGGGTATTGAAGTAGACCAAACAGCTAGATCAATCATACTGTGTCAAGCTGGTTATGCTGCTAAGTTGCTAGCGTTATCTGGTATGAAAGAATGTAACCCATGTCAAACTCCAATGGAAAAATCGTTTGAAGCTAAGTAAGCAAAGCCGTGGTTCTCCAGTAAATGCAATTGAATATCGAGTATTGTCGGAAGCTTGCAATATTTAGTGAATACGCAACCAGATATTTCTTTTTCGGTTGGTATTGTGAGTCAATATATGGAGAATCCAATGACTGAACATATGGCAGCCGTAAAACACATATTGAGATATGTAAGAGGAACTAAGGGTTATGGTTGTTGTTATGATAGATGCATTAGTGAGGATATAAATCTTGTGGGTTATTGTGATAGTGATTTGGCTGGTGATGTGGACGATAGGAAAAGTACCACTGGAATATCATTTTTTCTTGGGAAAAGTTTGATTACTTGGGCATATCAAAAACAGAAAATTGTAGCATTATCATATTGTGAAGCTAAGTATATTGCAACTACTGCTACGACATGTCAAAGAGTGTGTCTTAATCGTTTGATTGGAGATCTTAACAAACAAGTATCGGAGAAAGTTAGGTTGAAGGTTGACAACAAATCGGCTATTGTGCTTTGCAAGAATCTACTTTATCATGATCGGAGTAAACATATCAACACAAGATATCATTTTCTTCGTGAATGTGTCGAGAATGGTAAGTTTGATGTGGAACACATCAGCTCTGAGAATCAGCTCGCTGATATCTTAACAAAAGCACTCGGCGCATCAAATTTGTTGAAATGAGACATAAATTGGGTATCAAAAGTGTGAAGTCAGAAATACAAGATTAGGGGGTGATTTGTTGGTTTTAATCTTGTAGTTCACATTAGATTTTTTGTTTTGTATTTTACTGATTTGCTGCTGTAGTCGGCATTGCCGAAGCAAATTCAGTTTAGCATCAGGTTTCCTTGTTTTCAGATTCAAATACTGTAGTGTATCAGTTTTCGTGTTGGAAAGTATTTTGGCTTTCGAATCAGACTCTGATTCTGAGACATTGATTTGGAGCTGGATTGTAACCTATTATAAAAACTATAAAAAGAAGAAAATAGAAGAGTCGATCATCAAGATAGATGCAAATTGAAATCACGAGTGTTTCTTTTGTTTATGTTATATGGTGTTCTTGTTGTTCCGTCTTTTGACAGAAATAGAGTAACTTCGACAATACGTTCGACTTTTCATCTTATGCGAGATTATAGGTTCTTGTTCCAACACCACAGCCGCTCCTGTAGGTGCTCGAGCGCATAGGGACCATCCCGTCGGATCTCGCCATCTGTCGAGGCCGAGGCAGAGTAGGTGCAGAGGTTGTTGTGGCTGTCTGCGATGAGGAACTTCCCACCGTGGATTCGGATGGCGGATTGGAGGGCAACTGGAGGGCTTCGCGTCGCTCCGAGGTTCGGCCTTCACCAACTGGAGGAGCGAACTAGTATGGGAGGCGAGGGATCTAATGGGAGCGCACCTTTTAATCAGTGGCATTTGGAGGGTAATTTTTTTGAAGTTGTAGTGCTAAACCGATCCACCCTCCCGCAATAAACCTGCAAAGCTGATGAGAAGATGCTTCGACTTTAAGGTGTACTTTGGTTGTAGCTTAAGAGGTAAGCCGCTACAAAGTTGACATGTTTAGAGAGCTTTAGGCTTTTCAAAAACCCAAAATCGGCTTAAGAGGTTGTTTGGGACGACTTCGGCTTTTTGGCCAAAAAAGCCGGAAGTTGTCCCAAACGGGGGGAGGGGGCTTTCCAAGCCGGAAGGCACGTTATACGTGAAAAGACAAAAGCCAGAAGCTGTCGCGGGGCAGCTTCCCACCACTCCCTTCTGAATTTGCCCCCGATATTGAGTGGTATTTACCCGCTTTTGCCATTGAACAAAACTCCCCAGCGCCTTCACAGGAAAACCTAGCACCCCCTTGCCCACACAACCCCACCCACCCAATCCCCCATGTTCCTCCCGATCGCGCCGCCTACCCACCCACCTCCTTTCTATGCACGGGCATTGCTCGCTCCTCCGCCCTCCCCTTCCCCTTCCAGCTCTGCCGCCGCCGCCCTACCCGCTCCTCCACCCTCCTCCTCCTCTCTCCCCGGCCAGATCTGGCACCCTACATCGCCTCCTCCTTCCTCCGACCGGGCCTGCCCCCGGAGTGCCTGCTCGCCCCTCCGGCCACCTCCGCCCGACCGGATCTACCCTCCACACCGCGCCTGGTCCTCCGCCCTCCTCCTCCCCTTCCGGCGCCGCCGCCATCGCCCCATCCGCTCCTCCGCCCTCCTCCCCGGCTCCCTCGTCCTTTGGATCCCTCCTCTCTCCTGGGCTAGATCTGGCACCCCGGGCAGCCGCCTCCCTCCTCCGACCGGGTCTGCCCCCGGAGTGCTTGCCCGTGCCTCCGCCACCTCCTCCCGATCGGATCTGTCCTCCATGCTGCGCCCGGTTGCCCACCTGCGCCTCCAGCCACCTCCATCGGGCCGCCCGCTCGCGCCTCCGGCCACCTCCACTAAGCAGCTCGACCACGCTTCCTTCCTCCAACCCAAGGTACAACATCCTTGCCATTCTTTTTCTCAGTGAATGCTCGATTTAGCATTATTCTAGAACTAGAAGCAAAACTTAGGTAGACATGTACTCAAATTTCTTATTAATTATGTTGAAGCAAAATTGGATAAAAAAATATTCTCAGCAATGTCATGTAGCCTGTTTGATTGTATAGAAAATGGTAAATTTGATCTACCACTGTGAAGGCAGCATGATCTGATGTTCATTCAAAGGTCCTTAGGACTATTGATATCCTAAAATAAAAGAATAAATATGATATTGCTAGAAACATTGATGGTGCTATTGTCTTACCTTTTGATTGAGATATATAAACATACATTTCAAATAAAGTTTTGTATTGCTTTACAGATATTAAATATTGAAATTTAATCAATTGTGTAAAAGTTCTAACTAGTGTAAGGATGTTTGTAGTATTGTATTTCTCTTCAAAATTATCATGAACCTAATATAAATGTTGATACACGAGTAAAAAGACCAGAACATGTTTTTAGATTGCTACTGTTGTTGATTATTCATGGTACATGTCTTTAAATTGCATCTGAGGGTCTCAAGCACAAAGTTTTCGAGGTTTCCTTGGCAGGCCGTCGAGGCAATGAAGACTAGGCTTATAGAAAGATCAGACTTTGTGCAGAGGATGTACACGGAAAGAATGTTTATGTAATAGTTGTAGAAGTTGAATTGGGCAAGCTGCCCTTGGATGTTTTTTTCCTTTTTATTTCGTTGTTGTCATTTGATGTAGTGGCTTTCAGATTTAGAACAGTAGCTTTTATTAATAAAGATGAGAAGAATTGTGAACGACATCTCCTATCTCCTTTCCTCTCTTATGGACTTTTGTTATGACACACATTGATTTTTTTAGAGAAGATATTCATTGAATTAGAATATTTGTTATGAACTTTGTATATTTATATATATTGTATTTATTTTTTCAAGTAAAATTTTGAATGTGGTAGAAAAAGATGGCCCAACAAGGCATAACATGGCCAAAAAAATAAAATAAAATAAAGCACAGTATGACTGAAATCAATTTATTAAACTATTATAAGTTAAGCAATAAAAAGGTTACAAGTCACAAAACAAAGGTAGTGCAGTCAATGGTTTAAGATATCTTCTTGTACATCAAATTCAATGCCAAGTAGTACATTGAACATCGAACATGCATGCATCAATGGCAAACAACTCGATATACTGGTTAGCAAGGAGAAAATTTTCTAGGTGGTAAATTATCGTCAATTGCGTTAGTTTATTCTTAATTATCGGCAAGTTAGTTCTCATTAAATGCCGTCAAGTGTGTTAATTGATGTGCTAGTTGATGTTAATTATAATTACATATCGTTAATTGCTATTAAACAACATCAAACGAAGTTATTACTTGTTTTGGGGTATTTCAGATATTTCTTACATCAGAAGCTATAACTAATCTATCTAAAAGTCAGACAGTTAAACACCAAACCCATTCAGTCTTATCGTCGTTCAGCCCTGCTGAGAATCGTTTTTTATTTTTAAAAATCCAGCCGTACCAAACATACCATAAAGCTTTCCAAATCGGGCCGAAAAGCCTCCGGGAAAAAAAAATGAAAAAGGGTCCAACCGACACGCTCCGCGCCGAGGCCTCCATCCATCCCCGGACGAGACGGAAAGCCCCGCACTCCGTCTCGTCTCGACCAACCAACGGGAAATCGCACGGGGGACGAGACGATACGCGGCGCGAGCGAGCACGAAGCGAGAGGAACCACGAGAGAGAGAGAGCGACGGGTCTCGCGTCGCGTCTGGCGCCGAGAGGCGTGGGGGCCCCATGCTCGCGGCACGGGTGCTGGATCTCATCTCTCTAGGAAGCACGCGCGGCTCGCGAGATACCGCGACGAGCTGGGCCGAGACGCTGCTGCGGAGGCGAGTGGAATCGCGAGAGAAGGAAGCTGGTTGGCGAAGTGGACGGGAGATGGAGTAATCGACACGACAAGACCGGAGTAGGACTCGTGGTAGGGGTTGGATTGGAACAGACCGAGAGAGAGAAAAACATATCTTTTTAGAGAGGGAGGGAGGTGTATCCGTGTACGTGAAAAGATTTATTACTATTATTTTCCTTAAATAGCACTGTTTCAGCCTATATGCAAACGTGACTCTCCTAATGTGGTATTGCCAAATATATCAGTACAAACGTGTGTCACGTCTCTATATGTGCAATTTCGATAACTCTTAATCCGAAATTAATATCGTCCACAGTGGTGAATCCATCGGGTGGGCTTCGTCAGGCTGAAGCCCACCCTCCCCGTCGGCGCCCCCCCTGCGGTGGCAACAACTCCCGGGTGATCATAGGGTGCATGCACGGCCTACTGCACTCAAACAAGACAATAGAGACTGCAGAGCAACAAAGCAAATTCTCATGGGCCTTACCCTTGCCGAAGCCCATGCCTAACTCACATCCACTGGTCCACACCATTCAATCCCCATTCAATCATCCTCATTCAATCAATCCCCATTCAATTTCACCGAAGCGCACCTGAGCTAGAGGGAGCGTCGGGCGTCGCCGAGCGAGGGCCGTGAGCGGTGGCCGGGTGGGGGGGCCGGAGGCGGATCTGGGAGCCGGCCGAGACAAGGAGCCGCCAAATGGCCGGGTTGGGAGGGAGCTCGAGGCTGGAGGTGGATTTGGTTGGCCGGCCGATCGCCAAGTCCGGCCGTGGGGAGAGCTCGGGATCTAGGCGATCGAAGCCGAGAAGGAGCCGTCGGCGGCCGGGCGGGAGAGTCGGAGGACGGAGGCGGTCAGGCGGATCTGGGCCTGGGGTCTGGGGATGGGGAGGCCGGAGGCGATCGTGGATCGCCGGAGTCCCGAGGTCAGGGGGGCGGGGCCGGACCGCCGAGACCGGGTGGGAGGCAACCAGTGGGAGGTCGATGGGGAGACGTCGAGTGGCAAGTGGTGAAGTGGGCGATGGGGAGGCCGCCGATGAAATTTGAGTTGTTGGTCTTGATTCTTTGAAGTCTTGATATTTGGTGCCGATTGCGAATCGTCGTCTCGCCGACCGCCCATTGGGAACATTGTCGATTGCGAACAAAGGCCGAAGTTATTGATTTTTGGAATTAGGCTGGTAATTTGGTATATACTCGTTGCTTGTTATTCAATTACTTCATAGGTTTACAATAATGGAAAAACGAACTTATTGCTCAATTTGGTATATACTCGTTGCTCATTGCTCAATTATCAAATCAGATTTGCGCAACAAGGTATCGGATGAGTGGCTGAATGATTTGATGGTGTGCTATACCGAGCGAGACACATTTAGATCCATTGATGATGATAGAATCATAATATCCTTCCAAGGCATGAAATCTCGCAGAATGAATTTACCTCGTGAAAGTTGTGATTCAAGCTAGCATCTTAGTGGTATTGTTCTTTTATTTTGAATGTTCATGATCATTTAAGTATAATTTTCTATTGTATCATTAATATTCTAATATTAATGTACATGTTATTACCTACTGGAACATATTTACATGTTTTTGGGATGTACTTTCCATTAACGAGGTACATTAATTGTATTTTTCTCTTTTTTTTTGCTCTGCTTTTATTTATGTATATATTTGATTGCGCAATAATTTAAGACTATATTTGTTACAAATAAATTTAGTCATTAAGACTTTAAACCCACCCTCATTTTTCATCCTAGATTCGCCACTGGTCGTCCGCATGCTCACCGTTCGAATAGGCAATGTGCTGACACATGTGTCGTCCGCACGTCTACCGCCTGGACAAGCCGTGTCCACACGCCCCCACACGGCTTGCACAGGTAGGTGGAGGTGTGCGAACATAACTTGTTTGGACGATGGGCGTGTAGATGATATTGATTTCAAATTAGAAGTGACCAACATTGCATAACAATACAACTAACAGTGCCAGGAAAAAATATATATTATTTTTGGACGTCCGGCAAGTGCTGCGGCAGTAGCAGGGTACAGTCAACTGCGGTGAGCGTGAGTGAGACAACACCCCTCTCTCCCACACAGCCATTCTCTCTCTAGAATTAATTCTTGCACTTGCGATGTGTCTCATCATCATTTCTTACAGTGTCCTTTTTTTTTTCTTCTAAAAGTGCACTGCCACTATAAAAAATAACGTAGTGATAATAACTTTCCCCATGGATCAAATCAAGAAACTAGAAAAGTTCGTAGAGCGCGCACTAGAACTGTATTGTTTACTCTGCATGCTTGTCTGCCTTGCAATTGTTCTCGCGTGTTGGTACGGAAATACAAAGTGGCTCTCCATGCTTTACGTGGAAGCAGCTAAAGTAGGTGTAGGTCGGCAGGACTGTTTTAGTGTTTTAATTGTTGTCTAATGATAATCTTTTCAAATCTCTCCCAACTGCCTAATGGACTCATATCATTCATAACTTATCTTCAATGCGAAACTTCATCTCTTTGCTAGGGCTAAATTATCATCGAGCTTCTTTGATCACTAACTTCTTCAACAACGTTGACACTCACCACTTGTCATCGCGGTCATTGGCTCCTTCAATACCGAACTTTCTCTTCGATGGTTGCGGCGAGCAGCACGATATTATCCTCGTTGAACGACTAAGGTGAGCAGCTCGACATTGTCTTCATCTCCGTCATCGCCGCCTCGGCTCTTCGCTTCACCGTAGATCAATCTCTTCTTGCATGATAGATTGATATCATTGTACTCTTTTGTGGTCTCCTTCGACAATATTAGTGCTATCCTCGTTAAAACTTGTATTTTTATTCAAAATTACAGTTATTTTATATTATTATTCTATAGGACGCAACAATATAAACAAGTGACCTTGAGAGCAAATGTGATTATTTCTTTTGTGTATCCTCCGACACCATTCGTGCTATCCTCGTTATAATTTTTATTTTAATTTCATATTTCAAATATTTTTATTAAGTTTGTATACAAATCAAATTGCTAAATTTATTCTAAATTTTAGTTATTTAGGAATTTTACTTTGGAATCCTTATAGACATCAAATTATAAATTTTCTTTAAAAAAATTATGAATGTCTGTTCATCTCTCTTGGAATTAATATATGAATCCAATTGCTAATTTCTATTTAATTTTTATTCCCAATTATAGTTATTTAAGGATTTTACTTTGGAATCCATATTGAAATCAAATTGCTAATTTTATTTTATTTTTATTTCAAATTTTAGTTATTTTTTTTGGTTATATTTCATATACAGATCTAATTGCCAATTAGTGTTAAATTTTTATTCTGAATTATAGTCTTTTGAATTCGTATCAAAATCAAATTGCTAATTGTATTTTATTTCAAATTTCAAATTTCAGTTTTTGTTGGATTTTGTATAGAAATCTAATTGCCCATTTTAGCTTATTTTTTATTATTCCGAATTGTAATTATTTAAGGATTTTACTTAGGAATTCATTTGGAAATCTGATTGTTACTTTTATTTTATTTTTATTCTGAATTTCAGTTTTATTGTACTTGATATGGACTCCTTTACTTAGAAACTCTATGGAAATCAAATTGCTGATTTTTATTCTGGATTATGATATTATTGTACTTGACCTGGACTATTTTACTTAAGAACTCGTATGAAAATCAAATTGCTAAATTTTGTCATACTCTGAATTTCAGTTTTATTGTACTTGATATGAGTTCTTTCTATTAATATAGATCGTTATATTATGGACCTTACCACAATCGATGGTAGATCTTTCTCTTTTCCAGAACGTGGGAATTTTGTAGCACTTGAGAGCAAACGCGATGACTTTTTTGACTTTGCTTTAATAAGATAATAGAGGACCTATTACGATCGACGATGTAGATCATTCTCTTTTTTCATAGATTAACGTGAGAATTTATATCTCTTAAGAGTGAACGTGATATCTTCTTTCTACTCTGATTTAATAAAATAATAGATAGATATATTTCGGGGTTTATTTCTAGTTGAGCTCGGCAGTCAACTTTGTTGGTTTGTCTACGTACCTTCCATTAGTAGTCCCTAGCTAATTCTTTAATTAAAATAGGCAAATGTGTTTATGTTATTTTCTAGTCCCATGTGTTTTGCATTCCACTTGCGGCTCCGTTAGGTTTATAGCAGTGTAGGCCCGCATCAATCAATTAATAGGATTACGATGGGAGGAAATAGCTAGAAGCAAGGATCTATGGGTCGCAAGCAGGCATCATAGAATTTTATTATTAATTAGCATTCTAAATACAGGCCTACTAAATCATATATTCGATCATATATAAATAACGAGTGCCCTATGTATTACCGTGTAATTTCTACCGAGGTTTAGAACACTGTTTATCATGCTCAGCCTCCGAAGCCTTTTTTCCTGCGCGTCCGAAAGTCTCCTCTTCTCCCTGCGGCCTGGCATGGAAGCGTGAAGCCACGCATGCACGTGGAAGAAAAGTCTCCCACCCAAAAAGGAAGAGAAAAAAAAAAGCGAGGCCTCCATCCATCCCCGGACGAGACGCGAAACTCCGCACTCCGTCTCGTCTCGACCAACCAACGGGAAATCGCACGGGGGACGAGACGATACGCGGCGCGAGAGAGAGAGAGAGAGAGAGAGCGACGGGTCTCTAGAACGCACGAGCGGCGCCGCGAGATACCGCGACGAGCTGGGCCGAGACGCTGCTGCGGAGGCGAGTGGAATCGCGAGGGAAGAAGGAAGCTGCTTTGGCTTGGTTCTCGTTGTTGGGAGAAGAAAGTTCTTTTTTGGTTTTTTGATTTCTAGGGTGGCGAAGTGGATGGGAGATGGAATGGTCGACACGACAAGACCGGAGTAGTACTCGTAGCGGGGGTTGGAGTTGAACGAGTCTTTGGCTCAGTTCCCGTGTTTTTATCTGTAACAGTGAAAGTAGCTTTTTAGTTAATGTAAAATTATAAAAATAACACTGCAGTATATTATAAAGGTCACGTACTTCGATTCCGGTCCACAGAAATCTGATATTACACTCCTAGCTCACAGAACCCACGTATCGTGGACTAGAACCACATAAACATGGATGTTTTATCCTTGAGTGATTAAGTTATCCGTCCATTAGTGATTAAGATGCACGTAGTCATTCATTCCTTCCACAGTTCTAGTCCGCAATACGTTCTTGTTCGATTTCGATCCGCAGTACGTAGGTTCCACAGATTAGGGGCACTTTACGTGGTTTTTTTTAACCTGTTTCGGTGTTTTTTTAAATTTAATACTACTTTTATTAGCACGAATAAAAAAAGCGTATCAATTAAGCCAAAATCTTAGAGTTGAAAAGACCCGACCAACCCAGCCACATAATGGTATATCTCCAAACACGACCACTATTTAATAACATATTTCAATGAAAAAATTATTCAGTTGTATATTCCAAAGCCGTACCATCTGCGACGACGACGATTTACATCTATATTTTTTTCCCTTTCCAAAGGCCATCGAGCAGCTGCCAACCTTCCGTCGCATGCCAGCATCTCCTTTCAGGCTTAAAACCTCGTCGCCGTAGGGCTTGTAAGCTGCACTGACACCTTTGTCGTATCGCGCATACTAACTGCAGTAGTAGTATATAAAAAGTTTGGATTCATAAGCCGAGGAATTGATAGAGGGTGCCCCTTCCCTTTCCTTTCCTGTCTCACCAAAAGCGTTTTCGAGAGGAATGAAGCCTCTTCCTACGATTCCCAGCAACCAAACGCTATAACTTAGCCGTGGGCCAGGGTGTATTGGCCGGCCAAGCGTCATTGGATGTCTCCACTGTAGCAAAATCAGAGAAAATTCCCTGGTACACGTGTGTAAAAACAGGTTGAAAATATGGGGATTTATGACTCTAATCGTTGACATCCTAGCCGTGACCTACACGTGTTGAGTGGTATTTCCTGAAACGTCAACCACTGAGTGGCGAACACTGAAGAATCCTGAATAATTAATTGGTGTGAACATATTTTGCTTGTCCCTGGACGTGTTACCCGTGCATGCCATCTGAGAGCTCTTACCACCACGATCATGGTTGAGGCCGAATTGCAGAGTTGGGTACAGGGTCTAGTATATAACTTTTTTTTTTGATTTAATATTTCTTTTTAAAAATATATATTTTAAAGATAACATCTCTCTAACTTTATTTTTAATTCTGACTCCACTTGGTCACACCACGGAGCTTGGCGAGCAAACGAGTGATGTCACGCCGTCTCTCTTGACGCGACAAGACTTATCTCCAAAAACGGACGCGCGTTGACTCGGATATATATCGTGATAGCTTTAGCCACGCCGCGCATCGTGGCGTGATCAAAAGGGTCATAATTGAAAATAAAATTAGAAAGATGCTATCTTTTAAAAAATAAAAATAGATTAAATCATATAGAAAAGGGTCTCTGTCGTGCTGACCAGGTAAATAGGCCGCAAAATTGACATTTTAGTTTCTTTAAAGTTGACTGCTTGATTCTTAATAATCCATATTTAAAGAAGACAATTGACGATGTGGAGTATACTGTGTAGTTTCCTGGTAGGACTAACTTGGATCTATTTAATGGAACTTTGAGGAATACAATGCTTCTTGGGTTCTTTCTTCGTTTATTTTGAACCTGACAGGAAACCTGCTCTAATTCTCAATGGCCTTATAAAAATTTGCTATTTCGAGGTTACCCTTACCGTGCCCTTCGGTGTTGACGTGCCGAAGCATGTGCAGCCTGTCCCGGTCACTCGCTACGATCTAGACCTGTCCACATGGGCAGCCTGGCCGGCACTGCACGACTGAACCGGCTATCTAAACAGGTCATACCATGTCGACCTGTGGGCTAAGGTGTCGATCCAGTCACGACATGTTGGCCCCTCCGGCAGTTCTGGTCCGGCCTGATCATGTTAAGACTGACGACCCAGGGTTGGCCCGTGTGCTCATCTCGGCTTGAAAAATAAAAATAAACCGTTGGTCCACCTGTCACTCTATCAGTCTATATAAAATCCACTAATATTTCTCATTTTCTTTTCTCCCCATCCACCCTCTCTCTCCTCTCCTCTCCCACATAATCTCCTCCCTTCCATCTCTCATCCGACCGCCGCACCTCCACTCACCGACGTCCGCCGTCACTCCTCGGCCAAACCTGATCGGATTTGGATGGGCCCATCCAGATCTAGTCTAGTTGTCGCCGCAGTTCTTGAGCCCCGGGCCCATCCATATCCATCCAGATCTGGTCACTGCTGCAGTTCTTGATCCCCGGCACCGACGTCTTTGCCCAGTCCCCGGTGCCTCTGTCCTCGCTTGGACTCCGTCGCCCGGCCGCCTCTACTGCCAGTCGCCACCCCCGCACCTAGCCACTGCCACCACCTCCTCCTCCGTCGGTCGTGTTGTGCTTTGGGTCGTGCCTGCCTGGCCCTACACCGTGCATGTCGGGCCGAGCAAAACCGCTAGGCTAGGGTGCCGACCCAAGCACGACACTCCCGATCGGGCCATGTCGTGCCTAAGCCGAGCCAACAATCTCGTGCTTTGGGCCAACCCGGCCGACACGGTCCATTTGGACACCTTTAGTACGATCACACAATGTTCCCCCTAGAGACCATTTGCTTTTTTGCCACGTGTTCCCTTGACTGCCCACCTCCTGTTGTCCGCTCACCCTTCCTCACTTAGCCCTGAGTTCACACGAACCCAAGAAAATGGCAACTCCACCTTACATCTTCTCCTGCCTTTGCTGCTCCATCATTGTCGTCTACTGCCTACGCTGTCGCCCTAGATCCTTCACCGTTGTCCGGGAGCCTGCGCCACCTAAGAAAATGGCAACTCCCCCATGCCTCCCCCCTTTTTTGTTGCTCTATCGTCATCGCCTGAGAACCCGCGTCGCCTGTCCCTACCATCAGAGAGACTATGCCTCCTATCGCATCGGAGGGAAGGGTAAGTGGGTAACCCATAACCCTAATTTTGATTTTTTTCCCCGATTTCAATTGAGATGAAAATTCTTGAAACCGAATTGAATTCCCTCTGATTCAAGTTGAAATTTCTTGACTATTTTCTTGCATTGAGTTTATTTATTTTGTTAGAGGGGAAGGATGGGGTCGCTCTTCCAATTTGAGCGCCTTGTGAAGGCAAGGGGAGGGGGGATGCCGAAGAGATGGAATATGAACGATAAGCTGACGCGTGGTGATGTACGCGCGGAACACACGTTGAGGATGGCCGCAAGGCAGAAGTACTCATAAGTATGTTTTAGTCTTTGACAAACTGATTCTAGCTTAGGCACCCAACCACTGTATAACCCAATGGTGTGGCCCTTATCTCTCTATCCAATGATCAGACTTTAATTCTCACCCACTGCGAGTTGGACAGATAATTTGTACTCCCTCTGTTCATAAATACATGATAATCTAGCTTTCAAATTTTGTTTTCAAATACATGTCATTCTACAATTTCAAAGCATTTTTTTACCTTTGCATATCCCTCTCATTCATCATTTTGAAGGTTATTTACTACTATACACCATCCAAGAGCAATAGTGAGCTAACCAAGGGAGTGTAAGGCATCTCTAATGTACTGAATCGGTTTAGGTTCAAAGAGAAGCCACGTAGGCATGCACACAACCTAGCATTGTTTTTCTCTCCAACGTACATATTTGTTTCCTATTCCAAGTGAGATCCATATCATACAAATAAAACAAGAAAAGAATAATATCCCATCTCTTCACCCACCGGTTCACCACCCTCATCCATTCTCGGTTCCCCTCCATTCTCTCTCATCACAACAACTCCCATCCCATCCCGCTGGTTGGACGACACCATTGCCAACGAGCAGCAAGGCAGAGGCGATGTGCGGTGGCCGGCTTTGGAGGCTACAACAACCGGCGATATGCGATAAGGGGAGGGCAGCAGCAATCATCGGTGGGTAGATCTGGATGCCACAATGATCGGCGACTCGATGTGGCGGCGCAGTCTCATCAGTGACATGGTGGCGAGCTCTTCGGCAACACGGTGCGACGGCGGAGGCCTACGTTGGGGGGCGCGGTTCTATGTACTCCGACATAGTAGAGATGACGCACGCTGGTTCTCAATGCGGCGGCGCGACACCTCCCTCTGTCAGGTGGGCAAGCACGAATTTATTTACTCCTCGCAATCGAATCAAGAAGATAGTTTGGTTCTAGAAATTTCTTGGTTGGAATAGATCTCCCCAATGTATTGAATCAGTTCAATACCGACAAGGATTGAATAATCCTAAATTAATAAAGCTATTTATCGGTAATATTAATTATAGATAATGATATTCTAATAACCCTCTGGTATACCCATGGTCGGAGATATTTGTTACGACCAGGTTAGATTACAGCCATCTCTTGGTCGTAAAGCATGTTATGACCAGGTCAATACACGACTATCTTCTGGTCGATAAGTCTCACAGACAGACATATAATCCCTATCCTATCGACTAGGGACCCTGCACACCATGCTAGATTATGTGTGATAGTTAATACAACACGTCCACATATGTGTCTCATACATAATTGCATTCACCTCTCTCTGTCTCTAACAATAACAACATGGTGAACGTGCAAGGAGAATATCTCACCGACAACAATTCTTATCAATGTGCGGAATCCAGCAACTGTTAATGCACCTCCTAACGCACAACAACTGCCACTCCTTCAACGTTTTATAACGGCCGGTGTAGGCAGACAAAGATAAGGGGACTGACACACACACACACACACAGTTAGAAGCCATTGACGACATTCTTAGTTTCGGTGGCTTGTTGTGCTTTGTAATCCCATTCAATACAAGAACACATGAGTACAGTTATTATTCTCTCTTAAGAAGGTCTAAACTTGTCTAAAAACCCACTGTCTCTTCTTGTGTAATCTCGAGAGCTATGTCTCCAACATTTACTCACAAATATCGATAGTAATTCATTGACAAATATCTTATCTATCCTCCTTTGAACCGGCTTAAACACCACATTGTAGATGGCTTAATATGGTCTTTTTCTATATGAGATCTTTTACGGTACATTCAATTTAATACAGGTCATCCATTCGTTTTGATCCATTGGTTCAACTTAGTTAGGATTTAGTTATACTACACCTGGTAGTATGAGTAGTAGAATTCCAAGGAGGGTAGAATTATAATTGCCCATGTGAAGATCATGACACAAGAGTAATATTTTCAACCATAGTTGGAAAAGCCCATAATAGCCTCACAAAAAATTATAAATACAAAGAAAAGTCTATTATTCCATTAACAAATTAATAGTTAGATTTGATTTATGCTACCACCATATACTATCGGTAGAATATCTTGATTGTAGTGACAGTATATTGATTTTCCCCTGTAATTTACGGAGTTGTTGGATTTGAACCCGTGTTGTGAGCCTTAGGGCATGTACAATAGTATAGACAACGGTTGTCTATAGTACTCATCTATGTTATCTATAGACAGTGCTTAAGATAGCTCCTACAATGAGTTGTCTTTTTACATATCTTTATAGACAACTTTTCCATATACAATGTCTTATTTTTTTTGTGTTATAGTCAATTAATACATGAAAGATGACCCAATTCGTTATACTATTTCTCTTTATCCATATCATCTCGTATCCTACGTGAAAAGATTTAGAGTAAACTAACAACATACTATTGTACATGCCATTGAAGCGTTTGGGGCAGCCAATTGTCTCCGCTCAAACCTAGTGATGCTTACCCGAGCTTCACAACCATTGGTCAGCATTACTTGTACCTCACGTAATTATACTGCTAGGATAAAGTTAGTGATCGACTTTGTCGCCATGGGTGGGGGTTTTGTTTTTGTTTGTTTTCAGGAAAACAAGATGGCTTGTACCGAACGTAATTGTACTGCTAGGATAAAGTTCATGACTTGGTCGCCATGGGAGACATCAGAAACGCTAGCTATTATAGTTGTTTTGACAAGTCATTTTAGGATAGGTGTGTTACGTCACAAGTTGAATTAAACAAAACAGTCGACTACGATGTTTGCAGAAGTAGTAATTCAGTAGTGTGACAGAGTAGACAGCGTCGATCGTACGTATCCTTTGGGTTGTCTGAAAACGTAAGATCAATGATAAACTAGCTGGACGCGAGCTTAATTAGAACCGGAGGACCAAAGTTTGAATTTTTCCAAGGAGCCGTCCGGATGTATCCGGAGAGCGAGAATCGATGTCCAGCCATTCAGGTACAGACAGACACCAAGTGTTTATCCTCTGTTTGGTGGTAGTAGGTAATTGGCGATTCTGAAATGCATTGACCAATCGACCTAGCCATGCAATTGCATGGTCCGGTCGTCGCGGCAACGAGAGGAGGCATGCTGCGACCATTTAACGCTGTTATACTCTTGTACCCTCTTTATGTACAGCAGCACTAAATTGGATAATAGTTTATAATAGACAGTATAAGTGTCTACAATATTAAAAATACAATAGATGAATCCCATAGAGAATCTAATAACAACAACGAAATAATCATGATGAGAGAAAAAAAAATTTAGCGACATTGACCGCAAATTTCGTAAGTACAACTTTAAAATAGTAAAAAGGATTATGGCTCTCTCACAACCCTCTCGAACCTTTTAAAATCCTTAGGGGGCACTTGAGACGACATAACCTCGTGAAGCCATGACACATCGAGGGATCCACCCCAGACAAGGTCCGAGAGCCAACCTCTAACGAGGTCCAAGGACCAATTAACCTCGGCGAGGCGTGACACATCGAAGGATCCATCCTGGATGAGGTGCGATGTAACATCACAATTTTTTGAGTTTTAAAATCCCTTTTGGAATAGTTAGTAGTTGGAAAATTCACCCCTGAGAATTTATTTGAATTTTTAATAAAGTTTAACATGGACTTTCAGTATCAAATAATTTAATATGATTCATGCCAACATCAAAAATTATCAAAACTATTTTATTTGGGTTATATGCGCTTGGATATATTTTCTAGATTTTTCTAGAATTTTTCTGAGTTCATTTGCTATTTTCTTTTGGTCATTTGCAATTTTGTATTTTCTAAAAAAGAAAAACTAATTAATAATCTCAGAAAATATATAGGCCAAATCTTCTTCTCAACCCATTCCTATTCTCCAGCCCATCTTCCCGTGCCAGCCCGCTCGCGCACCCTCTTGCCATGTTCGCCATTGCTAGAGCTTCGAGCCCGTATTGATAAGATTGAATCTCCAACTAAAAGATCTCAGGTTAGCGTATCAAATCTTATCTCTTTTCCTCCTGCACCCGAATTCAATCGAATCGTATCTCGTATCCCTTTTAAACTTGAGATTTGACTCGTGTTCATCTCGGACTCGATTTGGGGATTTCCAAATCCGGTACGCCCGAGGCCTGTAAATAGGACACCTAGATTCGTCTTCTCACCCTGATCCCGAAACCCCAAGCCGCTGCACCCCTCAAGCTCTAGCGCCGCTGCATTAGAAGTTTTAGGGTCTCGTCGCCGCTGCCTGTTTTCTTCAAATTGCGCCGTCGTCTTTGTCGCCACGTCGTCGTCGACCACGACGTTGTCTTCGCCGTCACCACATCTACCTCTAGCACCCCTTCACGACCACGAGATGCCACTGGTATTCATCGGCGACAACAGCCGCACATACTCCGCCGCTTCGTCGCCACTTCCGGCCAACCCCGACGACCTCCCGTGCCAATACCAATACCAATACCAATACCAATACCAGTATGTGCGCAATAACCCGTTCCACCGGTCGCTCATCCGCCGCCGGCGGAGCGCTGATGTTCGCCATTGCCGGATGAACCCGAGCCTCGTCGTCATTTTGTTGATGTGTCGTGCCACCTCATCAGCCACATCAACTCATGAGCACATGTGTCCTGCCACATATACTCGTGGGCACACATGTCTGTCGCCTCACCTGCCACATATACTCGTGGGCACACGTGTATGCCACCTCACCTGCCACATCTACTCGTGGGCGTACGTTTCTGCCTAGTCACGACCGCGTCAGCACCTTACAACCCTAAACCCCATATTTGATCTCGTGTGAACCCAATCCACCATACAATATGTCTATGTCATGTGGGTCCCTTCGTCGGACCACTCTTCCGCAGACCCGTGAGCCTGTAGACCGTAGGCCAATTCCGTGGACTCAGTCCATAAACCATGGGTCCCACTGCCAACCACTGTAGCTTTTTCCCCGGATTTATTTTAATTCGAAAAATACTTGCCGATGTCATAATCCAATTTTTAAGTAGAAAAGCAATTCAGAAATTCTAGAAAACCCAATTTCTGTTATTTTCTTAGGTTTAGATCTTCCAAAAGCCATATCTTCTTCATTCGAACTCCGATTGAGCCCATTCAATTTCTAAATTCATCTAAATTAGAGCTCGATTTTTCTAATATTTTTATTTAATTTTTGTAGTTTGTTTTCCTTTCTATTTTTATTTATTTTGTTTATTTACTTCGTTTACGAGTAGACGTTGATACTTCGAGGAATTTCGAGGAAGAAGGAGTTCATCAAGACCAGGACTAATATCAAGATCTATTCCAGGGCAAGTTATACCTTTGATCATGTTGAACTCAGTTTTCAAAACTACTTTGATTCAAAGTACTGCATTCTACTTTAAGTATTTATTTAAATATTTTGGGTGTAGTTATTAATCCCAATTGTGTATATCCACCTTGCTTGTTGTAATTCCATGATCTTTTGCCACCCTAGTTTGGTTAATCATTAGTTGGTATTATCATAACACCAACGTAGGTTGGTTAGACGAATACTATTACTTAGCCATGCTACGAGTCACACATATCATTTGAGTTGTAATTATAAATTTGACTAAATACCTATGGAACTTTGTGTAAAATTATATGCTATGTATTATCACTTTGTCATACTATGTGTTGCACTTAACCAACAGGGTGGAAAAAGATTTGGACTGAGGTAAGTGGTGGATACTAAGTGACCTGGTGGAACTTTGTGAACGGGAATAATAATGTTTGTGGTATAGTTAGAAATTGGAAGTCTTGCCTTGGCCAATTAAGGACTTAACTTTATGCGCTATTGAATTGAGTCTTTCTTACAACCACATGCCTGGTATGAGACGGACCTAACTTAGTAAGTCATGGATTCTCGACATTGACTACTCAGGTTGTAGGTTAGGAGCTCAGTGATGGGCGGAGGTGTGAACTACCAGGTAGACCACATTTATGAGTGGTTCGCCATCTTCAGGTCCAACGGTGTGTGTCGTACCAAAGCACTTTGTATGGGTTAGACGACAGTAAAGCACATCGGGAGTGTTTATTGTTGAGATAAAGTGTCTAAAAGGTTTTGTTATGATTAGTACTTGCAGCACTGATTGTATCGCGTGGGTAAAGTGTACAACCTCTGTAGAGTGTTAAACAATCTATTCGAATAGCCGCATCCACGGTTATGGACATACTTGGGGATTTCACGCGAGGGTTAGATTTTTATAAAACCTTTGGGATGAGAGTTGTGTGATCTAAGTCATATGGCTATATGAAATAATTTGATTAGGTTTTGTGTCTTTGTGAAAACAATTATTAAATTACTACTGTTTATTTGTTTTACATATGCTTTCAATCTATTATTTGTATTCAATTGCAAATGTTGCTTTATGCAAAATAACCACATAAGTCATTCCTTTGGAATAAGTCATCATCTATAAATTACATTATGTGGTATGACTTGCGAGTACAGTTATGTACTCATGCTTGCTATAATCAATTAACAGAAGTGGAGGAGTCTTCACCTGCCTTCGCGAAGGAGTTCTACGAAGGTGCTGATCATTAGGTCTTGATTCCAGTCGGTTGCATGTGGTGAATCGATGGGTTTCTGCTAAAGTTTATTTTGTTCTGCTGCTTATTTAATTATTGCTAGCCCTACCAGGCTTAAGAGGTGTAAACTCGACCATAAGGTCAAAACCCTTATTTGTTATTCAAATTAATCGTTTATGCTATTATTCATCTTGTGTGGATCGATATCCATTTATGTTGACACTGTGTGCATTAGCATGATCCTGGACTAGTATAGAATACACAGAGGGTCCAGAATTGTATTTTTTGGTCCTGACAGAGGTGGTATCATAGCAATACTGACTGTAGGTCTTGACCTTAGTTAGATCAGCTGTCTTTATAGTGTCCAAACTATTTTCTAAAGCAAATTAACTTGCAAGATTAATGGATTGCTTAACTTCTCTTATGTCTCTCTCGACTCGACTATTGCTGAATTTTCTCCCCCACTGTTTTAAATTGGTTCTTGCCCTTGTCTGTCTTGACAGATGCCTCGCCTTCAGAACTATAGTGAGCGTAAGGGAGGAATTGCCGCATAACTATGGAAGCTTTTTCAAGTGTTTGGAGGATTCGACCGACCGATGTACCGAGGCACCAACTGGGTGGTGAACGATCGAAACCGTGGAGTGATCTGCGTTTAACCATCTACGCTCGGAGGGACACCAAAGCCAGCCGCCCTCTGAACATCTCAGTCCGAAGGATCGTCTGACCGAAGGAGTTCAAGAGTCATTGCACATTGCTAACTTGAGGATTTGCAACATCTACGCTCGTGACCTTAAGGATACAGTCTTCCGCTACCATCCCTGTACCTCTGCCGTGGACCTTCCTGCACGGTACCCATTTACAGATGGAGATAGCAACACCACCGTGGTGCATCTTGCACAGTTTGTTGCTGCTTAGGAGGAATCTCTGGAGTTGGCCACGACAGAGTTGGAGTGTGTCTACCAGACTCTGGAGATGGCAGAAGAGAGGATCGCCACACTGGAAGAAGCTCTCTACAGTTAGCACAAGCACCAGGAAGACCATGAAAAAGGAAGACCCAAAAGAGGAAGATCCAAAAGAAGATCCGAAAGAGACCGAGGAGCCAGCAGAGCTGGAGGAGCCTGTTGTGCTGTACTAGGGACGCTTATTCCTGCTGCACTAGGCCCAGGGAACCAAGACCAGTTTGCGAGGATACCAGCACAGTTCCAAGTCTATTGCAGGTGGGAGCACCTTCGTGTTTGTCGAGACTACCTCATCGAGTAGTTCGCTTAAGTTTAGGTTAAGTCGGTTGAGGTTCAGTGTGTTTGAGCCGCATCGGTTTAATGTTAGGAGTGTCGCCCTTTAGGCGGTAGTTTGTGTGTTAGGTTTGTGTTTGTTTTCTTGTGTGCGAGTATGAGCTGCAAAGGCTCTTAGGTATTTGTTGTAGCCATGCTAAGACCCCTATTAATATAAGTATTGCAGTTGATTTCTTGAGTTGTGGTTGTTGGGTTTAATCTAGCCCCGATTAGTTCTTAACTTATCTTGTGCTTGCTACCCTATATAACCCATGGAGCTTTCGCCAGATGGTTCAGACTCGTAACGCTACTGCTAGTGGTTCTGGAACCAACAGATCATAAGGGAATGAACAAACACCCGCATGAGCAATCCCACCGCAAGAACCCCCAATTGATCTGCAGAACTTCGGAGCTTTCATGGCAGCCCAGATGTAGATGATGTACACGATGATGAACCAGATGCTAAATATAAATAACAATCGAACAACAACAACAACAATGGGGTACAACCACTCACAATCACCATGGACCATCTAAGTTGGCAGAGTTCATGAGGACTCGCCCACCAACATTCTCTGGGGATGTTTCACCAGTTGAAGCTGACGATTGGCTTCGTGTCATTGAAAGGAAGCTGCTGATCACCCAATTCAGTGATCATGAGAAGGTTCTTCACACCACTCATCAGATGGAGGGCATTACCGCCGAATAGTGGGAGAACTTCTGTGACGCACATGAAACACCACAGAGTATAACTTGAGAAGAGTTTTCAACAGCTTTTCACCAGTATCATGTACCAGAATGAATTATTGATCTGAACAAGGATGAATTTTGTGCTCTCAAGCAAGGAGGCATGTCAGCGACTGACTATCTCAATAAATTTTCTCAGCTTGCCCGTTATGCTGCAGAAGATCACAACTAACAAGGCTCGTCAGAGTCGTTTCTTAAAACGACTGAATACCGGACTACAAGTCGGTTTAATTGCTCATACCTTCCCAGACTTCCAGGCGCTAGTCAATAAAGCTTTAGTTCTTGAGGATAAGCGCAAAGAGTTGGAGGACAACCGGAAGTGCAGAATGACTCAACAAGAAAGCCACTAGTCTCAACAGAGAGTGAGGATAGTTTCTCAACAGTTCACTCGTTTTCCGCCACAGAACTCTTTTAGAGCACCAACACCAACCTCAGCACCTCGTCTAGTTTCTCATAACTTCTGTAACCTTGCTCCAGTCACCACCAATCCAGGAAGCAACCAACAAAGTGGACTAAGAATTTTCTATACCTACCGTCAACCAGGACACTTTGAAAACCATTATCCTCAGAAGGGAACTATGACTCCAGTTCGTTTCAACCTTGGAGCTACACCAGCCAAGACGCCAGCACCAAACAACAACCAAGGAGCCTCCCAAATTGTCGGTCAATTTAGAGGAGCACCACAATCTATGGTTAGAGGCCGTGTCAACTATGTCACTCTAGAAGGGGCCCAGGAAGCACCCGATATCGTACTGGATAAGTTTCTGGTTAACTCAGTACCTGCATTAGTTTTATTTGATTATGGAGCTTTGCATTCATTTATTTCTAGAGTTTTTATAACTAAGAATAATTTGAAAGTTATGCGTCTTACGCATACTCTGTTAGTCCAATCGCCTGAGCAGAATTGAGCTCTAAAGTGAGATATTTAGGAGCTAAGTTACTCATTGTTGGAGTTGAATTTCTAGCCAACCTAATTGTCCTAGACACCCATACCTTAGATGTTATACTTGGCATGGATTGGTTATCAAAGCACAAAGTTATGTTAGATTGCGGCCAAAGATCTATAACGATCGAAGATACCAATGGAAATAAGGTGGAGTTTCTAGCAACCACTACCCATGATGGACATCTGTTAGTCAATAGCTTAAAGACCGTTGCTTTGGAGGATGTACCTATTGTCAGAGAATACCCAGATGTTTTTTCAAATGATTTGCAATGAATGCCACGAGACCATGACATTGAGTTTGTCATTGATCTAGTGCCAGGAACAGCCCTAATTTCTAAGAGACCCTATCGGATGTCCGCCGATGAGTTAGTGGAAATAAAGAACCAGATTGAAGAGCTTCTTGAGAAAGGTTTCGTAAGACCTAGTTCATCTCCATAGGGAGCGTTAACACTCTACAATCTCTGTAGAGTGTTAAACAATCTATTTGAATAGCCGCGTCCGCGGTCATGGGCATGCTCAGGGATTTCACACGAGGGTTAAATTTTTATAAAACCTTTGGGATGGGAGCTGTGTGATCTAAGTCATATGGTTATGTGAAATAATTTGATTAGGCTTTGCATTTTTGTGAAAATAACTGTTAAATTACTACTGTTTATTTGTTTTACATACACTTTCAATCTATTATTTGTATTCAATTGCAAATACTGCTTTATGCAAAATAACCATATAAGCCATTCCTTTGGAATAATTCATCATCTATAAATTGCATTATGTGGTATGACTTGCGAGTATGGTTGTGTACTCATGCTTGCTATAATCAATTAACAGATGTGGAGGAGTCTTCACCTGCCTTCGAGGAAGAGTTCTACAAAGGTGATGATCGTTTGGTCTTGATCCCAGTCGGTTGCCTGTGGTGAATCGATGGGTTTTTACTGAAGTTTATTTTATTCTGCTGCTTATTTAATTATTGCTAGCCCTGCAGGCTTAATAAATGTAAACTTGACCATAAGATCAAAACCCTTATTTGTTATTCAAATTAATCGTTTATGCTATTATTCGTCTTGTGTGGATCGATATCCATCTATATTGATACTGTGTGCACTAGCGTGATTCTGGACTAGTGCAGAATACACAGAGGGTTTAGAATTGCATTTTTGGGTCTCGACATGCGAGGACCAACCTCGGCGAGGCGTGACACGTTGAGGGATCCACCCTGAATGAGGTCCGGGGACCAACCCTGGGCAAGGTCTGAGGACTAACCTCGGTGAATGTGACACATCGGGGGATCCACCCTGGATGAGGCCCGGAGACCAACCCTGGACGAGTTATGACACGTTGGTGAATCCACTCCAGACCCGCCCCGGGGTAGTCACGCGTCGACGTCTCGTCGACACTCGCATAGACGAAAGGCCAATGATATCATGTATCTTGAAGGTGGCAGGACCCACTTGACGCGATGGACGAAAGTACTCCCGGAGCAGGCTAAGCCCCGAGGACAATGATATAACAAGATATATCCCCCTCCCACTCTATAAATAGAACCCTTTGTATATGAGGAGGAGGAGACCACTTGTAACTATTTCCACACATATGCAATACATTACTACAGACTCTCCTATGTGATTCTCGTTGAGTCTCCTCCCTTGCATTCTCGGTGGTTGACGCATCCAACCGGGGGTGCCTACAAGTTTATTGTTCGATCTTATATCGACGACACTAGTGCTAAAGAATAACCTAGCCTCTAATCCTCTCATGCGCCTCTTGCTTTGGATGAGTTGGTTTGTGGCTTGTGTTCTTCGTGGCCACTCCTCATAGCTTTATATAGTGTCCGCTTTATAAGGTGCCCCTAGTTCTCCTCCAAAAGGAAGTACGAATCCTAATCATAGTAGGATTATGATAGGAATCTATGTAGAACACATCTATAAGTCCTAGTAGGTTGGGATATGAGTCAACATACTCATCAATCTCCACCTTGACTCTTATCCGTTGAAGTCACCGTGCTCCTCCAAAAATTCGCCCCTAGTCGGTTCCACTATTTTTGTTTATCCAATTTCCCCCCTTTTCCTCCCTTTTGGGAGTGCCCATGTGTGTGTCGGTATCCGACTAGCCCATTCGAAAACCCCACCTAAGAGCTACTTTGTTGTGTACTTTAGTTAATCACACATCTTATTCCAATAACCCTGTATGTCATAGGTTTGTACAGCTTTCGAGCTCCACCTACTCATCGGTACCGCGTGGTTGGTTAAACCACATCTTTATTCTTCCAATAGCGTGCACATTCGCCTTTGCGTCTGCTAGATTTTGCAACTATCTTTGCAATTCCACACATAAATACAGATGATATCTGAGTACTTACCGTTGACGATACGTTTTCTTCTCCTGACTAGGATTTTTATTAGACCTTCTATTGGTTGATGTTCTCTTATGATTACTCATTAATCGGTATCCTTCATTGTTCTATATACTTTTTATGATTACCCACCCTTTACAAATAACTCGCATAACTCCACCTCGAAGTGATAGCTCACAATCTTCAAGTTCAAGTGACCTCATATATATTAGATTCTTCTTTAAGCCAAGAACATACCGAACTCTCGCAATGTACGATGCGCTCCATTATACATCTCCATTGTAATTGTTTCCACCTTAGTAATTGCACACTCCTTTCAATCTGTTAAGTGAACAGTTCCATGTGCTGGATGTAGAGATCCTTCGTCAAACATCTCCCTCACCGAACATATATAGAAGCAACAACCTGAATCTAATATCCATCCATGAGAAGTACTTGATTGACTGACGACTAGTACGTCTGAATCATCTTTCGTTACCGCCACTGAGCATGTTCTCCTTATTTGCTTCAAACTTGGACAATCCTTTATCATATGACATTCCTCATCGCATAGATAACATACACTTGTGCCCTTGCTTTAGCCCTTTTTCTTCCTATGACTTTTGCTTTTGCCTGCAACACCTACAACAGTCATTGCTTGATCACCTGAGGATGAACTTCAAGGACTCCACCTCCAATAGATATACCACTACCTTATTAAAGATGCAAGTGCTTTTCTTGATAATAAAATTCATTAGCAATTGCTCCCATGATGATGGTAGAGATGATGTCAATATAACAACATTGTAGTTCTTATCAATTTTCTCATCCACACTAGTCAGCTGTGAGATAAGCTTGTTGAAGACATTGAGATGGTCAATGTACCGTGTGCCTTCCTTCATGTGCAACCTGAATAATTACCATTTTAGCACCCACTGGTTTGTCAGCGACTTTACCATATACGATTCTTCTAAATTACTCCATAATTTCTTTAGCGAAATCTTCTTAATCACAGAGTACTTTACCTCATCGGAGAGATATAGACATATTGTACTGACAACCTTTCGCTCCATCACCTTTTAGTATTCATCGAACGTTTTTTTCCAGTTTTTCTCCTTCAAGAGCATCGATTAAACCTTACTGGACAAGAACATTCTTCACCACACATTATCATGCGCTAAAATTTCATTCGTCGTCAAATTTCTCTAGTTGATTCCACATCATAGACATCAATTTTGATTTTATTCTACCTGGCGTTTTGTTGACCTTCTCTTAAATCTGATTAATTCAGCCTTAGTTCTGATACTAATTGTTATACTTCGATTCCCCTTCTTATGCACAACAGCCCCAGATCAAAGCAGAGTTTGTGAGAAACGACACAAGCGTGCAAGATATAAAGAACGAAGTATATGGATCCCGTAGAGAGAACCTAATAACAACGACGAAATAATCACGACGGGAGATAAAGATTTGGGAAGCCGACCACTAATTTCTTAATTATAACCTCAATAGAGTACAACAGATTATCGCTCTCTCACAATCCTCTCGAACCTTTTAGAACCATTGGACCCTTACCCTGTACAAAAATCTAGTGGTAAAGAATAACATAGCCTCTAATCCTCTCGTGCGCATCTTGCTTTGGATGAGTTGGTTATTGGCTTGTGTTCTCCATGACCACCCCTTATGGCTTTATATAATGCCCCCAGTTTTCCTCCAAAATGAAGTAGAAAACATGATTCTAATAGGCTTATGACATGAATCATAATTCTAATAGAATTATGATATGAATTCTTGTAGAACACATCTTTAAGTCCTAGTAGGTTAGAATATAAGTCATCATACTCAACAAACATTGGGATGGAGATCAGACAGGGGCACTTCTCTCTTGAATGTATGTGCGCTAGAAACGGGCGAGAGCGACAACCAATCGGCTGGCTGAATTAATTAGGAGGCACTCGATTAAACTATCGTAGCTACAAACTAGATAGTAGAGAATGAGGGCCCTCGGGCATCCTGCAATGCAAAAGGGGAACACCCCGAAAATCCTTAAAGATACGAAAACAATATTAAAGTGTATGAAATGTGTCTTTTTATTGCCAAAAGATCCCCCCTAACCACAAAGGGGAAGTGACTATTTATAGTGTTACATCTAGGGTACTGAGGATTACAACTCCACCTTTAAAAATATCCTATGACTATACGGGTTTCATGAGCTTTACACCACTATAGGCGTAGCCTATGGCCACGGTAGACCTTCATGTGCTTGATCCATCACGTCTGCACTCCTTGGACCCGCTTCGCTCCGTGCGAGGAGGGTTTTCTGGACTCTTTCGCCACATGGTATGTTATACTCTCCCGTCGAAGCTATTTTCGACGGTTTTTCTGTACCATCTGGTCTGTGCGAAGGGAACCTGGATTGGCGTCTGGGTCAGGGCGTTGGAACCGAACCTCCGTTGATTGGCGTCTCTAGGAGGATTTTGGACGGGCTCCTTTAATTTGTAGCGTTCGTACGTCGGTCCTTGTTAGTGTTAAGAAACCGGGCCTAGGACTCTAGAGAGTCCTGGCCCAGTACGGGCCCAGGACTCCGGAGAGTCCTGGCCCAGTTGAACTCCTCATTCATAGTCTATAAATAGAGGGTCACCCCCCTCTCATTGTAACCCTGATTGATCCGCAATAAAGCGCACTCAAGTCCAAAGATATCTCTGTGTTCATTCTACTGTTGTGTTCTTGTGTTCTTCATCGTTCTTACGATTCTGATCATTGTATACGAGGTACCCGTTCGGACTGGAATCTCCAGCGACGGTTACTCAACACGTTATCAGCACGATCGACTCTCCTCGCATCGAAAGGTAACTGTCGAAGAACGACACTCGTAGATTGAATCGTATTTTCTAGATTGCTTTCAATTCTGCAAATTTGCTTTCTAGATTATCTTTCTACGGTGCAAATCTGTTCTAATCTACCGCGAGCTGACTTGAAGTCGCCGACACAATGTCGATCGGGAGATTGCACGAAAGATCAGATGTTGATTGTACCATAGATTGATATTGCCAATTCACCACGAGCCGACTCGAAGTCGCCGATCGGTAATTGCATGTCGCATGAACAGTTTTTTTTCCTCCTCTCTCGGATGAACAGTAAAAAAAGGAGAAAGGTGGATACCAAGACGCCGCGCACTGCGCGCGCGCCGCCTTCCCCATCCTCACGCGCGGCGACTGGAACCGCCTCCGTGGCGCGCGCGCCGCACGGTCCCCGCCCAACCCCGGCTCGCAGCCGCATCACAGCGTCGCCCAGCATGGCCAACACATCACAAAGAAAGAAAGAAAAACAGAAAAAAAGGCGAGGATCGGCCGGCCGGCTGCACACCGCCGCCGACTCGAAGTCGACGCCACGCATCGCCTTGAAGCACACGGCGCGCAGCTTTGAAGCGCTGACGGAGCCGCCGCCGCAGACGGCCGCCTCCTCGCGCCGGCCGCCCGCACCGCCGCCTCGCGAACACCGCCGGCACCGGCCGCCCGTCGCCGCGAACGCCGCAGCCCCGGACGCGGATCGCACCGGCCGCGGCGGCTCCCATGAAGGAGCCGCCACCCGAGAGGGAGAGACCGGTCGCGAGCCCGCCGCCGCACGCCGCCACCGCCACTTGAACTGCCACCTCCTCGAAGCCGGACGCCGCCTCCGTGCTCGGCCGCCTTGAAGCGCGACCGTCCCGCCCGCACTCCATTGCAGCAGCCGCCAGCCGCCACCGCCCGCCTGGCGCTGGCACTCGCTCGACGCGGCTCCCATGGAGGGAGCCGCCGCAACACGAGAGGAACGCGGCGGCTCCCATGAAGGGAGCCGCCGCCGCCGCCCGAGAGAAACTCGGGGTAGGGAAACCCTACCCCGAGTCTCCCCGCCGCTTAAGTTGCGAACAAGCCGACCCAAAAGGCCACCAGATAACCGAGAAAGAAAAAAAAAAAACGAAAAAAAGGGCCGTTTTGCAAAAAGGCCCTCGGATTTTCCGTAAATTACGCGACAATTTCTCAGAACTGGAATTTTCACGTTTTAGCCCCTGGAAATTGCAGAATTCGCCGAAAATTCATATTCCAACAGAAAAGGGTCTCGGGAATTCAAATTTTGAATCGGTTTTTGCATTTGAATCATATTTTACCTTGTTATTATTATTTCTATGCAATTTATTTATTGTATTTACTGTTTTGGTTATTTGTGATTATTAATATTGCTTTTAATCACTGAAAATAGCAGTAAATCATGAAAATGCATAGAAAAATACGAAAACATTATAAGAATTTTTGCAACCATTTTATGATAATTACCAGCAGTAATCTTATACACTCTTTGCATGAATATGCAGATGATCGTATTACTGAACCGAGTTCAAGAGTCGCCCAAAGATGGCCATAATTATCTGACTTGGGCATCGGATGTCGAGATTGTACTTGGAGCAAAGAAGCTCCGTGCTGCTATTGGACTTGACACCCTGAAGGACGTCGCTCCAACTGCTGAGGGGAATGATCAAGCACTTCATTTCCTCAGACATCATCTCTGCCTAACACTCAAGAATGAGTACATGGCAGAAAAGAACGCACTAGCCTTATGGACCGCACTCAAGAAGCGGTTTGAGAAGCTAAAGTACACCATCCTTCCTCGTGCAGAGCAGGATTGGAACCGACTGCGTTTTGCCGACTACAAGACCGTGGGAGAGTACAATTCTACATTGCACAGAATTTGTACAAGTCTTCAACTATGTGGTAAAGTAACCACAGACGAGCAGAAGATAGAAAAAACTCTCTCTACCTTCCACCCCAACGCGGTACAATCCGCACGCAACTATCGGCATGATGGCTACAAGGAGTATGTCGAACTGATCGATATCATGCAAGTTGCGGAAGCTCAAGATGACGTTCTCCGAAAGAACTACATCTCACAGCCACCTAGTAGCAAAGTTGGACTTGAAGTCAACGCAAACAACTACAAGGTGAGAAAGCCTCACTCAGCAGAAAGAGGCAGGAAGGGTAAGGTCATGGGTCGTAAAACCAAGCAGACTGCCCAAGCCAAGAAGGGCGGACAAAAGAAGCGCGACGAGAAGCCGTATGGTCAGCAGGACCAAATTTGCTACAAATGTGGCACTTGGGGTCATTGGTCACGTGTTTGCCATGAGTCGCAGCACGTGATCGATGCTTTCAAGGCCAAGAAGAAGGGAAAAGGACAGCATGAGGCACACCTCGCCATTGCAGGCATAGAGGATCCACAATCATGGGATGCACCCATGGATGTGGACAACCCGATGGCCGCCCCCATCACACCTCCTTTGGACATCACACCAGCAGCAGCTGTAGTTGCCAACGAGGAGCAGATGAATGAAGTGCAGATCCAGGCAGAAGTATCTTCATTCTTCGCTGATTCGACTAGTGCACGCATTGCACTTAGTTTTATAGTCATTTGCAGTTTTTGGTTGCAATAGAATAATAATCTTGCATAATGGATGTAAGCTCTAGGAGAGCAAAGAAATAAATTCTTATTATGAGTCTTGCATGACTTTTTATCGTATTAATAAAGGCAAATTGTGTTCTGTTTTGAAGTATTTTATATGTATGGTTGCTTGCTACCCTATATTAATAAATATTTTATATATATCAGAACGCGTGTGGCGCCCAATGGAGGAAGTATGCTTAGCAGACAGCGGCACAACGAATACCATTTTAAGAGAGACAAAATTTTTCCAGTCAATCAGCAAGAATGCTGGTAGTCTTACGACAATCGCAGGCAGCGATACTTGTGTAATAGGCTCAGGAAGAGCCACAATTATACTCCCGATGGGCACAACATTGGTCATTGAAGAAGCCTTGTTGTACCCAGAATCGACTAGGACTCTCTTAAGCTTTAAAGATATTCGCGCTAACGGTCTCCACGTAGAGACTGAAGAAGAGTATGGTAAGGAATACCTACTCATTACAAAGCGCGAGAAAAATGAAAAAAGGGTATTAGAAAGACTTCCTTCATATGAATCTGGGCTATACTACACTCATATTAAGGCATCTGCAGCCTATACTGTCCTGAAAACCACTTTTAGAAGCTCTGAACTTTTCTGTCTCTGGCATGATAGATTAGGCCACCCCGGTCTTAGAATGATGAGAAATATAATTACTAATTCTCCGGGACATAATATCAATGTAAAGAATTTCCGAATCCGAAAGATTTCGTGTGCCTGCATGTGCCATCGAAAATGATTACTAGACCCTCTACTCAAAGTAAAGGATGAAATCCTCGCATTCTGGATCGTATCCAGGAGACATTTATGTCCTATACACCTGTCGGGGCCATTTAGGTACTTTATGGTGCTCATCGATGCTTCCTCGAAATGGTCGCATGTATGCTTATTGTCTACGAGAAACCACGCTTTTGCAAAGCTGATCTCGCAGATAATTAAGATTAAGAATAATTTCCCTGATCATCATGTGAAGTCCATCAGGATGGACAACGCCGGAGAATTTACTTCAAAGGCATTTGATGATTATTGTATGGCAATGGGAATTACCGTTGAGCACTCTGTACCACATGTCCACACCCAGAATGGACTAGCATAAGCATTAATTAAAAGAATTAAATTTATTGCCCGACCGCTCTTGCAGAATTGTAATTTGCCAACTACATGTTGGGGACACGCAGTCCTACACGCAGTAACTCTCATCAATTTTCGACCATCAGCATATAACATCCATTCACCTATGCAACTAGCGCAAGGGTCAACACCGAAAATCTCCCATCTTCGAAGGTTTGGTTGCAAGGTTTATGTACCTATACCACCACCGCAATAATCGCAATGGGCCCTCTCCGAAAGTCTGGGATATACATTGGTTATGAGACAACATCCATAATCAAGTATCTGGACCCCATGACTGGAGATTTGCATACAGCCCGCTTCGCTGACAGCATATTCGATGAGGATAGTTTCCCGTCATTAGGGGGAGGAAATCAACCCCTTGATGAAAAATGTCGGGAACTGACGTGGCAAGCCACGGGAATCCATGCACATGACCCGCGCACTAGTGAAACAAATAGAGAAGTCCAGAAGATAATTGATTTGCAAGCATTAGCGAATCAACTGCCTGACCACTTTAGTGATTTGAAAAGTGTAACCAAGTCGCATGTGCCTACACGCAATGCGCCGGAGAGGGTTGAAATACCAAAGAAAATTGAAGGTATCCCTAATCCCGTCCAGAGGCCTCAGAATAAAAGGACGAGAACTTCGGCCCCTCGAATCCCAAGTAACCGGGGACGCCTGGCGAAAAAGGATAAGAAGGACTTGACACAACCGATCACTGAAGTTCCCCATAACCAGAAAGGGAGCCAATTGAGACCTGGCACAGGTATGGAACCTTCAGCAAAAGGTATACCAGATTTGAATATTCCCACGGAGGGAGATATCAGCATGGATGTGTGCGCACACATCGGAGCTGAAAAACTAAAGGGACTTGCCCCCGCAACTGAAAGCAGCGGTAAGCAAGTAAAAACATTAGAAGTATCGCCCCATGAAGAAATAGCTATAAATTATGTGACCACAGGAGAATCTATTAATAGAACAACAGCCAATGTCGACATTTATTTTGCAAAGAAAATTACCACAATCATCGATCTTGATCCAGAGCCTGCATCGCTCGCTGAATGTAAGAAAAGATCAGATTGGAAAGATTGGAAGAAGGCAATAGAAGCGGAATTAATATCTCTGAATAAAAGAGAGGTGTTTGGGCCTGTAAGCCGCACGCCTCCCCATGTGCACCCAGTAGGGCATAAGTGGGTATTTGTTCGAAAGAGAAATGAAAATAATGAAGTTGTAAGACATAAAGCAAGGCTTGTTGCACAAGGTTTCACCCAACGACCAGGAGTCGATTATGATGAAACTTATTCCCCGGTCATGGGCGGAACTACCTTTAGATATTTAATCTCAATGGCAGTAAACTTGAATTTGGAAATGAAATTGATGGATGTGGTAACTGCATACCTTTATGGGAACTTAGATTCGGACATTTACATGAAGGTACCGGAAGGTATCCCTGTCCCGAACCAAGACAGAGCAAATAAAAATCTGTACAGTGTGCAACTCAGAAAGTCACTGTATGGATTGAAGCAATCAGGCAGAATGTGGTATAATCGCTTAAGTGACTTTCTCTGCAAGAAAGGCTACACGAACAATGAGGATTGTCCCTGTGTTTTTATACGGCGATCCCAGGATGGATTCTGTATAATCTCAATATATGTAGATGATCTGAATATCATCGGGACCATGGAAGATATTAAGAAAGCAAGCTCTTACCTAGAGTCAGAATTCGAGATGAAAGACTTGGGTAAAACCAAGTACTGCCTAGGCCTGCAGCTTGAGCATACCCCTGAAGGTATTCTAGTACATCAGTCAACATACACTCAGAAAGTGTTGGAAAGGTTTGGCTTTGAAAAGGCATATCCTTCGAAAGTGCCGATGGTCGGGAGATCCTTGCAGCAAGACAAGGACCCGTACAGACCTAAAGAAGAGGGGGAGGAAGTCCTGGGACCGAAATTCCCATACCTGAGTACAATAAGAGCACTCATGTATCTAGCAAACTGTACTAGACCGGATATTGCATTTGCAGTAAACCTATTAGCAAGGTACAGTGCAGAACCTACCAAAAGGCATTGGCAGGGAATAAAAGACGTCTTCGATACCTCCAAGGAAGCAAAGATCTTGGTCTATTCTACAGAAAGAACCAAGACCTTACCATGATTGGCTACGCAGATGCTGGGTACCTGTCAGACCCGCACACAGCTAAATCGCAAACAGGCTATGTATTCCTGTGTGGTGGAACTGCAATTTCATGGAAATCGTCTAAGCAAAGTCTTGTATCTACTTCGACGAACCACTCAGAAATCATAGCACTATACGAAGCCTCACGAGAATGTTCTTGGCTTCGACGGATGATTCACCACATCCAGCAGTCATGTGGATTGGATATCACAGAAACCCCTACCATTATCTATGAAGATAATGCAACATGTCGCCCAAGTGCGATGGGTTATGTGAAGAGTCCCCTTACAAAGCATATCAATCCCAAGTTCTTCTATGCTCACAAAATACAAAAGATGGACGAAATTAAGGTACTGCATACTAAGTCATGTGAAAATCTTGCAGATTTATTCACTAAGTCACTTCCAGCGTCTAGTTTTGAAAGATGCATACGTGGAATTGGAATGATAAGACTTAGACAAGTGCAGAATTCAGGGGGAGAATCTTCACGAACTCATTATTGAATCTTGATCACGAAGATCGAGTACCCAAAGAATAAATCCCGGAGATTAAATGAAATTGGGTGGATTGTACTCTTTTTCCCTTACGAGTTTTCCTGAAGTTTCTCGGCTAAGGTTTTTGATGAGGCAATTCATGCAACACAGCAGAACGCATGACATGTACTCTTTCTCCAAAATTTTTCCACTGGGTTTTTATGGAGTTTTGACGAGACATAAACATGTTGGATGAGTGTTCAAGGGGGAGTGTTAAGAAACCGGGCCCAGGACTCTGGAGAGTCCTGGCCCAGTTGAACTCCTCATTCATAGTCTATAAATAGAGGGTCACCCCCCTCTCATTGTAACCCTGATTGATCCGAAGCAATAAAGCAGACCCTGAAGTCCAGCATATCTCTGTGTTCATTCTACTGTTGTGTTCTTGTGTTCTTCATCGTTCTTATGATTCTGATCATTGTATACGATGTACCCGTTCGGACTGGAATCTCCAGCGACGGTTACTCAACAGTTAGGAACCGTCCGGCATTTTCGTCCAACAACGCACGACTTGGCGCGGAGAAGCACGAGAAACTCGCTGGGTAGGGTTGTATTCTCTTTTGATAGTTTCTTGTTACACGTGGATTCAGTTGCTCGTGAGTGGCGACCTTGGTTTGAAACACGGAAATTCTGAAATAGTATAATTTTGGAGTATGTCTAAGAAACAGAAGGAAAAGAAGGGGCATGCAAATTAATATCGACGCTTCAGGTTGAGCTGCAACTCAGTAGAATTTAAAACTTGTTTGTAATAATTAAAAAGGTTTTGACTTGTAAAGCATGCGAAAGAAAAGACTAGCAGGAAAGCACTGTTAGGAAACGTATGTATATCTTGCTGTAAGTTGGGTGCACCAAACGTCACTAGCATTTGGTCTAGCAGTATGGAATGGCAGAGTAGTCGCAATCACAATCTCGAATAGTGGCAATCATGCCCTATAACACCGCCCCAACCAGCAACCGGAGATTGGATTACTCGACGCAACGCGTGCCGTTTACACGAACGCGTGTGGACATGAAACTACGGATAAAAACGGGACGGCCCGATCCGGACCCAGATCCGTTCGGGATCGGATTCACAGAGTCATTTCACTGTCCGGTCAGATCCAGGACGGGATTCGGATGGTTGAATTCGAATTCGGGATAGGATACGAAGCAATCAATATCCAGTAAATCCGGGACATGAATCAGATATCGCGATGTTTCCTTGCCATATATCTGCCAAACAAGTCATCTGAATCTTGGCCCAGTCGAGCCCATCTAATCTCCATGCTCCGGCTGCTCTCCCTCCTCGCCGACCCCCGCTCGCCGATCCCGTACAACAAGGTCCGCGTGGCTCCGCCTTCCCGTCGCCATCCTCTCTCCATCTGCCGGGAGCCACAGCCACCGCCGCCCGGGGTGAGTTCCCTATATTTGTTCAGAGTAAAACTTTAGCTCTGTGTGATTCAATATCTCGGGGAATAATCACACACTACGAGCTCTGGATCAGGGACATGTTATGCCTATAAAAGAGGTTTTCCCGCTCATGCTAGACAAATAAACTCTAAATTTCCATTCAGTAGATCAACATAACAAAACTCACTAATGATTGGTCCGTACTCATGTTATGCATCGTTTGAATTGCTATAATTAAACTTAGGGACTTGATGCTTTCATCTAAATTTGATTAGTAGACATAGATTTTGTCATCTTAATGATTGAAACATCATTGATGTTGTTATGATTTGTTTATTTAGTTTTTGTTACTAATCAATATTCCCTTTATACATCTGTATTGTTATGATTGTTGAAAGATAACCTGTTGTCAGTACTTATGTGGTATGATCACTTTAGTTGACAACGTGATATTATGGTTATGTAATCACATGGTGATTTAGTCGAATATATGTTACTCTATGTATATGCGCACTATCCATATATTTATGATCATTTTTTTATCCTAATTCGGTATGTATCCGTCCTGCATCTGTTTCCTGCACCGTATCTGTATCCGGTTTGCAAGTATCGGCTTCGAGTCCGGAAAAAAAAATATGGGTTAGACGAGGGTTATGTTGCCTACAAATGGCAGCATTCGCAGCTGTGTCCAATCCCTGTTCGTGCTGACGAGCTTTTGTCCCGGAAATGATTTCGCTAAGATCACTTTTGGAACACGATTTTTTTTTCTTAATTCCTGCGAAATTGAGTCGTGAAATTTCAGCAAAATTTCAAAACAGAGTCTAAACGTTTTGTTTGCACCACGACGAGCCCTTCAACTTCGAGAGTGACCAGCTATTGGTAAATTTATTTGCTTCAATCTTTCATCATGAAGAGGAAAAAAGAAGTCTTCAGCTCTTCACAATGTCTTTCAACCACTTGCAAGTTGCTGGGCAACACAATTACCCAACAATTTCACATTTCAGGTTAATTAGGACCGGTAAAATTCTTGTGTTCCAAACTAAGTCTTAGGATTTAGGAGTAGATAACATGAATGTTGCGATCGATGTTCTCTATTGCTATAGTGATTGTTCATCGGTAAATTGATTTTTTTTTTTTTACCATGGTGTTTCAATCAGATGGTACTACACAACATCTGATAGAAAAAGGCAGTACAACGCAACAACCGACCGAATCCACCCGAGTTTGTGGCTAAAATGGCATATTTTTTAAACAAAATAGCAAAATTAGCCAACCGCGAACAAAATAACAAAAATTACACATCTACCTTGCGAAATCACCGCCTTAGACCACGTACCACTAACCCAGTCCACGGAAATACACGTGACGAGCTCCCAGCATGCATGCAGTAGGCGACCTGAGTTAGCAGCACGTGTCGTGACAGGCCACATGTCCTTTTGTCATTTCGGTGGCGAGAATGCTAGTTTTGCTCTTGCGTTTAAAAAAGATGCTAAATCAGCCAAAAGTTCAATCCACCCTCATGTATTATGCATGTACTTTTATGTGATTTACCTTTTCTGCTCAATAGTGACATGGTTGTGAATAATAATCATATGCAAGAATCATGAAAATGACTCATGAAGTGCACATATTATGTATGAAACCGTTCTGCCCCCACACTTTTTTTCTGAGCTGAGCAGCAGAAGAGAGCACTTCGATGGCAGTAAATCATACTATCACAGCAAACAATGGAACAGCGACAACCGTCATGGATACCATTCCAACAAGATCGTCCCAAAAAAAACAATCCATGTTAAATATTAATATAATGTACAAGGGGATAAAATTAACACTGTACCATGACACATTCTGTCTATGTTCCATTTACTGGATTGTAACAACCAAAATTGCCCAACAGGATGATACAACAACAAAAATCAATTACATACTTGGGCCTAGTTCCCCACGACACCTTCTGCTCCTGCTGGTCCTTTGCCCAGCATAAACAGAAGACACGACTAGGGCGCCATGGATGATGTAGGTGATTATCGTAGTTGGACCGATTTGAGTAGGCCCTTTCTTCTGTTTGCTTTGTGCTAGCAATTAGGGGTGGAAAAAAAAAGGGAGCTCATTGGCTTGGTTCAAAATTGCTATAATTACACTTGTTAATTGGTTAAACATTGAAATGAATCGCTTTTGAATGAAATTGAATTTCACTCTGACTTGTCTCAGCTCGTTAGCTCGATTCTAAAAATACTTTCAAACTATTAATAAATTAATATCAAATCAAACTACGTCAATGCTCGATAAGACGAGCACTGACTCGATATCCACCCCCTACTAGTAATGCCTTTGGCTTGATCTTCCATGGTGCACTTCTGATAATGCCAAGAAAAAGACTGGAATCAGCACAGAGAAGTTTCACAAAGTATAGAAAGGAGGACTACAATGATTTTTTGCTGAACCATTATAAACCACAAAGATTTTTTTTTTGCTTCATGTGTAATAAATTGCATTATATGCTTATGAACAGCTGGATTTCTAAGATCAATCAGTAATAACGACAGACATCACATTGGAGAAATAAACATGTTATTACGGTCATATTGCATCTCCCGTGTGTCAAGAATGTACACTCACCTTTCTAACACTTTATAGTAGAACAATCAAATGCCTTATTCATAATACATGCCATTACATCCACTTGTTAAATGATTTATTAGGAGAAAAAAATATCTTGAAATAGATGGTAACTTGTGAATCCAAAGCTGATAACGTTGTAGAGCACACAATAGGGACTTGTAACAGAGGCACAAACAAAATGATACACTAGAGAAAATGATGTGTTCAGATTGCAGGTGGCATTTGTGGCCTCAAAGCAAAATACTGGGGCCTCAACACATTCTGATACTTAATTGCATCTAGATTGACTTAACTTACATGATATAAGACGATGGTTCCTTTAAATCACAGCCTCTAAGATAAACTGATAAACTAAGACATTGAGGAGTATCTAGGGTTATGCAAGACCTGCATGTCATGCCCACACGGGAGCTATGGAACTTGCAGTTGAGAAACCTTGATGCTCCCCTGTTTTATCTTCTGTCCTTGCATTTTACAAAAGGAACGCGTAAAAAGATGTGCGCTTGACAACTTCATGGTATAAAGGAAATTTCAGGTTAACATTATTAGGTTCTATTACATGGCATTAGGGGTAACTCTCGTAAAGACTGACACAAATTGGGGAGAAAATCTATCCTTTTCACGAGCTTTGTTGTCTAAACTCAGCTGTTAATTTTCCAGATACGAAAGTACACCAGTAAAGTTATAGTCCCGGTTCATGCTAGCTGGAGTACTAGACATATGAAAAAAAGTTCATTTATTAACACGCGGACGGACAATCTACCATCCCTAGAGGTAAAAGGGGACCAATAGGGACCATTTTCAAGGTGGCCACCAGCCAGTTTTTCCTATGCCGTCCGATGTGCGGATGTTCCTTTTCCGGCCGTCCGATCTTTCGTAGCATTGTGCTCGCACGACATGCATCCGCCTGTCCCCACGTGCCTGGTGCCTCGACCGCTGTGCCTTTATTTCCCATCGTGCCCCCCATGGTCCTTTCTCGTTCGAGCCGCCGCCGGTGTCTCTTCCTCTTCGCTTCCGTCGCCTGTTCGCCTGCGTTGTTTCGGTTTCCGCCGTTCGTCATCTGCCTCCTCTCTTCCTGCTGTTTCTTCCCCGTTGGTTCCGCATGTCTTTGGGGATGGTTATCCATCGATCTATGGTCGTTTCGTGCAGTGTTTCTTCTGTGCATCTGAGGGCTCTTCCTCCATGGATCTGTGCGGATTTTGTTTCCCCCATGGTTTTTCCTTCGCGTTTTTCTTATTTTTGGCTATCGTGATGTTCTTTGGTTGTCTCCTTCCCTTCTTTAATTGGATTGGACTGGATTGCTTCCCCCCCCCACCCCTTTCTTGCCGCTCTCTTCTCTATCACCTTGCCTTCCTCGGCTCCTCCTTCCTTGCATGCAACCATCGTCGATGCTACCCATGCGCTGGGCTTGCGGCCGTCGGGCCAAGGTGGAGTCTTCCGACGGTCAGGTTCACAGTGGCTAGCGGCAGCCGAGGCCCCCACACCCCGGCGACGCGCTCATTGATGGTAAAAACATTGTGGAGGGAAATATCCTCATTGGTCTTCCTTCCAATGGGGTTCATTCTAACAGGTTCTCTCTCGCTAGAAGGTATTGCATTTGTCCAGTTCCATTTGTTTCAGATCCAAATAGATGATTGACAGTACAAATTCTATTCTTTTGTCCTTGGTGTTTTCATTTTTCTTGAATTATTTCTGGTTAATGATAGTTGAAAACGTTCTTATTTTTAGAGTACTAGCCAAAAGCGGACTCTCCTTGACTGACAGGTCCTTAGAAACGATGGCGTAACAACTACGGTTGGTGAAGCTCTCATGGCACCAACTATCATCTATGTTAAGCAGGTTAGCTTTTGCTGATGAATGTCTCATATTTCCCATAGATTTTTACCCAAGTTTCTAATTCAATCGTTTGAAATGAAAAAGGGTGCTTGAGATTATCAGCAAGGGTGGTGTGAAAGGACTAGCCCGTATTACTCGTGGTGGCTTCACAGATATTATCCCAAGAGTATTTCCTTCTGAATCATGGGAAGTGCCACCTGTGTTCAAGTGGATTCAACAGGGAAGAGCTAAGAATCCACAAGCTTGGCTTGTGTATTCTTGTACCTGCCGTGAATACATTCAGTTGTTTGTACAAAGTTATTGGATTGTTTAGTATCCATTTTAAACACATTTAATGTCAACCAGCCACATTCAATCAGAACTCAGTAAAAACTATAAAGATCGAAGTAAATTGAATGCCAAATTATATCAGGTAGTTCAGGCCTGGCAAAATTCATGTTATTGTTGATCTTATACTGATATTCTGGAAACTCTTGTTAGTGCTGGCGTGTGTATTAGAGGACCTACAGAAATTAAGCCTAGACTAGATGAGAATTAGGAAGATTGGTACAAACATTGAAACCGATCAAGCATGCAATTCTGTGTAGGATTAAAGCCCTAGAACGTTGATTTGATTTATATCCGTCTGCATGCTCCTTAGCTTTTGTTTTTCCAACATTTGTAGATTGGAAAAACTAGAGATAAGGCGAACATTCAATGTGTGTTGGATATAGTTCTCGAAGATACCCATGGATCGAATCCTGCTTATGGCATTGAAAAGGTGATCCAGGGTGAGGGGGTTCACTACGTCTGAGCTCATAAGCTTACACTGCTTCGAATGGTTTGAGATTATTATTTTTTAGCTTGAGCAAAGCAGCCCAATTTTTTTTTGTAACAACATAATCTTATGGGGCCAAGATCTGTAATAATAGTGGTTTTACTCCTATAAGAAACATGGGGAATAATGTTTAACCTAAATGACTGATATTGTTATTTGGGACATCTTACTCTCTTCAAGAGAAGAGAACATCTCATGGGAATGCTCAAATACTTATGAATTTTCTTGTAGATCATCTAGAAATCTTCTATATGAATTTTCACCTAGTGCGGCTCTCCATCTGAATGAAAGGAAGCATTGATACTTGTCTATACCACATGAGGGGCATCTAGAATTCTTTCGATAGAGTACCTTTTAAGTGGATGGCCCAACCGCCTAAGTATGATATGGTTAAGAAAAACATGTAATCTGCTGCTATATCACATGATCACACAGCACAAAAACATGTAATCTCCCTCTTGCGCAAGCCTCTAGTACTAGGAAGTCTCTCCATAAATGGCCCCACCAGCGCATTTCCCCACAAGCAAGGAATTCAATTGCTAAAAGTGGTACGCATGTCAACACGCTATAGGATATAATTATTCCCAGATGGCAGCAATGTTTTAATTAACTAGTTAGCAATGTTTTAATTAACTAGTTTAGTATCCGTCTATTGCTACAAAATAACAAATAGTTTATCAAATAAAACAAAGTAGATATAATATATCTCAATTCGTCAAGTCAGCAGAGGCGGAGGCGCGCGGAGTAGGGCGGAAGAGTGGGGGTGAAGGGACAACGAAGAGGAGGAAGCGCATGCGACGTCGTAGGCAATACTGAGAGGGGAGTAGGGAGTAGGGAGCATGATGCAAGGAGATGGTCTGCTAATAACAAGGCCCATAAATCAAGAGAGAGGACAGAGGTGGGAGGTGGGGAGGACGAACGACCACCAATTCTAATTTTTAAGTAGTAGAGATCCCTTGTTTCTGTGGTGGGCCAAGAGGAAGGTGATAGAGAATGTATGACATATACGAGGAGGTCTATGACTTTGTCCCAAGATGTTCTTCAGCTGTCTATCTCGCGCGAGCGAACCTCCTCCTGAACATCTCGCATAGCAAAGACAACATTAAAAAAAAGAATCATTATGAGAGAATTTGAGTCTCGCACAACATAGATAGCATCAAAAAACATAATTATTGGGAGAAAATTTGAGTCCCATGCAGCATAGACAATATCAAAAAATAGAATCATTAGTAGAGAATTTAAGTTGTAATATTTTTTTTTCAATGGGTCGCAACATATCAAAAAATTAGATGCAATATTTTTTTTCAATGGAGCACAATATTTTTTTCAACTGGTCGCAACATATCAAAAAATATGATGCAACATTTTTTTGACAGTCGCACTATTTTTTAAAACGGATCGTAATATTTTTTTCAACAGGTCGCAACATATTAAAAAATAATTCCCAGAAAAACATCCGGAGAACGTTGTGTATGAAACTAAGCACTCACCAATGGACGCCCCTAGCTCCCTCCAGAGCGTGTCTATCACGCATAGCTCGTCTGGCTATGGCGCCACTCATGGAGGTCATTCTTGGTGGCCAAGCGCTGTGGAGGAGCTCGCGTCGGCCGAGCTTGAGCGCGGCAGCGCAAATGCTCGACGGCGCTTCCAGGCAATGCGATAGGGCAAAGGCACGCAGGTGCCTCCAGGCAACTTGATAGTCTAGCACGTGGCGTGTGGCCGAGGCAGCCAGACGTGGTGGCTTGTGCGACGTCGGGCGCAGCCAGCGGCTCACAGCAGCCTGACTGCTAGGCCAAGGTGCGGTGCTATAGCGGTGGCGGCGGTGTGGTCGGCAGAGGTTAGCTCGGCCGGAGGGGAAAAGGGAGAGCAAGGGGAGGAAGAGATCAGGGAGGAAGAAGAGAACAAAGAGGGAGAAGAAGATAAAATAGGAAGCTGGGAGGAAAATATGGCTGTGTTGAATTGGGAAGACTCCAGAAGTGGACACAGCGTTTGGAGGTATTGGGATAGTGATGCACTGATAAGATCACTACACGTGAACGACGGATAGAACGTCTGGTCTATAAGCATCACATCTTGTAGGTATTGGGTCTGCCCCACCCACGAGAGCCTCAAATCACCCAAATCTCCATTGGAGCAAGCAAAGCAAAAGGCGGGTTAAGATTGCACGCACAATATGTCCATAAGCATCACATCTATCGCACCATGATCCGTGCTTCGATTCCACAGACAGATTCTTTCAACATTCCCCTGACCTGACCCTCTTGAGGCTGTGCAACACAAGGCCATCTATCTAGGCTCGCGATGGGATCAGATCGGGGCCGCGTATGACACGAGCAAACATGAACATCGATCTGTGGCACACTAAACTACATCGGGGAGAAAGAGGAGGAGAACCGGGATCTACCGGGCAGAGGAGGAGACAGTGATCCCAAAACAAATCAAGATCCACAATTCGACACCCAGAACCGCCATCGCTTGCTACTGAAAGAATCAATCGAAGGTCGGGGCGACAACGGGAGAGGGGGATTGGGAATACCTTGACCTGCAGCTTCCACTCGGAGCTCTCACGGAGGTGGCGTTCATGCGATCCCAAGGGTGACGAGGATGCAGGCTGTTGTGCGTGCCCTTTTGAGGCGAAGAGGGAGGAAGAATCTTGGAAGGGGAGGGGGGGGGGGGGTTGGCAGAGGGAGTTGTCTGGTGCCTACGTATAGAGTGCGGAGACTCGTGCTTGAATAGATAGATAATTTTGGTAGAAATTTTCAACTTTCAAGCAATTCGATTATCCGTTTCTTCGTAAAATTAGTATTGTGAAATTCGTAGGTTCCAAATTCCAAATATACCATATGGTCCATATCTCGTAATTTCTGCCCTGGCGTAACAGTATAACGCGGTCGATATGTCAACAGAACATTGCGCGGTACTAGTACAATCTACATACATGCTATATTCTTATTGTACCCATGTGAATTTTAACAATTCCACAACGCAAATCCTAATTACTTACCGGCCAAAATAACCGATTTATATGGTAAAAATAGTTACATACGCACGCACCCTTTGTAAGCACGACGGCCTAATTAACCCTCCAAAAATAATACGTCCAAATTAATTAACCAGATTAACCTTGTGCACCGCCGCGCGTGCGCGTACTTGTCGTCATTTCTTGATCAAGTCGGCCGTGAAGGTCACGCCGGTGGACGGCAGCCACGCAAGCCCGTCGATGAACCGCCGCACGGTGAAGTGGCTGGCGACGGCCGCGTCCATGATCACGTGGTACCCCGGCCACCTCACCCGGCCGGCTACCCCCGCGCCGGGCCCGTAGTTCCTGTACTCCCCGTAGAAGAGCGTGCCGAGGCCGGCGTCCCCGGCCCACTCCAGCCACCCGCGCGCCTGCACGCCGGCGCCGAGGTACGACTCCATGACCACCACGCGCGAGAATGGCTTCCACGGCCGACCGAGGTAGGTGAGGTACTTGGCCTCGATGACACAGTTGTGGATGGAGAAGCCGGTGTTCTGGTTGGGGTCCCTGCGGCCCTGCGCGGTGACGCTCCCCGTCTGGCCGGGCGCGAGCGGCAGCGTGGCGATGGTGGTGTGCTGGATGACGGCGATGCCGTTGCCGAAGACGAAGTCGACGGTGCCGGCGACGCGGCAATCGCGGTAGAACTGGCGGAGCGAGTGCGCGTAGAGCGTGTCCTGGTGGCCCTCGACGGCGACGCGGAAGAAGGCGGAGCGGTCCGAGTCCACGCGCAGCGCCACCGCCTGGTGCGCCGCCGGCCCCGCCGTGTTGCGGAACGTTAGGTCCCGCGCGATGAACCCCGCGCCGGACGCGGCTGCATGCAAACCAACGAAAAGCTTAGCAAGCATTAACGAAAAGCTTAGCAAGAAATACTTAGTTAACAACAGCTTAGCTTAGGTTTAACACGCCATGATTGACACTTCAAAACATTAAGAGATTCTTTTCTTACCATATCTAATAAAAGGTCCGTTTATACAATATTTGACTGTTTCTGCAGTTCAAAACAGTTAAATTTTGATTCATCAACTTTATTGTATATAAATTACAGTAAATTATTTATATATTTTTTTGATTACCATAGTTATTCTCGAAAGTTTAAATAACTTATATTTCCATCGTATAATTCAAAATCTAACATGTATTTTGAGAGATTGAGTAAAAACAAAGATAAAAAAATAAAATTTTATACTAACAAAATACGGTGAAAGAAAAAAGTTATAATAAATTTAGACTAAATTCATCGTATAAAAAGAAGTACAAATTCAAAAGTATATCGAACGGATAAAATTGCGAACATTTTGATAAAAGAAATCGGTCAAACGTTAGCAAAACCGGTAAATAAAACGGATCGCGTAAAGCGTCGGAATCCACGCGGCGTCTGCGTTGCCAGGCTAGACTACTAGTAGAGTACACGTGCATCTTGCCTTTCGGAATGCCGCAATACTTAGCTAACGCTGGGTAATTTACTCTGCCACCGCGCGCTTTTGTTTCGTGGTCACGTAACTGCTACGTTGAGCACATTCCATCTGGAGCTGTAACGAAGTTGGAAAGGTATATGCTATGCCATGGCCCATGGCTATGCTAAGACTAGGATTGCTTTTGCAGCATCTAGAGACTAAAGGCACGTGCTTTTGTTTGTTCTAGAAAAGATTTTGCTTAATCCCTAAGATGGAGATGGATAAGCACATATAACCTACAAAACAACTGACAATGCTTTGTTTGGAATGCAGAAATTTTATGAAAAATTCGTGGGAATTTCTTACGAAATAGTTCAATTCTGGCAGGAAAAATTTATGTGCTCTAAACAGGTGCAAAAATGCTCTAAACAGGTGCAAAAATTTATGCACATCTAGCTAATAACAGGAATTTCACAGATGCATGCATGCATGCATATAATCTTTGCTAATTAAAAAGAACCTATTGATGAGTGATGATGATGGTATGTCATCCCCTTCTATCTCCCCAACAAACAAATTCAACCTCCCTAAAAAAAATTCTAACAAGAAAAAACCATAATCAACAAATAAATTAACTTGATACAAATCGCAACGGAGCCAGCTTTGTCGGAACTCGACCGAGTACAGAAGGCGTGAAGTAGACCATTCCAGACCAAGGCAATATGAAATTTTTTCGGTAGCAAAGTACGGCGTTCAGCTAGTTATACTAAAGAGTGTACTTAGTAGAGGTAACAACTATTAATGGATGACAAGAGGAATTGATCAGGATGCAGCAGCGCTTACCAAACGTGGCGCTCCGGAAGGTGGTCCAGCCGCCGGAGAAGCTCCGGCTGCCGGTGATCACCGTCTCGCCCATGCCCTCGCCGATGATCACGATGTTGGTCATCTTCTTCTTCACCTCCACGTTCTCCTGGTACACCCCTCTCTTCACGTATATCACGTACCGCCTCTTGCTGTGGCTCGGCGCCCGCGCCACCGCCTCGCTGACGGACTGGTACCTCCCGCTCCCGTCCTGCGCCACCACCACGTCCACGCGCATTGCCTTCCTGCCGTCCCGGGCGCGCGCGATCTCCTCGTCGTGGGCGCCGACGTCCATCACCCACGGCGGCAGCTCGGACGACCCGGCGCTGGCCGTGTCGTTCTTGTGCTGTGGGTTGATGCCGCGCAGCCTCTTGTGCATGGCGAGGAGGTTGCTCACCAGCTGTGTCAGCTGCGCCACCGCCGCCTCGACGCGGCCCAGCAGGCGGCCGTCGGTGCCGTGGAAGCCCTCCACGCAGGTGTCCTGGTTGCCCAGCGCGGCGCTCAGCCAGGAGTGGAGGTTGTCCTCGGCGCGCTCGCCGCTGGCGGCCTCCGGCTCCTGCCCCGGGCCGTCGGGCTCTGCCATGGCGTCGAGCGACCACCCGAGCTCGTCGACGGAGTAACCCAGCAGCTCGATGCAGTCGCGCACGGCCATCTCCTCGCGCGCGTGGTTGGAAAGCGAGGCGAGGCCGGCGACGGCCCCCACGGCGCTCACGGCCTCGCCGAGCGTGTCGCGGAGCGCGGCGCGGAGGACTGGCACGGGGCCGCTTCCCGCGCCGCCGCGCGCCGTGTCGAGGCGCGCGACGCAGTCCTCGCGCCCGGACCCGGAGGAGGAGGAGGTGGCGTTGAAGCACGCCTGGTTCAGCAGCGCGGCCTCGAAGGCCTCGGCCTCCTCCTGGCTCTGGAGCGAGTAGCCGGAGAAGACACCGGCGCCATTGCCGCCGCGGGCAACGAGCAGGGGCAGGAACAGAAGCAGCACTAGGCAGGTGTGATTTGCACTGCGTGCCGATGACGCCATTGCCGCGGTCGCGTGCAGCAAGTGTACGTTGCCGGAGCTATAGCTCGCAGTGTGTTTTGCGAGGAGTGCCTTGCCATGGCCAGGAGGGTTGTGTTGTGTGTATATAGAGAGGTACTGCGTGCGTGCGTACGTTCTCTCTTGGCGCAAACGGAGGTAAGGTATAGTTTGTTGTGGAAGAAAGCTGTGCATGCAAGTCCATCTTTATCGACTCCTTTTACAATCCGGGGAAAAGCTAGTTTTGAGCCGAATGATTGGCTTCGTATATTGCTACTAGCTAGCAATCTCAAGCATAGTCAACAGGACCAGTAGTGGCAGTTTAAAGCCTCAAGATTGATTAGGGCAATAGGCACAATGCTGCCGGTGGTGTCGGTCGATGCTAGATCGATCTCATGCAAGCAAGAATGTGCCCGAATCGGGATGATTGGGCGGATTGTGCCATGCTTCTTGTGCAATCTAGACGCGTGGATCAGATGCGTCCTGCCCGCGTAGCCGAATTGGAAAGCAGGCGCGCGCTGGACCGACCAACCACAGCCCATAGCCCAATAGATAGTAGACGCACGGACACTCAAGGTGGTTATTCGTTTGTTTTGCTTGGCGATGCAGGTTTGTGGATTCCCGTGCATGCCAGTGTTGGTTCTCAAATCTTGACCCGCGGGGTGTTTGCTGAATGCCACCGTCTTGTCTTGGTCTCACTAGTACGCCCTTCAACTGCAGTCTATCGTAGTTATTCTTAATTTCCCCAAATTTTCACTATCACCTTATTTACTTGGGGTAAATAAAAGGGATTTGATAAGGAGTAAGTACTCGAGTGTTCCTTCGCCACAGGACTATAGCTATGGATTTTGGGAGTACTGGACGAGTGTTATTAAGTCGAAAATCATTCGGATATAATAATTCGATTTTGACAGGGGGTGCCATACCGTATTCGAATTCGAATTTGGCAAATGTAATCAGCTAATATTTGAATCCGAATTCGATTAAGTATTCAGATGCTGAAATTCGTACCAAATAAGGATTTTATCAGATTCTGATTTCGGATGTTTCGAATTATCCGTTACCAACTTGCACCCCTACTCAATTTAGGGTTTGGTTTCACCGAACCCCATATTTAGAGGGAGGGGGCGGGACGGTAAACCGGTGGTGGGCGGCGATGGCACCGTCAGTTGCGGGGACAGAGGAGGGCAGTGGAGGTAGGCGGGGGTGACATGCTCGACTGGTTAGGAGGCAGGGGCGGTAGCCGCCGAAGACAAGGAAGGAGGGCGGCGCGGGGTTCTCGCTGGAAAGGAGGAAGAAGGGGCGGAATGGTGACCCGCTGGAGAGGAGGAAGCAGCGCGGCGGGGGAGGGAGGAGGCGGCCATGACTCACCAGCAGGCGGCAATGACGACTTGTGGTGTGGGCGGCAACTATGGTTTGGAGGAGGGGAGAGGAGGTAGGGTATTTATATGGATTGGGGGAAAGGTGGGATCCTTTTGATCTAGATTCATCGGCTAAAACTTTAAGTGCTTCTAACAAAAGAAATACTTAGGTTTTGACTAGACACCCCATAAAAGGGTAATGATACGAACCGTGCGTCCGATGTAGCGTTTTTGCTTCGTACGCTCCACCCTCCATTCCGTTTTGGATCAATGGCTCCCATGAGGCCCGCTTTCCTTACCATCAAACCAACTAGCCAGTAGTACACAAGGCCTGGTCCATTCGTTCTTTATCCACACATGCTCATCTCATAGGCGCACACTGACTCTCTCTCTCTCACACACACAAGGCGAGAGACCATTCTAGATGATGGGACTCGCCGAGGACCCCTCCCTCAAGCACCTCGAGATGGGTCGATTGGCATCCCATGATGGGCCCATCCGGTCGGCGGTGGTCTTGCCCATCTCCCAATCCAGACCGGACGACGTCACGCCAGCCTCGAACAAAAAGCCACCTCTTGGGGGTGCTTGCGCTAGACATCGTCCAGCTCCTTCGAGGCCACGCTGGACAGGGGACGAGGTGGACCCCAGGTCCTAACCAGAAACCTCGACAACGACAACAAGTTCATGGTAAAGAAGGAGCTCGAGCCCCGTGAGCTCGGCACGAGGTGGCAGCTCACCACAGAAGAGTTCAACCTCTCCGTCGGCCACTCCCCCATCATCTAGGAGCTCATGCACCGAAAGAATGTTAGAAACTCCTATTCAAACAACGACGCCTCCACCCCATCCAAAGGTCTAGGCGGCGCAACGGCTAGCTCTAGAGCATCCACAATGTCGTTGGCTCCATGTTGGCCGTCTCCTGCAACAGCCGAAGCAGGTTGTTGCATGCGTTTCTTAATGTGTTGCAGCCTCTTTCTGAATTTGTTGCATAAAGTGTTTTGTTTTGTTGTAGTACGACCTCTCGCGTGCTAGCCTATATGTTGTAGTAGTTTTTCTCAATTATTGCACGGAATGTTTCATTTTGTTGCAATGTGTTTTCTTAAATGTTGCATCAACTTTTCCTAATTGTGTTTCACATGGTCATCTCTTTTTGTTGTAGTAGAGCATGTGATTCTTTTTTTGTTGCAAACATTTAATTCCATTGTTGCGCGAGCATTTTTAAAATGTTGTCACTATTTTTTTTCAAATGTTGCAATGTTGTAAGGTCATAAACTTTTTTGTTCGGGATTTCGATCTTGTTTTACCACATAGCTAAGTCATATACTCATGGTCTTCATTATTCTTTTCGGTGAGAAGATGATATATTTTTTTCTAATTTTTCTCGGCATTTTGCCACTGTTATTGTGCATTTTGTTGCATGTGTTGACTACAATAATTGCACATGTTGTTCACCATGGTTGCATCGGAGCGTACGATAGGAAATGTACGTCTGGACGCTAGTTGTATAAAAAATCCCAAAAATTGTTTTGTACTTGCATTTTCCCATTCGATACTTCTTAACACTATTATGACTTTTCAAGGGTTTTTGGATTTTCTGGTGTTATTTATTATCCGCCCAACCCGCGGTACTACGAGGTGATTTTTTTATTTAATACTTTTTAAAATAATATTTTAAAGATAACAACTCCCTAACTTTATTTTCAATTCTGCCCCATTGACCACGCCAGAACGCGCGGCGTGGCAAAAACACTCTGCGGCGCCATAGAACTTGGCGTGGCCAGAGCTGCCACAATAGCCCCAGAGCCAACGTGAGCAGATTGCATAGCGTGACAAGCTTTGTCATGCAAGAACGTGCGGTGTGGCAAAAACACTCTGCCACGCCAACTCTCGTGGCGTGACAATGGTGAACTTAGGTGTCGTGCACGGCCGACCCACCCAGTATCCCCTTTTCACCTTCTTCTTTCTCTCGCCCTACCACACCTCCTCTCTCCTCCTCGCCTCCAACCTCACCAAATCCAACTATTTTGACCCAATTTGAAGCCCATAAACTCATCGAGATCACCCCCAAGCAATCTCACTCATTCCCTCCCTTTATTTTGGATCAATTTGGTCTAGATTTGTGGATTTAGGGTTTGGCCTGAGTTGCATGTTTGACTTGAATCGGTTTGAATGTTGCACTTTGGATGAATTGTATAGCATTAGTATGCAATGGAAGTTGAATGTGTGCATATTTTATTTTATTCATGCGATTTATGGCGATTTGTAGATGGAATTTTGTGTTGTGGCTAGGGTTTGCTTGAGGAAACATGTAGGATCAAATACAACAATCAGAGGGGAATGAATGATTGTAGTACTTTCTTCTACAATAAGCGAGTATGACCTACGTTGGATTTAACCGACATCTGAGACCACCGTAGTCGTGCGAGATCCCTCCTAGTCGTCGTGGTCGAATCTGCTCTGATCTGTTGATTACGACCAGGTGAACGACACAGCACGTGATTGAAGAATATGAAGTCGACCTGGTCGAAGGAATTTCGACTATCGGATTTCTTCCGTCCCACGACTTCAGAGCATTACACACTGCTTGAAACGAGAACAAGTCGAAGACCGTTCGGAACGAGAACTAGTCGAAGACATAAGAACATGACGCCGGTGATGACTAATCTTTCTTGGAATAGATCTGATTGGTTATTTCTTAATCATGTTCTGTGGCTACAAAGTGCTCTAACGGCACCCCTCAAACCCTACCATGAAAACTCCAAAAGATTTCCCCTGAAAGCCGTCGCAAAAATCCTCCCGTAACTCTTAGGCTCTCCATCCTTTTATATGTTAGAGCCCTAAACCGTGTCTTCATAACCCGAACACAACATCATACCTGTTTCTGAAAATCAAGGGACTCGAAACCCCTCCAAACACGGGTTTTCTAAAATCTCTAAACCTTCTGATTATATACACCTTCCATAACCCCTCACGCGTCGAAGCCTCCAGAACTGCACCTCTCGTAGCTTCTCCACACATCATGCATCCACCTTTGATCTCCACGTTCACCAGCGTAAGTCCGACCACCTCGTGACATCTTCGAGCGCCTGAACCTTGGATTTTCCCATACTAGTCCCGGCCCTCCTCGTCATCGAACATGACCGTCTCCACGCCCAACCTGCGCATACAAAGATCAAAGAATGTTTTCCAGGCATAAGTTCTCCAACTTGACCAATATCAGTTCACACATGCATATCACACTCTCATCTATCAATAAACACGAACCAGATCATCCAAGACCTTAATTTCCATGCTTTCATAAAACAACTCGAGACCACTCTGTAAAACCGGTCTTACCGTTGTGTACAAGCCGGTCAGATCGCTGGCCGATCAAACAAGAGTACTCAAGGTACTAGAAGAATACAAAAATGAAGCACTCGAAGCCTACGACTACTTACCGTGAAGCTTACAGCAACCGATCACAAAGCCTACGATTACCGATCATGAAGCCTACGACAACCGATCGCAAAGCCTGCGACTACTGATCACGAAGCGCACGACTACTGATCGCAAAGCCTACGACTACATATCGCAAAGCTTACGACTACTGACCATCGATAGGCATTGTAGCTTTCGAACATCAACCAGACACTATAGATTTCGACCGCCTAGCAGACACTTGTAATATCCCGAAAGTTAATCGGCTTTTCGGAAGAAGTCTTGGGAGAAGGAGTGAAACAAAAATTCAGAATTATCATTTTCATCGGGGGGTTTTCAGTGTTTTTTCGGCAACCTGGGCATGGGCCGCAGCCCAAGAGGGGCCCGTGAGGGGGACCGGCCATGAGGGGGGTTTCCCTCCCCGAAACCCTAGCCCCACCCCTCTATCTCCCTACTCTACCCCCCAAGCCGCCAACCCCTCCTCCTTGGTGTTCCGCCACCTATCCCTCTCCGCTTCCCCAGCGCCTCCACCACCCCTCTCTGGTCCAGCACCTCGCCAGGGACACGCCGGATAAGTTCATCTCTAAGGGTAAGTCCTCGAGCTCCACTAGAGTGGTGTTATATTTTCGTCGATCTGTTGCGCAAAGATCCAGAATCTATAGGCGTTTTTGTGTGTCTGTTTTCGTGCAGTTAGAGACCAAATTGAGAAATCTCATCTCTCAAAAAGTTGTAGTGCTCATTCATAGCTTTCCATGGGGGCAAAGATCCCTCGATTTGGAGTTATGGTTTACAAGTTATGATAGTTTCTTTGCAACTGTCCAGAAGGGCTAACGAGAATTAGCTGTCACATTGTCTGGCCAATATGACTTACTTAGATACCGAATCCTAAAGTTCACCCAGCATGAATTTTGTAGTAAATCTAGTAAGATTTCTAGATTGGTAAAGAACACAATTTTTAGTGGTGTCAATCAAAAGTTATCTATTTTATACTACCGCTGTATTTCCGACTGACAGATTGAAGGATCATAAACTTCACCTGATCATTACATTTATTACAAGGCATAATCAGAGGATGTTACCAACTATCGTAAACGGTTTTGTCGTGTTTCCAGAGAGTCCAGGATCAATCCGTTCCGAGTTACGGTTTGGGAGATATGATGAATTCTTTCCTGCTGTCCTGAAAACCTGACGTGAATCAACTATCAACTTGTCTATTAAGTTATGACTAAGTTAAGGGCAGAATCAGGGTTTTCACCCAACTAGGTTGTTGTAGAATTTTTAATAGCCTTTATGTATTGATAAAGAACACTCAATTTGGATTTGTAGAACAAAAGATATGATTATTTCTCCACTGCTATGTGGTTCCGTTAGACAGATTGGATGTTCGACTTTCATTGGATTGTTAGTCTAGGTTTTTGGCCGAATGTGAAGATTCCGCCAACTAGACTTTTGTGGGTGATATCGTTATGTTTCCATATGATCTGAGAACACTCCGTTTTGAGTCTCGAGCAAGAGTTGTGTTGCTTTTAGTACCGCTGTCCAGTTTACCGTCCTGCTAGGTTGTCGGTTTAATGGGGTAGATCGACTATGTGAACCTTGGGTTTAGGATGCTGCGACTAAGCGTTTTGAGTAGCGTCCTTTTCATGTTGTTACTTATTTAAGTAATTAATTTGTGTAGGAGAAGGGAATTCGAGATTAGTGGCTTCGTCCTTGCCTCCTAACGCGTCACAGTTCGAAAGGCAAGTACAATTGATTTGTCTTGTTTATTGTTTGTTCCAATTGATTGATGAATATGAAATGGGTAATTTCAGTATTCCTTATTTCCTTTCATAGTTGATATACCATGAATCTTCAATAATAAAACTACGTTCATTATAATCGTTCGTTCCTTCGTTCCTGTTCGCTCACAGGAGTGGGTAGTGAAGTCCTATAATTTCAATATGGGCAAGTACATTGTAATTCTTTATGTTGATAAATGATGAGTGTTTGTGTTCATACTGTTATTTATATGATCCATGATTACTTTCAATGCTCCATCTTCCTTTCATATCCGTTAATCCATGTTGAAAGAGATAATGTCTTTCATTATTCATGTTTCATTCCATCCATTCATTTGTTCATATTTCTTCCACAGGAGTAGAAAAATAAAGACCCATCAATTCCGGTATGGGTATGTAAGACCCACCATTCCAATGTGGGCAGATTTAGACAACCGTATGAAACGTTCTTTATACCGGATTTTGATCCCCGTATTTCGTTAAATGCAGGCTTAAGTGAACACCGACGGGTGTGTCACTAGCTATACCGGTATACGCATGAGTGCAGTCCTTTCATTTCATTCATTCCATTCATTCATATGTTCATGTCAGTTCTATGTTCATATTCTTAATGATAATATATTGTTCATGTTCAATGCAGTTCAAATTATTCTTTGTACTTGCTGAGTCTAGGACTCATTCTTGCTTTGTTTATTTATTTTTAGATGATCATTGATGATGACTCTATTGGGTGGGAGTAGACACACACTACTCATTCACTTCACCACACTCCATTTTCAATAATAAGACTTGTTTATATCTTTCATTCGTTAATTGATGAACTGTAATAAATAAAGTTAGATGTGGTTGATAATTCTCTCCATGTTATGGTTGCTTAAGAACTACTTGTGGTCCTTGATCACCACTTGGATATAGTCATTTGGATTCAGTCTTTATTCCTGCATTTGTTTAATTATATGTTAATCTCTATGTCATTAGATGAGATATTGTTTTAAATTATTCTGAATTATGGTTGTATGTTAGATCATTTAGGTAACATTTTGGCTTCCGAATAGCCAAACTGTTACAGTTGGTATCAGAGCGGGCTCTAGGTCCGTGGTAAACAAAGGATTAAAATGACACACTGTGCACATTAGGTGGGGATTTAGAAAATCCATTGCATCCGCATTTCTAGTGATGTGGTTCATTATGTTGTTCTGTATCGAATTGCTTCTGTACTATCTTTCTTGTTGTTAATCTATGATATGATGTGATATCCTATATCTATGAATTTATTCTATGATTGTCATGAGATGATCCTATATATTCATAATTGATTACATTGGTTATGCGTGTTGATAACAGATGTTAAGAAGTTGAGGTCATGGTTGTTACTCTGGGATTCACCAGGTTACACCATTGTTCGTGGTATATGGTTAAGGGAGTAGTTACCCCGAGTACCATAGTTTCAGGTGTTGAGCGTAAATTACTTTGGAAAGTTATTCTCTTCCTAGATTTCTGAATTTGGCAAATTCTTATCCAGTGGTGGTTAATGAATTTCTCTTGGGTTCATGGTAGTTGAAGAGTTTCAATGGGTCTTTAATGGTTCTCTGAAACAAATATCGTTTTTCGACTGTTGAGTTGCTTTTACTACTGGTGATCTTCGTTAATTAGCAATATTGATATTTCTATGGTTGTTCCTTCTTTCTTATTGGAAAAGAGCGACGCATTTACTCGTTTGATAGTTTGGATAATGAGAGTTTTCTGTTGAAAGTTCGTTAACATGAGAAAGCTTTGGCTCTATATATTTCTTTTGGATCATTCCGCGTGTTGAAGTTTAATGCATCTCTGTTCTAAAGAAAAGTGTTAAAACCCTTTTAGTGGTGCCTTGTTGTGATTAAGTCGGAGATTGTAATTAAACAAAATGGTTGGCTACGGGTTTCTATTGGTCCTTATTTATTTTTTAAATAATTCTTATCTTTTTGACTGTTGAGCCCTTTTTGCTACTTGTAAACGTTATTATTGACAAGATCGTTTTCTTTTACGATAGTCCTATCTTTCTTGTGGATAAAAGAGACAAGGTTATCCGTTGGTATTTTGGGAGAATGAGAATTATCTTTTACAAAGTTCAATGAAGAAAGTTTTTGACTCTGCTCGTTTCTTTTGAATTATTTGGAGTGTTGGAGTTTAGAACATCTCTTTGAAAAACTGTATGCAAAACTTTGAGAAATATTAGAAGAATGACCTAAACGAAGTTCATAGGAAGTCTCATGCAATTTAGCTCGCAAAAACACTCTATTAGAAATATAGCAAGCAGTAGAGATAGTTTCAGCCTAATACTTCCTAGGTGTAACATGTTTATTTAACATTATTCTAGCCATCTCAACCAACGTTCTATTTTTATGTTCTACAACACCGTTTTGTTGTAGCACACGAGCTGAAGAGAATTGATGATCTAAACATTTTTCCCAACAAAAAGAAGCAAATGACGTGTTCTTGAATTTAGTTCCATTATCACTTCTAATTGCTCTAAGTGCTCCTGGGAGTTCAGTGGCAAGTCTAAGGGCAAACTCTCTAAATTGAACAAAAACTTCATCCTTAGATGCCATGAGAAAGACCCACAAGTATCTAGAGTAATCATCAACAATAACAAGAACATATCATTTACCTCTAGGTGACTGAACTCTAACAAGACCTACAGTGTTCATGTGCAACAATTGACTAGGTGCATCAATCATAACAAGTGTGAGAGGAGGATGAGATGCAGATATCATCTTATCATGACAACATGGTGAACAAATAAAATCCATCGATTTTCCAATTTTAAGATTAGGTAATCCTCTAACAAAATCCATATTACTGATACGAGCAAGATGATCAAGACCAATATAACCTAGTCTATAGTGCTCGTGAAGTAAATCCTTAGATTCAGATGAAACAAGACGCCTAAGATCAGAAGATGATAAATATGAAAAATCACCCTTAAACAAACGAACAACTCGAATAATTTTGCATACTAGATCGCGAGATGAATCTAAAATGCAGCATGAATGCTTTTTAAAGCTCACCTCAAGATTATCGTCTATCAACTGTGAAACTAAAAGCAAATTATAGATCAACTTACTGACAAGAGCAACGTCTTTTAAAATGAATTTGTCGTTGACGCGCACAGTACCTCTTGTAAGAACTCGACCTTCAGCATTGTCTCCAAAAGTAATCATCTCATCACCGGTGGCATGAGTGAGGGAGGAGAACCATCGAGAGACTCCGTTCATGTGGCGAGAGCAACCGGAGTCAATGAACCATATTTTCTCCTTCCGCTTGCAACGATCCTACAAAGCACGAACAATCGTCAGTATCTTAGTACTGGGTTACAGAATAAAGCTTTAGGTAAGCAATACTGAGATATGCGACCAATAGAAGCGACAATAGGCAGAGAAAAAGAATTTTGATATTCTGGGCAATGCTGGTCAGACCGCGGTTGACGTGCCGGTCTGGCCGCCGACCGGTCTGACCGCATGACACACGCCGGTCTTACCGGTCCTGCCGTAAAAACTCCCAAACGTGCAGAAAATTATTTAGAGGGAGCAAATTGATGATAAGGAGCTTGTTCAAACTCCACTCTAGTACGAGAAATCTTCCTTAACTTGTCTTTCTTTTCTTTCTTTGCTTTTTGAAAGCAAAATTGAACCAAATGACCATCTCTACCATAATGAGTGCATTTATACTTGTCTTGATGAGAAGTTGTATCTATTGCTTTTACAACACCCACTTTGGTAGGTGGGTCCTTTGCAATACTAGCCGATTCAAAAATAATTTGGTTTGGTTCAGATTCTACTTCAAATTTTTCAGGTTCAAGAAGCTTAACAACCTTATGAGGATTATTCTTAGTATGCTCAATAAAATTAAATCCTAGACCATGATGTTTAACACTCACTTTTGACTTGTCTAGGATCATATACAAATTTTTCTTGCTAAAGGAAAATCTCTCTAAAGTGTCCTTGAGATATTCATTTTCTTTAGCTAGAGTGAGACAAGTTGTGCATTCAACAGATTCATTCACAAGTTTCTTAGAAGTACTAGACCGAGTCAATCTTTTTTTTTTGGCAAAATTAAGTTGTCTAGTCAAAACTTCTATTTATATGGTAAGTTTAGGACAGTTAGAGCAAGAAGACATCTCATGATAAAGCATCAGTTGCATTATTTCCTGAGATGAATTATGTCTAGCTTCTAGCAATCCACAATTAGAGCAAGTTTTGATTTGAGCATTTGAAATACTTGACTCTAAACATGTAGGTGAACTAAACTTGAGCTTTTCAATTTTATTATTTGTAAGTTTTAACTTTTCATCACAAGAGTCATGTGCCAACCTTAAATCATCAAATTTAGCATTTACATTCCTAAGTTGAATCAAGTTTGATGCATTCATTGACCTAGCAGTCTCCAACTCAGAATTTAAAACTTGACAAGACTTACATGATTCTTTATCAGGAATAGAAACTCTAAGTCTATTGATTTCAGAAGTTAAGCTTTCAACAAGACAATTATTTTCTTTAAGTTTCTTTTTTGTCTTTTTCAGTTCAATATCAAGTTTAATCAAACTATCTTCAAGCTCATCATATGATAGTCTTACCTCATCGGGATCACTGTCATCGTCGTCGTCGTTATCATTTTTCGCCATGAAGCACATGCCCGTGAAGTCCTCGTTGTTATTCTTCTTACCTTTAGCATCATCTTTGTTGTGGTCGTCGTCATCGCTACTTCCATATTTCACATCACTCAGATTAAGATGTTCAATAGCAGAAAGAACGTTTTCAGCAAATTTCTGACAGAAATTGCCACCCCTGGTGTTGTTCTTGAATGGCCAACGACGATAATTCTAGTCTTCCTTGATCACCTTCCCCTTGGGCTTGGGACACTCTATCTTAATGTGGTCTAGCTCGCTACACTCATAGCACTTGATCGAACTTCACATGCCACCTCGCTTCCTCATTCTCATGTTGTTAAGTGCCTAGTATGCTCGTGAGGAGATCAATACCAAATTCTTTTTAGGGAGCTATTCGAACTATTTTTTAAAAAAAAGAAGACAAAGCAGACAAAAGAAAAGAACTTGTTGAAGTAGCTTGCACGGGTTAGTCACAAGAGCTAAAGATGAAGGTTTATCAATCTTAGATGGCAAAGCTTCCACCTCATAGGTTTTCAATCTAGAGAAAAGTTCATCCATGGTTAAAGTTTCTAGATCGATAGTTTAGATGATAATTGTGACAACTATCAACCACTAAGAACCTAAAGATCTGAAAATTTTAGTCGTATTATCTTCATCATTAGGAATAACATTAACATCGTGCAAATTACTCAATATTTTTTCAAACCGAGCAAAAAGATCGTCAATAGCTTCACCAGGCTTCATAGCAAAATCAGAATATTCTTTTTGATAATGATTTTTACGCACTTTCTTAATTTTAGTGGTTCCTTCATAATAATCGCAAAGAGTTTTCCATATTAAGTGGGCATAATTAATATGAGCTTGAGTATTTAAATCAACATCTATTTTTTTAGATTAGTAACAGTAACTGGAACCTCGTAAGGTCTAGAAATCTTATTCCAAACATATGACACTTGCATATGACACTTGAGCCTCAATATAAACTTGCATATGACACTTCTAAAAAGCAAAATCAGCACCATCTAGCATGGGGGTGATTGACATACCTCTCCGACGCCATAGCAATTGGCTCTAATACCACTTGTAGGATCAAATACAGCAATCAGAGGAGGTGAATGATTGTAGTACTTTTTCTCCAATAAGCGAGTATGACCTGCGTTGGATTTAACTGACAACTGAGACCACCATAGTTGTGCGAGATCCCTCCTAGTTGATGTGGTCGAATCTGCTCTGATCTGTTGACTACGACTAGCTGAACAACACAACACGTGATCGAAGAAGCTGAAGTCGACCTGGTCGAAGGAATTTCGACCACCTAGACGGAAGAGTTCAACTATCGGATTTCTTCCGTCCTACGACTTCAGAGCATTACGCATTGCTTGTAACGAGAACAAGTCGAAGACAACTCAGAACGAGAACTAGTCGAAGACAGAAAAACATGCTGCCAGCAATGACTAATCTTGTAACACCCCAGCCCAACCTGAGCCTGGAATGCTACCACATTAACATAAATATAAATTAAGCTAAGACATTTTGCTAACTTTCGGCAGGTTCTCCTTTGAATAACTAACCATACCGGGGGTTTGCACAGCTAACAATAGGAATAAACAATTATCCAAACGCACAATCTAAAGCGTGTCCACAAAAATTATCCAAGGCATAAAGTATAAATATAAGAAACCTTAAGCGGTTTACTCAAATTTTAAACTATCATTCAATTTGTTTATTCAATGGAGAATTAGTTCGTGCCAATGTGCATCCAAGCATAAATCTACTCCCTCCCATGCATGCCGTCCACAAACGGGGTACCTACAAACACAGTAACAGCAAGAGTGAGTCAAAGACTCAACAAAGTACATTTAGCAAGACAATAACATAAACAACTGTAACCATCATCATCCATCCATAATTCTCAATAATAAACATTCCATATGCTCATGCTATGCAAATTGCTCAAATGCACTTTTCTTTTCTCTTTTGCACATACCGGTATTGTGGAGTGTTACAACCGTCGGTGTTCACTCATGTCCGTATTATCAAATGCGGGGACCCATTGTCCATCCTTTTTAGATGGGGACCCATTGTCCATATCTTAAATATAGGGATCTCAATGCCCACTCCCGTGGGTATCTCATGCCAACATGCATGATTGATATGACATGACATGAACAATCCATAATATGTTCTCATAAGAATTATCAATTATCGATCATCATATAAACAATGTGAAATAAACACTTTCATCACGCATAATCATATTAAGCACGCATCAAATCAACCATATTGCCCAACATACAATATCGTACTAAAATTGTACTTGTCTTTTTTCGCTACGGCGCGCGAAGAAGCAAAGATTGTGTCTCTACTCCGGGACTCCGCCTCCTACACAAGAATAGTGCTAACAATAAATACACTGAAAAGTGGACTCCATTTATGCCCCTTAACCCAACTCCTCAAGACCTAGGGTTCGAATACAGGTTTTGCTCCACCTACCCGACAGTCTAGCAGAAAGGACTACAGGACAGCAACGCTAACAATAACATAACTTTTACTACGCAACTTAGAACAGGGTGATCTTGCACTCTATGGAATCATGACAAAACTAGCTACAATAATCTAGTTGGGCAAGTCCCCTGATTCGGCCTCCTACTAATTCTTATATTCAGGTAAATTTTCTATCTCTGCAATCTGACAGTCAGCAAAACAGCGGCGGTAAAAATTTCATAACTTTTGATTGCCAACTCTAAAAATTGTGTTCTTTATCAACTTGGAAATCTTACTGAATTGCCCACAAGTGTCGTGTTGGGTGACTTTCCTGATTTGGTCTCTAAATATTTCTTACTGGCTAGACAAGCAAACTGTCAATTCTCGTCAGCTCTCCTGAACAGTCGTATGAAAACGGACATAAGTTCTAATCCGTAATTCCAAATCAAGTGATCTCAGTGCCTAAAGAAATCTAAGACCGAGGGCTACAACTTTCTAAGAGGTGGTCAGATCAGAAAACGTACGCATACCACCCAAAACTGACGAGCAACAGTACTGAACCAATCTGATCTGCTACTGACAGCACCGACGAGAATTGAAAATGCTACCGATCTATTGGGGATTGAAGTTACCCTTGATGATCCACTAGAGAATGTCGCCTCGCTGCGTGCAGGGGGTCTTCTCCTCCCCTTTCCTCCTCTTCTTCCTCCTTCCTCCCCTTTTCTCCCCTTCTTCTTGCACTCCGCTTTGGCCGGCCCTCCAATGGACGTCTCCTCGCCTTCCTTTCAATGGACAGCAGCAAGGAGACTCGACGGGGAGTTAGATGGTGTTGCTGGGGTGTTGGTGGCACAGGGGAGGCGAAAGGGGAGCAGGGGGTGGCGCAAAAAGGCAGGGGTGGCGGCTCAATGAGGGGAGGGGGAGAGGGGGAGTGGGGGCTAGGGTTTTGGGGTGGGAGCCCCCTTGGCCGGCCACCTGGGCTTCCCCTCTGGGCCACGGGCCGCAGCCCAGGTTGTCGAATAGAGGCGAAAAACCCCTTCTCTTTTCAGGAATTTTCCCTTCTTTCATTGTTCTTTCTTCTCCCGACTGACTGTTTAAATACCCGATTAAATTCTGGGGTATTACAAATCTTTCTTGGAATAGATCTAATCGGTTATTTCTGAATCATGTTCTGTGGCTACAAAGTGCTCTAACTTCACCCCTCAAACCCTAGCACGAAAACTCCAAAAGCTTTCTCCCGAAAGCCGTCTCAAAAAGCCTCCTGTAACTCTTAGCCTCTCCCTCCTTTTATATGCTAGAGCCCTAAACCGTGTCCTCGTAACTCCGACACAAAATCATATATGTTTTCGAAAATCAACAGACCTGAAACCCCTCCAAACACGTGTTTTCCTAAATCTCTAAACCTTCTAGTTATAGACACCTTCCATAACCCCTCACGCGTCGAAGCCTCCAGGACTGCACCTCCTGTACCTTCTCCACGCATCATACATCCACCTTTGATCTCCACGTGCACCAGCGTAAGCCTGACCGCCTCGTGACATCTTCGACCGCCTGAACCTGGGATTTCTCCATCCTAGTCTCGGTCCTCCTCGCCATCAACCATGACCGTCTCCATGCCCAACATGTACATGGAAATATCATAGAATATTTTCCCAGCACAAGTTCTCCAACTTGACCAATATATGTTCACACATGCATATCACACTCGCATCTATCAATAAACACGAACTAAATCATCTGCAACCTTAATTTTCATGCTTCCAGAAAACCACTCTGTAAAAACAGTATTACCACTATGCACAAGCCGGTCAGACCGTTGGTCAATCAAGCACGAGTACTCAAGGTACTTGAAGAATACAAGAAATGAAGCATTCGAAGCCTACAACTACTTACCGTGAAGCTTACAGCAACCGATCGCAAAGCCTACGAGTATCGATCATGAAGCCCACAACTACGATCATAAAGCCTACGACTACATATCGCAAGGTCTACGACTACCGACCATCGACCAGGCACTTGCTTTCGACCATCGACTAGACACTGTAGAGCTTCGACCACCGACCATGCACTTCTGAGTCCAATCAAAAGGGATCATCGAGTATCACCGTTTGGACCACCCAATACAAGGTATGATCTGACCACCCAAACTGAATATTCCAACAACTGAAACTTTCACAAACATAAATTTTAATGCAACCCAAAAGTAAATTATTCATCATCACAAAAATTCGACCAGTCCACATGGTCTAACAAAACCCAAAAGGGATATGTTGATGTATTTTTATGTAGTTGTGATGGAAACTTGGCTAGTAAATCGTAATCTCATTATTTGTGTGAGAAAAATTTTATTTGGGTTGCCACACCCTGGGTGGTGGCGTGGCCAAAAGGGTCAGATTCAAAAATAAAGTTGGTGAGGGATTAGTAATAAAAATTTCTTCGTCTCTATTAACAACCTTATTTCTTCCATTGTAGGATGCCTCAACACATGCAGTATGTGTTGCTCGGGATGGAGTACGACAATGACCACCGCACACACCTTATAGCTGACGAGGGTGTGGTGAGATTGTTTGATCTACTGTTCGATCTTGCATTTATTTTTTTGACCATGGGGTGCACATAACTTATCTCTATGCATTTTTTTTGGCAGGTACTCCAGCCACATCGGCCTCGGACCCACACCCCTCTGGACTGGGATGGGCGGTACGTGTCGTACGTCTGTGATGCTAGTTTCCTTCCCTTGGCGTGGATTTTCACCAATGGGCATTCCCGCATGGACGGGGCTGCACTTAAGACACTGGTGGACCGGTGGCGCCCGAAGACGCACACGTTCCACCTCCCGCCACGTGAGATGACCACCATGCTGCATGATGTGGCTATGATTCTCTGCCTTCCCATCGACAGGCTTCCCGTGACTGGAGATATCAACAACGCGGTAACCAGGTGAGTGGCTTGGTGTGCGGTCGGACGATCTGGCTGAGGATGCCAGGGACAATCGATGGTCCGTCGTGCTTACGTCATGGCTACGAGCGAACTTCAATGTGTGCCCGCAAAATGCAAATGTGTTCACATTGCAGCGCTTCGCATGGGCATGGGTGTGGGTGTGGCATCTCTTTGTCTCCTTCCTTTTCCCCGACGGTATAGGCAATACTATCTCTTGGGTATAATTGCCCATGTTGGCTAACTTTGGAGCAGCATGGACTTATAGTTGGGGTCCTGCTGCCCTAGCTTGTTTGTACTATCACTTGTGTGATGCGTGCTGCTCACAGAGTGCCGACGGTAACTTGGGTGGTTGTGCATATCTTCTACAAGTGTGGATGTGGGAGCATTTGCCCATGGGTAGGCCCGCACGTGCTACCCTGCAGAGTAAGAAAACTTGTGTTTTAACAAATTGGTTCTCATGTACTAACCTTCTGACTAACATCCATCTTCATGCAAGCATGGGCCCTTGATGACCCTACGTCGTTTTCGATGGTAGCCTACCTTTGGAGCTCCATCATCCCACCTATTGGCCATCCAAAATCCTGGTACTTATGCTACACCAACGAGCTTGACGTGATCACTCAAGACCAGGTATAGTTCGATTAGTTACATTGCATGCAGATAATTTGGTTTCAACTATGATTTCATCAGTAATTTCGTGTAAATATTTTGCAGGTCACGTGGCTACCATACACCCATGATGAGGTCTTGGAAATGATGCTGGACCCGATGTGTATGTGAGACGATGAGTTGTGAATGACCCTCTCACTCCTTATTTACTTCCATGCGGTGGAGTACCACATACCCCATCGGGTGATGAAGTGGTTTGGCAGGCTTCAAGCTTGTCCACCAATCAAGTTCTCGATTTCTTCCGTGGGTTGTCATTTGAATGTTCACAATGAACTTGTTTGTGTGGCAGGATTAACTGAAGGCGAAGGTATCATAACAAACTAGGCCCATTATCACCATACTTACATGTTGGGAGTGGACTAATTGAGCCAATCGGTCCAGGGACATGCTGCAGATCCATCATAGGCCTTAGTTTGTGAACTATCTCTGGTGGTTCCATGACGCCGCGCGTGTAGATTCGACCTACTATGATCCAGTGCGAACATAGGAGAGGGCCACTTGTCTAACGAGGATATCGTAGATGAGTACGACGAGTTCACAACGACGGGCACACAGCCGGAGAGGGGCCCCATCAATGCCTACTATGTGAGTTAATTTTAGTCCAAATGGAAATTTCTCATATCACGGCTGTCACAATTATTACCATTATTTATCTTCCTGTTCACAGGGTAGCCAACTTGCAAGCATAAGCAACGAGGATGGTGAGGTGATTATACTTCCCGAGGGTTCGAGGGGAGCTACAGCCGCATGAGGAATTCCGTTGTGGTAATCAATGCCTTCATTACCTTACAACGAACTCAAATTATTCATGTAATTAGGGATTTTTACAATTTCCATTTCTATACCGCATAGTAATTATGTTAAATTGTAGGAATTATTCATGGTATTAGTCTTCAGTTGTTTCTTACTATCCTTTATTTGTCCTTGCGGATGGTTCACCGCTGATGCAGGCTCACAACAACTAACATGAACTGCGCTATCGAGAGGGGTGTCGTTCAAGCTGCCCCAGCTCAGAGTGGCTCATCCCGTGCTACCTCGGGTGCTAGACACATCTCTAGGTCATCCCATGGTGCTATCTCATCGCGGGCCACGACTTTCACTCCTACAACAGGAGATGATGACAACGAAGAGGATAATGTGGATGTTGAGCTGCCTGACGAGATGAATCTTGTGGGTGCACCTGCCCCGACGCAACCATCTCAAGCCACACCTCTGCACCGTAAACGTTGTGACTGCGCAGACATTAGCAGCATCAATGTCGTCGAGGGCACCCGCGGCGAGCATCCAGCTGCTAGGTTCACGTCGGGCACGGGTGCGGTCCGCAAGCGCAAGTGATGTATTGGAATGGGACTTTGTGTAGTACTTGCATTGAATTATGTACTATTTGAATGGACATCTTTATGTAAGGACTATTATAGACTATGGTGCATTGTTTTTTTTTATGTCCGAGATTTTACCCCATCCGGCCCACATTAAAGAAGAAGAAGCACCCTACCTCGCGAAGCGTACACGGAGCCAGTGCTCGAACCGTGGTGGGCTGGGAGCCTGAAGCTCCCCTTACCATTGAGCCCCATCTCAGTCCTCCACGTGAGACACGCACGCGCTGAGCCCCCAGGCTCGAATGCGGGTGGGTGGCCTACACAGCCGCAACACCCACCACTGAGCCAGCACTCAGTTCTCGACTATGGTGCATTGTTGTTTCTTGCTTTTTGTATGGATGAATGGATGCTTCTGAGCTGAATGAATGAACGAAGATACGAAGATAAGATGTATTGGATTGGCTAAAAATAGGCTGGAAGGTTTGGCCATGCCAGTGCCCACGGCATGGCAGTCAAGTTCTATCACGCCACCCCTCTTGACTTGACAGTACTTATCCTCATAAATGGGTGCGTGCTTGCAGCAAGGTAGTCAGAGTCGAGATCCTAAATTGGATCGATTTGCCTCCGGTAGGATCGAATCGGCAATTCTACGAAATTGTAAAAATACACATATTTAACATCTATAATGTAAGTTTGTATGATTCTTATATGGTTTACCACTTACTTATAACCGAAAAATAGACAAAGCACTTTTTATCGCACAACGGAAAAGCACATAGGTACTGACATGATGGGTGATATAGTTCTGAACTACAGGAGATCAGCCAATGACCATGTGGATATCGTGAGGATATGTGCACGATCTCAGGATGATGAGTCAATTGGCAATGGCGTTATTGGTTTGCAAAATCTCGCGTTTTGGGTTTGCTCCAAGGTTGTCGGGCATCGCGGCGGTCGATCGGTTGTCTTGGGCGATCGGACCGCCCGATGGAAGCGATCCGACCGGCCATGGTGACCGGTCCGACCGCTGATTTGAAAGTTGGGTTTTGGAGTGAGCCAAAAATAGGTTTGGACCGGTCCGACCGCCGTTGTGGGAGCGGTCCGATCAAGATGAATCGGTCGGACCGCCCCTGAAATGATCGGGCCGGCAATCACTGAATGAAAGCCAAGTGTTGCATTAAGTTGATTTTGAGTGTGTGATTCTACGAACTTCAATGCTTTATTGATGTATATCGCATTCTGCGAACCGACGTGGGTCAAGTTGTGAAGAACTTGTTCCGGAAGCGGTTTGTTTGTCTATTCTTTGCAGTGGCTTGCGTGTCAACGGCGTCAGCGGTGAGTGGATCGGGACTACGCTTGGAGAGCCGAGGTCCGAGCGATCGGGGATACCGGGTGGTCGTGTGACTCAAGCATGGTGCAGAATGGACAAGATGGATCGAACGGGTGGTTCGGTACAGCTGGTTGGATCAGGCGGTGTGGATATCGGTGCGAGTCTCTGGGAGGTTCCGATGGGATTCGGACAAGAGAGGCTTGGCGTCGATGAGAACCGTGATCAACCTACGTGGTGAAGCGGCGATTGCTTCAAGAGTTATTTGTGTGTGGGTCCCATGTGTAAGAGACCCAAAAGGGAAACCCTAGCTCTCTAGTATAAATAGGAAGGGGAGAGGTGGAAAACCCAAGCAAGCATTCATTTAGCCCCTTCTTCCTTTTTCTAGGGTTTGGAGGAGAGGAGAGGAAAACTAGGGTTTGGAGTGTGCTCCTTGTTGAGCTCTTGCCCTCCTTGGTGGAGAGGCTTTGTAAGCATCTATTGTGGATGATCAATCTTGTGATGCTTAATTGAAAGATCAATTGCTCCCTTTGTGTTCTTCTCTCTTTTGGATGTTTTTGATGCTTCCTTGATTCAAAGGTTCATGCTTGGTCTCTTGGCCTACTCTACCTTGCTTTGATGTGTGGGATTACTTCTAGAGTCATCTAGATCATCAAACCCCCACAAGCAAGTCTTGAATCAAGATTTTCCCTTTTCTAGGGTTTGAGCACTTCTTGATAAAATCTCGAGAGATCGATTCTGAAGTGGATCGACGGATCGTCGCTAGAAATAGGTCTCTAATATCATTAGGGAGGTGTGCTAGAAATTTGGTCAAGTTTCATTGGTTGAATCAAAAGTTGGATCAAATTTCGTTTTGGTTTTGGGTGGAGTTTTCAGTACTGGACTCTACCGGTCCGACCGGCCTTTCAACGGCGGTTCGACCGCCTGTATTCGAGCCATTGGTTTGGCGGGTCGAACCGTATCCACCGGTCCGACCATTGGTTAGTTGTTTGGTCGGATCATTTGGATCACCGTCGGTCCGATCCGCTGTGGTAGCCGGTCGACCGCCCGTGTCGATGAAGAACATTGAGTTCTTTTCTCCTTTTGTGTCATGTGCTTGAGGGTTTATCAAATTCAACACAAGGCTTCCGTTGTGTGCTCACTTGAACTTCTTAGCTTCCATAGCTAAAGGAGTAAAGTTCGTGTTGGTTTTGATTTAGGTGAGAAAGTTTTGAAAGCGCCTATTCACCCCCTAGTCGCCTTTCCGGTCCTACAAGTGGTACCATGACTAGTTTACTACAATTACATGAGGGAAATGATCACAACTTTTATAAATGAAAACAACTAGTTTACTACAATTACATAAGAAATGATCACAACTTTTATAAATTAATATCTAATTGCAACACTTGCATGTTCTTTAAAAGCAGCTAGACATACTCCAGGAATAAAAATATCTTATCATTATCGAGCTCAAGATTGGTGATGTCATAATATAGATATTTGTACTAGCATTACCACACTGATATAATATTTTGCATGCTCCTTGTTTATTTATAGTTTCATTGTCAGAAATTAATATCAATAAATTTTACTCTAAAACAAAACATCAACAAACCCTGGCCTCTAACGACTCTACCACGATTCTACTATTTGGATCGTGAGTCTACCACGATTCTACCTGATTCCGATTCATGGTGCGATTTGGATCGACAGGCTGTCGTGGGTTCGTAGAATCGTAAGACTCTAAGAGTATAATCGCGATTCTAACTACCTTGGCTTGCAGCATCTCTGGAGTTAGCCAAGCAATGGTGTGGCGACACAGTTTAGCCACGCTAGTGCCCACGACGTGGCAACCGAGTTTTGTCACGGTGTCCCTCTTGGTGTGACAGGACTTAGCCCCTCGCCGCTCCCACATGCTTGCAGCACCTCTGGAGTGCGCCAAACATTGACATGGCGGTACGGTTTAGACACGCCAGCACATAAGGCATGACAAAGGAGCCCTGGCACGCCACAATGCTCGGTGTGGCTGGACTAGGCCATGCAAGTTGTCCATGCTGGCACGCAATGGAACACGACAGCTTGCGTGGCAACTTTAGCCACGCCGGGATCAACGACGTGACAGAATGATTTTACTACACCACGCATTCTGGCGTAACCAAAGAGGTGATAATTAAAAATATAGTTAAGGATAAGTTATCTTTAAAATATTTTTAAAAATAATTAAATAAAAATATATTTGCGAATTTTCAGTTGTCTGAAAAAATTTTATCTATTAGTTACCTACAATTGCACAGTACTAAGTCTAAAATTACAGTACCAAATGATATGCAATTTTAGCACAATTTTACTATAACTTTTAATTCTATTTATTTATTTATTTATTTTTGTATTTATTTTTGTGCTTGTAGGGTTCGCCTAGATTTACTTTTGTTTATTTTAGAGAATTTTTCCAATGTTAACGATATTATTCCAGGAACAAGATAACATATTATCCAATGTTATGAACAAAAATATAATCATCTATATGATTGCTTCTAGGGCATATTTTCAACAATTTGCACAAGAGGTCTCTTACAGGTTGTGTTTTCACCATTGGTTGTTGTGTTGTTAGTTAGAAGGTAAATTTGCAAGCTATTGTAGTCTTATCTACCACTGAAGTAGAATATATGGCTATTTCTGAAGCTTGTAAAGAAGCTATTTGGTAGAGATGTTTGTACACTGAGCTTTGTGGAGATAATTCTTGCACTACTATATTTTATGATAGTCAGGGTGCTATATGCCTTACAAATTATCAATTGTTCCATGAGAGAACAAAGCATATTGATGTGAGATATCACTTTATTCGAGGTGTTATTGCTCAAGGTGATGTCAAGGTGTGCAAGATAAATACTCGTGATAATCCAGCTGATATGATGACAAAGTCAGTTCCTGTTACTAAGTTTGAGCTTTGCTCAAACTTAGTTGGTGTTACAGTTTAGTCCTAGAGACTATTTGGTGCACGATGTTTTTTTATCTTATTGTAGAGTCATTTTGGTGATTCATGATTCTTCATTTTGCTACAAGAGGAAATTCGTCTCAAGGTGGAGATTGTTGCGATATGTGATCCGAATTACTAATATGGTCAAATTCAAACTTGTCATATTAGCGGATTAGTTTTCTTACTTGGACTCTAAGTCATGTTACCCCTTTATATACCTTTTATAAGCTACACGGGGAGAGTTGACGCCTCATTGTAATTCCCTTGCGATTTATAAACACTCCTCATATAGTGATCATAGCCGGTTAGCGCTCATAGTTTTTTCTCGTAAGGATTTTTCACGTAAAAATTTGTATATCCTTTTGTCCCTATTTTATCTAACAGTAGGCATGATGTTTGCATATATAGTAGAGATCGTTCATGTCTAGTTAGTTCGTTGCTACCAAGTTAGGATAAATTTCCCAGAAGGACATGGGAAACACAACTGGAACTCTGCTCGGCCGAAGACTTCGAACAAGTATTGCCTGGTTCTCGCCAAGTCGTTTCTCTCTCTTTTCCTTCTTTGTTTGCTTATCTATATCCAGCCTTCTTGTTCTCGCTTGCTTGTTGGTTCTCTTCAACTGTGTAATTCATGAGCTGTACAATACTGTCGACTGGAGCCTTAAACATAAACGGAATCTATGAGTTGAGAGCCAACTGAAGTTCTTTTCTTGTACCCCCAAAGCTGTTTGTGTTTTTTTTACCACATTCAGTTGTTTTTGGACAATTTGGTTATGGTTCAATTATGTTTGCAAGACTGATATAAAAAAACAAGGCTCGAGTTAAATAATCTTAATAAGTTTGTGTACAACTGTTTATCACAAAATAATTCAACTTGAACTGCATTGTGCATTCCTCGATTAAAAATTTAAGGCCACGCTAGGTTAATCTCCCACTTGGTGCAGTTCATCTTGTCCTATTGGTTGAACATTTGATATGGCCCATCCCTAACCAAAAGAAAGGAAAAGCAATTCAAAGAACAGTTGCTTTAATTTTTGATCAAGTTTGGCTGACTTTTGACATGGTGATATCTTGTTTGCAGTGTAGCGTCCTATACTGCAACATGAAGTTGTCCAAATCTCAATGGTTTTGAACAGTGGTGAAAACGGTCGGATACGGGTGTATATTTGCTCTTTCCGTACTCTAACCCATATTTTTACCCCGAGTCGATGCAGATACGAATACAGATTTATCGGGATGTGGACACGAGGCGGATGCGGATCAGATTCAAATCAGTCACGGATAACTTGACGGATAGTGTACACATAAAGAAAATATATATAACTTCACCAACGAAAGTGTCAAATTATACTACATATTAGAGAATTATTTATCCTACTGAACAACACAAACATAATCAAAAGTAATGCATATTATATATTAGTCAATTACTAGAAAACCATATAGGATATTGATGTTTATCGGATATCCATTTTTGTTCATTTATCATATATCCTATAAAATACAGATACGGATCGGAATACCGCTCTTCTCATATCTTAACCCATATTCTATGAGATTTTTCGGATGCGGATGCGGATGCGGATCGGATCAGGACTAAAAAAGGTACCCTGGACGGATTTTTTTCCCCTGATACGGCATAGGATTGGGCAGGAACTATCCGCCCAGTTTTCACCCATAGTTTTGAAGGGCAAAAGTATTATTAATTTTCCCATTTAAGAATACTCTGTCGATAGGTTATAACTTATGACTAGGAATTTTATAGAAAGAGTAAATTAAAATCATGACAAAAGCATCGATTCGCTAGTAGGGAGCATCTAAGTTGGACATAATGTTTTTGAAAGCCAAGACCTTCTTTTGAAAAAAAAAACTTTTTCTTAAGAAAGGGGAAGTAAGAGTGCAAGAATTACTGAATTGACCGGCCGCATTTTTGGTCTGTTTGGCCCTACATGGTGTGCTACTAGCAGGTCCAGCGTGACTGAGTGACGAACATGCAAGGCATTTGGTAAAACATTGCAGCGAGGCAATTTGATGGTATGTACAGGACCAGGAGCTCACCCTGCGACTTGTCCAGCAAGTTTTGCTACAGATATTATGATATCAAAGAGCATGATGATCTATCCACCGTCGAAACATAGCAAAACATTCCTTAGGCCTGAATTCAGGAGCAGTATGTCCAGCACCCTGTGAAGGATCATAAAGCGGAACCTTTTTCAGATTTTACAAACTAACTCCAGTTATTTAAAAGAGCGGGAGGGACGTAATTAAATAGGAACATACCTTTACAGTGGCAAATGTCAGGTTGTTGGAGTACATCCTTGTGTACCTGCGACATTAGTGATATCATATACACATGTTACCTCGCACAATGTGGTCAAGAGCTGCTAAAAACATTGCAGCGAGACAATCTGATGGGTATGTACAGACAGGAGCTAGCTCACCCTGCGACTTGTCCAGTAACATGCCAAGGCCTCCAGTCATCCACAATGGAGAAATTGAGGTGCCTGATCCATGCTTGGGTTGCCATATAAGGCACGACCATATCATGGTCACCACTAGAGAAAAGCATGAAGTTTTAAGTGCCAATGCCCATTCCTAAACCATTCAAGTCAAATGGCCATCGGCACTTCACCTTACCTGTATACCAGTGCCCGGTAGCCTCTTGTTGTCAAATTCAGATGATACGGCACTGCACTTTCGATGTCTCTGTCGTACCAGGATGCGTCATAACGTTTGCATCTTTTCCATGCGGAAATTGATCCCTGCACCACAGATTTTCTGGATTAGTTTAATTGGTGTTAGGAGGAGCAGCTAATTATAACAACAGAAGAAGAAGAAGAAGAAGAAGAAAACATAAATGTACCTTGCGAATACCAAGTGACAGTCTAACTGCATCGCTGTTTGCCCAAAGTGGTGAAAGGAGGTAACCGAAGTACTGCTAATCAAAGAAAGCTCAAATTTGACACCACAAACTTGGGAATTCGGTGTCTCCTCTTGAACAATGCACGAGTTAACTAGTTAAGATGTGGGAATAAATCTTCACATACTCTAGATCCTGAAGGAATTGTGGACACTGCTGAGGAAATCACTTCAGCACTTTCCTGAATTACAGAAAGCTCCCTTCTACCCCGAGCATCAGGTTTTGGAGAATCCAAGGGATAGTTCGCCTCTAAGATATGAAACGCATTTATATCTTTCGTGCACTGCAATGTGGGGGACACCCTTATAGTTAATTGGTATTTATGCCAGATTAAATAGCCGTATTTCATGGTGAATCTGGTAACATATCACACATAACTTTTCTGCCCTGTATAATAGTAGATGATGGACTACATACAAGTTGAAGCTTGAAAGACACTGGAAAGGGAAATTGCAAAATGTGATGTAGAAAGTAGAAGCATACCTCATCGAAAGCTTGGATGTTCTTTTGGCACTCAAAATTCTTGTTATTCAAATAGACTCCACCGCAACTTCTTTTCGCTGACTACTCAAATGAAACAAACAGATCATGAAACCAAAATATTACCGACAAGGTAAATTTAGTTCAAAAATTCCGAGTCATGCAACATAGCCAAAGAAAGTTTAAGACACATTCCGTTCTCGGAACACACAAGATGACAAGACTATGTTTGATATACACACGCTATACAAACCTATGAGTAAATTATTGGGCATAAGTTGGTTTACTAAACCATAATAATACCTTTAACCACCAGTTGGACATTGCTACCTCTACTTTGACAACTACAAAATCTAGCTTTTAGCCATTTTTAGGCTTTTATTTATTTATAGCAGATCAAACCCTATTTGGTATATTATCACTATCACGAGTTTGGGCCTGAAAAAATCAACGTATTCAATGGAAATAATATAGTTATCTCAAATTTGCTTATTTAGAACAGAGCATGCTTAATTTTCCGAACAGATATATACATGGTGGAAGAAATGCATTACAACTGCTCTAAGTAGAGATTATATAATAAAAAAGCATTAAAAAAGCTGCATTACTACCTCATATAACTCATCAGAAATAAGACCCATTCCACGAGCAAATGGAACTTTAACATTTGAGTCAAAGTTGTCATCAGTTACCGGGTTGCCGGCAATGTAACCCTGAATGAGTTATCAAGATTATGATCAATGAAGTAAGAAGTCAAATACTGGAGTATATAATCATATCATGTCCTAGGATTACCTAATCTTATGTAAGTGTAGAGTCATATGGGATTAGTTTGAGCAAAACGTCGTGGCAGCTACAAAAAAAATTATACATCGCAAAAAAAAAGAGTTGTTGTTTAAATTTTTTACTAAGGTAGATTCTAATCGTCTCATGAGCGTTGCCCAAAAGGTTGTCCAATCATCTTAAACGGCTTTTATGGCAGGGAGAAATATCATAGAAGGGGTAGTTGTTTTACATGAAACAATCCATAAGCTTCATTAAAAAAATTAGATGAAATCATTTTTAAGATTGATTTTGAAAAAACTTATGATAAGGTCAAATGGTCTTTTCTGCAGCAAACTCTTAGAATAAAGGGTTTCTCTCCAAGTTGGTGTGCTTGGATTGACAAGTTCGTTGCGGGAGGCAGTGTGGGGATTAAGATTAACGATAGCATTGGGCCTTATTTCCAAACCAAGAAAGGGCTTAGGCAAAGGGACCCTCTATCTCCAATTATTTTTAATATTGTTGCGGATATGTTAGTCATTCTTATTGGAAGGACTAAAAATGAGGGTCATGTTAGTGGGATAATACTGCATTTGGTTGATGATGGTTTTTCTATCCTTCGGTATGCTGATGATACTATTCTTTTTATGGATCATAATTTTGATCAAACAAAAAAATTGAAGCTTATTCTTTGTGTGTTTGAGCAACTTTCTGGTTTAAAGATTAATTTTCATGAAAGTGAGCTCTTTTGCTTTGGAGAAGCAAAAAAAAGTGAATCTCAATACTTAGAGATATTTGGATGTGAGAGGGGTTCTTTTCCCTTTAAATATTTGAGTATTCCTATTCATTTTAGAAAGCGGAGGAATAATGAGTGCAAGAGTTTGGAATATCGCTTCGAAAAAAGGTTGAGCAATTGGAAAGGGAAAAATTTATCAACTGGTGGTAGATTGGTTCTTATAAATTTGGTGTTGAGTAATCTTCCTATGTTTATACTTTCTTTCTTTGAAGTACCCAAAGGGGTCCTTAAAAGACTGGATTTTTTTAGGTCTAGATTTTATTGGCAGAGTGACAACCATTAAAAAAAAGTATCGGTTGGCTAAATGGAATATTCTTTGTAGACCCAAGGACCAAGGTGGCCTGGGAATTCAAAACCTTGAGATAAAAAATAAGTGTCTTTTGGATAAATGGTTGTTTACACTTTTGAATGTGGAAGGTGTTTTGCAGCAATTGCTTAAAAATAAGTATTTAAATGATAAGTATGTCTCTCAAGTTGAGAGTAAACATGGGGATTCACATTTTTTGAAGAGATTGATGAAGGTAAAGCATGATTTTATTCAACATTGTTCTTTTAATCTTGGGAATGTGAAATAAATCAGATTCTGGAAGGATATTTGGGTTAGGCATCGACTTCTTTATGAACTTTATCCAACTTTGTTTGAGGTAGTCCATAAGAAAAATGCTTCGGTTGCAGATGTGTTAGGAACTACACATTTAATATTGAGTTTTAGGAGAGCGATTATTGGACCAAATTTGATGGCTTTCAATAATCTTATGGTGAGAATAGCCAATGCTCATCTTACCATGGCCAAGAATACAATTCGATGAAATTTGCATAGGAATAGACAATTTTTCGTCAAAACTATGTATGTTGTTTTGGGTGATACCAATTGTCGTTTTCGATGTCAAAAGTTATGAAAAATTGAAGTACCACTTAAGATTAAAAAAACTGTGGTACCTTTGTAGAGGAGTTACTTTGACAAAGGATAATTTATTAAAACGACATTGGAGAGGTGACACAAATTGTTGTTTCTGTGATCAAAAGGAGACCATACAATATATTTTTTTGAATGTCACTTTGCCCGTTTTGCTTTACGCATAGTCCAAATTGCTTTTAATCTTAACAGACCTAATAATATTCGGAATATCTTTGAGAACTAGTTATTAGGTCTTAATTTGGATTTAAAAGCAACTATTTTGGTGGGGGTGGTTGCATCATGTTGGTCTATTTGGTTATGTCGTAATGATGTCATTTTCGATAAGAAAGTTATTGACCATCCTTTGCAGGTTATATTCATATGTATCTATTGGATTCACTCTTGGTCAGCTTTGAAATACCAAGGAAGAAGAGAGACATTAGTAGCTAGAAGCAAAGCATTGAAGGTCATTACATGTGAGATTTTCAACAAGAATAGGTGGAAGCTATGTAACAGGCTTCGAGATGTTTGAAACACTTTTATGTCATTGTTTATTTTCAGAAAGGATGTTTACTATTTTTATAGCTTTGTTTTGCGGTTGGTTTATGTTTTTACGGCGTTTGTTTCGCCGCTTCATTATGGTTTATAGGGCTACTATTTCGTTTGGTTAAGAATTCTTCGGTATTTGTAATAAACTTTGGGCTGTGTGTATTCTCGGATACAGAGGTCGGGAGAGGTTTTCTCTTCCATTATCTAAAAAATCACAAAAAAGAGAGTATTTAAATGAATAATTAATGAAAAGTGAATTAATAGCAAATGTTACACTACAAATCAATACTACAATTTCAACTCAGAGAGAACACCTAAAAAATTAGTTAATTTATGCAAAATTATTTAAGAACTAATGTATATGAATTCACGCAACATTTCATTTAGCACATTGCATTACTTATCATGCATAATAGTGCAGCGTGATTACACAGTGTTGTAGTAGCCCAAAAGAAATGCTGAAATAATTACGGAAAAAATATGTTAGCAGTCAATGAATTGTAACTTTTAACTACTAATCTTTATTTGAATTACGGCATCATTTTTAATTAACTACAGCACCATCCTAACACTGACGACCTTTAGGACATCCTAAATTTAGCGAAAGTCATGAGTCAATGACATCCTGTTCTTATTCAGTTTTATTTCCCAGTGGAAAATACAATCCTGTGCAATTATTCAAAGCTAAGAATGTATTCAATACCAAACAATCGAAGGAAAATGTGGATATATCTTTGTTGCATCATATGTATAATACCGACAGATAATTTGATCTGATTCCAGCTTAATGCGCATAGGTTATCTGGTTACTGTCTACTAAGGCATATAACACGCACTGACAAATTAAACCTATATCTACAGAGTAAAGGAGTATATTTTCTGTAGTCAACAAACCTTTAGATTGAAAAATGGACTGTTGCTAAATTCATTGTCTGCAAAGTTGTGTTTAGAATTACAAGTTAATGTCAATATTAACAAAGGTACCAAATTTATTATGAGGAAATGATACCTCAGACACACAGCAAAGAAGGTGGTTTTTTTTTAACAACATAGGAAACAATTACCTTTAGCGATCTCCAATGTGACAACTGGTACAATCAAGCCAGCATATGAATCACCGCCGACATAGAGAGGATTGCTCTTAAAATTTGTGTGGTTATCAAGCCACTATATGAAGAAAAGAAAAAATAAATAAATAAAGGAAACCAGTTGAGTTTGTGGGTCCTCGATTATCACTTCGTTAAAAGTCTAAAACTACATGGAAATCAATAAAAAGGAGCTACAAGAGGAATACTGTATACCTTCCTAATAAATTGAACGATCTGAGAAGCCATTTGGGTATCACTCGAATTGTATGCATCTCCCTCGCGGCAATAGGAGAACCCAGCATTGATGGGGGCGTCAACGAAGATGATATTGCTTACCTGAAACGTAATAGAAGAATGCACAATCGCACACATGAACTGAGAGAGAAAGCAAAGCTGTTGACTTGCCATACCGTAGTCCAAGAATCTGCTCTGTATACCAAAGTAGGCACAGCTGCAGAACGACTTTGCCTGTTGAAACTCAGAGGGCCTACAATTGATAGAAAAGGGGCAATTGCTTAATTGCAAATTTGTAATCAAATCAGACAAGCTTGACTGATATCTATTGACTATATCGACGGGCACTGGTCTGAGATGCCGTATGTGCCATTGGCGATATTGGAAGTCTCAAAAAAAGTGACTGTAAAACAGCTAATTGGTACCAGAATACCAGTCTAATAAGATGGAGCATCAATGGTGTTAGTTTAAAATGTTTGACCAGTTAAAAGACTATACTACCCTTTCTATCATCCCATATCATCTATAGATAAAATGAAAGACGACTCATACAATGGGTTGTCTTTAAGTTATCTATATATGACTCCACAAATTGTACGGGTAATATAGATACAACAACGAAAAAACCGTCTATAAAAACTTATTGTTGCAATATTAAAAATCTTATATGGCAAAAACTATAGACGGCTCATAGCACCCCCATTGTACATGCCCTTACGCGTCAATTGAGCCACTACCTTGTCACAGACACCGAAATGAATTTGTGTCCCTTACAAGGGTCAAACATGGACAGTACGCTATTCTGGAGTGATATTTTCGAGTATGGTTAGTCTGCAGTACGGGTGGGCTAAATTGTCGGAGCAAGATTGACATCAAGCTTCAGTGTTTTCCCCCCTAGTTAATTAGCACATACATGCGCATGAGATGAGAGCATGAGCGCACACACACCTATCTCATACAGCAGAGCTGATAGCCCCGAGCAGCCTGGGCCTCCGGTGAGCCACAGCAAGACCGGATCCTCCCCTGGGTCTCTCTCCGACTCCACAAAGTAGTAAAACATGTAGCCATCGTGTAATTCATCCACCTGGACGTACCTGCAAGTTCCAAACCATAGATCAACGCATGGCGTAGATATATGCTAGGTAGTAGGTAATTAAGCAAGATCCGATCTTTGCTTACGCTTTACGTACCCGGTCTCCAAGTAGAAAGGCAGAGGCCCCTGGAAGCCTGGGAGGTGAGTGATCACCTTGGAGGCCGCGGCGTGCCTGCTCGTCGTCGTTTGCGAGACGAAGCACAGCAGCAGCAGCAGCAGCAAGCAGCCATGGGGCACGGCGGTCTTCTTGGAGGAGGACGGAGCCATGCTATCCAAACAGAAAGAAGCTCACTTGTGACTTGTGAGGACGGGGCAACGGCCCATGTTCGTCGGAAGTCGGAACAACCAGGGCGTTACGTGTGCCCATCACTTCCTATCAACATTAGGCTACTGTTCGTAGTATTTTTGGAAACGTCAAAGAAGTCCCCATCCAGTACGAGCAGCGGATAGACGCAAGAATAAAATAGTGATGCTTGCATCTTCATAGTCTTCTTCTACCTCTTCGTCACACTCTCTCTAATAATCGATGGATGACCAATAGCTACGAGGCCTTACTTTTGTAATCTCTCATCTTCTTAATTCTTCTTCTTACGAGACCGGAAAACGATATATCCTTGTTCTCAAGTTTAGGTCAAGACGGGTGGCTTGTTTATTTGCAGTCTGCGTAGTTAAATCGCATTTGTGCTCTTCGTTTTTCTAGATTAAGCTGCATTTGTACTCTCTTTTGCCGTAGTTGCGCAACCGTATGCACTGAATTAAATACCAAGGTAGGCGAAGCTACAGTGACACGAATCACGTGTATATATATATATATACTTGCAAGAAGTAAAGAACGCGTGGATTCCACACACATCAGCATCAAAGTGAACAGCAACGATGGCCTGCCTGCCCAAAACTGAGGCATGAGGCCCAGCCAACAATCGGCGGCGGCGGCGCAGGGGCAGGGAGCGCGTCACTTCTCACGCAACCACCACCCTAGGGCACGGGGATGGAGTGTTCTTGTAGTGCTCGTGGGGATGAAGAGATCCCCAATGGAGTGAAGCTGAAGCAATAGGACGTGCGTAGTTGAAGCCTTTATTGATGATCTGCTAGCTCCTGACCTCAATCGTTTGCGAGTTTTTAGCACATTTGACTCATTTGGAACGGAATAACAAATCTAACCCTCTCGCAGACAAAATAACAAAAATAGTACCCTTATCGAATAAAAAAACAAGGCGTAATTGAAACTTGAATTCAATCCCATGTGATATAATCCAACCTCTGCGTTCGTACAGCACTCACTCGTAGATACATCAGAGATATAAACAAGGCGGGCGCGTAGTACACGACACGAGGGCACTAGAGCGACACGACGCGAGTATACTTAATTGCTTATATAAACCATGCATTCCAGACACGCCATCATCACATACACCACCATATCGCAACCTCCAGGCGGGTACCAGGATACATTCCTGACTGCACAGCAAAATTAAATTATGAAGGAATCCTTCGCACAAAGCTCGACCAGATTTTGGAGCCCCAGGTGTCCCCCGAACCGCTAGGCTGCAAGGACTATTATCACTATGAGCAGGACAACCCCGAAAATAACCAGCAACAAGCATATCTGCAACAAGAAAATTGACGGGGTAACAGGTTTGAGGAGAATGGAGATTATGAAGGATATTAACGAAGTGTGTTAAAAGGGTTCCAAAAAGTTACCAGCGAAGAATTAGACTTCTGAGTTTTAGCAGCTTTTGCAAGCTGGCCTTTTGCTTGTGTAGTCGCTGCAACAGCATTCTCAACATGGGAGTCAATGTCATCTGTGGTATATGAGGAAAAACACAATTATATAATACTGAAGGAATATGCAGTCTTGTGCAGGAACATATCGAAATGCATATTATCTCATCTATCAGCCCAAAAGGTATCACATACCAATCATTGCTCCTTGATCATGGACTAGCACAGCAAGATCTTTGAATATTTCGTTTACTTCAGTGATTTGGTGCTGAATCTCTTGTATTCCCTGGTCCCTCTCCTCGATGATGGCCTCATTGAACACAATTTCATTATCCAAAAAGACCAACTCTTGCCTACAGTTGAACAAAAATGTTTTGAAGTTAACATCTTGCTAGAGATATAGAGAACGTATAAAGAAACAAGGCTCAAATTATTGACAAGTAAATACAGGGTTTATGTGTTCTCCAAGCAACCGCTTGGAGTCAAGAAGGTATATATGTGTCTCCGAAGTTTACACCCTGAATAAAGAGCCAACAAATATATACAAAATTGTTAGTTCCACAAAACAAAACAGATACTATCAACTCACCTTCTTGATTCTAGAAGCTGTGTGCGCTGCTCAGCCAACCTATCAGCACTGTTATTCACCTCGCTTGAGTTATAGCTGCAAATAATGATCAATCCTATATTAGCCATGTGGTGGCAACAGACTGAAAGAACTTCCATAACGTTATGAGAGTACTAAAAGAAATCAATATCTAGCAACCCAACAGAACTGTTGCTATCTGGAAAAAAAACTACACTTCATGCATCAGAAATCATGGCTATATTTTCAGGTAAATGATATTAAAGAGAAATCTCATGAAAACAAATGACAAAAAACGAAAGAATGATTGAAACATATCAAAAGAGTTCATGTACCATTGAAGGGAAACAATTATAAATTACTGAAGAAGTACAAAAATGTGAAGATAAAATATTATCAGAACACCATTTTTCCTTGAAGAACCAACTAGACAAAGACTAAAGTGACAGTGGATTTATCGTGTGAAATCAAGAGACCATATCTTCTCCCCATGGGAGGATATAACAGGGTAAATAAACATCATGCTACAGTAGACCAATACAGCAATGGAAAAAAATTAGGCAGATAAGAACAAGAATAAATGTTCATCTTGTAAATGCGCACCAGACCAGCATACTTTTGATATTTAGGTTCATGCCATAGTTGGATTAGCTTTTTATTGTTCAATAGCTTTGCAAGACAATTAGTAATTGGATTAGCTTTTCGTTGCTCACTAACTTTGCAATGCAATCTATCATGCCCCAGACATATACCCAGGAGATATGAAAGGACTGAAGAAAACAGAATAAAAATATAATGAAGTGTGTGTTATGCCATTTCACAGTAGGTTGGGAAACAAAGCAGGAGGTCCTGCAAGGGCATCAAGCACGATTCACTACTATTAACTCAATTTCCAAGATCTATGAATATTCCTGTACTTGGCAGATCAAAATCTTTATTATTTCATTGATTAGACTTTTATTAGCCTAAGAGAGATATACAACAAAGATATGATAGATAAAAATAGAATTTTACAGACTATTTTAGTATTAGATCACTACAGGAACTACAGGAACTTCCTCTTTTGTTTGAAAGCAGAAAAATGCCTGGCCAAAAAAAAAACATACGGAAACAAGGCTGAACAAATGAGTACCAAATTACCTCTGTGGCAAACCCGCTTGGGAAATAAAAGGTGCATATGCAGCCTCTCTCTCTACAGCTAACCGTTGAGCTTTCTGAAATTCTTTTAGGACTGCTTGGAAATCCTTTGCTAGCTTTGCATCAGCAATCTTCTTGCTAGCCTGTAGTAGTTCAATACATGGTCATGAACACATTTCGTCAAACATCAACTACCAGCACATAAGGAACAACAAATAGTTACAAATAATAGAGGAATGAACATGGATAGCTAATATTAAGTACAACAGCAGATATGAGAAATTCAGGTGCCACATTTTATCTCACATTCATGATTCCAAGAGTTTCTTGCAAATTGTTTATCACAGTGGCAATGGGCATCAATGCTAGAAAATATTGTGACTGAAGCATGTTGAGTAATAATGAAAGAAAACATTTACTGTTATCTACTTAGGGAGCTTAACTTCCCACTACTTCAGACAAAATTAAGATTTGAACAAATGAAAATACCCTAAATCAGATTTGAACTTTCCAAGCACTATTCCTTTCTTCTGTACTTGCAAGAATGAAATAATGACTGTGTTGCAGGTTCTGGCTCAAGGCACAACATCACATGTATTGCAAAATGGCTACAATCTAGGAGAAATGGGAGGTCCTTAAATATTTATTTTACTTTATTCCTGAAGCTACAGTGTATGACTATGAAACTACATGAAGCAAATACTAAGTGATTTCCATTTCCATTATAACTTCAGCAATGGGAGAAAAGAGCACAGAAATGCTCCTAACCGTACAATATAACACAAAATACTTCAGTTAACACAGTCTCAAGTGGAATGAAGCGAGTAGTATAGATACATACGCTGACTTCAACACGGTGATCCGCCTCGCTAGCTTGTTTAAGCTTCTCTGATGTATCCTTCACTAGTTGTGTTATGTGCGCCCGTGTCTTATGTCTGCAACAACAGCAACCGATAGTTAGTCAACCCATCAAAACAATCCGAACCAAGAAGTAAAAGCTATTCTAGTCCACAGAAGAAGTTAATTAAAGCTAGGTTTAATACAAGTTCGTGACCAAGTTATACATGACAGTAAATCACGTCAATTTAAGAATAAATGACGCTAAACAATTTAATTTGTGGGCACTGGACCAAAACAAGCAGCGCATATCGCTTGATTTCCCCATCTGTATATGTAACTATGTGCAAAGGCTATCAGCCAAACATGAATCGAGGCACGGTAACACACAGGGGTCGGCTAATTGAACCCCTAAGCAATATATAGAAAAATTGGGGGAAATTAAGCCCTAAGCAACACATAAGAAGAGACATCAATTCATCGCGTGCATCCACCGCAGAAACATAACCTAAATCGGGATCGCAACCAAGGCAAAATTCTCGACTAACTGAGCACACGCGTCCAAAATCGGAGCAGCAGAATTCAAACCGGGATCGAAAAATCCCTCGCCCAATCGAGGGAATCAAAATCGGTAGACGCCGGGGGCGGGATAAACGGTAACGCACATCCTGTCGCGGAGGTCGGGGGTGTCCTTGGGCGTGCCAAGCGTGTTGACGAGGCGCTGGTAGGTGGCCACCGCCGTGTTGATCTGGAACACGCCCGACGCCACGGCCTGCGACGCGCCCCCGCCCGCGCCTCCCCCCGCCGCCCGCCCGTTCCTCTGCCCGCGGACGTGGCCGGCCTCCAGGTCCTGGAAGCTCATCCTCCGCCCGATCGATCGGCGCCCGAGAGGGACAGAGGCTCGGAAACTCCGGAGGTAAGAGTCGAATCGGGTGTCGCGGCCGGCCGAAAGGGGAATTGGGGCTCGCGTCCCGGCTCTCGCGGAGTTTATAATTTGGGTGGGGATTCCGGAACTCGCTCCAGGGAAACAACAAAATTATCGCGTGCTCGCTCGCTGCCGCTGCCGCTGCCTCGCTCGCGACGATGCTAATTATGTTGGTGTTGGTGTTGGTGTTGGGCCGGGTCTGGTCGGGCTTGGCTTGCGCTGTTTTCTCGTCGGTGCGCGTTTGGGAGTTGCGCCGCGTGAGTCACACTGCCACGCACGCCGGCGAGAGCAAAAATACACGGGTCGCGGTGAATCAATTAAGTAGAGGTGGCCAGAGTGGCGTGCCGGCCTCGCCAAATGAGTCACGGCACTGATGATCATGTCACACGGTTTATACTGTTTATAGATCAAATCGGTATAACTCGTTTAGTCCGCATGTGGAGAGTCAAGGGAGCTGAGGAGGAGACCAGCACGGAGAAAGGAGACAGGGCGGTGAAGGGTGCACGGACGGCGAGGCCGCCGCGCATGGGCAGCGAATGGTGCACAAGCGGTGAAGGGGCGCACTGCACACAGGCACGGTAGTGAGGAGGGTGGGGCGGCGAGGGTGCGGCAGGCGGGTGCCACTGCGGTGTCGGGTTGGAGGTAGGGATGGGGAGCCGGGGAAGGGAGGTGATGAGGGTGTGGCGGCTGGTGGCCTGGCGGTCGCGCGACACGGTACAGCTCTGGTGAAATTATGTCCGTTGGGGCTGTTTTCGTGCAGTAGGTCGTGCCCAGCACGGCACATTAGGGTGTTTAGCCCTAACGTCCGATTTTTTTAATAAAAAAATTGATCGTTTTTTTACTGTTTAGGGTTTTAAAATAGCAAATTTAATTATAAATTTTTCAAAAAAAAATTCTATAAGTAGTCATCACACTCATCTCATTCAGTACCACTCCATTCCTCAATCCCCTGTTTTTTTTAATAAAAAATCGGGCCTAACAGGCAAGTGGACTAAAATCGGCCCTCAGACCGGCATGACACGACAGGCCTTCGGGCTGTTCCTGGGCCACATCCCCGGCACATGGATCAGCACAGCACGCCCATCTATTTCGCAAGCTAGGATGAGTCAGACCGGCTTTGTGCTGATGCCATGTCAGACTGGCTGTCCATTTGCCACCACTACAATTACTATGATTAAGTCACGGTCTAGTGTTGAAAATTAATTATAACTTTTTTCCGCTGTCCTTAGCTAGCCACTTCGTTGATCTCTCTTGGTTGGAGTTGTTCTGTATCCAAGCCTTTTTTATTCTTTAATCTTTTTTAAAAAATATTTTAAATATAGTACATTCATAATTTTATTTCTAATTCTAACCTGTTTGGTCATACCACAACACATGATGTGGCAAAAATATGTTGTCACACCACATACCTGGACGTGGCAAACGAGTGTTGCCATACTACTCTTCTTGGTATGACAGGACTTAGCCCAAAAACGGACGCATCCAAGGGGATCGGTGGCGTGACAGCACAAATTAGTCACGTCAGGCGTGACAGCGCAGTTTGATTATACTACATGTAATAGCGTGACTAAAGGGGGTCATAAGTGAAAATAAAATTAGCAAAACACTATCTTTAAAATAATTTTTAAAAATAAAAATGTTATGTGTATCCTCACCTCTCTCCTCTTGTATTTTACTTTCCTTTCTTTAAATGAAAATGACTGAGGTCTTGTCTAAAAAATATAACTATTTTCAAGGGAACCTACCACCGGTACCATTTTCCTTTTTAGTTGGGATGAGCGGCTGCTAGGAATTGGAATTGCTGTTAGTCTTGCTTGGCTTGATTAAGAAACGAGCAATTTGATTGGTGAGATAAGCGCAAGTGGTAGGAGTGATTACCAATCCATTGGTGGGAGAGACGGCAACGGCAACGTAGGGGCGAAGAAATTTAGGATGGGGAGCTTGGAATGATTCTTCTCCTGTTCGAGTTCAAACTCTGAACGGCACGGCAGCCAGCCAGCCAGCAAGTGTTTTTATATAATAAAAAAAGTCTGATTAAGTTTGTTGTGCTGGTCATCTTCCTATCTATTTTTAATACAGAATTTCTGCAAAAAATTATTAATTAACTTTTTTAAAATTTTTATTTTAAAACTAACTTCCGCGAACTTTATTTCCAATTCTGACTTTTTTGATCACACCACCATCCGTGACGTGACAAAATAATATTATCACATCATAGAATAAATCTATTAAAATAACACTTTTTGCCACGCCACTGATGATGATGTGACAAAAACACTGTCATGCCACGGGTAATAATGTGATAAAAATTTATCTAAATACGGACTGACGTCACAGTTATAGTACAACCTTGATATTCTCAATTTTCTCTTTACGCTCGCTGACGGTATATATAATATGGACGGCACACGTGTTGTTCCATCAATAAAATATATGAATATGTTCAGAGACAAATATATGGTGTCCGCCTGCTTTGAGTTCGTTTTGTATTCTCTTCTATTTTTTAATAGAATAAACCAGAGCTCTTGGCCTTGAATTTGGATCTTCTGCTCCAGTGTCTTCCGCGGTTCGACGACACCCAGCATGGACTCATGATGGGCAGCCGGTGGCTGGACCACGTGTCAAGTTTTTACTTCTCAAGTGCAGATGTGCCTTTTTTTTTCCTTCTTATTTTAGTTCTCGTATTAATTACATGCATGCAGTTTTTTCTCCTTCTTTAAGACCCTCCTGAAAGACACTTACCAGCTATTATGATGCTGTGGCATGTGTGCAAAACGTAAGTGCGTCAGATAGGTACTCCGCTTTTTTTCCTGGAAAACTACTATGCCAATTATGAAGTTGGTAAAGTCGATCGATCGGGATGTCAAAGGATTGATGTAAGTAAGACCACTTCTCTGATCTGTTTCTTTCTCTATCTTGTTTCTCAACCAGATTCGTGTAATAAATTAAAGGAAAATGTAACCCTTGGCCAAAAAAACCAACCTTTTGACACTATATTGCAAAATCAGTATACTAAATCTCAAACGGGTGTTTTGATCGGTAGTTTTGCTTACATAGCAGTGGTTTCGCGCACAGGGGCGGCTGAGTTGGCTCGTTGTACTACTATAGCCCACGTGTCATGGAGATATCACTTAAATCAAATTTCAGTTAGATTTTCTAATCTCTGGTCCAATTGTTATTGCTGCAGTGCCTCCTTCCCCATGTCCACATAAGGGGAGAGAGAGAGGAATAGCGGAGACACCATTACCAGCCTTGGACGAGCTTGGCGCCAGTGATCAGGACTTCTTCGGCGGCCAGATAATTTGTAGAATGGGATGATCCGACCACATAGATACTACTCCGGTGGGAAGAGAGAGAACCGACATTCGAGGACAGTGTTGCTACTGGAACCGGCCGCCTCCCCACTTCTCCCCCCGACACCGGAGGCGCTGGCGCTGCATAGTACCTTAAGGGAGGAGAAAGAGAGGCAGATGATGCGTAGTACTTCGAGGGAGATGACATTGAGGAAGTAGTCGATGGTGGCCAGAAGTGACGAAGTGCTCGAGGTCACCAGAGATTAGAAAGAGCTAGTCACCGGAGGTGAAGACAACACACAGATCTGGTGACCCTGCACTCGAGGCTAGCAGTGACAAGGAAGTACTCGCTGGTTGGGGACAAAGTGGTGGCGGTGGTGGAGCACTCGAGGTAGCAGTGGAGGATTACTCCAAGTGGCGGCATAGTACTCTAGGCGGCATCGGCAGAGTACTGCTCCCCCCTCTCGGTGATGGACGAGGATCACTCCTTGCGACGGAGTACTACCCTTGGTCGTCGGATCCGGCCGCCGTTGGGGAGGGAGACGGATCCAGTTATCCCTCGTCGCACCGCTGGGTCGCAACTGGATCCAACTATCATCTCTCGCGCATCGCGCCGTTGCTTTATGTGAGGAAGACGGTTGTTCCTTGCTGCCCTGTCGCCGGATCCAAATCCAGCCTCCCCTCCACCGCCGGACCACAACTGGATCTGGCCATTGTCACTCGTGTGTCGTCGCCGGAGGTGAGGAAGACGGTCGGATCCGCCCTGGCGTCGTTCGCGTGCTGCGCCACCACCCTCCGGCAGCGGCCAATGCGGTGGTGGCCTGGACGTTCTTGGGCGCAGGTGAGGCAGCGCGCGGGAGGATGCCCATGAGGTCGGGAAGTTGAGGCACCATGGCTGTGTGCAGTGGGTGCATGAGGATGAGGAGTATGGATTGGCTGACATGTGGGACCAACTAGGTTAAGGGATTTTATATCCGATTTAATTAGTAATCGCCACATCATCCTCCAATATGGCACAAGCGCCACGTTAGTCGACACGGTGGCAAAACCGCCTCTGAAACCATCTGGGGTGGGAGGGTTAAGTGCACTGGTTTTGTATCGTGAGTGTGTTAAAGGGTCGGTAGGTGGTTAAGTGTCCGGACAACGATACTTTAGGAGTCAAATGGATATTTTCCTAAATTAAATTCAATCATGTTATGAATCTCGTGGGTTAGTTCGTAGCTTGATATCGTTTGACTTAGATCTATTTATGGGTAGCCTAGCTCGATTTCCTAAGCTTGGGTCCGAAGTCGGGGTGGGCTCGGACCCAACAATAGCAATACAAAATAATAAATAATGATTTTTAATTATTGAAATGATTTAATTATTAATATTTATTTTCAAAATATATTTTTAAATGGGAAAAGCTGGATAGACTCACCAACTCTGGCCGGTCAGAAGGTACCTAGTGCACTCGACCAAGTCTCGTTGAAATTGAAGTAGCCATTAGGTATGGCGGGAAAGAAGTCACCGTTCATGCACACACGTATGCACCGTGGAAAAAAATCAACGTTTGTCGACTTCTTGGAAATATTTTGAGGAAGCATGTGAGCTCTAGCCCTTTTTTTAATTAAAAAAAATCTATCGCTGAACAGACTGAGCTCTGCATTCAACATGTCCAGGTTGACCTTTATTAGTGTAAAACCGAGACTAAAACAGGATCTAATGACATTAACCCTAGATCAGACTTTGAACACCATAACAAAACTTAGATGCGGAAGCTTGAGCTATACCTGAAGATGTCGATGCCATCGGATCTTAGGGCGTAGAAGGTGACGGCGATAAGTCGGCCTGAGGAAAAACGTGATGTCGGAGTTGCGGCGGTGATTCAGTAGCCGTCGGTCCGGCCTTCGTTCACCTCAGCGTTCGTTATAGATCGGACTTGTGCGGGATCCTTTTGGGTTTGAACAACTGCCGTAGCAAACCCCGATCTATCCTCTGCTTTATGTAGCGCCGAGATGACCGGACCGAAACCAAAAATCTAGCGCTTGGAACCGCCCCGATCGTATGCGCAGAGGTGGGCTTTTGCCCAGAAGACTCGGTCTCTACTGTTAGCCGAGATCAATCCAACATTCTCCCTTTGATCGAAGGCTAACAACATAAGCCCATTCTCAATAAAATAGCATACCAAGGTAATGTGTCGCATGACCAATAAAATGTCATACGACCTCGGTACCTATAATGTACTATCTCATCTTTGAAATGGATATTCATTATACTTAATGGGAGTTGGTTCGTTTTAAGGTCCTTTTATCCGTAATCGAGGCTTTCCAATAAACCCATGCCAAGCAACATGATCACGAAATATATTGGGTGGTAAGCCTTTAGTAAGCGGATCCGCAAGCATTGACTTAGTACTAATATGCTTGATACTAATGGTTTGATCCTCGGATTCTATCTTTCACAACATGATACTTAATGTCAATGTGTTTGGCAAAGACCACTTGACTTGTTGTTACTCGCATAAAAGATCGGGTTCGTTATCGCGAGATAAGGTGAGTGGTTTAGAAATGTCACAACCACTCTAAGGCCTTAATAAAATTCTTAAGCCATACAAATTTCGCCCAAGAGCCTCATAACATGCCACAAACTCACTTGCATCGTTGAAGATGCCGTAAGGGTTTGTTTGGAGCTTTTCCACGAGATAGCTCCTCCAATGAGTGTGAAGATATAACTCGACGTGGATTTCTTAGTATCAACACATCCCGCAAAATCAATCAATAACCAACAACTTCAAGGTTATCAAGATGCTTATATGTGAGCATGAGATGCTTAGTAGCTTGCATATAACGCAAGACTTTCTTAACGGCTTTCCAGTGGTCCGGTCTGGATTTGACCGATATCCGCCAAGCATTCCTTACATAAAGCTAAGTCGTATGTGCTTACTTGAGCATACATAATGCTTCCGACAACTGAAGCGTAAGGAACTGTCTTCATCTGATCAGTTTCATATTGGTTCCTTGGACATTGAAATGTCCCAAACTTATCGCCCTTAACGATAGGAGCAGGTGAGCCAGAGCATTTATGCATATTGTATCTCTTTAGTACTCTGTCAACGTATGCTTTTTGAGATAAACTTAATACTCCTTTGGACCTGTCCCGGTGAATTTCAATGCCAAGAACGTAAGAGGCATCACCGAGATCCTTCATATCAAAATTGGATGAGAGAAATCTCTTGGTCTCAAACAGCATATCCTTATCGCTGCTAGCCAATAAGATATCATCCACATAAAGCACTAAGATGGTGAATTTACTCCCCTTGAACTTAACATATATGCAGTTATCAACTTCATTTTCCTTAAATCCAAAATTCCTTATAACTTTATCAAATTTGAGGTACCACTGCCTTGATGCTTGTTTTAAGCCATAAATAGATTTCTTAAGTCGACATCCCATATGCTCCTTGCCTTCCACGACAAAACCTTCCGGTTGAGTCATGTAAACATTTTCTTGCAAATCGCCATTAAGAAATGCCGTCTTAACATCCATCTGATGTAGCTCTAAATCATAATGAGCTACAAGTGCCATAACGATTCGAACGAATCCTTAGTTGAGACAGAGAAAAAGTGTCATTATAATCAATCCTCTCTTTGTGAGAAGCCTTTTGCTACGAGTCTTGCTTTGAACCTTCGATATTTCCCTTAGAGTCATGCTTGGTTTTGTAGACCCATTTACGACCTCTCTGCTTTGACTCACAGAATTTCTACTAAGTCCCATACATCATTAGTGCTCATAGACTTTAGTTCATCCTTCATGGCTTCAAACCATTTAGGAGAATATTCACTCATTATTGCTTCCTTATAAGAGGTGGGATCATCTACCTTCCTATATCATTAATATCCTCATTCATGTAAACAACATAATCATTTGGGATGGCGATCTTCTCTCCCATTGTGATCTTCTAATAGGTTCAAAGAACTATTGCAGGAGGTCACGAGGCGTAGGAGACTACGAGGCTCATCATTAGGTATGACATTAGGAATTTCAGACCCCAACAAAGGGTGCATCAACAAGATTTGGTATCGGAGGTGCAACCACCAAGTGCAGAATAAAAATCTGCAGGATAAGCGGTGAAGGAACGTAAACCCGCTTCTCTTCAAGATCAATTTTCCTAGGCTCCGTGTCCTCATTATTTTCTAAGAACACAAAGATGTCTTGTTTCTACAAACTTAGTTGTTCTATCAGACAATAAAATCGATACCCTTTAGATCTTTCAGATATCCTATAAAATGGCAACTTCTTGTCTTAGGGTCTAATTTTCCAATATGTGGATTAAATATCTTAGCTTCAGCACAACAACCCCATATTCTTAAATATTTCAAACTCGGTTTTCTCCCAGTCCATAATTCATAAGGTGTCTTTGGTACTGATTTCGGGAACCCTATTAAGAATATGTGTCATTGCCTTTAGTGCCTCTATCCATAAACTGTGTGATAAACTAGAGTAGCTAAGCATGCTCCGTACCATATCCATAAGTGTACGGTTGCGCTCTCTCACTACCCCATTTTGCCGAGGTTCACCGTGTAGAATATTGGGCAACAATGCCATTTTCTGAAGGAACTTAGCGAAAGGGCGAGAATTTGGCCATAAGGGCATGTCTCCCATAATATTCTCCCCACGGTCCGATCTTACCACTTTGATTCTTAGGTTGTGCTGATTTTCAACTTCAAATTAAATATCTTAAATTTATCAAGTGACTCGGATCGGTCCTTAATGGGAAAAATATAACCATAACGGAGAAATCATCGATGAATGTAATGAAAGAATCAAAACCATCCACCGATGTCACAGAAAAGGACCACAAATATCGTATGAATTAACTCTAATAGTCCCGAGTGCGAGTTGCTCCTTCTTTATTTTCTTTACGTATTTTCCTTTAATGCAATCAATGCAATGGTCCGAGTCGAGAAATCTAATGGTTGGAGAATCTCTTCCTTAATGAGACGCTCCATTCTCCCTTTGAAATGTGGCCTAAACGAGCGATTACCACACAGTTTGAAGAAGTCTCATTATACTTTTACGCATAGTATCACACACATTCAAAGAAAACGGTGATTCATTAAGGAAAGCATATAAAGCTTGTCTTGTCTAACAAAGAAGACCAACATTATTTGAATTAAATGTGATAACACACTTATTGTTACCAAAATTACATTTGAATCCATCATCGTCCAATAAAGATATCAAATTAAATTCCTCCTAATGGAAGGAACAAAACTACATTATTAAGACGAAGTGTGAAGCCGCTATCTAAAACTAAGGAAACAGAACCAACCGATTCCACTTGGCTTCTTTTCCATCCGCGACTCTAAGACTTCGCCCCCTTTCTTAGTGTTCTCACAGTATGGAATCCTCAGAAAGAGTTGGTAACGTGCACAGCTTGCACCGAGTCAATCCACCAAGATTTAAGGGAAAAATTAGTATAAAGGGTTTCATCAACAAAAGTTATAGAATCATTACCCTTCTTGGCGAGCCACTTTAGGAAACCAACACAATCTTTCCGAAATGTCCTGCTCCTTGCGTAGTGACACGCATTCCCACTTGGTGCTTTAGCAGAAGCAACATTGGGCTTAGGTGTAGTTTGCACCTTAGGCCCCGATTTATCCGAATTAGGAGAGTAGTAGTGCCTTTTCTTGGATTTGAAGTCCCCGAGAACTTCCTTTGCTAGGACCGCCAACTTGATTCACTAAATCTTTCTTTTCGCCCTAATCCTTTCTTCCTCCACGACACACATGGCGATAAGATCGCTCATGCTCCATTTATCTTCTCGAGTATTATAGTTTATCTTAAAAGCAGTGTATTCGTAAGGAAGAGAAGTCATTATGAAGTGAACTAGGAAACCATCGATATTTCCATGTCCATGCCCTTGAGTTTTCCACCATATCGGTCATCATCATGATGTGCTCTCTTATACTTCTTTGGACCGTCATACTTAGTGGATAGAAGCCTCGGATTAATGTAATCGCATAAACCTTAGTGGAGCCTTTGAATTTCTCCTCTCTCAAGCCGATACTCCTTAGCATTTTCGAACCGGGATTGCTCCCGATTCGATCGAGATAGAAGTCTTCATAATCATTAGTGATAGACGGTTAGACCGCTCCCATTTTTCAAAGATTATTATCATATATTTTCTTTTTCTCATCGTAATCGCCCTCACCAATGGTGGGAGAAATGGGAGCATAACACTCTTAATGCATAATCAAGATCTAATACTCCAAGGACAATCAAATTCTTTCTTTCCAAGCGGGAAGTTGTTCTCGTAAGTCGCTCAATGTTGTCAATTGTAGCGGCAACATTTGAAGCATTCATGGTGAACATTAAAATATAGGGAAAAATTAGAGATGACATAAAAGTATTGCATGCAATTAACCCTACGTTGGTCCGATTAATAACATGCAAAGATTACAGCTTCTAGTTTATATCACCGCTAAGGCGTAAATAAAAAGAACTATAACAATTAATGTGGCGACACACGATTACAAACAACGTTGGTCAGTATGTAATCATGTGTATACATAATGCCAAAATAAATCATAAAATTCTCTAATTAAAATATCTCGTTGGTTTAATTTTAATCGAGATAATTATCACATCACATGAGAGATTAACATTAATCAAAAACATGCACAAGATTAAATAAAATAACCACAAATCCATATCAAATTTGATCAATTATCATTGATAAAACAAAGGCACAATAAATAAATAAATAAATAAAAACATAAAACTTAATCATAAAAACTCCTTTTAAGAAAAGAAAAACTATCAGGCATCGATGCACAATACCGCTCGACTGCGTCCGGCCCACGCCGATTCGCCCACGCTACGACCGCCCAAGAAAACTATCAAGAGTAAACGAATCGGGAGCGACGCACGTGAACCGTCGGATCAAATTGAACGGCGGACACGGCCGAACGGTCAGATCAAGACAAATCGAACGAGCGTGAGCGGTTGGATTGAATCGAACTACCGAGAGCAAAACCGCGAGGTATAAAACCAAACGATCGGCGCAAACCCTAAACCTAATCCATTCGATCGCTCCTTCCAAAACTCCGCGGTGCGGCCGCGCGACGCGCACGCGAGGGCGGCGGCGGCCTCAACTCCGTCGGCAATGAAGCGAGGAGCGGCGCATGATGAAGCGATGGCACCCCGCAGCCTCCTCGCCCGGCGTGCGGAGGTCGCGCACAGCTGCCGTCGAGTAGAGCTTCGGTGGTGCCCGAAAACGGAGAAGAACCGGCGTTCTTCAAACGTGAGTATCCGCCGCCCCTTTGTTTCCAGATCTGATGGTCTTTAGGGTTCCGATCTGAGTTTGAGGAGTTGGGGTCGTGTTTCGTTAGGGTTTCACTAAGGGTTTAAAAATTCCCCTCCTTCTACTTGCTAATCTGAGTCGCCGAGACTTAGATCCGGCGGGTAAACAAACAACAGGGGTTTAATCGGGTTCAAGAAAAATCTAGGGATGGCTCTGATACCAAATATTAGTGTAAAACCGAGACTAAAACAGGATCTAATGACATTAACCCTAGATCAGACTTTGAACACCATAACAAAACTTAGATCACGGAAGCTTGAGCTATACTGAAGATGTCGATGCCATCGGATCTTAGGGCGTAGAAGGTGACGGCGATAAGTCGGCCTGAGGAAAAACGTGATGTCGGAGTTGCGGCGGTGATTCAGTAGCCGTCGGTCCGGCCTTCGTTCACCTCAGCGTTCGTTATAGATCGGACTTGTGCGGGATCCTTTTGGGTTTGAACAACTGCCGTAGCAAACCCTGATCTATCCCCTGTTTTATGTAGCGCTGAGATGACCGGGACCGAAACCAAAAATCTAGCAGTTGGAACCGCCCCCGATCAGGGCGCAGAGGTGGGCTTTTGCCCGTAAGACTCGGTCTCGGCTGTTAGCCGAGATCAATCCAACAACCTTGTCTCCTAGTATACGAACTCTGTCTATACACTAAACCACCATCTTTATAGAACGATCAACCGTCTGTACAAAATGGATTATGGATTAAACATGCTAGAGCAATTTTAATTCAGGAATAAAAGGTTATATATGTTTGTTCATGAAAGCGTTGAACATCCATTGTAAAAAGATTACGAGATTCGCCCTAAAATATCACTTAAAACAAGAACAGAGGCACTAACACCTATCTTCGCAAGAGAGAGAGAGAGAGAGAGAGTGTGTGAGTGTGTGTACCAACGAAGTAATACTGCATCTTCCCCATTTTTCAAGTTAGCTTTAGTAGTGCCTGGGATGGGACATACTTGGGCCAGATTTGGGCTTGGCTCGGGCCAGATTTATATCCCGAACAGTCTGCGCTGGGGTGAAACGACTTCAGTTTGATTCCGTGTGATTGCATGCAAACTCCTCTATCTGCTGATTTCCTTTCTTCTTCCGCACATGATCTTTCGATTGTGGCCCACCTGGCAGCATCCAACCAGCAAACATGGATGCGGCAAGTAGGGATTCCCTTTGTGCATAATCCCATGGCAATTAGCAGTAGGAACACGGAAAGACCCCACTTGCTAGTTGGCATGGATCCATTCGTGTTTATGCACACGCGAGTATCTCTATCTTTCTTCCCCATTATAAGCATACGCACGCACATACCATCTTGCATGCACACCTGAGTGCGCCCCACTAACACACATCTAAAAATACCGATGATAGGGATACATTCGCAACCTTACAAAATTTCTACTAAAAAGCTCACATACGCATAGATTTTGTTACATGATATAGTACACCTACAACCCCTTCACCCACGCACGATTCAGCCATCCCCGCCCTCTCCCTTGGTTAAGAGAGAGATGCGAGGTGTGGCAGGACTCATTTACAGGGATGTGTACATGTACACAATACGCCATAGACCACATATCCCTACCGTGTGACTTTATGTGAACCCACTGACCTCAAAGTGTTCCATGACATATGGACGACCAGAGGCAGCAAACTGCAAACTTACCACTAGTACCAAACCGCAATCCCAAGCTCCACGCGTCCAGCACTAAAGTACCTGCACTCACCGTCTAAGGTGCAGACAGAGCGGATAATTCCCGACCGAAAGCTTGCAGAGTGAATACGAGATGGAGAAATAAGCATCCGGCACTATCCGTGTCCGACTTCGACTCAGGGGAAAATATGAAATAAGATACATGATGAGTGATATGAAAGACGCCGTTGCCAATAGAGTCAATCTTGCTTTGGCAAAACTGAAGGCTTCCAACTCCTCCGTTTATCTCTAAGTGTTGAAGAAGACTTCAACTGTTCAGAAAATGAAGCAGCCAAGTTGATAGAGAAGATTTTGCCTCTTGTAAATAAGGTTGCCGAGGATATACAGGTCGGATCTCCGTCGCGTAGCGACCAGTTCAACAACCACGAGAAGGGGGTGTTTGTAATTGTTTGATTGTGAATGTAAAAAACTTAACTTTTTATCATCAGTAAAGTCTTAATTTTATCTTTTCGCTGCTCATATATTTTCTAGCCTTCGATTGCTTGTATTAGTAGAAGAACTTTACTGAAGAAGCAATAGACCAAGAATGATAGTAAAAACTAAGACCATAATACAAAGTATGTACTCATTATGTTGCTAAAAAGATCTAAGTAACACTAGGAAATCAACTTGGTCGAAACCAGTGTGTGATTTCGACTAGCTAGAGATCTATTTCCATAATAAAAATATTGTATAGTACACTTCATGGTCAGAAGATGTTGCAAGACTTATTTTAATGATAAAGAACCATGCGGAAATTTATGCATAAATGATAAGTGGTCTTATTTATACACATTATCCAAAACTGGTCATAAAGATTGTTTAAGATAAAAAGACGTAATAGGCACTTCCCAAAACATGCTCATGCTCAAGTCCAACTGGCAGCGAGGATCGTAAGAAAAAGGCTGTCGCTAGGAAACTCCTTCTAGTGGGCAGGACCACGTGGAGAGAGGATAGATTTCGACTAGGAGGTTTTCCGTGTCCCTGCCAGTAGCCAAACAAGAGTAGAACAGAATATTGAAATGTAGAAAGATAGTCTTCAAATTCTGAAGTATGTAAATAACCATAGCATGTTGTCTATGTTATGCTCTCTTACTTATTTCTTTTAAGAAAAGAGTGTATAGTTGCACGTGAGAACCATAACTAGGATGGTCACGATTAGGACCCTTATGGCTTGTGACGATCATGTCGAGGCCAAAAAGTAAAAAGAGATCTAGTTGGAAGGATACCAGAATTGTGGATATCATGGGGATATGCTCATGATCTTAGGATGATGTGACAATTGGCAATGGCGTTGAAGGTTTGTCAAAACACTCGTTTTCGGCAATGTTGCCATGCGGTCAGGTCTCAGGCGGTCTGACCGACCATGGTGGCGGTCTGACCGGCCGTTGGTCGGCAATCAGACCGGCCATGATTTTTCTGTGAGGTTGAGTCTGGGCCAAAAATAGAGGGTGTAGGCAAGAGAGGAGGTTCTACTACAATTGGTATCATATTTTTTGGAGTCTCCAGGCAAAAGTTCTATTGGTTTGAAAATTCCAATAGGTTTCGGATTTTCAGGGAGGAAATTTGGCTAAGTCCCAGCTGGGCGGTCAGACCGGCCAATAGGTGGCGATCAGACCGGCCATGGTGGCGGTCTGACCATTGTTGGCTTGTTTCGTCGTCCTTCGTGGCGGCGATGTTTGGTTGTTAGGTCAAAGTCATGAGTTTTAATGCATATGTGTTGCATGATGCATGTTTTGACTAACGTGGGTCAAGTTACGAAGAACTTGTTCTCGATTCGATTTGCTTGTCTATTGTTGTGCAGGTTGCTTGGTGATCAACGACGGTCAACGGCGAGGATGATTGGGACTAGGCTTGGAGAGCTGAGGTCCAGAATGATCGACGATGCCGGGTGAGGTCAATGAACTCATGCGTGATGCAGAATGGACAAAGGTGATCGAACGGACAGTTCAGTGCGACTGGTTTGATCAAGCGGCTCGGGGGGTCGGTGCAAGTGCCATGGTGGTTTCGGTGGGAGCCGGTTGGGAGAGACTTGCCGACATGATGAGAGTCGTTGATCAACCTACACGTGGCGGAGCATGGAACTGCTTCCCGAAGATTTGACTCGGTCTTCGGAGAAGGATCGAGAAGGGGTATTTTGGTAATATCACTAAAATACAGCCTTGTTTGCTTTTTGCTAAACCGCGGCGCAAGACGACGCAAGGAGAAGCGGTTTAGGTCAAGAGAAGATGAAGATGATGCTTTAAAATGCGTGCGTGAGTTAAATCCATTTGTGTGTGGGTTTAACGGGTGCCCAATAGGAACTCTTCTAGAAGGTTAGCCTCCACTATAAATATAGGAGGGTGATGTGCACCTCCTCTAATCCTTTTGCTTATTTGAAACCCTAGTTTTGTCTTTTTTAGATTAGGGAGTGGAGAGGTTAGGATTATTGAAGAGAAGATTGATTGTGTGCTCATGTATTGAGTTTTGTCCACCATATTGGAGTGGCTGTAAACCAGCAACAATCACAAATCAATCTATGCAAGTTTTCTTGAGATGAGTCTCTTTTCGTTCTTACTCTCTATTTTGTGATTTTGGGGCTTTTCTTGATTCATAAGTTTTCTGTTGGTTTCTGCCCCCAATCTTGCTTGCTGTGACATGTAGGATATCATCTAGGATCATCTTGATCATCTCTAACCCACGAGCAAGATTTTGGATCTAGTTTTCGTTTTAACTCAGTTTTGAACCATCCTCCTCTCAAACGGAAAAATGTCGTGACTTTTCCAAGGATCTTCACGATCTTCGATTGGAATAGGTTCCTGACATCCTAGAGAAGGTGTGTTCCAAGTTTCATCGAGTTTGGAGTTGTAGATCAAAAGTTAGACTTATTTGCAACTTCATTTTTTCGGCTGATTTCACTGTTCATCAGGCTGGAGGTCAGACTGCCATTAACATAGAGGTCAGACCACCCATGGACCGGTCAGACCGCCCAACACTTGAAAATTGAGTTTTGGTTGATTTTAGGTGTTTTGCTTCGGGGGTTTGATTGGATTCAATACAAGTATTCCGATGTGTTTGTATATCGATATTCATAGCTTTTATAGCTATTGGAGTGAAAATTGTATTGAATCCGATCTTGGTTGAAAAAAAGATCATGCTCCTATTCACCCTCCCTTTAGTCACCGTTTCGGTCCAACAAGAATAAAATAGATCTTTTTTCGACAAGTTAAATAACAGTGGTATGTGACCAGATAATGGATGACAAATATATAAACTACATCACTCATCGGAAAAAAGAAATGAATATGTATTGAAATTGAAATAATGTAAAAAAATTATACAAAGAACCTACATAATTGATCAATGTTTCAAGAATTTGACAAAACATGTCCGTCTGACATTGCTTGTCGTACTGAGCCAAGTCGAGTGACTTCGATCACTGTGTAAGAACCTTTCCATTTGGGAGAAAGTTTATTGCAATTGGCCTAACTCTAAATTTTTCTTAGAATCAGATCACCTACAGCTAGGCTGTGAGGTTGCACCTTACGACTGTGGTACATTCGCATGGCTTGTTGGTAGACCGCCGATCGCATGAGAGCTTGGTTTCGTCGTTCTTAAAGGAAATTGATGTCGTCGAGTCTTCGTTGTTCTTGATTGTTTTCGTTAAAACAATCAGTTCGAGCAGAACCAATTTTCAGTTCCGAAGGAAGCATGGCTTCAACACCGTAAACTAAAAAGGGACGTTTCACCGATCACACGACTGGTCGTGGTTCGAAAGATCCATAATACAGAAGGAAGTTCATGAACCCAAGCCCCTGGCCGTTTTTTTATCTGGTCAAAACCGGCGTTTGACTCCTGCATTAGTATACCATTAGCTTGCTCAACTGCTTCGTTGCTCTGTGAATGAGCGACAGAAGCGAAATTTATTTTGATACCTAGATCTTCGCATAATTTCTAGAAATTTCCACTAGAAAACTTAGTACCATTATCCGTGATTATATGACTGGGTATACCAAATTGCGTGATCACGTTTTTTGTGAGGAAACTCTTAGCACCTCAGTTGTTGTTTTAATAATTGGCTCGACTTCTATCCATTTTGTAAATGTGTCAATCATGACGAAAAGGAATTCGAAGCCCCGAGCGCCCTTGGAAAAGGTCCCAGAATGTCTAGTCCTTATGTCGCAAAAGACCAAGAAAGATGAATTGTTTACAAATCTTGTGTCGGCTGATGTACTTGTCGACTATGAAATTGACATTGTACGCACTTCATCATGAGCACTTTTGCATCATAAAGGGCAGTTGGCTAGTAGTACCATTGCCTAAAGACTTTACCGATCAGTGTTCTATAGGAATGATGTACTTCACAGACTCCTCCATGAATGTCGGATAGCAACTTAATGCCATCCGTTTGAGATATGCATATCATCAACACTCCGTGAGATACTCGTTTGTACAAGGTACTTTCGATCAGAGCATATGATTTGGCCTTTCGAGCTATACGATCGGCCTCTACATCATCTTTAGAAATAATATCATGCTGAAGATAATTGTAGATCGACGTCATCCAATTTCTACCATTGTATTTCTACCATGGTCGAGCTGTACGACCTGTGGAGTATCCATGGTCGCAGGATCGATTTGTACGACCTCTAATGGAACACCTATGTCCTTGGAAAGCTCGACCACTGAGGGTGAATCGAGTTGCTTAAGAAAAACTCCAAGCAGGACAGGTGACCTTGTGGAGGCCATCCGTGCCAACTGGTTTGCCATAAAGTTTTTCTTTCTGGGAATATGTTGGATTTGGAAACCAAAGAAGTGTTTTTTGAGTTTTCGTACTCCCCCAAATAAGATGACATCTTGGTACTTGAGCATTGATACTCTTTCCCGACTTGATTCGCTACTAGTTAAGAATCGTCTTTCACTAGTAATCTGCGAATCCCGAGCGCTTTGGCTGCTCGGAGTCCTACCAGTAAACCTTCATATTCTACCACATTGTTTGTGGCAGGAAAGTTTAACTGAATTGTGTATTTGATGTGTTCTCCAGTAGGGGATATCAAGAAAACTCCAACCCCGAGCCTTTTAATATCAAGGAGCCGTCGAAGTACATTGTCCACTCATCGTGGTGTTCATACTCGGGCCTTTGGGTGGGTTCAGGGTTTGTCCATTCAGCAATAAATTCTGCTATTGCTTGGGACTTAATTGTTATTCGAGAGATGAAGTGGAGATCGAATGCCCCAAGTTCAACCGCCCATTTCGCTATTCGTCATGAAGATTCCCTATTTATGAGAACTTGACCAAGGGGATATCCGGTAGGTACGACCACTTTGTGGGCCTAAAAGTAATGCCTTAATTTCCTTGAAGCCATAAGGAGACCATAAAGAAACTTTTGCACCTGTGGATATCTTTCCTTCAGTCCATGTAAGACTTTGCTTACATAATATACCTATCATTGGACATTGTCACGTTTTACGACCAACACACCACTGACTGCTTGTAGCGTTGCAGCCACGTTAATCTGCAATGTTTCTCCAATCTTGGAGATACTAAGATCGGGGCACTTGTAAGGTACCTCTTGAGTTCTTCAAAGGCGTCATTTGCTTCTTTAGTCCACTTGAAACTTCCGTATTTTTGAAGAAGCTTAAAGAAAGGTAACCCTTTTCACCAAGTTGTGCTATGAAACGACTTAGCGCTGCCATACAACCGGTTAGTTTTGGACTTCCTTCTTTGTGGTCGGAATGCAGATCTAGTCGATGGCCGATATTTTTGCTGGATTTGCTTTAATCCCTCTAGCATAAACTAGTAAACCAAGAAGCTTTCCAGAAGAAACTCCAAACACACACTTCTATGGATTCAATTTAAGGTTATGCCATCTTACGTTGTTGAAAGTCTCGTGTAGGTCGACAATGTGAGCACCAGTGTTGATACTTTTCACAACTAAGTCATCAACATAGGCTTCTGGATTTCAGTCTATCTGAGGATTAAAGGTTTTTTTGCATTACGCTTTGAAAAGTTGTGCAAGCATTCTTGAGACCAAATGTCATGTTAACATAACAGTAAGTGCCATATGGCGTGATGAATGATGTTTTCTCTTCATCATCTTTAGTCATGTTAATCTGGTGGCACCCGAATAAGCATCTAAAAACTAAACAACTTACACCCAGAAGTAGAGTATACAAGTTGATCAATGCGTGGAAGGGGAAAGTCATCCTTCAGACAAGCTTTATTAAGGTATATTAAGTTGATACATAGTCGGCATTTCTCATTACTTTTTCTAACCATTACAGGTTAGTGAGCCACTCTAGATGATCGACCTCACGAATAAAACCCACCTCGAGGAGCTTGTCAATCTTGGACTGGATTGCCTTCTTCCGATCAGGTGTAAAGCGCCTTAGCTTTTACTTGACTGGTTTCTTGTCGAGTGGAGAGCTAGCATGTACTCGATCATCTCCCTGGAGACTTCGGGCATGTCGGACACCTGTCAGGCGAATATGTCCAGGTTTGTTCGGAGGAAGGAGACGAGCAACTCTTCCTATTTAGGGTTGAGTTATCCTATGACTAGTACTTTTTGAAAATATGTTTTAACATTTCTTGACCCAGACGACATTTTAGCGCTTTTCGGAGAAGCGCCTTTGTCGAGTGGTACCTACTTGGTCTGGTCGGAAGGCTTCGAAGTCATTTAGGGTCTTGAGTGCTTGGCATGCATGGAAGGTAGATTAGTTTATCTAGTCGGAAGCTCGTCGACCAGTTCCAATGACTTCCGATCACACGTATAAGCCATTTTTCTATCTCCTCAGACCGTGATGACTCCTTTGGGTCCTGTCATCTTTAAACTCTGATAGCTGTAATACGCAGCTATCAGGAATTTAGCTAATGCCGAATGACCAAAGATCCCATTGTATGCGGTTTCAAAATCCACCACATCAAAGGGGATCTTTTCTGTTTGGAAATTATCAGGTTTTTCGAACGTGACCGATAGGGACAGTTGTCCTATCGGTTTTGCAGTAGAACTAGGAACTATACCGTGAAAAGCATACTTCATAGGTTTTACCTTTGACATAAGAATTTGTATTTCTTCCAATACTCCTGCAAATAAAATATTTAAAGAATCACCTCCATCTATCAAGACTCGATTAACTTTACAATTGTTAATTGTAGGTTCAACTACGATAGGGAACCTACCTGGTCGAGTCGACGGGATGGAGCAGTCTTCTTTGCCGAAGAAGATAGTTGTCTCCGACCACCTGGATGGATTGATGTCGATTGAAGACTCAGCAGAGTTCACTTCCCGCTCTATGGTCATCAAATGGTGCCTTGAGTCGTACGAAGAGGATCCTCCGAAGATCATGTCCACGATGTGTTGTGGCTCCTGGTATTCCATTTCTTTATCGCCATGTTTGTCCTTTTGGAGCTTGGTTCTCCGAGTTTATGTATGGAGAGAAGGGATCTTTACCTGAGTAGTAATCCTCTAGTTTCTTTTAAAGGCTCGGCATGTGGGCAGATCATGCTTTGCTACCTGGTGGAGTGGACACTACTTCTTATTTTTCTTATAGTCGTCGGTCGGAACGTTTGCCTTGTTCCGACCAGAAAAGTCTTTCTTGCCTTTGGAAAAAATTTATCGATCGCAAGGACTTCTTTTTTGTCGAGTTTGTAGTTCTTCTTACCCTTGAGAGACTTCTTGCTTTTCTTCCCCTATTTTTTCAAGCCAGGTTGAGGTATTTTATCCTTTCGACCAATAGCTTCGCACCATTCGAGCGCCTCGCTAGCGGCTGCATATTTGTCTGCCATGTCGAAAAGCTCGATGGTTGTTCGTGGAGGATTCATGGCGATATCCTCTATAAATCGTCGATTCCTCAGCCCTGCTTTAAAATCCTGAATAACCAAAGATTCCGCGACCTCTGGGATAGAGTTACGAACCTGGTTGAACATTTTGATATATTGTCAAAGAGTTTTATTGGTCTTTTGCCTCATCCGTTGGATATCATCTTCTTTTCCGGGGAGATCGTACGTCCCCTGAAAGTTACCAATCAACATATCACAGAGTTGCTCCCAAGTGTAGATAGATCCGACCGGCAGGTTCAGCAACCACGATCGGGTAGACCCTTCAAGGACTGTGGGCAGGTAATTCGACATTGCATTGTCATTACCACCACCACCTTTGATGGTGGTAGTATAGATCTGAAGAAATTCTAATGGGTTCTGAGTCCCATTGAACTTCTCTGTGTTGGCTGGTAGGAATCTGTCCAGTCAGTGTACAGCTTGGAGCCATGTCGAGAAGGCTCGACAACCTGTTATGGAGTCGTGACACCTTCTTTGAAAAGGAGTCGGATTGTAGTCGGTTGGGGACCAGGTCCTTATATTAGCATATTTAGTATCCGTGTTCCAACTCGGTCGTGGACGTTAGCATAACACCTCTGACCACCCGCTTAGTTGAGACGATGATGCAGGTCACCAGCACCAAGAGGCCGCTCCTCCTGACGAGGAGGAGTAGTGGCTGCTGAGAAGAGCCATCTTCTCTCATGATTCCCTAGTCGAAACCTACGAGGGGTATTGGTACTGTCTGGTCCTCCGTCTGACCATGTTGCCCTCTGCTGAGGAAGGAGCGCTGGAACAAAGTCATCGTGTGACTTTGTGATCCCCTTTGTCCCCGGTACATGTTCGTACGCTGCATGGTTTGCTAGAGGATTTCTGACACATGTCCTGTAAGTTGGACATAACCTGGAGAATCTGCTAAAGCAAAATCTAGGTTACCCATAAGGTCACGAACTCGTTGCAGGTTTTGAAGCGTCACCGATGGTCTTGGAGGATTCAGACTAGCATTTGGCGTTAGATGAGTTGAATGTCCTTCCGACCTCCAATCTTGCCTTGTCCAACTTATCACACACTATGAGGTAGGAACATGCGAATTAACTGATGAACGTCCATCAGTTCGATTGCCTTCGACAGGTGGTGTTTGAGCGCCTAAACCATCTTCATCAGAATGTGATGGCGGGTTAGACCGTAAGAATTGTGCACGGGAACCTAATTGGTATCTCTCGATTGTATTAACTTTGTGTCTCCAATAATGATCTTTCGATGAGCTCCCATCATATCTAAAGGAGAGCCTTCCAGAGTTTCGACCAAGAACCTCCACGACGGAAGAGCGGTCGAAGATTACCACCTCTGGTGGGTTTTGTGGTGGATTTAGCCTGATCCGGCGGATTGCCGATCGTATGCTAAGGTTTATCATTCCCACTTGGCCTTCGATCAGTGGTAATGGTAATTTCATTGACACTCTCACCAAGTGTCGGTTGGCTCTCAGAATGCGTAGAAGCCTTTGGCAAATACCGGTCGCCCATGATAACATCGAGAGTACGTTGACTCTCTGATGTTGGGCTACTGTAACCATTCTTGTCGATCGGATTGATCGGGCTTGTAGAGGCATTCGGGTGTTTCGAATAGGTCGGAACGGCCGGTTCCTCAGGAAGTGTCACAGGTGGAGGTGGTGAATCTTCATCCATCCAGTCGATATCGCTGGTCTTAGCGAATGGCGAGCCAGCGGAGAATGGTGATGAGGACATACCGTTTTCTCCCATGACACGCATGCACGCGTCCATGTCAAGGTCGAGTAGTTCGCCAAGTTGAACCAGTTTTCTTCAGCCCAAGTCCCTGCCATGTTAGCATAAGCAATGACAAGGCGAAAAAGTGAATGAAGAATGCTTGAGTAAAATGATCTTCAAGAATCCAACACCTTCTTCCCCACGGTCGGCGCGCTAACTGTCGACGATTGAGTCGCCGATCTTACAAAATAAAATAGAGGAAAATGACCAAATGTTCTTGGGAGAGAATATGATTGCACTTTATTGCTATGAACTGGATCCTTTACAAGAGGTGTCTTTAACAAGGCGGTGGACTAATCTTAATTACACCTAGTGTAATGCTTGTTATGCTATTGAATCAGAGTTGACATATGAATCTGGTGTAAATTGTGATGCCTCAATCCGATACTTTTTTCCTCCGCTCTCCATTTTTAAATAACCAACGGAGAGATGACAGTTACTCCTAGAGAAGACGCCTATTAGAAGAGACACGTCTGGTCGGAGGGATAGTTTATGTTAGTGAAACAGTAACTGGTCGTCGGTTTAGCGTCTGTGAGACACTCAACCGTATAGTAGTTGTTGTTGGTATCTTAGGACTATGAACCATCGCGTGGTATGGAGCAAATATGATATATGTTCCGTTCGGTACACGGTATGAATATACTTGGAGTTAGATCTAGATTCCAGTTCAAGGCTTCTGTGAGCAGTCATTTGTGGACCGGGTGTAGGATCTCGTCTGACCAGGGTACCTATAAGTAATCTCTGGAATCCTTACGACCACGAGGTCGTCAGCCTTAGGGGTTACGATCCTTACGACCACGAGGTCGTTAGCTTTAGGGGTTATAACCATGAAGATATATGATCTTTTAATTATGTATTAAAGTAATACATAAAGATTTTAATCATCATCATAAGTGGAATTGGAATGGTGATGCTTAGAGAAGTGCAGAATTCAGGAAGAATCTTCACAAACTCATTATTGAAATTTGATCACGAAGATCGAGTACCCAAAGAGTAAATCCTGGAGATTAAATGAAATTAGGCGGATTGTACTTTTTTCCCTTGACAAGTTTTCCTGAAGTTTTTCGGCTAAGGTTTTTAATAAGACAATTCGTGTAATACAGTAGAACGTGTATCATGTATTGTTTCTCTAAATTTTTCCAATTGAGTTTTTGTGTAGTTTTGACGAGACATGAATATGTGAGGATGGATGCTCAAGGGGAAGTGTTAGAAAAACATGGGCTTGGCCCAGTAGCTGATCCATAGGTAGACGCTCCATCTAAAGCCTAACAGAGTATCTAACCTATAAATGAGGATAATAGTCATTGTAAAAGATTGATCGCTTGAAAAATAATAAAAAGAAGCAAGAAGTCATATACATCTCTATGTTTAATTTACTATTCTATTGTTGTGTTCTTGTATTATTTGATATGATCCTATATTTATCTAAAAATAATCGTTCAAACTAAACTCGCCAATTCTTTCATGCATCTCACTCACCTTGTACAGTAGCTCAACTGCAACAACGAGGAAACTGAGCTGCGACACCGGTCAAGGTCTCCAAGGTCCGGAGAATCTCGGCAAGCAGCCAAACCCAACCTGCCGGCCGCTCGCCCCCCACAAATCACGAAACTCTCGGCTAAGCTCTCGCCCGCTCGGAGTCTCAGGGATGGAGGTGGAGGGCGTGCGGCATCGGACGGTGCAGGTGGCGGACGGGGTGCGGCTGCACGTGGCGGAGGCGGGGCCGGAGGAGGGCCCTGCCGTGCTGCTCCTGCACGGCTTCCCGGACCTCTGGTACTCGTGGCGCCACCAGATGGCCGCTCTCGCCGCCCGGGGCTTCCGCGCCGTGGCGCCCGACCTCCGCGGCTACGGTGACTCCGACGCCCCGCCCGAAGCCGGCTCCTACACCGTCTTCCACCTCGTCGGCGACCTCGTCGCCCTCATCGCCGGCCTCGCCCAGCCCCGGGTGTTCGTGGCCGGCCACGACTGGGGCGCCATCGTGGCGTGGCAGCTGTGCCTGCTCCGGCCGGACCTGGTGCGGGCGCTCGTCAACCTCAGCGTGGTGTACCGCCCGCGGCTGCCCGGGAGGAGCCCGCTCCAGACCATCAGGGCCGCGTGCGGCGACGATCATTACATCTGCCGCTTCCAGGTAGGCAACCAACAACCTCCAACCCTTCTCCTTCCTGTCCTGATTGTACCAGGCAGAATCGCTACTTCGCTAGTGTTTTGAGTTGTGCTCTCTGTCCTGACAGCATTAATGGGCAGGGGTTTTATTGAGCTGATGAACAGTTGCCGGAATGATAAATTCTGCTACACGATCGTTTATGGTGCTTGAATTCTCTGAAATTTATTTCTCGTAGCTGTTGCCTGAAAACCGAAGGGATTGGGTTTGGGCCTTTGGGAAATTGGGGCCGCTGCTCAGATTACACTGGATAAGAATACCAGTAACCAACCAATACTGACAGAATACCAGGGATTAACTATCCAGAATTGCAGATAGATACAGATGGAGCATTGGCTGATAATCGTAAGATCATTATTAATTAACTTGTTAGGAACTTGAGTTCTTAGTTGCATGGCAACTGAGTGCTATTTTTTTAATAAGAAAATAACATTAACACATGATAAAGTACCGAGCGCACAAGGCTCCTGGTAAAAACACTTTTTATTCTTGATGAGCATCTTTGTCCATACCAATATCGCTTTAGACTTGGTTTGCCCATTGCCCGAAACAATTGCACTTGCGCATACGAATTACAGAATTATGCATGCAGAATCCTGGAGTGGCTGAAGCTGAGTTTGGTCGATACGACATGAAGTATCAGTTTAAGAAGATATTTGGAATGCGCAATCCAGCTCCTCCTATCTTATCCAAGGACAAGACCTTCTTTGACTCACTTGATTCAGATGGTACTTGCCCTGCTTGGCTGTCAGAAGAAGATATTTCCTACTACGCAGACAAATTTGAGAAGACAGGGTTTACAGGAGGGTTTAACTACTACAGATGCATGGACTTGTATGTCTCTTATGATCCATTCTCACTGTCTTGATTTTACAATTTACTGTTGCTTAGTCAGGGAAGCTATTTCGTTTCAATGGAAGATAATGCTTTCTACTGGTTAACTGATGTGATGTTCTGTATTGCATGCCTTTATGCTTCTGAACTCACATCTGAGGAGGGAAAATTAATCACTAAATGTTAGTCATTATTTAAGTAGAAGAGAAAATTAGTGGCAGATTGTTCTTTTCTAACTGTTAGAGATATATATGTTAGAGATATATATGTGTTAGAGTAGGACTCTAGATATGATTTGGTTTTCTTATCTGTAACTTGTACTTGTATATATATACTGGCCCATTGGCCCCCGATAATACAAGCACTATTCCTAACATGGTATCAGAGCGTACCTAAGGTTTCGTTTCGCTTGTCGCCCCGCCGCCGCCGCTCAGACGGCATCACCTCCTGTCGTCATCTTCGACGACTCTCGATCGGATCGAATCTCCGCCTCCGTGACGCTGGCCTTGCTCGCGCTTATCGCCGCTTACTCCGCCGCCCGCCGCCACTACTATCGCCGCCACCGGCCGATCGCTTGGCTCCTCGTCTTGCCGCCGCCGGGTCCTCGAACCCGGCTTCCCCGTGCACCTCCGCCGCCTCGGCTATCGTCGCTGAGCCGCCGCCGCTTAAAGCCGAGGTGCGGCCGGGATCGGGGAGAGATCCGCCGCATCCGCCGCTTGAAGCCGAGGTGCGGTCGGGATCGGGGGGGGGGGATCCGACGCCGGGAGATCCGCACGATCCGCCGCCTCAAGATCCGTCGCCGGGAGATCCGTAAGATCAGCCGCCGGGAGATCCGCCGCCTCAAGATCCGCCGGCCGAGAAGAAGGAGCCGGCTGCGGTCGGGATCGGGGGGGAGATCCGCTGCCGGGAGAAGAAGCGGCAGGGAAAACCTAGGTTTTCCCCCGTGCGGCTGCTGCTGCTTTGGGCCGCTGATTAAAAATCGGCCCGTGAAGAACCGGCCGAAAAAAACGTTGCTCTAACCGCCGCGCCGTCCAGCGCCGCCTGTTAGATCTCGTTGCCTTGATCGCCGCGCCGTCCAGCGCCGCCTACCAATGGGCACCGTTTCCCTCCCTCGCTGCCCGGTGATCTTCGACGGTGTTAATTACACCGACTACGTGTCTCATGCGCGTGGTCTCGCCTCGGGCGCCCTCTCGGCGATGTCAATCGCTCGCTTGCCCTACTCTCCGACGGAGTTTACGCCACTGCGCTATCTCGATAGCCGACAAGGCCGCTTTGTTGACACCGCCGCCTTGCCGATGAGAAGGTCGCCTCGCTACCAAGAGGCTCTGGATTTCTATATGGATCGATTAACTGCCTACACTCAGTGGTACGATGACGACGCTCGGGCTGCTGCTGTCTTCATCGCCAGTGTCAAGCCTCAGTTCTCTTCTGAGGTTGTGGGATTTTCTTTAGTCGCCCGGATGTGGACTCACCTTCGATAGCCGCTTACGAACCCTCCGAGATGCCTCTACCGCTGCTGGTTCGCTAGGAGCACTCTCTTCAGCAGGTGATGCTATCAGGACGCTTCTTCGCTCGTAGTTCTCGCATGCGGCGTCACCGACTCTCTTCGCGACCGCTTGGCCGCCGCTCCTGCTCGTCTTTGCTCGGGACGCGGCCGACCGAGTTTCAGCAGTGTGTCACGAGTTCCTTACTCGCCTTCGCCCCGAAGTTCGAGCGAGGCGTGCCCAGCTTCTTGCACGCCACCCTTGTGTCACTCTTCCGAGGCCCTTACCGAGATACGTGCTCGAGTGGTGCTGGTCTCGATGTCACTCTCCGTGCTCACCGCCTGGCCCACCGCTACACCGATCGCTTCATGCTTCAAGACACCGGAGACTCGGTTGGCTACATTGAGTCCCAGCTTGTAGGATCAGGATAACCGTGGTGCCGGTCTAAACGATGTCACTCCTCCGTGCTCCACAAGACACAATGCCAAGACCAGATCGTTATTTTGCAATCGCTAATATCATCGAATAACCGGATGCGGTTCATCCGATTATACGCTGATGCGCATGTACCGATTCTCAAAAACGGTTTTCAAAGGAGATTACACTTGCATCGTTATTTTGCAAACCACCAAATATCATCGAATAACCGCGCTTTGCTCAACCGCTGCTAAGCCTTCTGCTCATCCGATTCTGCATTAAAGCAATCAATTCATTCTAACATAAATTCAAGTCCAATTTTAAATGCATGCATGATCCTAAGTTGATCCATATGGCACAAGAATAAGCTATCAAGCTACTAGTCGTGATCCCCTTAATAGTACAAGATTTATCCTATAATCCGGCCTACCAACCAATTCTCCTTAGACCTAAAATAGAAAAGGATCCTAGACTATTTGTACCTTGACTTTAAGCCTTGTTGATCTTCACATTTTCCTTTAGCATGCATCCTTGCTTCATCATGTTCATCAAATGGAATTAACCTTGCACATTCTTAGTAAACTTGTTAATCCCATATTCACATATTATCATTAATTACTAAAACCATTTTTAGGCCTAGATGCTTTCAATCTCCCCTTTGGTAATTGATGACAACACACTTAATATGTGAGAAAAGTTGTTTTGAATATACTAAGAGTGTATATTCTTTTGAAGTCTTTGACAGATAAAATAATCTTTGCAATGAGCATAAGTGGTGGCGCCCTCCATCTGGCGTGGCCGTCGGAGTCCTGCATCGCCCACCGCTACATCGATCGCTTCACGCTTCAAGACATCGCCTCCAATGGCCGCCATAAAGCGCGGTGGCCGCCCATCCGGCAAGGCCGCCCGCCGCTTCCTATCGCGACAAGGTTGGCTACATTGAGTCCCAGAAGCGCCGACATCTTTCACGCCATTCTTCTCCTAGCACTCGCACCGGCATTTCTACATCGACGTCGCGATCGACTACTTCCCTTAATAGTACGGCATTTATCCTATAATCCGGCCTACCAACCAATTCTCCTTAGACCTAAAATAGAAAAGGATCCTAGACTATTTGTACCTTGACTTTAAGCCTTGTTGATCTTCACATTTTCCTTTAGCATGCATCCTTGCTTCATCGTAAACTTGTTAATCCCATATTCACATATTATCATTAATTACCAAAACCATTTTTAGGGGCTAGATGCTTTCAATCTCCCCTTTGGTAATTGATGACAACACACTTAATATGTGAGAAAAGTTGTTTTGAATATACTAAGAGTGTATATTCTTTTGAAGTCTTTTGACAGATAAAATAATCTTTGCAATGAGCATAAGTAAATTTTGAGAATTATTTTTCTTGTCAAATCCAATTAAAAGAAGACTCCCTAAACAAATGCATATGGATAGTAAATAATTTGCAAGCATGTGTAAAGAATTGAAAATTTTATGAATTTCTTTTGCATTTTGAACTTGAGGAAGTAATACAACTTCCAGATTTCTCTCGGCATCAAAGTACCAAAAGCATCAAACAGGGGTCCTGAGAGGAAGAAATCTGGTCCCGAGCGGGAGCAGAGCAGAGAAGCAAAGAAAGTGAGCTGAAATCGTGCAGATCCGAGAAGTGACGACTACTCCGCAGCTCACCGAAAGGTGGTAGGAGCCGGAGGAGCCGCAGCTCTCATCGAAAGGTGGCCCTCGACAAAGCCGATAACTGTTATGAGTCTCATCAAAGAAGTCATTTTGGATAGTCGCCATCGTAGTAAACCTATGACGAGTCTCATCCTCAAAGGCAACTTGTTCACCTTCATTTCTGCAAAGTGTCGATAATAGATCGCGATTTTGAAGTACTTGCGCTAGAGCACTTGCATCAGCATGGCAAACAGCAGGAGGAGGAGCATCAACCTCGTGAGGGGCATCCTCAGAGACTTGTTGAGGAGGAATGGCATCTCGTGGTTTATATGGCTTGTGAGTAGATCCCAAGCCACCACGGTATTTCGATCTTTTAACAATCAATGCCATGATGTAAGGAGCATAATAAATCCTTTTAACTCACTATTCTTGGAGGAGGCTATGCCTTGAAGAATAACATCCACTACATCAAATTTAACTCCTCCACAATATGATCTATCATGTTCCAAACATGCCCTCGCATCGCATCGAAATTCCCACTCTTAGGGTAGAAAGTATGATTAATTATCCGTTAATCATGCTCACTGCTTCAATCCAAGAATTGTCCCTAACTTGCATTTGGTCAAGAGTCATAATGCCCGCCCAAGCAGAACAAGTAGGGTTGAACTTTCAAAGATTTTGTCCCAAGAGTCGGACCAATTCTCAACACTCTCGCAAATTCCTCTTTGGTGCTTTCCACACTTCTGACACCACCACCATCTAAAAGTCTTCAAGTCATGGGACATATGCAGTGTGGCATAAAACTGTCGAATGATCTTGTCATCATAATTCTGTTTTATGCCCACAAGATCATGAAGACCCACATTGTAGAAAAGTCGATAGACTCCAATCGTATTTGTCCAAGGTATTAATATTAGGCCGCTTAATCCATTTATGATCTAAAATTTCTTGTGCCTATTATATATTTGCTCATACACTTGCTCTTGAAAGATTGTGTGGAATCTTGGATTTAATGTGTCATTCTTCGTAAGATATTGATTGACATGGCGCTTGATGGCATAGTCATCTGCGATGTAAGATGTAGGTCAAGAGGAGTCCCCGAGGATCAACCAAATCATACATCGTCTGCGCCGACTACTTCCGATTTCTCTCTTCTTGATTCGCTTCTCAATTGATTCACTTCGACTACTTCCGCGATTTCTCTCAGCGGTCTCTTTCCTTTCCTTTTCCTCGCAGGTCTTCGTTGAATTTCAGTTTGACTTAACAGAATGTCGGGTTGAGGTGCCAAGACCCTTGTCTTGACGATCCTCGAGATTTCTTGGATGTTCCTCGCACTCTAGATCCTTGATAATCCGCCGTTATGTGGCGGAACGTCGAATCAGCGGTCGCTCTCCTAGCACCGCACCTGATTTACATCGACGTCGAATCAAGAGATGTTTTACCTTGATTCTTCCACTATGTCTTTGTACCGATTGTCCCGAGATTTTGATAAGACTCGTTACACCTCTTGATTTAATATGAGATTTGAGAAATTCTTTTACAAAATATTTAAATAACACCAAATAAAAACCACTGTAATAACAAAAATTTAAACAATGTTTGAATAATCTATGACATTTAATTCATTCCTCAATTTGCAAAAGCGCCTTCATCTAATGGCTTGGTGAAAATATCCGCTAATTGGTCTTCTGCTCTTATGTGGCTAATTTCAATGTCTCCTTGATTTCTCTCAGGCTGGCGAATATCTATATGCTTGGTTCTTGAGTGTTGAACAGATTATTAGCTATTTTCACAAAGACTATCATTGTCACACAAAGAGGCATTTTATCGCTTTAATTCCATAATCCATCAATGTTTGCCTCATCCATAGCAATTGAGCACAACAACTTCCCGCTGAAACATATTCTGGCCGGCATGGATAGGCTACTGAATTTTGTTTCTTGGATGACCATGATACTAAAGATCTTCCTAAAATCGACGACTACTCGCAGCTTTCTCTCATCCACTTTGCATCCCGCATAATCGAGTGGTACCAAAGGCCAATGCTAGAGGAATCTCTTAGAATTCTTTAATGACCATTTCTTTTGGATTTGCTTGAAAGCGAGCACACATTTGATATCGGGCCTAGATGCGGTAAGATAAAGTCGATGACCTCTTTTAACAACTCATCATTTCATGTTCTTAATTCTCCAATCATCGACATTTCAAATTCCCTAGCATCATGTTCCTCGCATACTAACCATGCAATCTTCCCAATTTTGAATCCTTTTGAGACTAGAAAATCTCTAAGTCGTTCATACCATGCTCTAGGAGCTTGTTTAAGGCCATAGAGCGCTTTAGAGAGTTTATAGACATTATTTGGATTTTTAGGATCTTCAAACCGGAGGTTGTTCAACAAATACAAGTTCGAAATTTTACCATTTAAGAAAGCACTTTTAACATCCATTTGAAATAATTTAATATCAAAGCACGATGCAAAAGCAAGTAATATCCGAATTGATTCTAATCTAGCTACGGAGCAAAAGTTTCACCAAAATCCAAACCTTCAACTTGTGAATACCCTTGAGCTACCAATCTTGCTTTGTTTCAACAACCAAACCATTTTCATCTTGCTTGTTCCTAAAGACCCATTTTGTACCAATGACGTTGTGTTCCTTGGGTCGATCCACCAATGTCCAAACTTCATTCCGTGGTTTGTTGAGTTCTTCATGCATAGCATTCACCCAATCCGATCTTCAAGTGCTTCTTATCACCCAATATTTGGTCTATTGGATGATCCTTAGCAATTGCATTGTGGATTCTTGGTGGTAAGTTAGATGGTTGATCATCTTCCTTATTGTCAAATTGAACTTGGTTTGTAGAAGATGTTGGTGGTTCAACTTGTGTGGAGGATGATGAATCATCTTCGGCTTTATGTCACCAATTTGCATATGCTCCATTGCCCTTCTCAAAGCTTCATTGCCTACATCATCCAAATTCTCATGCTCTTCTTGAGAGCCGTTAGTTTCATCAAATTGAACATCATGTTTTCTTCAACTAAACCGAGTTTTTGTTGAAGACACGATAAGCTTTACTATTTGAAGAATAACCTAGCAAGAAACCAACATCACATCTACTTTCAAATTTTGATAGCCGAACACCCTTCTTTAAAATATAGCATTTACAACCAAAGACACGAAAATAGGAGATGTTCGGTTTTCTTCCTACAAGAAGCTCATAGGAAGTCTTTTTCAAAAGACGATGTAAATAAAGACGATTTATGGCATGACAAGCGGTGTTAATTGCTTCCGCCCAAAAACTATCTAAGTATTATATTCATCAAGCATTGTCCTAGCCATTTCAATTAATGTACGATTTTTCCTTTCTACAACTCCATTTTGTTCCGGTGTAGGTTGTGGAAAGTTCAGGCTTTATTCCAAGTTCATCACAAAAGTCTTCAACTTTAGTATTTTTGAACTCTAACCATTATCACTACGGATTTTCTTTATTTTGAAATCAAATTCATTTTGGGCCCTTTTGTAAAGTTTTGAAAATCTTGAGGTTTCACTTTTATCATCTAGGAAGAATACCCATGTATATCTAGAGTAATCATCCACAATAACCAAACAATAGCTATTTCCGATACTCTTATAGGTTGTTGGCCCAAACAAATCCATATGTAAGAGTTCCAATGGTCTAGAAGTTGACATGATACTTTTGGAAGGGTGAGAATTAGCGACTTGTTTACCTGCTTGACATGCACTACAAAGTCGGTTTTTCTCAAACTTCACATCTTTCAAGCCAACAACTAAATCATGTTTGAAAAGCTTTTGAGTTGAATCATTCCTACATGAGCTAGCCTTCTATGCCAAAGCCAACCCAAGGAGGTTTTTGCCATCAAACAAGTTTTTAAGCATGAATCATTTGAAGTGAAATCTACCAAATAAAGGTTTCCAAATCTAAATCCTTTAAAAATTAAAGAGTTATCATTTTCATTTGAAATTGTAACACCTTCTTTAGAAAAGGAACAAATTAGTCCTAGATCACATATTTGAGCTACTGATAACAAGTTAAAGTTTAGTGATTCTACTAGAGATACATTTGAAATGGAAAGGTCATTTGAGATAGCAATTTTACCCAATCCAATTACCTTTCCTTTGCTATTGTCACCAAATGTGATTTTGTCCATTCCTTTCCCATTCTCGAATGTGGTGAACATTTTTCTATCACCGGTCATGTGTTGAGTGCAACCACTATCAAGCACCCAATGTTTTCCACCGGTCTTGTAGTTCACCTACAAAACAAGAATCAAGTTCTTTTAGGTACCCAAATTTGTTTGGGTCCTGGATGTTAGTGACCAAGGTTTTAGGCACCCAAATAGCATTCTTTTTAGCGCCTAAAATTGAAGTGCCAATAAAATGAGCAAGTATTTTACCATCCTTAGTCTTTCTAAGCATATAGCATGAATCATATATACCAAAAGATGCAATTTTACCTTTAGGACAATTTTGTTGCACATGTCCTATTTCCTAAGACTTATAGCAATACTTACCATTTTCCCTCACATACCTTGTGGGTTTATTTGCCAGCTTCTTACCTTTCTTAGGCACATACCCGAGACCTTCCTTGTTGAATGAGCACCTTTGCTCACTCAAAAGCTTGTCTAAGGTGGCCTTACCCTTAAAGCATCTTTCCAAACTTTTGCTTAGTTTATTGACTTGTTCTTTTAATTCATGGTTCTCAACAATAAGTAAAGGATCACAAGTCTTTGCTAAACTAGCAATTGAATCATCACTAGAGCAACATGGCATGGCAAGTAAATCATCACATGAAGTAGAAATGCTAGACATGGATTTTTCATTTAAAGCAATATCTACTTTAGACATCTCATTCATTAAATCACAAGTAATTCCAATATGTGAATGAGATTTTTCAATATTCTTTAGGATGAGAGAATCATGAGCTTTCTTTAGCTCCTCAAAAGAGTCTTTAGAGAGAGATATTCTTTCTTCAAGACTTTAAATTTTGATTTCTCTTTTCCATTAAATTCATTTAATTCATCAAGCATATCCAATAATTCTTCATAAGTTGGTTCATCACTATCAATGGATTTTACCTTATCTCCTTTTGCCATGAGGCATGTAGGAGTGGAGAATAGTGAAGGAGTTTCTTTGATAGCAATGCCAACTAGTCCCTTCTTCTTGGAAGACTCATCCTCATCTGAGTCTGAGTCGCTTGATTCATCATTTGAATCCCACTCTCCAATGTGAGCTTCATTCTTGCCATCCTTGTGAAGCTTCTTGAAAAGCTTCTTCTTGCCATTATATTCTTTCTTCTTGAATGACTTGTCCTTGTCATCCTTCTTTATGGGCAACGAGATGAGATGTGCCCTTTTCATCACAATTATAGCATCGAATGTTGCTATAACTCTTCTTGTCACTTGAATATTGTCCCTTCTTGTATTTGTCAAAGTTGTAGCTTCTATTGGGGCGCCTCTTCATGAACTTCTTCATTTTTCTTACAAGGAGTGCATACTCCTCATCGGAATCTTCTCCACTACTCAGCTTTCTCATCGAAAGAGAGATAGCGGACTTCGACGCCGCTTTGCCGCTTCGTGTTCTCCTTCGATGTGTTCTCGCAGTTTCGCCATCGACTCTTCTGCAACGAAACCACCTCCTCTGAACAGGTACCTCCTGTGGATCTTTGATTCCGAGCATCTTTTCACATGACTTCGATTCTTCCACTGCCTTTTGTTACACCTCTTGATTCCCACATTAGTGTGCTTCTGCGATCGATGGTACCTCTCTTTTGTTTCGGTCGATGACCTCTTAACAACTCATCATTTCATGTTCCTTCAGTTGCTCATGTTCCTCGTCTAACCATGCAGCTTCTTTCTCAAGCGACATCGACCTTGGTTGTCGGGTCATTCTTGACTCTGACTCTTGTTGTGTTCAGGACCGCCACACGGGGGCTCTAGTTGGTTCTGGCACTCGGCGCTTTGACTCTCAGCGTCTCTGGGAGCTTAACTGGCTTCACCTTCCTTCCGCTGCCACCGTCACCGCCAGTCTCTCCGCTTCTGCCACTCCATCTACCAGCTCTTTCCAGCAGTGGCACCACCGTCTTGGTCATTTGTGTGGATCTCGTTTGTCATCTTTAGTCTGTCGTGGTCTTCTAGGTCTGTCTCAGGAGACGTATCTTTAGATTGTCAGGGTTGTAAGTTAGGAAAACAGATTCAGCTTCCCTATTCTCATAGTGAGTCCGTGTCTCAGCGTCCTTTTGATCTTGTTCATCCATATGTTTGGGGTCTGGCTCCCTTCCTTTCGAAAGGGGGCCATCGATATTATATAATTTTTATAGATGACTTCTCTCGTCACACTTGGATATACTTTATGTCTTCCCGTAGTGAGGCTTTGTCTATCTATAAATAATTTGCCACTATGGTTCGCACACAGTTCTCCACTCTATTCGAGTCTTCCGTGCTGACTCTGCTGGCGAGTACCTCTCTCGTTACCTGCGCAGCTTCCTTGCCGAAAGGTGGCACTCTCGCCGATTCTCCTGTCCTGGTGCTCATGCTCAGAATGGTGTCGCTGAGCGCAAGCATCGTCACCTCCTTGTGACGGCTCGTACACTGATGATTGCCGCCTATATTCCACCTCACTTTTGGGCTAAGGCTGCCTCCACTGCTACCTATCTCGTCAACATCCAGCCCTCCTCTGCTCTTCAGGGTGAAATCCCGGTTGAGCGTCTCTGTGATCTTTCTCCAGACTACTTTGCCCTTCGCTCATTTGGTCGCGTTTGCTACGCTCTCCTTGCACTCGAGAACGCACCAAACCGATCGCCACCGTTGAGTGTGTTTTTATGGGATACAGTGCGAGCACAAGGGCTATCGGTGCTGAGATCCTGTTGGTCGACGGATGCAGATTTCTCGGGATGTGACTTTTGACGAGTCTCGTCCCTTCTACCCACGTCCTGCCTCTCCTTCGGTTCCTCTGTGGAGTCCCTGTCTTTTTTTACCTTTCCAGATACACCCATCTCTGTCTTGCCCTCGTCCATCTGTCCCACTGAGTCTCCACATATATCTCCTGAGTCCTCTCCGCCGTTGTCGCCTGTGGCTCCTCAGGCTCCTCCCACTCTCTTTTACACTCGTCGACCTCATATTGAGGCTCTTCCAGATGAACCATCTTCCCCTGATGTTTCATCTTCTCCTGATGCTCCAACTTCCTCTGATGGGCCATCATCTCCTCGTTACGGTCTCCGCGATCGTCGGTCGATTCGGCCTCCTGCCCGGTTTGGTCTTGCTGGTGCAGATACCCATGAGCCCATCTCCTACCGGGATACTGTTACTCATCCTGAGTGGTAGCATGCTATTGCCGAGGAGATTGCTGCTCTCGAGCGTACTGGTACTTGGGATCTTGTTCATTTTCCATCTCACTCTCATCCCATCACGTGTAAGTGGGTCTATAAGACTAAGACTCGCTCTGATGGCTCTCTTGAGCGCTATAAGGCGCGTCTTGTTGCTCGTGGCTTCCAGCATGAGCATGGTCGTAACTACGACGAGACTTTTGCTCCTATGGCCCACATGACCACTGTTCGCACTCTTCTTTCGGTGGCGTCTGTTCGCCATTGGTCCGTTTCTCAGCTTGATGTAAAGAATGCCTTCCTTAATGGCGAGTTGCGTGAGGAGGTCTACATGCATCCACCACCGGGTATTCTGCCCGAGGGTATGGTCCGCGTCTTCGCCGCTCTCTATGGCCTTAAACAAGCCCCTCGTGCTTGGTTTGAGCGCTTTCTCCTCTGTGGTCACTATGCGGCTTCTCACCTAGTGATCATGATCCCGCTCGCTTTGTCCACACTTCGCCTCGTGGTGGACTCTTCTTCTTCTATATGTTGACGATATGATCATCACCGGAGATGATTACGAGTACATTGCCTTTGTCAAGACTCGTGCAGCGAGTAGTTCCTTTTGTCGGATCTTGGACCTCTCCGCTTACTTCCTTGGGATTGAGGTTACTTCCACTCGGATGGTTTCTTTATGTCCCAAGAGAAGTATATTCAGGATCTTCTTGATCGCGCTTCTCTCATCGACAACAGATTGTTGAGACTCACATGGAGCTCAACGCTCATCTCCGACCTTCGATGGCGAGCCTCTTTACGATCCGACTCGCTATCATCATCTTGTTGGGAGTCTTGTCTACCTTGTCATTACTCGTCCGATATCACTTATCCAGCTTCATGTTACGAGTCAGTTCGTTTTCACTCCCACTCAGGTCCACTATAGCCACCTTCTTCGAGTTCTGCGATACCTTCGTGGGACTATCTCTCGCCATCTCTTCTTTCCACGCTCCAGCTCGTTACAGCTTCAGGCTTATTCGGATGCTACTTGGGCTAGCGATCCCTCTGATCGTCGGTCTATCTCTGCTTACTGTGTTTTTCTTAGTGGTTCTCTCATTGCCTAGAAGACGAAGAAACAAACTGCAGTGTCCCGTTCGAGTGCAGAGGCTGAGTTGCGAGCTATGACTCTCTTGAAAGCAGAGACTACTTGGCTACGGTGGTTACTTGAGGATTTTGTTGTTTCTGTCACTACACCGACTCCTCTCTTGTCAGACAGTACATGTGCTATCAGTATTGTCCGTGATCCTGTGAAGCATGAGCTCACCAAGCATATTGGTGTTGATGCTTCCTTCATGAGGTCTTGTGTGCATGATCAGGTGATTGCTCTTCAGTATGTGCCTTCAGAGCTTCAGATAGCATATTTCTTCACGAAGGCCCAGACTCGAGCACAGCACGGCTTCTACCTTTCCAAACTCAGTGTCGTTGATCCACCATGAGTTTGAGGGGGGTGTTAGAGATATATATGTTAGCGATATATATGTGTTAGAGTAGGACTCTAGATATGATTTGGTTTCTTATCTGTAACCTGTACTTGTATATATATACTGGCATTTTTTGAGGTCTCGCTCAATGCCTTTTGTGTTTATGCAGGAATTGGGAGCTTTCTGCACCATGGACTGGAGCTCCAATAAAAGTTCCGACAAAATTCATCGTTGGGGACCTGGACCTTACATACAACACACCAGGAGTAAAAGACTACATTCACAAGGGTGGCTTCAAGGCAAGTGTGCCGAATCTGGAGGATGTGGTTGTCATGGAGGGAGTGAGTCACTTCATCAACCAGGAGAAGCCTAACGAGGTCTCCGATCACATTTGTGACTTCTTTAGCAAGTTCTGATATAAGCAAAATCCCGTGAAGCCTACGTGCTTCCGTGGACCTTATATGTCAACTACAGTCACCAGTGTCATAACACAATAAAATTTGTGTTAATTCTCAGATCGTACTATTTCTTCACACAGGACCAAAGTGTAACCACTGTGGAATAAGTAAAATCCTACTTGCTGAACCCCATTTTTTTTTTTAAAAAAACACTCCAAGCAACTTGTGTGATCTTCTGAAACACTTCCGCGATGGGGCAGCTGAATTTTGCAGTGGGCGGTAAGGATTTTGGAGGGATTTTTGCTATGTGCTGGTCAGCATCCTCGCTGTCTTACGCAACACCACATACCGACACACGTGGATGAGCTCGTCTTTTGGCCAGCATTGCATGTTCACAACCTGCACTGCAGGACGGAAAGGTGATTTCAATAGGAAAGAAACTTGGTTGTTGCTATTGACTGAAACGGAATCTTTTCTCTGCCCGGTCATCGGTAGTAATTGGCGTAGTTACAAACTAGACAGTAGATATATGAACCTTTGGGTTCTCTACAATGCAAAGGGGAAATCTAAAGATGGGGAAATAATATTAAAGTATGTTAAATGTGTCTTTTTATTATTCAAAAGTTCTCTCCGAACTGTAAGGAGGAATGAGCTATTTATAATGTAACATCTGGAGTACAGAAGATTATAATTTTACCTCTAAAAAGGTCATATAAGTATATAACTATAGATGTTTTAGGGTCTTTGCACCTCCTGAAGCATAATCCTTGATGTACGGTGGGTCTTCACGACCTGGTCCACCATGTACTCTTGGTTCACAAATGGCTTTGACTCCTTTCGCTCCATGCGAGGTGGACCCAAAGCGAAGGCTCCATAGACCCCTTCGCTCTGTGCGAGGTGATCTGTAGCAAAGTCTCTTGGGACCTCTTCGCTCTAGGTATATAGTACTCTTTAGTTGAGGCTACTTTTGAAAGCTCTTCCGAACCATTCGTTCCGTACGTAGGGCATTTGGTACTCTTCAACTGGCTCGAAAGGTACCTTTGACTTGATGTCTTCACAGGTTGTTGGGGCCTGCGGGGGTGTTCCTACGATAATACGCAATCATGGTATCATGATATCAAGTTGTCTCATCGAGGAGGAAAAAGAGTACACCATCGATTTGAGAGTGACCATTAGCACAACTAGAAAATACGTCACAATGGCACAAAGTCGCAAACACACGCGTGGATGCCACCTACCCACACACAAAAAGAAATAAAATTCCAAACACCACTCCTAGCTCTGTAACGTGCAGCAGGGGCGGATCTACCATTATAGTAAACTCTTGCCGGTCCGGAACCCCTACCCGTTCCTCCTCCCTGCCTCCCTACCTGTGTCGGAGAAGAGACCTAGTCTTCTGGAAATTTGGTCGCAAGTGCTCTTCACCTGGATCGGAAGCCTCCCGTTTCTTGGTATCAAGATCGCAGCTCAAACTTCCAGTTTCCGATTCAATTTTTGTCGCCCCCTTGGCTGTAGTTCGACGCCGAGCGCTGAAATTATCAATACTAGTCCAACTCCGGTTTCTTTTTTTTGTGTGTGTTATATTTAGTGTTATATAGTCATATGGGTGCGATTGCAATATACTTTGCATATGAGTTCTTTTAATCCTGAATCCGCCGCTGATGTGTAGCGGTGTCATCAACAATGGACGTGCTGTTGTCTGCAGTGGCCAGCGACCTCATCGGCCGACTGTTCTCCTTCCTCCTCAGGAAGTATCACGACACCACCGCCGTCGATGACATCGTCAGGCTGCAGCGAGCGCTGCTACGAGCCCGCGTCGTCGCCGAGGAAGCCAAGGGGCGGCAGGTCACCAACCAAGCGATGCTGCTACAGCTCAAGCAGCTCAGAGAGGAGATGTGCCGGGGCTCCTACGCGCTCGACGCCTTCAGGAGACGAGCTCCTCGTGGCCCACAAACGCAGTCGAGCCAAGTTAGCGGTGGCAACCCAACTAACTTCCTTCTCTCCCTCGCACACCTCACTGGCCTCCTAACCCCACCTGTTAGCCATGCACTGTTCTTCTTCTCCACCCCTCGCCTTCTCTCTCCAACCTCCTCTCTCTCTCTCACACACATACGCGTCTGCAGCCTCGAGCCTTGCTTCCCCTCTCCATGCTCCGAGAGGTAGTCATATCGCCTTCAGGAGCATGCATCGCGCTGCACCCACGAGAACTCACGCTCGAGCCGCCGCAAACTCATCAGAAGACGATGAGCTCCTCTCCATTTTAAACCAAACCAAGTGTGTCATCTATCTTGTCTCCATCTCCCCTCCATTTTCCTCTCTCTTGCTTCTCCCTCTCGCGCACGCTACCCCCCAGAACTTTGTTGCACAACGCTTTCATCCCCAAGCCCGACAATGTGCCACGAGATCCGCCACATCGTTCCCGCCAGCAAGGTGAGCCCCTCATTCTTCTAACAGTGTCCAATTTCATTCTACACTCCGTAGAAACATATCCACTGGTTGATATTGCAAGTTCACAGCCGAGCCAGAATGCTATCGTCCTCACCGTATCCGGCCACGACCGCGAATCGCCAACTCCGTCACCCGCCAAATCATCATCTCTGGTGAGCTTCTCCACTAACCACTCGCGTCAAATTACATTTTACGTCCTCATACTCCTTTCCCTATCTCAATTTCAGCTCCTCGCCCTTGAAGCTGAAGGGATACGAGTGGGCTACACTAGCTGGTAATTAAAAAATCTACCACGTAAATCAGGATACCATGCAAACAAGAGATCATAGATCGTTACCACCAGATACGCAGTGCAGCGGAAGAAGAGTTGGAGCAGCCTGATCTAACATAGAGCGCGTCGATAGAGTGGTCGTAGTCGATCGTCCTCGGTGACGATCGTCTCCTCCAGCATCCAATCGAGTTCCTTGCCAAGGTCGTGGGTTGTCCTCAAGTGCAACAGAAACCGCAATGCCACCTCTACTCAGTATCCACACGTTCAGGGAAGGAACACCGTGCGCCAGTGTGCTAGCACCAACTTGCACGGTAGGGCTCTCAAGAAGATGGTTGCTAGGGTTTCAATAGAACAACTCATGTCACGTCTATCGTGTGTCTCTCCCAATAGCCTCGTGCGTCTCCTTATATAGAGCTCACGACGGATCCTATCCGAACACGTTTGTTCCAACCCGTTAAGTGTGTGACCTATTAGGTTCATGCGTAATCGGTTATGACTCGGAAACTCCTTTACGATCACGAGTCATCAACGGCTCCTAGCAAGACATAACGATTCCTAAAAACACACGAATTATATCGGATGAACCTTAATGCAATATGACCTACGACTAGATCCTTGTGACTAATGACCAGCTACGTATCTCTATATGACCAGATCATATTATGTTTCGACCGGTTCGTAACTCCTTACAGCCAAGTTTCGACTACTTAGTGATTATGTTTGACTAGTTTACGACTAGCTCACAATATCTGGTTAAACTCCAGGTGAGATATTATGTCATCCATGGACTGTTCAATACTTTCTCGATCAAGTGTCAGATAACTTCACGCGGTCGAACTCTTCGACCACTAGTGGCATGGTCATACACTTTTTTATCCAACCACATTGAGGGGCTCAGAGATATCTCTCCTGATATGTTAGGAGGGGCAAATCACATATCCGACCAGTCATATTCCTCCGCATATTCCTCCGCGTGTTTCACAGCATACCTGAAAGCTACCTTTATAACTACCTAGTTACGGAGTAGCGTTGGGTAACCCTAAAGTGTACTCTTATACATGTAGAAAACCATGTTGATCTCAGGTCTAAGGATTATACATCATCATTGCTTGAGACCAACAGATGACACATGAAATCATAACAATCTCAACAGTATCTCAAGGTGGGTTAATCTAACACCATGATCTCTAACATGTGTTCACATTATTGATTTGATATCCATGTACCCATGACCGGTGAAACATGGTCATCTAATATATGTGCTTGTCGATAGAGTCACTAGTTTTCCGACCAGTGACATCCGACCAGGGATATTTTTAGAATGACATCATCTAAGTTAAAGAGCTTTACCAACAAGTCGCATACTTGTTAATCTTTATCAATGATGATTCATTCAAGGAACAAAATAATATTTATTCAATAACTCATAAATATAGATATGATACAATCATCTCTATGATTGCATCTAGGACATATCACCAACAGAAGTCCCCCGAACCAAAGCTTCTTCCTCGAACCCGAGAAGCCACCGCCAAGATCCTCCACGCCGAGCTCCTTTGTTGGTTAGTTTCTAACCACTTCTTCACGTCATTCTGTGTTCTAAAACCCTCTGAATTGGGTAGGCTAGCTATCTTCCCCTAGGATGCACCATAGTTGTTTCGTTGTGCGAGTGTTCCCACGCCGCTGCAGGCCGTCGTTGCTAGAGCTCCTTTGTGCACCATCGCCTACGTCGCCCGCACCCCAAGCCTCCTGTGGCACATAGATGCTTGTGACGCACTCAAGATTTTGTTTTCTTTACCCGTTAGTCGTTGCCACCATAGCTCGCAAACACGTTGCCGCCATGATAGTCATGAAGCTCGCGTCTGACCTCCCCAGCCAAACCACCACCATTGATAGCTTCACCTTGCTATGTAGATGCTTAAGCCTTGCTTAATTTAGAGGTTTAGGCAGTAATTTGTGGACGTCGTCTTGCGCAGTGCCATCGTCGCCACCCTTGTCGTAGCGTCGCCGCCTCATGACGTCTCCCGTCGCGCTAACGCTGCTGTTAGGATCGTCTTGGACCCCGCAACCCATTTTGGGGGTCACGGGTGGTCTCTAAAGCCGCCTATGCTTGCACCGAGCTCGCCTCGAGATTGGCCATGGCTTCCCTCCCCGTCCCTCTATTTTGATGGAAGGAAGACAACTGTTAGACTCCGACATGTGGACCCCACCCAGATTAGATTAAGTTAACAAGTAATTAGTTAGTTGTTAATTAGTAGGTAATGTCAGTATGACATGCGAGCCCCACCACTTAACACTTCCCGTATAGACTTGGTATGTAGGCCGAAGCCGTTGATGTGTGGACCTCTGGCCCTGTGAACCGTCAAGTGGACCGAGTCCATGTGGACCCCGGTCCCACTTGTCAGTTTCTCAGTTTTTTAATAAAAATAATTAGAAAATAAATTAAAAACCTGGTTGGACCCACCTTTCAGTCACATATGTTTTTTCTTTGAGAAAAATAATTAGAAAATAAATTAAAAACCCGGTTGGACCCCACCTGTCAGCCACATGGATTTTCTTAAGAAAAAAATGGAAAATAAAGGAAATCCTAGCCGGTCCCCATATCAAGATTTTCTAATTTTCTGGAATTTCCTCTCGGGTCAAACTTTGGAGAGCCCGTTCCCCCTGCTTTAAATCCAAATAACTGGGTTTTTGCTTATAAATTTACCTAAATTCAAAACCTTTCCAACATTACTAAAATCATAATTTTTTAGTTCATTTGAATTTTAATTGAATTTTATTGAGTTCATGTGTATTTATTTGAAGTCGTCGTTTTACGCTTAAATAGATTCCAACATCGCTGAAGACTTCACCGATGTTTCAGAACAAGATCAAGACCAAGAAACACTTGAGCAAGACAAGCCCTTATACTTGATCATGTGGAACCTACATTTCAAATGCAAATTACTTTGCTTTAAAGTATTACTTGCATGCTTATTATTATTTATGAAGTATTATGTTAAATATTGATACCTAGCTATAACATATGTTGTTCTTTACTATTCCCCTCCTTGATTGTTGATATTATGACTACCTTGTCACCCTAGGCTAACTATTGGATAATGGTTATGCCTAGAGATGCTTAGTGGTTAAATTGAATATGACACAATCATTGCCATTACAAAACTTGGGATTAAATGTGATTCGTAGAGCGGTAACGTGGGTTACCACTGGAAATAGGAAATTGTTTTACAAAACGGTGGAGACCTGAGCGAGTGGATGGTATGAGACTGATGCAGGGGTTGCACGAGGGTCGGGTTTGTGGATTGTCTCACCTAAGTTGATTAAGGACCGAATCATGTGCCACACTTTCTGAACTAATAATCGTTCAACCACAAGTCTAGCATGGGATAGACCTGACTAAATAATTTACCAAGTCGTGGTGCTATAGCCATATTGTGGGCAATTTTGGTCGGGTTATTGGACTTGGATTGTAGGAGGGCGTATTTCTATGTAAGCACCCATTGATGGTTGTGGTGGTACTAAGTCGGAATACGTCTACACCCCAATGGTGGTATTCCTCAAAGTTAATGTGTTCAAACGCCCGAGGATCGAACCCATTGGATGGTGTAGTATTATGGTGAGTCATTGTAAAGGCCTAGTTATAATCATTTTAGTTGCACGTCTAAGGAAACGTCTCATTTGCTAACATTATAAGTTGATCATATCTTATGGGTAAAGTTATACAACCTCTACATAATGTATAATCTATTCAAATAGCCACGCTTTTGGTCATGAGCGTTGTACAGAATGCCACACTCGGTTAGTTTTGATAATAAAAAATATGGGAAGAGAACTTGTTAGATTAAAAATGGTTGTAGCAATTATATAATCGTAGGTGGATGGAACCTTGTATCTAGAGTTGGGTGGATGGAACATGAGATCTAGAGTCAGGTGGATGGAACTTGAGATCTAGAGTTAGGTGGATGGAACCTCGTATCTAGAATCGGGTGGATGAAACCTGAGATCTAGAGTTAGGTGGATGGAACCTCGTATCTAGAATCGGGTGGATGAAACCTCTACAATCACGTGGATGGAACATGATATCTAGAGTTGGGGTGGATGGAATATAATATCTGAAGATAGGTGGATAGAATCTCATGAGTAGTAATAGGTGGATGGAACATTGCTTTATGATAAAATTTGCTTATACAACTGATAATTTGGTTTTAAGTTGAAATGGCTAGGTTATAGGCTTGGAAAATAATTATGGTATTTTGAGTTAAACTTATTTTGTGCTAAAATAACCATAAGACCCTCTATTTGGCAAACCAATATCTATATAATTGCATTTAGTATAAGGGCTTGCTTAGTACTTTTGTACCTATGGTTGCTCATATATATGGATTCAGTGACCGAATATATCAACCAGTGAACAGTTATCTCTACCCATAGGGAGTCCAGAATAATGTCAAATATTATATCGCTTAACCCAGTCGATTGCCTATGGCATATCCTGAGAGTCACCATAGCTATTAATCCTTTTTGTTGTAAGACTTTATCTATAGTTGGCCTTCCAGGTCCTTGATGTAAAGCTTCGATCATGTGATCTATTTACACTTATTTATTATCGTTTCTATTTACATGTATGAATGTAATATTTATCGATGTTGTACGTGCCGGCAGAAGTGAACGGAGCTGTTGAGGACGCTGTCTCTGGTTTAACCGATGGTCAGTCCGGTGTTTTAAACTATGCGTGCCTCTCCGGCGCTGCTGAGGCATCGTAGAAGGTGCGCGCTAGCCGCAACACGTTAGGGTTGGGGGTGGGCTGCAAAGTCCAACTAGATCCAACGGTCTAAGAGAATTCGACCGGTTTCATCAAATTCTGCAGTTTGGTCATAAACTTCTTAAGGATCATTTTGAGATTTTTTACCATGCCGCGAGCCAGCTTGGGCCTGGGCCTCCAGTCGAGCAGTGCGGCCCACTGCTTGCCCACTCTTCTGTGTGCTTTTCCACCTCGCGCACGCCCACAGTCTCGTCTCGCAGAGTCGACCACCGTTGCCTTTCAAAAGAGAAGTTTTCCACTCCACCCAAGCCAGGTGTGGCCAGGAGAGACAGATTCCCAGCAATGTCCGACGAATCCAGTTGCGGGACCGCGGGCGCCGCCCAGGCGGCACTCAGAGCCTCGGACGACGACCGCAAGCCAAACGCCGCCGCCGCCGCGGGCTCCCCGCCGCCGGCCGCCTCGTCGCCAGCGGCGCACAAGATCCAGCTCAAGAGCGCCGACATGAAGGAGGAGATGCGGCAGGAGGCCTTCGACATCGCCCGCGTTGTAATAATCTATAATCCTCTTGTTCTTCTCCTCTGGATTCTTGTTTTGGTTTCGTTGTCGCGCTGTCTCGGTGACTGACGTCTTTTTCGTTGGGGTTTGGTGGGGGGGATTTTCTTTTCTCGATTTTTCGGTAGGCGTTCGAGAAGCATACCATGGAGAAGGACATCGCGGAGTACATCAAGAAAGAGTTCGACAAGAGCCACGGCCCCACCTGGCACTGCATCGTCGGCCGCAACTTCGGTAACGCCCCCCTCCCCGGTTGGAAATAACTTTGTACGGCAGGATGTGTGGGATTCGCCTGTGGTTGATGTTCTTTGCGTGCTTTGGTTAGCTCCAGCGTGGCGATTGGGTATCTGCAGTCAATTTCTTGTAAACTAGCTCTTGAGGTCGAGGATTGCGCATGGTACAAGGGAGGAAAAAATCATAGTAAAATGAAGGAAAAAATGTTGATCAGCGTCAATTGTTGTTATGCGGGCGGCCATTTTTTGGGTTGGAGGGGTGTTATCGTGAGGAATGGTTGTAAGTGATTGATATATGTTTGGTTTGGTTTAATATAGTCCACAGGCAGCGATCGATGAAGCCCAGTTTCTGGGGGTGTCGGAAGGGGAAGCACTAGAGTGAAGTATAACTGCGTAAATGATCCTTTAGATGATGTATTTCCGGAAAAGGTCTGGGATAATGTATACTACATATGTGTAGGCGACATGGGTTTGGATAATAATAAACAAGGGCCAAGAAATAAATAGTGTGCTGTCTTATGAATGTCAGTTAAGGCAAGGCAAGTTGGCACATAGGGCATGCTAAAGTAGTGATTCCTTTATTACAGGGCTCAATATTTGGAAGTTATATTTTAAAGCTAATGTAAGTATTTCTCCAAGCTTGACCCAGCCAGCTTGCTAACAGATTAGGTTATGCCTCATATTAACCAAATTCGACTTGGCAAAGCTAGTATTCAATTTATTGCATTTTCAGTTGACAGATTTCAAATTTCCATTCAGCCTCTTTCTTGTATAAAACCAAAATTGATTAAATTACACCGGAAATCCCAGATTCTTAACCTGTGCTTTTGCTTTACTTAATTAGTAGCATATGCTTTACTTCACTAGGTCCTTAAGCATAATGTTACCTTAGTCTATCAGTTAATGAGGTGTAATGAGAAAATAGCATGCCATGTTATGTAGACTTCCCAATTGACTAGACATGTCATGTCACCTGAATATCTGAGTGTCATGCCACATGATATGCCATGTCATCTAAAAGACTAACATGACATGCCACATCACTTATTCAATTTAACAGCACCTCTGCAATTAGCACTAGTGTGTTACAATAAAAAAAGTTTAGGGACCTCTTCAGTCTTAATGCAGTTAGCTCGACTAAATTGTGAACTTGAATCTAGGAGAACAGGTGTTAAATACCAGACAGACAGAGTTCTTCGCATTTATTGTGCTTCTTGGTTGCAAGTATGTGGGTCCTTAGTCCTTTCTAAATGCAACTGTTAACTATTCATTTTTGAACTCTGTTCTTCTCTACAAAATTTTGTTTCTTAAGACCCCAGGTAATATTTCCTTTTCACCGAATTCACAAAATTTGTAAGCAAGCCTACATTACACTTGAAAATAACATCAGGAACATATGGAGAAACAATAAATGAGTGTTATTAGAGAAATTTTGGTCATATACCAGTGCAATTCGGCTTCATATGTCATCCCATATATGGACATTTTTCTGTATAGCTATCGCATTGAATTATTTATAGCTTTTCTTTTTTCCATTCTAGTTTGTGTTCTTTCAAGATGTCCAGTCATCATCTAAGTTCATGCGAGATATGCAAATTATTTCACGATGACCAGAAATTCTCAAGCACGCTTAACCAATCCTTAAATGTCCAGCTGTATCGTTCAAAGCAAACAAATAGAACATTTTTTTGTCTAAGGATAGCCATCACAAGAGAATCCTCACATTTTAAAAAACTGTTTTTGCAATATCTGAATTCCACTTCTTTTTGCAAATTAATACCTTCCTTCATACTTGGTATCTTTTATTTTTGCCACCTTTTGTTAGTCTAAACTTGGGCAACACTTACCTTTTCCAACAAAAAGAGAGTAGGACCAAGAAGGGAACCATGTGTTACTTTACCCTTGTCACTAAAAAGGGTTAGGTGTGTCATGAAAACTTAGGCTTTTAAATTTGGCGATGGCTTTGATTAATCTCATCTATAGCTTTTTAGATGTGATCTCATCTGTACTTATTATACCCTTATTGGCACAATATCAGTTGTCAAATCACACATCTGATGACTTTCAGACGATCTTGTGGTTGCGGAGCATGCCAATATTTACTGATTCTACCTCTCAAACTAAATTGTAAAACGCAAGAAAAACGGTGTTAATTTTCAGGTGCTTCTAGTTCGGTCTACAAGAGTGAGAGAAAGCTTACCTTTAATTGCTTCTTAAAATCTTGTAGGAATTGTAAGAAAATTTCGATTAGCAGATTGGATTAGTCAGTTAGAAGAGAGTCAGCATCCTTAGGATTTGATTGGTGGAATTGCTCATAACACATTCTCTTCTGCCCTTCGTTGACGTTTATCTGCCGCCCTCTGTACTATGTGTACATACCATTTCAGTAACCATGAATGGTTATTCTTTTGTTGACTGTACCTGCTATCAATGATGGGGCTTGTATGTTATATTTTGAACTCTTAAGGTTCAGCTTGTGTGTTGCCTTGCTTTGCCTTGATTTTGTAATAAATGCCAAGGACCTGTTTATATGGGCCTAAACTTCTCAAAATAGTTATATGAGCCACAACACTAGCCCAGTCCTACTGGAGTTTCTCTGTTATAAAATGGTTTGGATTTATTGATCTATGTCAAGAACTCACAGGGGCTTCAGTTTCTCTGGCCCATGAACTGGAGAAAAATAAAAGCCTCCAAAGCATGCCCCTGGTATGCTTTGGTTGTATATGATTGTGGTGAACTTTAGGGGCATTTATTTTTGAACCCATTCCCTTGTTTGGTTTAGGGAAGACGGGAGTTAGTTATGAACTGTGATTTTGCCATTCACTTCCTATTTTCATTCCCACATTTTATTACGAGTTAACGTTGACAGATTGGTGATTTTGTAAGCCTTTGATCGCCATTGTCATGTGACCCCTTGCTCTCATTAGCACCTATGAAACATGACATGGTGTATTCAGGTATTTAATGTCTACAAATTTTATATGTTGACAGTTCAAATGGTTGCCAACAAAAACTGTAAATTAGCTCTTCTCTGAATCTATGTTATTTCTGCCTTTCTTTGATCTGCTTTTGTGAGCATCCAATCCTGACAATTATCCATGATTTGAAGCAACAAGTCTATTTGTACTTCCACAACAGGAATTCTGTAATGATTTTAGGCCCTTTGTCCTTGCCACCAGATACGTATTGAATGCTACAACTAAAGCATTTTTCATCTGTTGCAGGTTCCTACGTGACGCACGAGACGAACTACTTTGTGTATTTCTACATTGATTCCAAAGCCGTCTTGCTATTCAAGTCTGGGTGATTGGCGCAGCCGATGGCGTCGCACTTGCATGGCTCTGTTCAGTTGCTGTCCTGTATGTCTGCAGCTGAGCTGGAATGCGGGAATTCTGAGAGCCTTCGTGTTGATGTATCAGCCATGGATTTTTCCCCGTATTCCAGCAGAGTGAGATTAGATTGTGCCTGTGTTTTACGTCTGATACATCTAGGTGTTGTTGGCATTGCGTTAGTGTAATATGATTCCCAGAAAACTGGACAAATGTTATCATTGACAAGGTAAAACTCGCTCAGATCAGCTTATGGAAATGTGGTTTCATGCTCATGGCCTTACGTGTGGTTATGCGGTGACCGGTACAATGCCCCCTGGAACCTAAGCAACTAGTTGGCCTCACGTGTGAACGATCCGTATGAAGTTCGTGCATATGAATTCGTGTGCCTGTGAATGATCACCCACACGATCGGCTCATTTTCACCTATACTGAAACCTGCTGAAGCTAGTAAGTTTTAGGCACTATCTGGAACGAAGAAAAAAAAAGGTTCAAATCAGATTTCGGCTGGCAACAAGGATGGGGGACGTACGTCCTCATGTACGTAGGAACAAGAAAACCGCGGTTTCTTCCATTACTATAGTAGTGGTGAAAGTAAAAGTAAAACCCTGCTCGCTGTTACATCTGGGTACCAGAACACACTAGCTAGAACAGGGCATCATGCCCACACGCACACACGCAAGAAAGCGAAGGGACAACGGCGCCAAACCGACGACGACGAAGACCAGAAGCCGCTCTTTCTCCGTATCTCCCGCGCAAGATGATGCACCGTTGGACTGTGGCGATCGATCGGGAGTCGGAATATGGCGGCCACCGACCAATGCGGGCGCGCGCGCGCGCGCGTCGTCGTAGTCGGCGAACGAATACGTAGCACGGTAGGAGGTTTATATCGGGTAAGAGCTTGAGCGGGTCGCTGTTACGCTACTACGCCCTGGCGTAGCTGCGGGTGAGGTGCGCGGCGCGGAGGTCGGCGGCGTCGACGTCGGCCCAGTTCGCCGGGCGGTAGTGGCCGGTCACGGGGTCCGGCACCCACGACACCTCCGCTGCCGCGGCGGCCTCCTTGGCCTCGCCGGCGGCCTTGCCGTCCGCGGCGCGCCTGATCGCCCCGGACGCCGCCACCGCGGCGTACCCCCTCCTCAGGGCCAGCTGGGCCAGCGCGCGGGCAGCAGAGCCGGAGAGAGCGAGAGCCATCGGATCTTCTGTCCAACAGATCGGACGGCTGACGGCGCTTCGCTCTCCTGCTCAGGCTCTCTACTACCCTCCACTGCGCGCGCGTGAGCTGTGTTGGTTATTGGTGCGAGTGGACGAAAGAGGCAGGGGATGCGCGGAATATAAAGTGACGGGAAGCGGCAGGGGCGGCAGGCGGGTAGAAAGCGCGAAACGGTGCGGATTTTTTGCGCATTTCTCGATTTCATGGGTTTTGGGAACCGTCGTGGAAGCGAGCGGGTGGGCGCCGGCACGTGCGGGGCAGGAAACGGCGCCGCGGGCTCGTCGTGCCCTTTGATATGGTCGCGTTGTTTGTTTCTTTGTTTTCTAGTCGTCGGTGGACGCGTTTCACGCGAACTACGGACAACGATGAGCAGCTAAAAAACTGCGAGCAGGGCAGAGTAGCAATCCAAGTCGTGTTTCGTTTCTGAACAGCGAAATTGCCTTGGTCTTCTCTGTTCGGTAGGTAGTGGTGTCGGGTACTGGTATTTATCAACGGTCCACGTGTTCGAGGTAAAACAACGATTACGGTTAGGCGTACCGTGACAATGATATGGTAGTGGACTAGTTCTTGAAAAATACTCCCAAGTCCACTCCCATTTGGAATAGTTCAACTCCCACCTTCTAATTGCCTACTTAAACATCAACTAAGGCAGTACTAGCCATATCTCAACATCGTGGTACTGCTCATATTATTAATTAATTATTAACAAATGGGTCCATTTTACTCTCTTAAACTTTCAAAAAAAGTTTATTTAACCACCTCAACTACAAATTTTGGTTTTTAACCCCCTTAACTTTCGAAATCAGGTCACTTAACTCTTTTAGGTGGTTTGGTTGGGTGGGTTTGCATACGTGGCAAGGTTTTGCCTATGTCAGCGCTAGACGTGACAAGATTTAGCCAATGTGGCACCCAAATCACCCTTCTTCTTCCTCTCTTTCTTTCCCTTCTCTCTCCTCCCATCTTCTTCACTCGTGCTCAGTCGCCGCCACCTCCACCTCCTCTGCTTCCCCATCCGCCCCCACCTCTGCCTCCTCTGCCTCACCACCCCCCGCGCCATAGATCCTCCCCCTTCTACGTCGCCACTGCCGCCACCCAGCACCCTACCACCAGCCAGTGTCGACATAATCGTTGCCTACCTTGAGCTCACTGTCGCCTCGCTCCTCTCGAGTCGCGCCCCCTCCTCACTCCGCGCGACACCTCCGAGTGCCTCCTTATCGACCATCTCTCCTTTCTGGAACCGCCCGTCGCCTCCCTCTCCCCCTTCGCTTTTGTCGTCGCCGCCTTCCGTTGCACCGCTGACGAGGCGCGCAAGATCTTCGCCATCCATGACATCGCCCTCTGCATGAGCCTCACCGCCTCCATCGCCCACCTCTAGGGGCTTATCCTCTCCTATGCACGCATCGTCGTCGGAAACCACGACACCTTCCCCTTGCCACCCAAAGCCGCCGCCGTCATTCCTCACCCGATGAGTTCCCCCGTCGATTCCTCCCACCCAAAGTTTCCCCACACCCTCCTTAATCCTTCCCCATCACTCACTTAGACCCTTCCCCCAGATCATCATTGCCACGTTGTATACTTGGTGCCACCTCGGCCTTCCCCCAGATCATCATTGCCACGTTGTATACTTGGTGCCACCTCGGGTCCCCGTCATAGGCCCTCCTCGGTTCATCCCCGCCCCCACTAACCACTACGCTGCATTCCCCTCACTCCCTAGATGTATGTGCTCACCTCCTTTTTGTCCCCCCCTGCTGTCCCTCTTCTTCCCTAGCATCGACCGCCACTCGGCGTTGCGGCCCCGCCGCCATGAGCCTTCTCTAGGAGTGCCGTAGCCACCCCTTGACTCCCTATGGTCCCAGGGACACTCTTTGGCCGTCGGTGCCACCTCCCAGGCCGCCGCTTGATGGCGCCTCCTCTGTTTCTTTGCTGACTTGTACATGTGAGTGGAACTAAAAGGTGACATGGATGTCCATGTGACCAAAATAGCTCTAAAATGGACCCATATCAACCAAACCACCTGAGAGTGTTATTTGACCTAGTTTTGAAATATTATGGGGTAAAAATGGTTTTGTAGTTGAGGAGGTTAAGTAAACTTTTTGAAAAGTTTGAGGGGGAGTAAAATGGACTTATTCCATCATTAACTAATATAAGAGCGTGTGAAAAGGGCCTCTAACTGTGTTGAACATCGTGAAAAAAGTTATTACGCTGGATCGGAATCGAACAGCTAACGCGACCCCCTGACCAGCAACCCTAATCCCACCCACTCTATCTTTCACACGGTGGCTCGAGCCCCATGCCGCGCACTGTGCTCCTCTCGCTCTCTATCTCGATCTTCCTCCCCGTGCTCTCCTTCTCCCTCCTCCGTCACCCCTCTCCTTCCACGGCACATCCTTCTCCCCCTCTTCATCACACCGTCGCTCTCCTAGGCGCCCACTCCCTTTCCCTCCTCCGCTTCTCCTCTTCACCAACACCATCTCTCTGTCGCCGCCATTTCAGTAGAAGCAAATCATCGCCACCTCTCCGTCGTCGCCATTACAATAGAAGCAAATCATCACACCATTCTATATAACATAATTAATCAACAACTTTTGTGTTTTATTTCATTTTAGGAGAGAATCTGCATGTCACAATTTTTATGCAGTAATGCGCATACACCTTATGGAAGCATCTAGAGGCTAGGTGCAAGAATTCGAATAGTATTACAAAACAGTGGGCTTTCACTCAGTGCTAAAGTGATATTTGCCTTGTGGAATAATTCAACGGAATTATACATTTTTCCTAATTTTAGTGTCTTTGCTCTAATCCAATGAATGTTGTCATGTCATGTTTTGTTGCAGAGGCAGGACCGAAGGAGCACTTTCAAAAGGTTTCAGTATTGGTACCAAAAGGCAACTGAAGGATAGTCCCACCTACCATCAGTAAACCATTCTTCTATTGAAGTCATTCTTCAGTTCAAATCTGTTGATGTCCACATGTACCATTAGAGCTTCCCCTGCCATCAGTAAATCATTCTTCCATTGAAATCCACCTGCTCATAAAATAATCCCGATAGGAATTCCATGTATTCTTCTCTTCTATGACTTTGCTTTGTTCACTCCATCTGGTCTTTGTGGTGCAAGTGTCCAGTTTCACATCCTGTCTTATGGTGTCCTGTATGAGTTGCTAAGCTGTAAGGAGGTACTTTGACATCTCGAGGGATTTATGGAAAGTTTTTGAGGTGCTGATTCTGGATGAAGTTTAATTCAAAGGTTTCTCTTTCACATAACAAAGAGGTTGGTAACCATTACCTGTCATGACTCTTCTACCGTACCATGTCCTATATCAACCGTTGATTCACTTGATTGCCCATTCCTAATTGTGCTTTCTATTTTAGGAGCACCGGATTGACATGGCCATGCGAAGGCGCTGGTGTGCTTGCATATGCTTATCTCAGTTGTCATCGCTTTGGTATGTTTCCATGTTTGAATTGAACATGTGGGGAATATGAATTTTTCTCTTTTCTTTGCTACAGAGTTTTACACAGTTCAAATACTGCAGTCATATGTGATGAACTCACTCATGTCAGGTGAGAGGGCATGTGGTCTGTCTATCTTTGCTTTTTCTATTAGATGTGTCGACGATCGAGTCACCGATTTTACAAAATAAAGCAGAGAAAAATGACAAAGAGCTATTGGAAGAAGATAAGGCTACTTTTTATTGCTATGAACTAGATCCTTTACGGTGGTGCCCTTGACAAGACAATGGACTAATCATAACTACACTAAGCATTGTGCTTGCTATGCTAATACTTCAGATGAAATCCAATCGTCTCTTGATCTTCCGAATTGGATTGTCTTCTGCCGTTCGCGTTCTTCCTTAAGTAGTTGATGAAGTGATAGCAGTTAATCCTAGAAGAGGCGCCTGTTTGAAGTGTCACGACTGGTCGGAGCGAGGCAACAGTTGATGAAGTATCATCCGTCCAGCGGTTGATGTCTATGAGACACTAAATCGTATGACGGTTTATTGTTAGTGTCTTAGGACCATGAACGTCGCGTGGTATGGAGTCAATATGACATGTGCTTCATTCATCACACAATAAGGAATATTCTCGAAGCAAAATTCAAATGCTAGTTCATTATGTTGGGTTTAATCTTGTTGTCTAATGTTTTATTTGTGTTTGCATGGTACTATGCATACAAGGCATTGTGGGTGCGTGTGTTAGCATGCATGAGGTATTGGCTATCTGTTAGTGGCCATGCAATGTGTTAGTGGCCATGCATGGATCCGCATGCATGCAGTCTGTTACTCGTTGGTTGGTGGCATGTATTGACTTAGTAGGATCTCTGATCCATGAGATTAGTTGGCTTGCCAAGTCATGCATGCGTAAAGCTTGGATCCAGGAAGACATGCATGCAGTAGTGGTGCACGCCTAGGAGCCGTGGCGTGAGTAGCCAACGCCCCGTGTGAAGTTTATATAATGTCTTGTAATGTGCTTGTATCGGTTGAGAAGAACGAAAAGAGAAGAAGATTGGCTATGTCTTTATTGCGCCAATGAAATATTCTGAGTTCTTACTCCATTTCTTCTCGCGTGTGTATTGTTTTTGCTTGTTTATTTTTCTGGGCTAACAATTGGTATCAGAGCTTGTGTTTGTGTACATCTTCATCCATGTCGTCTTCGAGTTCGCCGAGAAACGTCACCACCGATGGGGGCGTTCAGAAGACCGGCGAGGAGCGTCTTGGCGTCGGCGCCGAGGCGATCTCCTCCCGTATCCCATGCTCACGAGGAGCAACTACACGACATGGGCCGTGAAGATGAAGGTGTTCATGCGCGCTCAAGGCGTGTGGAACGCAATCGTGGATGAAGAGGTGAATGAGCGACAAGATCAAATGGCGCTCGCGGCAATCTTCCTCGCGGTGCCGGAAGACGTGCTGCTGCTCCTAGCTGAGAAGGAGACCGCAAAGGAGGCCTGGAACACCCTGAAGGTGATGCATCTCGGTGCCGATCGCGTCAAGGAGGCGTGTGTACAAAACCTCAAAAGCGAGTTTGAGAACTTGCGCATGAGGACACCAACGATCGATGACTTCGCGATGAGGTTGACGACAATCGTCAGCAAGATACGAGGTCTAGGCGAAAAGATGGAAGAGGCCTACATCGTGCGGAAGTTTCTTCGTGCAGTGCCTAAGAAGTTCTCTCCCGTCGTCACCACGATTGAGCAATTCGGTGACATAAAAAATATGTCGATCGAAGAGCTAATCGGCGCTGAAGACGCAGGAAGAGGAGAACGTCGCTACGGAACAACGACGAGACGAGGAGCACTTGCTCTTGACGCTGCAGAGTGGGAGGCCCGATCGTCGAGCGTGAAGGTGAAGACTCCTCGTGGTTTTGGTGGCGGCGGTGGGCGCCGATCTGATCAAGAATTGATAAGGCAAAAGTAAGGTGTTTCAATTGTAACGATTATGGACACTTTGCTTCAGAATGCCAGAAGGCCAACAAGAGGGAGAAAGCGCATGCATATCTCATCGAGGCGGATGCCGACGAAGAACCGGCGCTACTTTGAGGCTTGGCGAGATGGCACTCAAATAACGACAACAAGATTAAAGGGGTGATTGTTGGGTTTAATCTTGTTGTCTAATGTTTTATTTGTGTTTGCATGGTACTATGCATACAAGGCATTGTGGGTGCGTGTGTTAGCATGCATGAGGTATTGGCTATCTGTTAGTGGCCATGCAATGTGTTAGTGGCCATGCATGGATCCGCATGCATGCAGTCTGTTACTCGTTGGTTGGTGGCATGTATTGACTTAGTAGGATCTCTGATCCGTGAGATTAGTTGGCTTGCCAAGTCATGCATGCGTAAAGCTTGGATCCAGGAAGACATGCATGCAGTAGTGGTGCACGCCTAGGAGCCGTGGCGTGAGTAGCCAACGTCCTGGGTGTGAAGTTTATATAATGTCTTGTAATGTGCTTGTATCGGTTGAGAAGAAATGTAAAAGCGTAAGAAGATTGGCTATGCTTTATTGCCAATGTAAATATTCTGAGTTCTTATTCCATTTCTTCTCGTGTGTGTATTGTTTTTGCTTGTTTATTTTTCTGGGCTAACACATTACTTGTACGAGCAGTCATCTGGTCTGGGACTAGGTACATGACTTCGTCCCACCAGGGTAGCTATAAGTAACCTATATAATCTTTACGACCACAAAGGTCGTTAGCCTTAAGGGTTACGACTATTACGACCACGAGGTCGTTAGCCTTAGGGGTTACGACTATGAAGATATATTGTCTTTTAATTATGTATTAAAATAATATATAGAGATTTTAATCCTCGTCAATATGGTTATTTTATGACTTCTATGTGACTATGCTACAAATATTTGGGTTCTAAATACTAATTTGTTTTGGTTAATTATTGCACAATATGTTACTTTGCCTCTAGGTACTTCTATAATTTTTCATGCACTATCTTCTGTTAGTCGTTGGGTGGTGATACTTACGAGTTTTTGGCTAAAATGATATTATTCTGAAGCAAAGTAACAAAAATAATTTTTAAACGAATTAGCAAAAATGACACCCATACCGCGCTCAAAACCCATGGCATGGGCCTACTGTGCACCCAACGCACTGTAGGCCACGTGGCAATCACACAGAAGCCAGCAGACCACCTGCCGCGAACTAGGTGTGTGGCAGGTGATGTGTGTTGGCCACCTGCTGCATGCTCGGTTCGTGGCAGGTGGCCAGCCCACGTCATCTGCCGTGCGCTCAGTTCTCGGTAGGTGCTTTGCCGGCTCTCATGCGGCCGTCACGTGGCGTATCGCGTGTTGGTAGGTCCACTGCTATTGGTTTTGAGTTTGACATATTTGTTATTTTTACTAATTCATCTATAAAGAGATTATTTTTACTATTTTATTGTACAACAATGATATTTTAACGGTAAAACTCTTTAGACGAAGCCCTCCACGTATCATCCAACCCCCAGATCTTCCCGCACCACACGGCATCCAAATTCCCTTTCCCTTCTGTTGCACATGGACAAGGTCCATGCGCCGCCTGGCCTCGAGGCGGAACATTACGCAGAGCTTTTTGCCTCTCTCTCCCATGGGGAAAGGGATGGAGCGGTGAGCCCCGCGGATCAGCCAGATTCCGGAGAGGGTAAGGACGCCCGGGGGTATCCGCCCCCTGGCGCAGCGGAGGGGGCGTCTGGTGGAGGCGGTCGGCAGCGCGGCGTTGCATCTGGACAGGTCGTATCCGCCTGCCTGCCTACCCGCTCGCCAGTCGTGATCAACCATAGCAGTTTTATAAGTATGGAACGAACGTGTCAGGCAAACAGGCGACATAATATCTTCCACCGAATAAACAGATATGCATTTCCAGAAAATAAAATAGACGAGTACTGGTATGGTCTCCCAACGGAAAACTACACAAATCCTGAAGCGCTACTACCGTTTACCGCAGATCATCAGTCTACTTGCTTGCTTTGCGAATCGCACATTTCTCTTTCAGGGGGAGTGTATACACTTCTTTAGAAGTTACTTATCATCCTGTTTGGTGCAATTCTAAATTCTCTTTTTTTAGATTTTACTTTTAATTCTTTGAGAATCTATTTCTCTGAGAATGTGGAGTTTTTTATTAAAACCGGTTGTTGATTTCAAAAACTATATGAGGGAAAATTAGAGGCAAATAGACTATATCGCCCCTGAGTGTAATACTTCAATTGTATTTGTGTAAGTGGCATTTATGAGTAAAAATCTTCAACTTCAAAAGGTATTTTTGTTTCTAAAGGTTAGATTCTCACGAGAATCTGCTGAGAGGCTACTTCTCGTTGCTAGTTCATTTTTTAGACAGCTCCTCGCGAGTAGAATCTAGTAGTTTTGAGAATCAGGGTATTTGGTATAATTTCACGAGAATCGATTGAGAAGCTAGAAATAAAAATTGTACCAAACATGGCCTAAACTGCAGGCTAAATGTGAGATATTAAGATGAACAGCATTTTCTGTCCAATTGACACAACAAATCAACTCATTCAACAGCACAAAGTCCTCTTATTATTAACCTGGAAAATGTTCGTTTAGCCCTGAATTCAGAAAGCCAAAGTTGCTGCTGTTTTCGAATTGTTCCGAACTTCAGAAATACAGCTCAAGTTTGGGCAGATGCTAACCGAGTTCTACATTTTCAGCATCACAACATCTTGACACCAGCTTCTCTGACAGAGTCTATAACAGCCTTGACTTTCCCGTGGTACTTCTGCTCTCTTTTCATATGGATGGACACAGCCGGTATCCCCTTGAGTAGTAGGCGCTCACCAAGCAACTTTCCAATCTTCGCAGCAGCGGCGACATCGCGAGTTGATTCCATATTCGGTCTCAGCAGCTTCTCCTGTGAGCTAGCAGAGCATGCCACTGTTGCCGTCGGGGTATGAATAACCTGAGCGGATACATACTTGTTTGAGAAATGCATCCTCAACAGGTAGGGCTTGAGAAAACGGATGACTCTAGCAGCCCTTTCCGGTGGAGGGATCACCATAGTTGCTGGGTTCTCTGCCGCAAGTTGACAAGCAAAAACTAAGTTTTAGCTAGTTGCAACATACATACAGATGTTCAAAACCAAAGCACAGAAGTGAACAACACAACAGTGATGTGCAAACAAATCTGATTCATTAGCTGAGGATGTTCAAAACCAGGACACAAACAGTACAATGAAAAGCAATATTTAGGCAATGCTAACCGAGGAGTAAATAGGTTTTCATCCCAGATCTAGACATAAGGAAGATACACATGACATAGTTACATGCTTAAAGAAAACAAACAAAACCATAGTCAATATACCCTCTTAAGTAATGAAATTGCCTGGGAAGTACATTCTTGACCCGATATTGCAACTATTTTACGATAATCGTGACAGACAGAGATGCACTAAAAAACTCTCTTGGCATTTCGCTTATACATTACATGCTAGCCAAGAAGCTCTGATCTGTACAGCCGTAGTTCCGCTTTCAGCGAATGAATGAGCCATCGAGCTATGAGAATAGTATTCCAATCAGTTATGCAATTGGATATCTGGATGGACATATTGCAGCAGCAGTAACTTGATGCTTACAAAAGCTCAGCAAATGCATCTTGGCTACCACAGTGTCAGACAAGATAGGACTGGACCAATAAACCAAGAGCAGATTTTGAGCATGTCCAACACAACACACACAGTTGAACCTAACACAAACAATTGAACCTTAAATTCAGAGTGTTTTGGGCATGAAAGACAGTTTGATTGGTGCTAGTCCACTCAGCAAGATGAAAGGATACCAAACCATGCAAGCCAGGATTCGTCTGAATTCGCTAGATGAACTACATCAAATCAAATGATTAAAAGAAGGAAGATGTTCTAAGAGAGGCCACCAATCCAGATGGAGAATCAGTCGTGTGAGTCCGCATGCATGAGAGATTGATAGATGGAGAGATCTCTCCCTGAAAAAGCTCTGGACTACACTTTCACAGGGATTCAGTGAGCTGAAGCAGGAACCCAACCCAAGACTGGGAAGCATAATAATTCAGAGGCAGGCATGCCAGACCGTGAGGTTTCGACTTTGGGAATGATATACATGACATCTCGCCTTTCCTCATCTAGAATTGCCAACAAAAAAAAGAGTGGCAATTCACTTCCTAATCGCTATATAGGAAATAGTCAAGCATTAACTAACTACACCGTGGAGTTCCTAAACCTTACTAATGCCAATGTGAAGTCAAAGAGAGAAGTTCTACAAGCATTCGATTGACAAGTGCGCAAAGGCAATCGAAGAGGATGAATTAGTTAGTTACCAGGGTCGGTGCACTCCCGCGATCTACGATGCGGGATCGCTTGTCGCCGGCGATCTGGGACGCCGCAGGGTCACAGATCCTGGGGAAGAGGGAGACGAAAGAGGAGAGGAAGGGGAGAGGGGAGTGATGGAGCAGGCAGCGCAGTGCGGCGGCGGCGGCGGAAGGCGACGCGGGTGGCGAAGCCAATCGTGGACGGGCTGAGCCGTTGAGGGTTAGAAGAGGCCTAGCCGCAAAATGGGCTGGATCAGGCCGAAGCCAACCTGGGCCGCCGTAGTTTGTGGGTTAGGCCCAGTTCATTTCTGGGCCGGGCCATTTTCTAGCGAACAGTGGAGTCATCTGCACGGGAAAAAGAGAGAGAAGGAAGTAGTAAGCCTCAGCTTGTTTGGTAGGGATAGAACCTACCTAAGTCTTTTCAAATGGAAGATATTTTAATTTAAATTCTCAGATTGATTGAGTTGTATGTGGTGTATCCTAACAAGCTCTAATGATCTTAGGCTGTTCAGGCTTTTTGACTAGACTGGCCCAAAATTTCAAACAGGCTAGTTCAATTTGGACCACATTTAGGCTTGACTTGGGCTAGGTCGTGGGTCCATCACGAGGCAGTCCATATCTTTGATTGCAAGTTAGAAAGAGGTGGACTAAACATGTGGCCAAATAGGCCGTGCCAGTCGGTTTGGTCCAAAGCACGGGATTGTTGGTTCGATCACGGCTCGACATGGCCTGACAAGGTGTGTCGTGCTTGGATCGCGATCCTGACCTAGTGGACCGGTCCGCCATGGCACGTACATTACCATACCATGCACGTGTAGCCAGGAACGACACAACCCGAAGGAGGCCGGGTGCAGCCACGCGGAGGCGGTCAGACTTACCATGTCCGGACTGGGACGCCACGACACGAACAGTACCAGCACAGCACGACTTGTTTAGTTAGTCGGGCTGGCCGTGCCGGGCGGATCGCCCATTTGAGGGGTGTTTGGATGGAGGATGAAGTTGAATGGAATGTGATAGTATAAGATGGATGTGATGATCATGAATGAAATGATACAAGAGTATGTTTGGTTGCTTAGATGTGATAATACACGATTTTGTTTGGTTAGATGATGAAGTTGGCCACAGAGAGAGACAATGAAAATAGAGGAGGCGCAGAGACTGCTCGGGCGGGCTCGCCGACAGAGAGAGAGAGAGAGAGCTGCCGAGAGGATGGAGCAGCCCAAAAAATGGGTCCTCGCGGGGAAGGGGAGTCTAAGGGCGGCGGTGGCGCGGTGAAAGGTAGGCCACAGCGGGGACGCAGCTATTCGGGGCGGTGGCGTTGTAGGGAAGGAGGGGGAAAGATAGCCGCACACGGGCAAGAGGAGAGGGGAGGGAATGTCCCCGGTGTAGATGGTGGCGATTGGGTGGATCGAGTTGGGTTGGCGACGGGAACCCGTGGCGATGCGGCGAGTCCGTCGTGGCAACGGCACTACATGGAGGGGGACCCGGAGCGGGTGGTGAGGGAAGGAACAGGAGGATTGGGAATGCTCGAGTAAAGGGGAATCAAGAAGAGGCTCATCGGGTGGTGAACGACGATCGTGGCAGCGGTTTCAGCCGAACGTGGGAAAGAAAACCGTGGCGCGAGCTTCCATGGACGATAACCGAAATTGGTTTGAGGGTTTGCACGACGTGTCGGGGAACTTGAGGTGACGTGGGTGACGGTGGATGAAGCTCGTGGGGTTGGCCGGACGCGGCGGTGGCTGGCGCGGCGTTGTCGAGGCGAGTGAGAGGAACACTCTGCGCCGCCACCGTCCCGTCCGTCGTTCGTCGCCGCTTGCCCTGCTGCTCTCCGCTTCCGCCCTCGCCTCCGTTGTTTCTGGCTTGGAATCACGGCCACAGCCTCCTTCCTTTCCTCCAAGGACGCCGCGAGTTCTTGGTTTCTTGCCTTCTATTTATTCTTTCCCAAAATTTTCCCATGAATAATACTTCTTGCCAATTCCACTAAATCATAGTTGATTAGGTTTCTCGATCTGGACTGCATGGTTAATTAAATCCGAACATAAGATCTTGGTAGGGGGCACGTATACAGGGTGTAGTTTTGCCTTGTGAGCAAGAATTTTGGGGTCTGAACTGGGTTTCTTCAGGTTCATAAGATTTTGGGATCCGGACCGAGTTTGGTGTTGGTTCCGATTTTCAGCTTCCATCGTATAATTGTAAGTAAGAATTATTAAGCTAGTGCAATCCAGAGATCCTTGCTAGCTCTTGTAGGCATCAGTGTGGTGTAATTTACCTGAAAAATCCTTTTACATGTGTATTTACTTCTCTCCTTCTCTCTCTCTCTCTCTCTCAATAAGTGTCTTTTGATCATCAGATGCTTCTACTTTGTTGGTTTACCTTTGCAGAAAGAATATCAAATAGTCTTGGGGGTAGTACCGTAGTAGAATCAAAATTGTTACGCATCAGCATTGGAGAAAAAAAATCTCCAAGGAAGTAAGAAGTGAAGAGGCTATCGCAGAGATTGGAGGAGGAGGCAGCGGCGATGGTTATAGTGGTGATGGGGAGCGAGACGGTGGAGTTGCAGTCGTTGAAGAAGTTGAGCCTCAAGTCGCTCAAGCGTTCACTCGACCTCTTCGCGCCCACCCAGCCCCTCCTCTTCGCCCCAACGCCAAGAGGTAACCACCGCTCGCTCTCTTCCATGGCAGCTGTTCAAAGATTATTGCAATTTGCGTTTTGGACCACCAATTCGTAACAATTTCCTAGGAGAATTAGCTAAACTGCAAGTCGTGGGCACAATGGAGGACTATCAAGAAAAATTCTTGGCATTGCTTTGTCGCGTCGATTCTTTGTCCACTTCAAACCAAATTCTACTCTTCACCTCGGGTTTGATGGAACCGGTTCACACTGATGTAGAACTTAAGAATCCGGGCAACCTCCAACTCGCAATGGCCTTGGCACGTGCATATGAGAAACGTCATCCGTTGACATCCTCTCTTGCCAAACCGGTGGTTTGCTTGCCCAGCCAGCCACGCCAGGTATAGATCTCCGCACCAGGCTTTGTTGCCACACCTGCGGTTTCTAAGCCTCCAAGTGATGGTACCATCATTACCAAGGTGGCAATTGACGGCTGCCCAAATGGCTGAACGTCGTAGAGCAGGCCTCTGTTTCAATCGTGAAAAATATTTGTGCCAGGTCATCGCTGCAAACGGTTGTTCCTTCTGGAGATTGTTCCTCATGAATTCGATGATATTGTCTATCCAACAGAACACTCCCACATGGACGAACCGGCTATTTCACTCCATGCGCTGACTAGTATCCAACCGCGTTCCACGCAGACAATGAAGCTTTTGGTTTGGGTGGGTTCAACCAAGCTAATTGCTCTTGTGGATTTAGGTTCTACACATAATTTTATTTTAGATGATGAAGTAGACCGAACAAGCATGCAGTTACGTCCCCAACAAGGGCTGCGGGTCGATGTGGCTAATGGCGAACACGTCTCAAGCAAGGGCGTTTGCGCTGGTCTAGCATTAAACATTGCTAATGACACGTTTATATTGGATTGTTACTCTATTCCTTTGGTAGGATTTGATGTTATACTCAGTGTACAATGGTTGAGCTCTTTGGGACCGATTTTATGGGACTTCAAACTCTTGACATTGACCTTCCACCACTGAGGTCACCAGGTGACATGCAGAGGGTTACAATTGTCCATGAGTTCATAACATGCCCTTACTTGTGCCTCCACTGATCTCATGACCGATCTACTATATGAGTTTGAAGAATTGTTCGCTGAACCTCACGGTTTGCCATCAAAGTGTTCTCATGACCACCGTATTCGTCTCGCTTTAGACACGGCTCCTATTGCGGTCCGGCCATACGTTACCCACATCTTCAGAAAAATGAGCTTGAACGTCAGTGTGAGGTGATGCTTCAGCAAGGTACTATTTAGTCAAGTACGTCTGCATTTTTCTGCACCTGTGTTACTTGTTAAAAAACAGGATGGATCTTGGTGGTTTTGTGTTGACTATAGAGGTCTTAATGAGAAGACTATCAAAGACAAGTTTCCAATTCTAGTGGTGGAAAAACTTTTGGATGAACTCAAAGATGCCAAGTATTTTACTAAATTGAATTTGCATTCTGGATATCATCAGGTACGTATGCATCCAAATGATGCGGAGAAAATAGCTTTTCGTACTCATCAAGGCTTGTTTGAATTTTGGTTATGCCCTTTGGGTTGACTAATGCGCCCACTACATTTCAAGCTTTAATGAATACCATATTACGGGCTTATCTTCATCGTTTTGTCTTGGTTTTCTTTGATGATATTTTAATTTAGTTCATCATGGTCTAAGCATCTATGTCATGTTCGCACAATTTTGAGCCTACTACAGGAACATCATCTTCGTCTCAAGAAATCCAAATGTTTCTTTGCCACATCCTCTGCCACTTATGTTGGCCATGTTATCAGGGGTGATGGCGTTTCCATGGATAAACGAAAGGTTCAAGCAATTGTCGACTGGCCGATTCCTCGCTAAGTATGTGCATTACGTGGGTTCTTAGGGTTGGCTGGCTATTACAGACATTTTATCAAGGATTATGGTGTCATGGCTGCTCCACTCACCAAGTTATTAAAAAAAGAGAATTTTGTTTGGACTGAAGCTTCATCCAGTGCATTCGACATGTTGAAGCATACCATCTCTTCAGCCCCTGTGCTTCAACTTCCTAATTTTAACAATGATTTTATTGTAGAATGTGATGCATCCGGATCGGGTATTGGTGCTATTTTACATCAATCCGAGGGTTCGATTACTTTCTTCAGTCGACCAATGGCTTTACGTCATAAGAATTTAGCAGCATATGAACAAGAACTCATTGGTTTGGTTCAAGCCATCCGACATTGGTGTCCGTATTTGTGGGGCCCTGCGTTTTTGTCCGAACTGATCATTATAGCCATAAGTTTTGCTTGATCAATGATTGGTGGCTATCCCTCAGCATTATTGGGTTAGTAAACTTCTCGGGTTTGATTTTCACATGGAGTATCGACCAAGACGCCAAAACACGATGGCTGATGCTTTGTCTAGACGAGAGTCCAAGGAAATGTCATCGTTGGCGCTCTCTGGCCCTCAGTTTGCTATCTTCGATGACATTCGCCGTGAGATCAAGGAGTCAGCCGAATTACAAGCTATTAAGTCTCAGTTTCTTGCGGGAATAACAGATGCAACTTGGGGTTTTGTTGATGATCTTCTAACTTACAAGGGCAGAGTATATATGCTAGGATCTTCACCAACGTTGCTGGCTGTACTAGCAACCGCACGCACGGTTGGACATGAAGGAATTAAAAACTCTTCATCGATTGCGTGCCGATTTTCATGTGCCACAAGCTCATCGACTTGTTTAAGAGTTTGTTCAAGCCTGTCAAATTTGTAAACGCAATAAGAGCAGTCATCTTCATCCAGCCAGACTGTTACAGCCATTGCCGGTGCCAATGCACATATGGGACGATATATCGATGGATTTTATTTAGGATTTCCGAAAGTTAATGGAAAATTAGTCATCCTGACTGTGGTTGATCGTTTTTCTAAATATGCACATTTTATTGCTCTTGCGCATCCTTACACAGCAAGTTCAGTGGTGCGGGTCTTCTTAGATGTAGTCATTCGTTTACATGGGATTCTTAGTTCGATCGTTAGCGATCGTGATCCTATTTTTACTAGCCGTTTTTGGGAGGAACTTTTTGAGCTGATAGGGACTCGGCTTAAAAAAATTTCAGCATTTCATCCTCAATCGGATGGCCAAACCGAGGTAGTCAACAAAATTATTACGATGTACTTAAGATGTCTCACGGGAGATCGACTGCGCCAATGGTTACAATGGCTATCATGGGATGAATATTGTTACAATACTTCTTATCAGTCATCTCTTTGGGAAACACCTTTCAAAGTTGTGTATGGACGCAATCCTCCATTGCGTGCTTATGATCATGGCTCTGTGCGAGTTGCAGCAGTGGACAATCTCCTCCAAGCTAGAGATGAGCTTATTGCGGATATGCATGATCACTTGCTTCAAGCACAACAACGATACAAGAAGGCGTATGATGTTCATCATCGGGATGCTCACTTTGAAGTGGGACAGTGGGTTTGGTTACGCATCCATCATCGCAAGGCACGCATTTCTTGTCTTGCACAATCAGGGTAAATTAGCACCTCGATTTTATGGGCCATATCAAGTCAGTAAGAAGATTGGTTCAGTGGCTTATCAGCTTCGTCTACCGGCAAAGACGAAAATTCATGATGTATTTCATGTTAGCCTGTTAAAATCTTTTCTGGGTGATCCTCCTAATACTCCACCACTTCTCCCTAATGTGCATCATGGTCGAGTCCCATGTCTTCCTGATAAGGTTGTTCATGCTCGCAAAGCACATGGCAAATGGCAAGTTCTTGTCTAATGGTGTGACCTGCCGGCTATTGAAGCTTCTTGGGAAGACTTGGATGAATTTAAGCAGCAATTTCCTTCTTTTACGCTTGCGGACGAGCTGTTTACCGAGGAAGGGAGAGATATCATGTGGGGCATTACCTATGGCCGTCGCAAGAAGAAGGTCCTGGCTAGCATGCCCTCAGCATCTGGTTCGGTCACGACGGTGCAGACTCCAGAAGTATCGGATTAGCTATAGTTTACATATGTATTTTCGTTTCCAGTTCGTAGTCCCGTTAAAGTAGTTTGTATTAGTTTTGCTTTCCATAATACGAGTTCGTATCGTAGTCCAACTTGTTAGGGTCTCTACTTAAAGAGAGACAAGCTGTGTTTACAATCAACAAAAGATTCTACGTTCTCAATTTCTGCTTCCAGTTCCTTTTCTGAATCCGACGCCATTTTCTCGCTTCCTCTGTATCTTGGCATCGTTCACCATGAAACCCCGCGGCCCAGATCAGGGCACTGGTTCACGCCCGTCGCCCGACAACGGCTACTTCCTGTGATCAAGAAACCGTGTTGGTGACCAGACTATATACATATCTAACAATTGACTCCCTCTTTGACATTGCACTTTAGCTAAAATAGACGCAAGATATTTGAATAGTAAAGCAATTTCTGCTAACTTGCATAAGTTCTTTTTTTAATAGCAATTCGACAGGCATTGTAGTTTCTTTCTTCACTTGCTAAATTTTGCTTACCCATATGTAATATAAGAACAACCGACATGTTTCGTGTGTTATATTCAACTGACTTTCACTTGATTGATAATTTAATTACTTACAAATGCAGTGGAGCATTTGAATGTTGACTTATGAGTGTGCACATGCCACTGAAACATCTCATCTCTTATCACCTGCAGGTCCCAGCAGAAAACAATTATAAATTCAATGGCTGTAAATGAGGATGGTGTCTTGGCAACTGCAGGTATGTACTATGATAATGTGCCATATTCTTCCTACTTTTTTTCGAGGGCCCCCTACTGTACTTTCTTTATAAAATAGATGTTTTATTTAGTGACCTCCAGTAACCGCTGCGTTCTTTATGTTATACTTGCTGCCTGCATCCTGTTCAACTCTATGATTATTTGCAGACCACTGGCACTTATAGAAGCCTGTAACTATAGAAGCCTGTAACTTTTTTTTGCAGGGGATAATGGAAGACTGCGGTTTTGGGATTGGAAGAGTGGCCATAATTTTCAGCAAGATCAGACTATAGTCCAGCCTGGTAAGTATTGTTTTGCATCATGCATTGGTTGTTCTGTGGGATAAGTGACAGTCAGGGCAGCTTTGTTTGATTTCCCACAACGTTTTTCCTGTTATGAGGGGTGCTGGCCTGGAGACGTCAGCTGTTTTAGAAATGCTAGTGCCAGACCTGGCCAAACGGACCAATGTTGCTCGGTTAATAGTATAGTACCGTCAGTGTTAGAATAGTGCGTTTGAATAAAAACAGAAAAAATACTCTTGTATGGTAAAAGATTCTTAAGCATGAGGTAAGTAGAGTTCCACTTTATCTCCATGTCCAAACCGAACTTTCTTGGATGTACACCCATCGCCCCGCAGAAGTTCTTATATTGTGCTATTCTCACGTTAAAATTATTCAACAAAGAAATCACATCGCGAAAAGCTTTAACATACGGATTCAACCTCTTCAAACCACATTTGACTATAAGATTGATAATATGACAAGCGCATCGTTGATGGAGCAAGAAGGAATCGACATATGTACTCAACACTGGAGTAAGAATGCCTATGGCCCTAGAGTTTGAAGCAGCGTTATCTAAAGTAATTGCGAATATTTTGTCTGTAAGACCAAAGTCTTCCACGACTTTGATAATACAGTTCGCGATATTCTCCCCCGTGTGTGCTACATCAACTAATTTCAAAGCTACAATCCTTTTCTGCATTACCCATTCGTCATTAACATAATGCGCAACTACACTAAGGTAATCATCCTTAGCCCGACCACTCCATATGTCCGAGGTCAGAGCAACCGAAAATGTGCACGTACTAAATAGTTCCTTTATTTTATTACGACGTTCATTATAGTATTTCACTAGATCCCTAGTTATTATCTGTCTAGAAACGAAAGAAAATCTAGAATTATGCGTAGTCCTAATGTAATTTTGGAAAGAAGCAGACTCGCCAAAGCCTAACGGTGAATCCCCAGAAGCAATTAAATGACAGAGAGATTGGCGGGCTACCTGAGGATCATAGTCCCAGCTAGATACCATACCGTCAGGGTTGTATTGCAGCTGCGTCTGCCTCATCACCAATCCTTGCTTGGTTCGACATCTTGTAGCATGTCTAAGCAAGTGTCCCATTCCACCTGTAGACTTTGCAGACAATTCATTGTGACAAATTTTACAAATAGCATATGGTACCTCATTTCCAGCTGCGTCTTACTTTGTTGTCCTGTCGAAATTCTCCCATACTCCCGATGTAGACAGTCTCGACTTCTTTACTCCGGTTGCCGTGGAGCATGATGCTGCCGTGGAGCCTTGCTCCTCTGGTGAAACCTCCGATTGATTTGAGGCAGCCGCAGTCGCCTCCATGGACGCAATTTCCTCCGGTGAAAGTCCGTAATCACAAAGAGCAAAGTTGCCGTAAGGACTATCCATAACGAGAACTGCAAAATCGAAACTAATACTATTACTACTTTCATCTTAGCATAACAAGAACTAACAATAAAAGTATTAAAAAATATTATTGTGCCTCTTTCGCTGACTTGCTGTCAAAAATTGAATTTTTCAAAATTTGACACAAATTTTCGAATTTTCCCAAATTAGCTCAGTACGGATTTGAATTTGCACAACACAATTTCAAAGAGAGAATGGAGAATGAAGGGGTGCTGAATGAGGGGGGTATGGTGGCTATTTATAGGAAAAAAAATTCATAATTTTTTACTTTTTTTGCTATTTTTTAAGACCCCAACGGTCAAAAAATGTCAAAAAAAGTGATAAAAATCCCAAACGGACGAATCTTTCGGGCCGTGCCGTGCCTAGGCATGGCCCAGCTGCCCTCCCCTACCCACACCCTGTGCCTTCTTCTCCCCCCTGCTGGCTGCCTCGCGATCCTCGCCCGCGCGTGTTTGTCTCCCCGCCCCACCACCTCCTCGTTGCCCCGCTGCCACCTCGCCTCCTCGCCTTGCCGCCTTGGCGTCGCCGACCGCGATCGTCGGGCTCTCGCCTCCTCGTCCGCGCTGCCGGTCCCGCGCCTGCCGCCTCCTCGCCTCCCGCCCGCCGCCTCCGAGGCATCACCGATCACCGCGTCGATGTCGGTCGTCGGGCTCTCGCCTCCTCGTCCGCGCCCCCGGTCCCGTGCTCCTCTCGGCCTCCTCTGCGCCATCTGGCGCCGACCGTTCTTCCTCGCTGGTCCTCGCTGCCCCGTGGCCCCGCCTTCTTCCTCCACACCGGCGGGCGCGCGCGCCGCTGGCTCTCCGGGCCGCTCGGGTCGTGCTGTGCCTGGCACGGCCCGACACTATTCGTGCCAAGATGGCGGCCCAGGCACAGCCCGGGCTCTCGTGTTAGGCCGACATGACCTATGAATAGTGCGGATCGTGCCGTGCCTGGGTTGAATCTACAGTGCCGTGTCTTGTGCCAGCCCGATAAACCCGGCCCATTTGGCCAGCTCTGGCCAGTGGCATTGGCCATCATTTCTTGAATCAGTCATAGTAGAATATATTTTTACCTATGTTTTTGCTTGGCCAAACTATTCTAGGCCTTATGTAGAACGCTTGCATACTCTTTAAAATTACAGTAGCTGATTATATTTATGCTCATCTTTGGTATCTCCAATTTTAGGGTCATTGGAGAGTGAAGCATGCGTATACGCTGTTTCTTATGATGTTAGTGGATCGAGGCTTGTGACTTGCGAGGCAGATAAAACTATAAAGATGTGGAAAGAAGATTTAACAGCTACACCCGAAACCCATCCCATCAACTTCAAGCAGCCAAAAGACATCAGGAGATACTGAGGCTCGAGATATGGGCGTTGTTTTTGCTGCCCGGATAGAATCTTCTAATACATTGGCACATAAATCGCTGATGAGACTGCATGGTTTGTGACTGTGCATCTAAATTCTACTGTAATTATGCTAGATTCGAATCGCTTTTGAGGGTAGCTTATGTTCTTTTGCAGCTTAAACTAAATATTTTCTATGACTTTTGCCACATTGGGAATTTTGCAGCTTAAACTAAATATTTTGCAACTCCTGTCGCAACAAAGAAAATGCACAAGTGTCCCTATAAAAAAAAACTCAGTGACCTCACCTGGTATCCCATATAACATATTCATCTGTACTGTACCACAGTGAAGAAAAAGAAATATTGGGGAAGCGGGCCGCGGCAAGCGCGCCGGCGCATCTTCCGGGCGCAACAAAAGACGCAGATGCTCACAAGGAAGGCACTATTAACGATGCCATTGTCCACCCTGGATCGTCGACGACAACGTCTGCCAGTTTCTTAACATCTGCAGCGCCCATGGAACGGAGGATGCTCACACGGCGTGCTCCTTGGAAGCACTACCGGGTCATCAGCGGCCTGCGGCCACCTGGGATCGGTGCGATCCGTCGCGTTCGATCCGGGGAACGAATGGTTCTGTCCGATCGAACAACCAGGATCTGGGGCCTCGCATCAGGAGCTCTGAAGCTTACACTGACAGGCCATGTCGGACAGGTCCTCGGGCTCGCCGTCAGCCAGCGCCTCTTCTCCGGCGGCGATGACAGGCAGGTCAAATGCTGGGACCTCGAGCAGAACAAGGTCATCAGGTCCTACCACGGCCACCTGATCGGCGTCTACTGCCTAGCCCTGCACCCAAGAATCGACATCTTGCTGACTGGCGGCCTGGACTCGGTCTGCAGGGTGTGGGACGTCCGGACGAGGGCGCACGTCTCGCGCTCTCAGGCCATGGCGACACCGTCTGCTCGGTGCTCGCTCGGCCCACGGATCCGCAGGTCGTCACCGGCTCGCACGACGCGACCATCAAGCTCTGGGATCTCGCGGCCGGGAGGGCGATGAGTACTCTCACGCACCACAAGATATCTGTCCGGGGCTCCGGGCTATGGCGCCGCACCCGAAGGAGAGGCTCGTTCGCGTCGGCGTCGGCGGACGGAATCAACAAGTTCAGCATGCCCAATGGTGAGTTCCTGCACTGCACAGCATGCTGGGACAGCAGAAGGCGGTCGTGAACTGGATGGCGGTGAACGAGGATGGCGTCCTGGCCACCGGATGGGATGACGGGAGCCTGTGGTTTTGGGATTGGGAGAGCGGCCGGAGTTTTCAGCAGGAGCGGACTGTGGCGCAGCCTGGATCGCTGAAGAGAGAGGTGTGCGTATATGCACTATTTTATGATGTTGGGTCGAGGCTTGTGACTTGCGAGGCAGATGAAACTGTAAAGATGTGGAGACAACAAGACATTCAGAGATATTGAGTGTCCCAGGAGATATAGTGTTCATGATTGAGTTTAGCTGCCCAGATTCTAGTTTTGAATGCACTGTACACTGCTGATGGGACTTGTATGGTAGGAGGTTGGCCTATATAATTTCTAACGTCAATGTAACTGTATAAATATATATATTATTGTATTTATTTATTTATGATGAATTTGTCAGTCCCACACAACTTCAAATGAGAGGGTTTTGTATCAAACGATCGATTTGTTTAGTTTTGGCGAAAAGATGATGCCTGTGGCACCGAATTGTGGCTCTTGGCTTAGTTAGCCAAACTAAATTTTTGGTAGTGCTAAAACTTGGGCAAAACCAAATTCTTAGCCAAAAAAAAATGGCGTTTGGTTTGTGGCCAACATGAGCTAAATATTAGGCAAACTTGCATGGGCTATTATTTGGTTTGGGACCAAATAGATTACCAAAATTTTGAAAGAGTTGTTTTTTTGTTGTTTGGTACCAATTAAGAGGTGAGATTACCTCCTGTGACATGCAAAACAGCTAGCACTTTGGTTGATGATAACACTTAGCAAATTTTGGTGTGGGCACTGATCAGGACATGCAAAACCAGCCGTACTGGTGCACACAGCTTTCTTCTTCCTCTGTTCATATACATACATGATGATCATGTCCTTGTAGATTATATTAGATTAGCGCACGTCTACTTTACTTTGATCCATCCGGCGATCGACAGCCATGCCATAAAACAGCCGCGCAATTCATTCCATACAGAGTACAATCACCGAAAAGTACAAAGTACAATGCAGATTTGCAGAGCCAAATACAACAGGACACATTGCACACAACGATTCAGCTACCAACTTCAAACTGAAGAAATAAATGAATTCAATTCCAATGCAGAAAGTAAAAATGTTGTGATGACAACAGCACAACATTCTGTCAAACATCTTCAAAGGCAATAGGGCTTCCAGTAAACTGCACCAGATATACATGACCTTAAAAATGGTGCGAAGTAAAAGAAAGAAAAAAAGCATTACTACTGGAAACCACCAGAATAAAAGTAACACTCGTCTGTTTGGTTGTGGGATCAGTGGGTTGGAGTGGCTCCAACCCACGTTTTGGGGACGGCTCCAACCCTTGATTTGTTTGGTTGTGAGAATGGGTTCGATCCGTCTTCTGTTTGGTTGGAGGACTGAGAATATGTTCGCACGTGAATTTCTCAACCCGAGCGGAGCGGCTCCGTCCGCCAGATTTCGACGGAGCAACCGAACCCGCATATTGGAGGAATATTCTCCTGGGGTCGAACCCAACCCATCCCAAACCTCCATCCAAACAACCAGAAAATAGGTCGAACCCATTCGGGTTGGCTCCAGCACTCCAACCAAACAGACGGTAAGAGGATATGGTTCAACCAAAACACTTTTGCTACAACAAATTATGTTTTCTGGATATGCACAAGGGCAAAAGTCCAACACATAAATATTCACATGGTATGCAATTCCACCTTTCAATAACAGATAATAAGTTGGTTGGATGGTACTTGGCTGCAAGTGAAAGCAAACAAAAGGAGAAGATTGCTGGGGATAAAAAACAGGTTTTCACATGCATTGTTCAGATTCAAGAATGAGTTCAGCACAACACGGCTACTGAAGCATCTATCTGTACATGCATCACAAAATATCCATGTCGACCTCTCTACCACCATGAGCATCAAGTTTTACGTACACATGCCAAATACAATGTGAAGCATTACTTCCGACCACCAGCTGACATCTCCATCTTCAGACTGAACCAAAATCGCCCCCACCACCATATTTGCGTTCGAAGTAGTCTATGACCCAGGCTTGGAAAGTCACATCACTTGCAATGCTGAGGTAACCGCAGAAGTGTTCCTGTTCTGGCTTGACGAGAAAGGCTGCAATGTCAATCTTATTGCGACGCCCCGTGTTATTACCTCGGAGGGTAATCACACTTAGGCATACAGATTACTATTTATCTGCCCAGTAGAATACTACTCCGACGAATAGCAAGCTTTTACTAGAGTTAACGTAGTAGAACAATAAAATAGAAACTGTACATCTTTATTACAGCAGTAGCCACGCAAAGCTATGATCTTTATTACAAGTAGTAATTTACAATTGCAAGATGGGACTAAGTCCCCTCGTTCGCATGCTCTGCTCCACCTGATGCCTACTCGTCCCAATCGTCGAACAAGTTGCCCATCTCGCCCTGGTTCTCGTAGTCAACGCCCTCACCTCCTGCGACCTCTTCGGTACTTGCGTGTCCTTCATCCCACTCAAAATAGTTCCCGGTCGAACGAGGATCTAACAAAGGAGAACAATAGCAAGTTTGAGTATTAATGTACTCAACAAGCATTAATAGAAAAAGATGCATGATATGATTCATCTCTGTTTGTTATTACAGTTTCTAGATCATCTCTGATTCTAGAAAATAATTCATCAAAACTTAAGTAGCAAATTTTAATACTGAAAAGACTATTAGTCACTCAGAGAGAGGATAGACCCCTAGCGGTTCCCGTAGACTCCAATCCAGGAGACTGACATGAATTCATGATTTTGTATAGCAGTGCGCAGGCTTGTACCACTTTATCCATAGCTATTTTGAACTCTCTCTGAGCTAGGTCCCCTGCATTTCCTTAGATGTGGGGTCGATATCAGAATACAGAGCGCTTTCCAAGTTACATGATTAATTTCTCCACCCATTACTTTTCGTCGGTGTTGACCTCGTCATGGTGTTGATCTCGTTATCCACCGAGTTCCAGAAATGTTGGTTGGGCTGGTCTTTTACCTTTACCCAATACCCCACTTAGTGATATAGCGCCATCTTGATCCTACATAATTACTTACACCATGTGGAGGGCATAATTGCGTAGCAAGGTAGCATTTTCTGCCGAAATTAGAAAATGATTGGCACTTAACTTATGGCCCTTAATCCGGGTGAGAGTTTTGTTGCTCCTTATATTTTAACCATATGTAAAGGGATCCCACATCTTCTCTCGTCATCATCGTCGTCGTCGCGTTCCCTGCCCGGGCCCCCTTTACCAGCCATAATATTAACTCTTTCCTCATCTCATTCTCGTTTCTTATCTTCCTCTTATTTTCATCTTTAATCTGATTTGATTTTTGAGACATAGTTTTGATGCATGTACATAGATGATACATCAATATACAGTTTATATTTAATATAACTATATTTATGTTCAAGAGATAAGCTTGCCTTGGTAGTCGTGGAAAAGAGCTGCGTTGAAAATTTTCGGATCAGCTACTCTGGCCTGCGTTGGTTCGCTTGCTGCAATTATATATGACGGTGCAAATAATAAATAAATAGATACATACTTAGTGGCATTTGGTGCTATTATGCATACATTAGTATGATGATTTTTCGCCCCCCTATTAAGGTAGTACTCCCCAAATGTGGTCGTTCAACGGTCTATTTGCTCTAGGGTCGAGGTTGCCGAAACTCGCGTGTTATCACACGAAAAATAAAATACTACTCGTACTCACATGTCACTAAGTCTATTAATTTTTATTCGCACAAATACGTCTAATTGATTTTATTTATGTGCGTACGTATTTATTTATTTCTCTAAATAAATCGGAGTGGTTTATTTTAATTATTCTAACACGATTAAATTATTTCTAACACAACAGATTATTTGTCTAATCTAGAGATTTTTATTATTACTTAATTTGATAAATATTCTCAGATTAATTTTACGCATTTTCCCATTTTTATTTTCTATCGGTCAGTCTAATGTTATTTATTCGTACACAGTTCGCAAAAATTTATTCGGTCTAACAAATTCACAGGGTCGACTAGAATATTTCTAGGGCTTAATTTCTACTGCAAAATCTACTACTGATTTTCTCTAAAATTTACATTTCTACCCTTTTTACTATTTTCTTTTCTCTCTCCTCTTTTATTCACTCACGTCCGAACAAGTCTCTGGTGCCTTGCTTCTTCGTTGCTTTCCTTTCCTCATTCCTTTCTTTCTCCTGGCGATGGCTTGGTTGGGCTTCTTCAGGCACCGCCTCCACCCCCCCCGCGCGCCGCCGATGCTCGCTGCTTTGTCGTCGCCTTTCGCCTCTGCTCGTGGCGTGCTCGCCTTGCTCCCTACTGGTGAGGCATGTCCAGAAAAAGTTGGTGGATGAGTTCTCATAAACTCGGCCAACTTGGATGATCCATTGTGACCATGAGCAACTGGGGCTCCATTGTGATGCTGATTGTTGTTGTTCTGGTTATTCATAGCTTGCATCTGATTCATCATGGTGTACATCAGCTGGGTCTGAGCTGCCATGAATGCTCAAAAATTCTGCAGATCGACTGAAGGTGCTTGTGGTGGAACTACTTCTGCGGGTTTGCTCCTGGCCTTCTGATACTGGAGTATCGGAACCACTTGCAGCAGCTTGACGAGTCTGAACCATCTGGTGAATCTCCATAGGTTAGATAAGGTAGCAAGCACGACATAAGTTATAGAACTAAGCGGGGTAGGTAAAACCCAACAACATATTTTAAGAAAACTCAACTGAAACTCTTATATTAATTAAGATAATAGTATGGCTTGCAAAAATGCCTAAGGGCCTCTGCAGCTCATACTTGCACACAAGAAATTAAGGACGAACATAAGCACACAAACTACCACCTAAAGGGCGACTCATAAATTTAAGACTGGCTAAGCCTGAAACAAACTCAAACGGACTACTCGATTAGATAGCCTCCGTAGCCTTGACGGTGCTCCCGCCTGCTGTAGACCTGAAAGTGAGCTGGCATCCTTGCAAACTGATCTTGATGTCCCGGCCGGTGAAACAGAGCAGTGTCTCTCAGTGCAGTCTTCTTTGGTTCCTCCGGCTCTGCTGCCTCTGCTGGCTCTTCTGGTCCAGCCGATTCATCAGCTTCTTCCGGGTCTTCTTCTTCAGTGTCTTCTTCGTGATCGTGCTATCCATAGAGGGTTTCTTCCAGCATGGCAATCCTCTCCTCGGCTCTCTGAAGGGTCTCGTAGGCACACTCCAGCTCTGTAGCGGCTAACTCCAATGATTCCTCCTGAGCAGCGGTGAACTGGGCAAGATGCACAACGGTGGCGTTGCCTTCTCCCTCCGTAGACGGGTAGCGTGCAGCAAGATCCACGTCGGAAGAGCGGGGATGGTAACGGAAAACGGTGTTCCAAAGCTCTCGAGCGTAGATGTTGCAGATCCTCAGGATGGCAAGGCGCGAAGACTCCTGGATTGCCTCAATCCAAACACTCCTTCGAGCTGAGATGTTCCGGGGTTTGCTCGCCTTGATGTTCTTCCTGACGTAGACGGTCAAATGGCAAATCACTCCATTGTCTAGGCCGTTCACGATCCAAGCACTGCCACGGTACATTGGACGATCAAATCCTCCAAGTACTTGTAACAACTTCCAAAGTTCAGCGGCAAGTCCTCCCTTGCGCTCTCCATAACTCTGAAGACGAGGCATCTGTCAACATGGACAAGGAGATGAAAACAACTTTAAAACAGCGGGGAGAGAAAGAATTTCAGGAATAGTTGAGTCAAGAGAGACATGAGATGAGTTAAGAAGTTCAATTAATCTTGCAAGTTAATATTTGCTCTAGAAAATAATTTTGGACATACTACGACGGCCGATCTAACTAAGGTCAATACCTACAGTCAACCTAGCTCTGATACCACCTCTGTCGAGATCCAAATATGCAAACCTGGACCCTCTGTGTATTCTGCACTAGTCCAGGATCACGCTAGTGCACACAGTGTCAACATCGATGAAATATCACATCCATACAACGAATATAAGAATAACGAGTACTTTGAATAACAAATAAATGTTGGGACCTTACGGTTGAGTTTTACATTTATTAAGCCATGCAAGGCTGATAATAAAGAATAATCTGCAGCGGAAACGAAATAAACTCCAGTGGGCTCCCATCAATTTACCACAGTAACCGATCGATCAAGACCCTAACGATCAACCTTCGTAGAACTCTTCTTCAAAAGCAGCGATGACTCCTCCACTACATTGATTTATTTAGCAAGAGTGAGTACACACCGCACTATAAGTCATACCACAGAATGCATTTATACATGATGGCTTATTCCAAAGAAATGACTTATGTGGTTATTTTGCGGAAATGCAACATTTGCAATTGAATACAAATAATAGATTGAAAACAATTAAAGAATATTAATTTAACAATTGGTTTCACAAAGGACACACAGTCTAAACAAGTTATTCACACAGCTGTACAAGTTATCTCACACAGCTGACCCTTCCCAATTGTTTCATGAAAATCTACCCCTCGTGTGAAATTCCCGAGCATGTCCATAACCGAGGACGCGGCTATTCGAATAGATTGGTTTAACCACTCTGCAGAGGTTGTACACTTTACCCACACGATGAAACCAACCGGATCAGAGTTGATCACAACAAAACCTTCTAGGGACTTCATCTCAAACAATGACACTCCCGATGTGCTTTCTGCCGGCCAACCGATACACACAGCGTTTGGTTACGGCACACATCGTTGGACAGGAATGCAGCGAACCGTCCCGCGATGTGACATATCACACCTCCAGCCCATCACACAGTTTAAATACAACCTGAGTTGTCAATGTTAAGATTCCACAACTTACTAAGTTAGGCCCAGCCCATACTAGGCATGTGGTCGTACAGTAAGGCTCAGTTCAATGGCGCACAAAGTTAAGTCCTTAATTGACCAAGGCAAGACTTCCAATTTTTTCTAAATCACAAAGTTTATAGCACACAGCTCCACCATTCACACAGAATCCACCACTTGCCTCAGTCCAAATCTTTTCCCACCCTTTTGATTAAGTGCAACACATGCCATCACGAGTAACATCACACAAGCACACACAGTTTTATCACACAGTTCCATAATCACTTAGTCAAGTTTATAATTGCAACTCACGTGAAATGATGACTCGTGGCATGGCTAAGCAACCTACTCGTATCTAACCAACCCACGTTGGTGCTACAATAATACCAACTAATAATGAATCAACCTAGGGTGATAAAAGATCATGGCATACAATAGACAAGGTGGATGTAACAAATTGGATTAATAACTATCCCAAAAGCATTTAAATAAATACTTGAATTAGAATGCAATACATTGAAACAAAGTATTTTAAAAACTGGGTGTAAGATGATCAAAGGTATAACTTGCCTTGGAATAGATCTAGATATTGGTCTTGATCTTGAGGTGCTTCTTCTTTTGCAAAATTTTCCGAACTATCGGCGTCTACTCGTAAACGAGACAAAAGAAACAAAAATAAATAAATAACAGAGGTAAAACCAACTCCAAAAATCAAATAAAATTTACCATCAAATAGATCTTGATTTTATATAAATTTACAAATTTGAATGGGCTCAATCGGAGGTCGGATGCAAAAGATATGGGCTTTGGAAGATTGGAAAATAATTAAAACCCTAATTTGGATTTTAATTTGATTTCCCGAATTATTTTATAAAGGAAAATAGGATTAATGACGTCGGCTGACGTCAGCGATGAATTTCCACCGAAAAATAAAAGAAAAGAAAACAAAAATGTCGACTAACAGGTGGGACCCATTGTCAGTGGCTCGGTGTACCGTAGACTAAGTCCACCCGGTACTGTGGGATTTTGGTTTGGCTGGTGTGGCACACCCTCACACGTGGTGGCCTAGCTGGCACCTATGTGGCCGACACGCAAGCGACACGGAGACGAGGCGCTGAGGTGGCGGCTGATGCGGCGAGGCCACGTCGGCGGGGACGGCAACGGCGGCGAGCGCCTCTGGATCGGCCGGCAACGGCGAACGGTGGCTCGCCGGCGAGGGGGAGTGGTACCAGGGGGTAGAGGGGATTATTGCACACATGTGGGCACCGGTTTGAGCACCTGAGGTCGTCGGAGATGGCCAGCGGCGAGCTTGAGGCGGCGAGGTGGCCTCGGGTTTGTCGGACGGGGTCCCTGGCGGTGCTCCGGCGATGTGGAGAGGCTCAAGAGATAGAGGTGGCGACGACAGACTCAACGGTGTGCTCGACAAAGATGCGGCGGCAGAGATGGCGGTGCAATTCGACGAAGATGACACGCGGCCGAAAACTCTAAATGAGGGAATGCGGCGGCGCAAGGGCTCGGGAGGGGAGTTCGGGCGAGGGTTTCTAGTGCGGATGGCGGTGCGATGCTCGGAGAGCTATTTAAAGGGTCAAGGCGGGCTCGAGGTGGCGTAACGGTGGCGGAGACCGAAACAACCCAAAAACGAAAATACGAAGAAATAGGAGATTGAGGCGGATTCGAAATTTGAAAACAACCGGAACGAGTGCGGGAGAGATAAGGCTTCCAGATGGCGTTGTCCGCGCACATAATCGGGGCCGTTTGCGCATTTGCCGGACGAAGCTCCGAGGTCCGAGAATGGCGACGCGGCGGCCAGCGGAGAAGAAGGCAATGAGACGATGACCTCGGGCGGACCCACTGGCCAGAGAGAGCGAGGGCGAGGCGAGCGAGCGGCGGGATGGACTGAAGGGGGACATGCGGCGAAGATCCAGCGGGGATAAGCGGGGTCGCGCTGGGGCGTTGATCGGCCGAGGGAGACACGCGTCACAAGATCGGCGAGGGCGAAGCGCGCATGAAATGAGAATAGTGTTAGGTTTCGGCCCAACACTGTTCCAAAGGATTTAAAATGGATTTCTCTTTTTAATAAAACCAGAAAAATGCAAATAGCAAATAGAAATTAGCAAATGACTTTAGAAAAATTCCAGAAATTTCTAGAAAATATATCCAAGCATATAGAATCCAGTTAAAATAAGTTTGCCATTGTTGATATTGGAATTAAGCACATTAAATCATTTTATCCTTAAAGTTCATATTAAACTTTTAATATAAATTCAATCAAATTGCAAATGGTGAGATTTTCAACTGGTAACTAATTAAAGGATTTTTAAAAGGCTCAAAAGTTGGGGTGTTACAAAAGGCAAGATTTTTAACAATTTGCAAAACACATTTGCCAACTTTTAGAATCACACCACAAGGAATAAGGTACATGGACTTAAACAATTTGCAAAACACATTTGCAAACAAGAGTCACATGCTAGAAGGATCATACATGAGTATCAACTATTTGCAAAACACATTCACAAATAATAGCATCATGCCACAAGGCGAAGGTGTATGGACTTCAACCATTTGTAAAACACATTTGCAAATTGTAGTCTCATGTTACAAAAGAGTTAATGCATGAGCTTCAACTATTTGCAAAACACATTCACAAATAATATCACTATGCATAGATGAGCTAGAGTTAGCACAATGAGCTATCAACATATGACTAACTCAAGCTATTAGTCAAAACCTTTCTTAATAGTACTGTAACCTATACTAGCAATCCGGTCTTCCAACCAAATACCAAGACCGGTAAAAGACTAGGAACACATCCTTAGCCCTAGCTGGTCATACCTTTGCCTTAAGCATCTTCTTGAAGTTTGATGATGCACATCTTTACTTCAAGACTAGGTCCTTGACTTTGATAATTATCAACACATGATGATCTCATTTACTTCGAGATCTTGACTCGGTGCTCATCAACTCATAATGACATCCTTCATCCTGAGTCTTGATATGCATCAATATATGATGGGTCTTCTCTTGACTTGATGATCAACTCATGATGTCATCCAAAGTCTTCATCATCTTGGAACATAACCTAATCATCCAACTCATGGAGAATGTTAGTTCCGCAATATGATTATCATTAATTACCACATCATACCATTAACTCATAATGGTGGGACAAGATACTTCAATCTTTCCCTCTTTGGTAATTGACGATAACCACTTCAATTGCACATAATTGAATGTAGATAAATGAGAGAACAAATTAGTATATATGAACTACACAAGTTTTATAAACTCAATGATATGTTTCAAAGTAAAGATCCTTAATATATGTGGAAAATGGAATATGGATCAATACTAATGAAACCACAACATATAGAGTGAACTCCCCCTAAATGTGTGCCTATACGAATGTGTAATAGGAACATATGCACATATTCAAGTTAAACTTATGGTGGAGTTCAACCTATATTTTGGAACCTATATTTTGGATCCGGAATGCAACAATATATAAAAATAAAATATTGAATGCATACCTCTATGATTCTCACCTTTATATCCAAATGAGACTACACACTAGATATAACAATAGAAGTGTTAGTCTCACAAATAGATTTGTCATTAATCACTAAAACACTCCATTAACTCATAATAGTTGGTCTAGATCCTTCACCAGGATGGGGACATTCCATAAAGCGACAGTCCTTCCATCTTGTAAAGACAGACTACCATATTGAGATTAATAGCTTGATTTTGATCTTGTTCTTCACGCATGGCCGAGCCATGTTCTTGAGAGGAATTGGGAGTTCATCGATAATCAAGATCGTTCAACCTTTTTGTTGGGAATTGGTGGTCGTGAAGTCCAGCATGGTGTTCTTGCAAATTAAAGAGTGCTAGCTCTTTCATCTGCAATGGAGGATCACTACAATTCGAGAGGCTACATGTGAGTATTTTGATCCTACGTCGAGAAGATCGGGCGACCCCGTATCTATAGCTCTTGATAGTGAACACCATGATAGGGCGGCAATATACCTGACCTCGTAGCATACCAAGCATCAGCCAAATAAAATTTCCCTACAACCATGTCGAGGAAGGCCCTAATGTAAACTTATTATAGTAAGACCAGGTGTGAATTGTAGGGATATGTCCAAATACCTTAAGGTATTTTAAGGCCATTGGACGAGAGGGAGCATCATGCAACACAAGAGAATCATGGAATATCTCTCCCAACTTGCTAGGACATAAGTGAACCGGAGGTCAAAGTTGACAACTGCTAATACATGTTGTGTAGGGTATGACTTGCGGCCTCTAAACCTATCCACCGTTTTAGTAGGCACACATGCCCTGATGTGGGTACCATCTAGTGCCCCTATACATCCCTATGTACAAAAATAAAGCACATGTCAAATATTACTTATAGTTAACACCATTAGAATATGCACTATTTTAATGTAATGATGACTGTTACCTCGAAGTAGGGATAAAATCTGTTCGGGTTGCTAGTGATATTAATTCTGGCATCTTTTATTTATAATTTCGGCATCTTTTATTTATAATGTCAAATATTATAGTTCAACTCTGACACAACTTAGACTTACATAAACTCTAATATCTCTAACACTCCTCTAGGCATGACATAACAATCATAATCATCTTGTTACATATTACAATATTATTACTGGAATCTACTAAAACCTATCATCCATCAACTATATAACCAATACCATTAAAAAAGTTGCTCACCACCAATACTACTAGGAACATCACTAAATCCATCTCCACCATCTATTAGCTGCCTCGACCTCAACCCTCTCTTCCTCTACCCTCATGCCCCTCGCCACCCACTGGCCTCCGCCACTCTACCCGCACGCCCCTAGTCTCGGCCCCTATCACCTTTACCTCAGTCATAAACCATTACGCCTGACTCCAGTGCTAATCCTCTTATGAACATCTCCAACAACACTATCTTCGGCACCCATACCAACACCACCGCATAGTCTTCTCCCCCTGTCTTCTATGCATTCCATTGTAACCTTTGATACTGTCACTATCAAGCAACACAACAGCTAGAACACTCAACAAACACACAATCCTCTCTCCTTTCCCCAACACAGCACCCATAGCCACACCAAATCCTCCACTGATTAGGATCCACACCAGATCCTCTACCAATCTAGTTCCACACCAAATCCCCCTCAACCACACAAGATCCTCCTAAAAAAATTAATCCTCCGCACCGACACCACACCGGACTGGATCCTCCACGCTGACACCACACCGGACCGGATCCTCCACACTAACACCACACCAGATCCTCCACACCGAATTGAGACCTCCTTTTTCTCCTCCCGAGCCCAAGCCCGAGCAAACCTTCTTCCTTCTTCCTCAGTAGATTGAATCCACACCTGATTCTTTTTCCTCCTCTTGAGCTCTTCCATCCCGAGCTTCTTCCTCTGTAGGCTGCCGCTCCTGCCTTCTCTCCTTCCTCTCCACCCAAGCGCCAATCCTTCCTTCTTCCTTTCTCTCCCCCGAGCGCCAGCCCAAGGCACCTGTAAGATCGAGGAGGCCGACTAGAGGGGGGTGAATATGCGATTTTAAAAAACTTCTTTGGTTAAAACCAATTTTTAATGCGGAAACAAATAACAATTCGGTTTTGCACAATTAAAGCCTAAATCAACTAGTCTTTACTAAGTGCACCAATAACATACACTATTGATAATGATAGCACATTGAAGCAATTTAATACAAGGAATGTAAATTGCACAAAGTAAAACACAATAGAACAAACCACAATGACACAATAATGTTTTACCGTGGTGTTTGGAGACTTGCCGGTCTCCCCTAATCCACGTTGAGGAAAGCCCAAACTAATTGGACCGACTCCACGAATTAAGCCAAACACCTCCGATGTAAGTCCAACCACTTGGACCAGCTCCAACACAAACCAACATCTCGATCCACTCAGAGTTGCTCTTCCTCCACTACGGAGATGGCAAGCACCAAACCACTCACAACCACTCGGGCCTTCTCACAACCTTCTTTGAGAAGATCACCGATGTAACTTCTCCAAGCCGTCTAGGTGTCGACAAACACCAAGAGTAACAAGTCGAAGATGCTCACTTGAACCAATCAAGTGTCTATGCTCAAGTGGATACACAGTCCACTACCTAATGCTACATATGCAATTAGGGTTTGCTCTCTAAGCTCACTAAATGCAACACATGCATATAAGAGATGAGAGGGCTTGTTTTTTGCTTAAAGAAATGAATAGCACTAGCAACAACAACGTCCACAACCTGCCAAGGTGGGTATTTATAGCCCACACCCAAAAACTAGCCGTTGGAGGTAAAGATACAGAGAAATAGGGATAAACCGGTCTGACCGCCAACTAATGGCCGGTCAGACCGCCAAAGCTCCAACGGCTATATAACTAGCTGTTGGACTCACTTCCGGTCGGACCACCAACCAATGGCTGGTCAGACCGGACCACACAGGTCAAACCGACAAAGGGGCGATCAGACCATTCCACAAAGGAGCAAACTAGATCTACAGAAAGCACCTTACTGGAAAAAGCATACCGCGAAATAAAGCTCGGTACTACCGCACTCCGGTAGTACCGTAAGAGAAATGTGGTCATACCACCGGTGTTCGGTCGAGACGGACTCCCACCGATCGATCATGTCACTCTCAAGGCGGTCGACCGCCAGTTCACATAAGGACTAAATGCCCAGTCCGAACGTTCCGGTCAGACCGCCCAATGACCTGCGGTCAGACCGCCAGGGCTAAAAGAGAGTTTTTGCACTTCACTTCAATTCAATTTGCAAAACACATTTGCCAATTGATACGCGATGCAAACAAGCTTTAAAGGCAAGATTCTAAACAAATGGCAAAACACATTTACCGACTTTTAGAATCAACGCCACAAGGAATAAGGTACATGTACTTAAACTATTTGCAAAACACATTCGCAAACTAAAGTCGCATACTACAAGGATTATGCATGAGTCTCGACTATTTGCAAAACACATTCGCAAATATTTGCAACATGCTAACGAGAGCTAGAGTAAACACAACGAGCTATCAACACAAGACTAACTCAAGCTACTAATCAAGACCCCTCTTAATAGTACAACCTATACTAGCAATCTGGTCTTCCATTCAAACACCAAGACCGATAAAAGACTAGGAACACATCCTTAGCCCTTGCTAGTCATACATTTGCCTTAAACATCTTCTTGAAGCTTGATGACACATACCTTCAATTCAAGTCCAGGTTCTTGACTTTGATAATCATCAACACATGATGATCTCCTTTACTTCAAGTTCTTAACTAGATTATGCACCAACCCATGATGCACTCTTCCACTTGACCTCCATCAACACATGATGGGTCTTCTCTCGACTTAAAGATCAACTCATGATCATCTCTTCTTCGAGATTATGATACATATCCAACACATGATGCATCCTTTACTTGAACTTTGACTTGATGTCGATCAACTCAAGATGTCATCCCAAGTCATCATTATTATAGAACATAACCTATTTATCCAACTCATAAAAATGTTAGTTTCACAATATGATTATCATTAATTACCACAATATACCATTGACTCATAATGGTGGATAAGATACTTGATGAGGATATCCCGACTACTTATGAGGCTGTTTACGAAGCAAGAGCTACATTTCTCAAACAACAGATGCAATTGTTTCTTAACAAGTTTCTTTGTATTTTTCGTGAGAATTAGACACTATGTAAAAGCAATACTTTGTGCATTCTCAGGTTCGACAAGCTTATAGTCTTTGGAACCGAGAGGGAAGCCGGAGCCAAAGCAATAGAGGAGCACAAGGAGGAGGGTAACCATATTTATTGCCTAGTGATGAAGAACAAGAAGGTCAAAGCGGTTGGGAAGGATAAAGTTAAGCAGCCTATGCGGCTGATCAAGGAGGAAAGAAGCCCGTGTGATGGGAGAGCAAAAGGGGAAGAATCCCAAGAACTTAAAGCTCAAGTTTTGGATAAGATTTTCAAGCCCAATTCAGATCTCCCACAACCCCAACCGAAATCAAATTCAAAATCAACTCAGAATCAAATTCGGATTCGGAATCAGCATCAAATTCGGATTCGGATTCGGAATCAGCAGGACAGTACATAGTAAAACGGTCATAACTGTCAAAAACGGAGTCCGATTTGGGTGTTCTTGGGCTTGTTGGAAAGATAACTTCAAGCCCGATCCAATGGATCATCTCTCACTCCAAAATTCCTCCGAAATCAAAAGATATGACCAAGACAATATGACGGTTGTAAAATTAGAGTTTACTTTTTGTTTTAGATTGAGTCGGAATTGGAGTAGGAGTTCTAATTCCGAATTAGAGTAGGAGTAGGGCCTCTTGGCCAGCCATGAGGAGGACAAGGGCACTATATATTAAGGGTTAGACCCCCATTGTAACCTCAGACCAGTTTATGCATAAGAATAGAAACATATCTATTGCTTGTTCTTTCAAAACCAGAGTTCATGCGAGGACTTTTAGAGAGGACTGGGCGATCCATTGGTTCGTTCTGCAATTCAAGGTCAAGCCGTCGTTCCATTGGGAATTGGGGACTTAGCGATCGTCGTTTGTGGTCTCGCGACGATCAACTATCCGGTGTGTTTTGGGCGTATTCCAAAGAGTTGAGGGTTCGTGCATTGGCGCGAGTGTTCAGCTAGCGACATCGTCTACTTCGCATCAGTTATCCACGGTTCCTCACCGAGAAGATCGGGCATCCCCGTATCAATACTTCAATCTTTCCCTCTTTGGTAATTGATGACAACCACTTCAATTGCAAATAATTGAATGTAGATAAATATGAGTATACATGAACTACATAAGTTTTATATACTCAAGGATATGTTTCAAGGTAAAGATCCTTAATAAATGTGGAAAAAGGATTATGGATCAATACTAATGAAATCTCAAAACATAGAGTGAACTACCCCTAAATGTATGCATACACAAATGTTTAATAAGAACATATGCACATTATTTAAGTTAATCTTTTAGTGGAGTTCAACCTATATTTTGGATCCGATAAATGCAATATAGATATAAGAAAATGATGTCGAATGCATACCTCTTTGATATTCACTTTTTTATCTAACTGAGACTAATCAATAGGTATAACAATAGAAGTGTTAGTCTCTCAAATCATTGATTTGTCATTAATAACCAAAATACTACATTAACACATAATGACGGGTCTAGATTCTTCAGCGCCGGATCCTCTTTTCCCTTCTTCCACCGTGACATTGTCCGCCACCTCTTGCTTCTCACCCCCAGTAGGCGACGCCTCCTCCTCGAGCGTCATCTCTCTAGCTAAGCCGGCCCGGATCCACTGAATCCTGCCTCCTCCAGCCGGATCCCGCCGCCTCCTGCTATCTCCACACAAGCCGCCATGGTCGAGCTCCAGGGCTAGGACCTGCCTCCCTCAACCGCCTCCTCAAGCCCACTCAAGCCCAACCTCGTTGCCACCATGGCCGAGCTCCAGCACCAAGGCCACCTCTACGCCACGTTTGTCTCCACTCTCTACCTCGATCGACACCGCTTTTGCACCTCCTCGCGCCACCGCCCAGCTTGGCCACACGCAACCCGATCAGCCACGATTCACTCCCGTGTGATGCTATCACAGAGGACCACGTGCAACGAAGCAGCGCGGCCGCCGGATCGATAGATGGCGACGATGGTTCTTGAGGTAAGGTTTTTTTTTTCTTTGGGTAGGGTTTTGAGTGGAATGGCTCTAATACCATGTTGAATTTCAGAAATAATTGTGTAACTCTTGAAATCCACACACCTTTTATTTATAGTGTCAAATATTACAGTCCAACTAACACAACTCACACACGATTTGAGTCCAACTCGCACACAACTTAAACTCTTACTTAAACTCTAATATCACTGGTCAACATTTCAAGTTTTCAACTGAAGGAGTTACCGACATTTGTGATTGCAACAGTGACTCCATGAATAAAGTTCCCAAGTGAGGAGTTCAGATGGCACTCACAGTAGCCGTATACTTCTGTAAAAGCTGAACTGACGAGAAAATTACAGCTCGCAAAATGATTTGACCTAGCTATTCACATGTGGAAAACTTACAGTGACCTAACTAGTCTCTGCAAAAGAATTTGCGCAGTTCTGTTGTATAATCCCCAAACTGAATGCATGTAGGAGGATGCATGTCGAAAACGTAAGCAACTGGTGCTGATACTTGCATCCCTTTTGGATAGCTGGGGATGTCTGAAAACCACCCAAGAGTAGCTTCATCGAACATAAATGATTCACCCAGAAAAAGGAAGCATTCTCTTGCCAATCTTTCCACCTACAAAAATAGCAGCAAATATCATATTTGGCAGTTAAAATATCACTTGTTGACTACAGCACAAATTTGGAGGCAGTCATTCTCAGATATTAAACAGGCCATAGGTACACGACTCGTGTACGGGGAATCAAGGGTAGTGTGTGCGTAACTTTATCCATCATGACTCATGTATAATAACACACATTAAGCCAGTAGTTTTTAGCTGTATAGTGATGCGAAGTAAATCTGAAATTTGTAATACAACCTTAAGAAATGGCATACCTGTAACTGAACAAATTTTGTGTTATTCATTATCAAGATGACCTGCAGATTAGACAATGTTTCTGACAAGGTCTTGATAGCAATATGCTCAAAGAACTTCTGCAAGAGAACCTGCTCGTTGATTGATTCATCGGAATCAAAATCAGCAAACCAAAAAACTCGCTGTAGTTTTGTCCACGGAACTGGTAGTTTAGGTTCACCACCAATGATTAGATGAGAAGGATCAGCCACATTCTGGAGTATCTTGAGGCCGCTTGTCACTGAATCAGGCTCAATTAAATGCAGACCAGGTGTACAGGCAACTATCTTACTAGGGTCATAATAGCGACAAAGTTTACAAGAGAACTGCATATTTTTATCGTTCATGACAAGAATATGCCCATCTCCATCTGCAGGCAGCAACTTTGTACAACATACTGAGGTGACTCTGTCTTCTTGAGAGCATATTCCAGATGTAATAGATGAAGAGATCAAGGAGCCACAATCATGTGAAAATGAACAAGAGTTACCATTTCTACAACCCTGATCCAAAGGAACAACACATCAGAGACAAAAGTTATTTTACACCCACCCAGTTCTGTAAATACTAAATTTAACTCAGGCACCCAATATCATTCTCTGCTGTAAGTCTACAACTTAATTAATGCCCATGCAGTTCAGTAAATAATATTTTAATATAAGGCAAGCTGACATAGTAACATCCTCTGTTGTTAATGTCATTTGATAGTGCTCTAAAAAAATGTCACTTGACTACATTGACACTGTTTTATTCATAGTGATTTCAATGAATTGCATTGAATTAATTCATACAGCAATAGAACACCAAAATTTTAACTCATCAGAAACACACAAGACAACCTGATAACAAGCTGGGATGCAAGTGACATAAGCAAAAAAGAGAGTGAAAAACTAACATAAAAGGCTGCAATATTGTACCTGTAATGTGAGGAAGAATTTGCATACTGGTTTTGGGGCACGAGATGAATGAGAAAAACGGCATGTGTTCCCCCGAGTACAGGATCCACTAACAAAGAACACACACATCTCACTTTCCAAGGCTGGCTGAACATAACCACTTACTCGTTCCCTATAAGAAACTATCCTGTCCACTGCATGTTGTGTCTTCATCTGTGAACCAATCAAGAATAATTATAGTTGCACAGAGAATATATTTATACCACTTTAGCTCTTGCATAAGGATAATTTGACAATGCATAAAGTTTATTATATAATACATCACACCTCCTTGATAAGCGTCTTCAGAGTTTTAACAATGGTAGTGGCCCCAAAATCAGTTGGAGAAACATAAGGGGTTGCAGCACACCTCCTCTGTGAACTTAAGTAAGGATTCTCAGCATCTAACGAGAGTGAATTCATATCCTCTAGCTCCAGTACTTCATGGTGAAGACATGTGTGGTGGAATTCAGAAGGCTGAAGGTACATAGGAGGATTGATTTTCACACAAAAAAACTAGGCCTAAAACGATGCAGTGTGCTCATAACATCATCATCTGTTCAAAAGGGAGAGTTAACAACAAGCAATATCGCATACATTATACTTTTTGCAAAATATTTTGCACTCCTAGAAGAAGGTCCTCACATCAACTAGGTGTATTTTGTTTGAACACAAAGCACTTCTATGTAGCACAGTATGCTACCTTTTCTACTCTCATGTACATTTTCCAATTTATACTGGAAAAATGTACATGGCAAGTATGAAAAAGTACCTGAGGCACTACAAAACATGCACAATGCGCAATCAAAATATACATACTAGTGAGAGTACCTACTCCTACAAGAGTAGGAAATCAACTTCATTAAAATTTTATCACAAGTAACAGGTATAGGACATACAAATTTCAGAGATATTGTTAAGTGCTGTTGGCACGAGATTATGAAATGCACACCACTCTTCTTCATGTTTAGCGAGAAAGAGATAAGATGCTTTCGGTTCTTGGGCGGTCACCACATTTTTCAGATATTCAAGACGATACTTGTCCTGAAACATGAAAATGTAACTTTGATCAAATAATTAATGTTTTGAATAGAAGACAAACAAAGATAGTGCATTTTGATTCTTCGATAATAATTTTCACTTAAGGCCCATAGCATCCTAGCAATAGTTATTCACTGGAAAGGAACTAACAGAGAAAAATGTTTTAACTGCTAATGAAAAGAGAATGGGCATCTGTATTACTAAATGTTACCATGACAAGGGATTGAAAGCAGTGTTACCAGGACATGCATGTCCAATTTCTTTTTGCCGCACCGACACGCACCCCCATGTCGACGAGTGTCAAACTCCTTGCGACACATATTGGGCACCCCATGGAGAGTCCTTGTGAGGAGCAAAAGGGAAGAGCTAGCTCGATGCTGCTGTTTAGATAGAGCTGTAGTAGAAGGACAAGGGAAAAGAGATGCCGGTGCTCTAACATGATTTAAAGAGTTGTTAGAGAAAGGAGAGTCAGGGGTGGAGTGGTAGTGTTTGGTCAAATGAGCATCTGAAGAAGAGTGAGGCTAGTCTGATGAGAAGAGATGGAGAAGAAGGCTAGAGGAGCTGCGAGAGACCTCAGCTGTAGTACTTTATTAATTTTTACATCTAACGAGGCATTGAACAGCTTTTGCTACCATATTTAAAAAAGAGTGGTGTGTAGCTGGTCTTTCTTGTGACTAGGTGATGTCAACAAAGTCTAGGATCTTTTGTGATAATTATATAATGCTGTGGTAGTGTACCTTAATTAACTATTTCATTGCATAAATCATTTTATTTTATTTTTTAAAGATAAAAGAATATATATTAGACGAATCCTCGAATCCTATTTTCTAGAGCTTGCCGAATCAGACACCCGAATCCGAATCAGATTCCGACACCCGTGTCCGTGTCCAAGTAACACTGCTTGAAAGTTAAATTATCAATGTCGCAAATAACCAACTATCAAATGCATAAGGTCCTCAACATATGTACAGGGATAATTACAGATAAGATCAGATGTACCTTAAACATACGCTGCCAAAATTGAAATGCACAAAGATTTCCGACAAGTGTAGCTTCCTTCTTGCCAATTTGCAGTCTGCCACTCTCCCCAAAGTAATTGTCTCTATACGTCTTGCACTGTAAAACAGACAGTAGGATGTATAACTAATACAATATGGGTATGCAAGCATGATTAATGATGCAACTAAACATACCAATGCTTGATAGCCAAAAGGTTGCAGGATAGGAAGTGGTTGGATGTCCAACATAATACTTATCAGAATTCCTTCATGGAGAGAGCCAATCTCACCAAATTTCAGAGTAAGAACAGAAGCATCAAATGATAATGGCAAACTATTGAGCAAACAGCCATAAAAAGTGGGCTCATAGCGTCCTCTGGGAGAAATTGGCTTATCCAATGCATGAATTTGAACAAGCGAGTCTAGTGCATCTTCAACAGCATCCGAATCTGGTGGGTCGAGAACTTTTTGCAGCAGGACTGGCAAAAATAAATAATTAATAGTGAGAATTTTACCTTAATCTAAATAAAACACAATGATATATAATGCTCCCTCCATGCCCAAATAAGTTTCGTTTAAAATACATGTAATCAAATTTTTTTTAGACTTTGATCGCTAATATGCATAGAAAACTAAAAGTATTTGGTATATTTTTTATACCATTACTAACATATTGTTATAAAATTTAATGGTCAATGTTGTATATTGAAGGCTGAAAAAGGCTTAGAAACACATAGGGACAGAGGGTGTAATGACTAACATATGAACAACTGGAATATAAATGTTAATACAAGAAGTCTTAATCTGATGACCAAGCAATAGGCAATCTTGAAAATTTGAATATATGGGGGATGCAGAATGATGGATACAGTGGTAATTACTGAACATTAGCCTATGTGAGCTGTTATTCCAAAACATAACAATTCACTTGCATTAAGTTTCTTGGAATAAAATATTGCCAATAGTGAGTAACATACACTTCACTATATTTGTTGTTTGGTTTAGAGTATATCATCGACAGGTCTCAAGGACATTTAAGAATACATACAATGGCAGAACCTGATTTTGGAATATTATTAATGCTGAAAGTTGCCAATTTTATAGATACCTCCAACTGAGCTTATGCAAATAAGAAACAGAGCAAGTAAAACTAGAAAGAACAAGAAGAACACCACAAGAAAGCTATTTTTGCAGTAGAAAGTGGTGTATGCATTAAAAATGGTCCAACAGATACAGATCATTCTTGTTGAAGGAAAAATCATAGTTAAACCATGGTTCCACTTCCATGCTTATATACAGAGATGGAAAACCCGGCCGGTTCCCGCCGGTTACCGGATTTACCGGTGGAACCGGGATTCGAAATACGGACCGGGCAACTTCAAATTCAAATTCAAATTCAAAATTTCGGCGAAAATATCTCAAATTCAAATTTTTTTGGACGAATTTTGACAGAGTTTTTTTTCTGGGAATTCCGGTTACCGGCTGGCCGCCCGGCAGGATTCCCTCCGGAACCGGTTTTCTGATCCCTGCTTATATATACTACAGGCCATGATTTTCTCCTAACTTAGTACTTCATTTTCTTTTAAAAAAAGAACTAAGCGTGTAACTACTAGGCTTATGCTGTACCAACACAAAACAGTAAACTATGCACAATGTGGAACCATAAATTTGTGCAAATATAAAAAAACAAAACTTGTGAGAAGAAACATGAATCAGAATTAGCTGAATTGCAGAAAAAACAATTACCACTAGGATTATTCATAGCTCTGGACTCTGCGCAACAAATCATGAGCACTTGCTCTTTGAGGGATAATCTTAAAATGGCAGGGTATTCATGATCATTTAAACTGTTATAAAATGGTCTAGTTACTAAGCGATAAATTTGACCATCACAAGTTCGCCTGTCCTGCCTTTCCGCTGCTCAGCCTAGAAAAAGATCAAGAATAGTTGCAAGCTTCAGGGTCAAAAGTAAGTTTAAAAGAAAAACATGAGTATATTTGTGAGGTTAACCTGAGACTTGGAAACCCATACAAGCCCGGCTGAGTCTGTTTTCCTGATTGGGTCCCAATAGACTTGCAATGATCTACAGGAATCAATAACATAAGCAACTCCCGGAATAGTAACAGATGATTCAGCAATATTTGTCGCCAGTATAACCTGCAATTAAAAATGCAAACAGCTCAGGAAAAGGATAGTTCAATTGCAATCAATTGATAAGAAGAAATTGTTTCAATCATGTAAACATTGAATGCAACCATGCTAAATTTATGGTTACCGGGGAAACCTGCCAGTGGAATTGTTCCAGTGGGAGGGTGCAGCCGGCAGCGCCCTGTTGCCGTGGATCGAACACCGCTCGCAGCTATTCCAACAAAAAGAGTGGGATTTGTTCCTAATCCCTAAAGTGGAAAAGGCCAACGGTGGAAAGAAATCAGAATTTGTTTTGTTTCCGATGGTGGGAAGCCCGAATCTGTTCCCAATGAAGAGGAGTGGCACTTTGGTTGCCAGGTTACACTGGCTTAGCCAGGGGTGTGAAAAAAATCACCCTAGGTTGGAAAAAACTTAGTGAGCTAGTGCATAAATTAACATATACAGTGAACCTCTTCAGCTAATCAGGGACATTATTTAACGGAGATAAATAATATTTGGAAAGATGGCCATTTGTACTGAAATTACAGCAACCTTGTACTTGCAATTAGCAAATAATGATAGTTCTATATGTTAAGGGTATTTCTGGTATTTCCTATTGTACTAGGGTTTAGTATTGTATCCCCTTTGTACCCTATATATATTGCTCATTGGGCCTCTTCAATATACACACAATATTCATAACATGGTATCAGAGCCAATGTTAGGGTTAGGGTTTCTTACCTGCGCCGCCTCCTAACCTCTACCTGTTCTCCGCTGCAGCTACCCCTAGGAGGACCTATCTTTGCTCCCGAGGCGGCCTCTCATCGTAGAGGAAGTCGAAGGAGAGACGGGGCGTGGGTAGAAGGGACGAGACTCGTCGAAAGTCACATCCCGAGAAATCCGCATCCGCCGGCCAGCGAGATCCCAAAGACCGATAGCCCTTGTGCTCGGCCTTGCACCCCGAAAAACACACTCAATGGATGGCGATCGGTTTGGTGCGTTCTCGGGGCGAGGAGAACGTAGCAAACACGACCAAGCGAGACGAAGGCGAGTAGTCGGAAGGAGACCACAGGCGCTCAATAGGGATTGCGCTCAAGAGCGTAAGAAGGCCGGATGTTGGCGAGATAGGTGGCGATGGAAACGACCTCCGCCCAAAGTGAGTGGAATAGAGCGGCAATCATCGATTGCGAGCCGACTCAAGGAGGTGACGATGCTTGCGCCAACAACACCATTACGAGCATGAGCACCGTGGACAAGAGAAGCGAGCGAGAGTGCCACAGTCGACAAGGAAGCTAGCAGTGATGAGAGAGGTACTCGCCACAGAGTCGGCCACGAAAGACACGAATAGGAGTGGAGAACGTGTGTGAACCATAGTGGCAAACTGTTTATAGATAGACAAGACCTCACTACGAGAAGACATGAAATATATCCAAGTGTGGCGAGAGAAATCATCTATAAATATGATATAGTATCGATGACCCCTTTCGAAGCGAAGGCGCCGGACCCCAAACATCCGAATGAACAAGATCAAATGGACGTTGAGACACCGACTCACTATGATGATAAGGAAGTCAAGTTGTTTGCCTAACTTACACACGACAATGTAGAGACACGTCTCCGAGAGACCCGAAAGACCACGACGAACTAAAGACGGCGATCGAGAGCCACACAGATGGCCAAGGCGGTGATGCCATTGTTGGAAAGAGCCGGTAGACGGAGTGGCGAGGCGGAGAAGGCGGGCGGCGGCGGTGGCGGCGGAAGGAAGGTGAAGCCGATCAAGCTCCCGAGAGGCGCTGCGAGTCAAGGCGCCGAGGGAGAACCAACCAGAGCTCCGTGTGGCGGTCCCGAACACAACAAGAGTCGAGTCGAATGATCCGATAACCAAGGTCGATGTCATCCAGGTGAAAAGAAGTCGCATGGTTAGGCGAGGAACATGAGCAACGAAGGAACATGAAAAGATGAGTTGCTAAGAGGTCCTCGACCGAGACGAAGAGAGAGTACCATCGGTAAGAACAGCGACAGGGAATCAAGAGGTGTAACAAAAGATAGAGTGGAAGAATCGGAAGTCATGTGGAAGGATGCTCCGAATCAAGGATCCACGGGAGGTACACGTGCGTGTAGGAGGTGGTTTCTCGTGCAGAAGAGTCGGTCGCGAACTCGCAGAACACATCGAGGAAGAACACGGCGGCAGCGATCGTCGAAGTCCGGCTATCTCCTGCTCGATGAGAAAACGCGAAGTAGTCGATGCGAGCGTCGATGTAGAAGTACCGGTGCGATGCTAGGAGAAGAACGGCGTGAAATATGCCGCTGTTTCTTGTAGCACCGAGACTCAATGTGGCCGATCTTGTCGCAATAGGAGCGGCGAGGCGACCACCGCGGATGGAGGGCCACCACCACCACCGTGGCGGCCACCGGAGGAGGCGATGTCTTGGCGTGAAGCGATCGGTGTAGCAGTGTACGGGCGGCGAGCACGAGAGGGAGTGGCATCGAGCCAGCACCACTCGAGCGAGTCTCCTCTCGCACGTATCTCGGTAAGGGCCTCGAAAGAGTGACACGAGGGTGGCGTGCAAGTGGCTGGGCACGCCTGCTCGAACTTCGGGGCGGCGAGTAAGGAACTCGTAGATCTGGCTGAAACTCGGATCGCGACGGACGATAAGCGGCCGAGCGGAGCAGCGGCCAAGCGGTGCGAAGAGAGTCGATTGGCGCTTGATCTGAACTCGGCGTAGAAAAGCGTCAACGGTAGCATCACCTGCGAAGAGAGTGCTCTGACGAACTCATCGCGGTGAGGGCATCTCGGAAGGTTAAGTAGCAGCTCGAAGATGAGTCCACATCCGACAAATGATGAAAATCCCACAATCTCGTAAGAAAAATTGAACATCGCGATGAGGACAGCGGCGGCTCGAGCATCGTCGTCACACCACCGAGTGTAGGTAGTCAAGCGATCCATGTAGGAGTCGAGCCTCTTGGTAGGCGAGACGACCTTCTCATCGATGAGGCGGCGGCCTCAATAGCGATCTTGTCATTTGTCGGAAGCGCATAGACGTAGGCTCCGTCGAGAAGTAGGGCATGGCGGACGGTGACATCGCGGAGAGGACGCCCCAAAGACGAAGACCACGCATATGGATGCGCATGTGAGATCTGGTCGGTGTAGTTAACACCGTCGAAGATCACCGAGCGGCGAGGAGGAAAGCGGTGCCCATTGGTAGGCGGCCGACGGCGCGGCGACCAAATAACGTAGTCTAATAGCGGCTGGGGCGCGGCGATTAGACCGACGTTTTTTTTTTTTTTTACTTTCAGCGGCTGTTTAAAGCAGTGGCCCTCTTCACGCTGCACACGCAGGATTAGGAACCTAATCCTGCTGGCGGCAACGGCGGCAACCGCAAGGCGGCGGCGGCGGCTCGCACTGGGAGGCGGTCGCCGAGTGGTCCCGAAGAGCCCTTGGTCGCAGCTTCGGCGGCGGGAGCCTCGGGAGGAGCGGCGGAGCCCTTCAAGGGCGGGGCGGACGAGGTGGTGGCAATGCGGCGGCGGGGCGGACCGGGAGGCGGCGACAGAGCCGAGGCGAGGCGGACGGGGGTGGTGGCGTGGCGACTCCGCAGTGCGGCGGGTGTCTGGTCGAGCGGAGAGGCCGGCGAGGCGACGGCGGCGGCCGCGGTCGGCGGAGGCGGCGGCAACAAGTCGGCAGAGCCGGACGAGTGGCGGCGGCGGCGACTCCCGGTACCTCCTAGCGAGCGCGACGGGCGGACGAGCGGCGGGATCACACCGTCGCGCCCGATCGAGCCTTGATCGATGAAGCGGCGGATCGGCGGTTTAGGCGGAGAGGCCGACGAGGCGACGGTGATGAGATGATGCCGACGAAGCGACGAGACGAAGCGATTAGAGGTAACCCTAATGCTCTGATACCATGTTATGATTGTCGATTGTATTCAATATGAGGCCAATGGGCCAATATATATACAAGAAGATGTTACAGATAAGGAAATCAAAATAATATCTAGAGTCCTATTCTATCTCTAATATATATCTCTAACAAAAAGAATATATATTAGACGAATCCTCGAATCCTATTTTCTAGAGCTTGCCGAATCAGACACCCGAATCCGAATCAGATTCCGACACCCGTGTCCGTGTCCAAGTAACACTGCTTGAAAGTTAAATTATCAATGTCGCAAATAACCAACTATCAAATGCATAAGGTCCTCAACATATGTACAGGGATAATTACAGATAAGATCAGATGTACCTTAAACATACGCTGCCAAAATTGAAATGCACAAAGATTTCCGACAAGTGTAGCTTCCTTCTTGCCAATTTGCAGTCTGCCACTCTCCCCAAAGTAATTGTCTCTATACGTCTTGCACTGTAAAACAGACAGTAGGATGTATAACTAATACAATATGGGTATGCAAGCATGATTAATGATGCAACTAAACATACCAATGCTTGATAGCCAAAAGGTTGCAGGATAGGAAGTGGTTGGATGTCCAACATAATACTTATCAGAATTCCTTCATGGAGAGAGCCAATCTCACCAAATTTCAGAGTAAGAACAGAAGCATCAAATGATAATGGCAAACTATTGAGCAAACAGCCATAAAAAGTGGGCTCATAGCGTCCTCTGGGAGAAATTGGCTTATCCAATGCATGAATTTGAACAAGCGAGTCTAGTGCATCTTCAACAGCATCCGAATCTGGTGGGTCGAGAACTTTTTGCAGCAGGACTGGCAAAAATAAATAATTAATAGTGAGAATTTTACCTTAATCTAAATAAAACACAATGATATATAATGCTCCCTCCATGCCCAAATAAGTTTCGTTTAAAATACATGTAATCAAAAAAAATTTAGACTTTGATCGCTAATATGCATAGAAAACTAAAAGTATTTGGTATATTTTTTATACCATTACTAACATATTGTTATAAAATTTAATGGTCAATGTTGTATATTGAAGGCTGAAAAAGGCTTAGAAACACATAGGGACAGAGGGTGTAATGACTAACATATGAACAACTGGAATATAAATGTTAATACAAGAAGTCTTAATCTGATGACCAAGCAATAGGCAATCTTGAAAATTTGAATATATGGGGGATGCAGAATGATGGATACAGTGGTAATTACTGAACATTAGCCTATGTGAGCTGTTATTCCAAAACATAACAATTCACTTGCATTAAGTTTCTTGGAATAAAATATTGCCAATAGTGAGTAACATACGCTTCACTATATTTGTTGTTTGGTTTAGAGTATATCATCGACAGGTCTCAAGGACATTTAAGAATACATACAATGGCAGAACCTGATTTTGGAATATTATTAATGCTGAAAGTTGCCAATTTTATAGATACCTCCAACTGAGCTTATGCAAATAAGAAACAGAGCAAGTAAAACTAGAAAGAACAAGAAGAAGACCACAAGAAAGCTATTTTTGCAGTAGAAAGTGGTGTATGCATTAAAAATGGTCCAACAGATACAGATCATTCTTGTTGAAGGAAAAATCATAGTTAAACCATGGTTCCACTTCCATGCTTATATACAGAGATGGAAAACCCGGCCGGTTCCCGCCGGTTACCGGATTTACCGGTGGAACCGGGATTCGAAATACCGACCGGGCAACTTCAAATTCAAATTCAAATTCAAAATTTCGGCGAAAATATCTCAAAATCAAATTTTTTTGGACGAATTTTGACAGAGTTTTTTTCTGGGAATTCTGGTTACCGGCTGGCCGCCCGGCAGGATTCCCTCCGGAACCGGTTTTCTGATCCCTGCTTATATATACTACAGGCCATGATTTTCTCCTAACTTAGTACTTCATTTTCTTTTAAAAAAAGAACTAAGCGTGTAACTACTAGGCTTATGCTGTACCAACACAAAACAGTAAACTATGCACAATGTGGAACCATAAATTTGTGCAAATATAAAAAAACAAAACTTGTGAGAAGAAACATGAATCAGAATTAGCTGAATTGGAGAAAAAACAATTACCACTAGGATTATTCATAGCTCTGGACTCTGCGCAACAAATCATGAGCACTTGCTCTTTGAGGGATAATCTTAAAATGGCAGGGTATTCATGATCATTTAAACTGTTATAAAATGGTCTAGTTACCAAGCGATAAATTTGACCATCACAAGTTCGGCCTGTCCTGCCTTTCCGCTGCTCAGCCTAGAAAAAGATCAAGAATAGTTGCAAGCTTCAGGGTCAAAAGTAAGTTTAAAAAGAAAAACATGAGTATATTTGTGAGGTTAACCTGAGACTTGGAAACCCATACAAGCCCGGCTGAGTCTGTTTTCCTGATTGGGTCCCAATAGACTTGCAATGATCTACAGGAATCAATAACATAAGCAACTCCCGGAATAGTAACAGATGATTCAGCAATATTTGTCGCCAGTATAACCTGCAATTAAAAATGCAAACAGCTCAGGAAAAGGATAGTTCAATTGCAATCAATTGATAAGAAGAAATTGTTTCAATCATGTAAACATTGAATGCAACCATGCTAAATTTATGGTTACCGGGGAAACCTGCCAGTGGAATTGTTCCAGAGGGAGGGTGCAGCCGGCAGCGCCCCTGTTGCCAGGGATCGAACACCGGCTCGCAGCTATTCCAACAAAAAAAGAGTGGGATTTGTTCCCTAATCCCTAAAGTGGAAAAGGCCAACGGTGGAAAGAAATCAGAATTTGTTTTGTTTCCGATGGTGGGAAGCCCGAATCTGTTCCCAATGAAGAGGAGTGGCACTTTGGTTGCCAGGTTACACTGGATTAGCCAGGGGTGTGAAAAAAATCACCCTAGGTCGGAAAAAACTTAGTGAGCTAGTGCATAAATTAACATATACAGTGAACCTCTTCAGCTAATCAGGGACATTATTTAACGGAGATAAATAATATTTGGAAAGATGGCCATTTGTACTGAAATTACAGCAACCTTGTACTTGCAATTAGCAAATAATGATAGTTCTATATGTTAAGGGTATTTCTGGTATTTCCTATTGTACTAGGGTTTAGTATTGTATCCCCTTTGTACCCTATATATATTGCTCATTGGGCCTCTTCAATATACACACAATATTCATAACATGGTATCAGAGCCAATGTTAGGGTTAGGGTTTCTTACCTGCGCCGCCTCCTAACCTCTACCTGTTCTCCGCTGCAGCTACCCCTAGGAGGACCGATCTTTGCTCCCGAGGGCGGCCTCTCATCGTAGCCATTGGATCATCCTCTCCAGCCGCCGTCGTCGCTCTCCAGTCGAGGCGGCATCCGCCTCGCCTGCTCATCTTGGCACGCGTGCACGCGGGCTTCGTTCCCGGCCGAAGAGCACCTCTACTTCATGCGCCTCCGATGGAGCCGCCGCCGTCGCTCTCTAGCCGAGGTAGAGGTGGCAGCATCTTCGTCGCCTGGTCCATCCTCCCGCGCGAAGTGCTCGACGACGTCCTCCGCGACATGCTTGACCGCCTCAGCTTTCTCGGATCACCTCTGCTTCATGCGCCTCCGACGCAGCCACCGCTGCGCCCTGGATCGAGCCGCCTTGGGTTGCTGTCGCCGCCGTCCTCTTCTCGGACTGCCGCCGCTGCTTGTCTCATCTCGGCTTCCTCCCGGCCTGTGCTCCCGCTGCCGCTGCACCCGTAGGTTCAATCTCCTTCCCACGGCGCCGCCGCTCCAGATCGGGCTCGTCGTCTTCTGGATCAGGCTCGCCGCCTGCAGATAGTACCTACCCACGCCGACATCCTCTACTGGGCGCAGCCTCCCTCCTTTGCTACGCGCCGACTTCCTTCGCGACCATGTCTCCCCGGGTCACCCGCTGCATCTTTGGCTTGGTGCTTGGTGTTGGTGGAGAGGAGTTGTGTTCAGGGATCAGAATACCGTTTCTGGAGGGAATCTCGCCGGGCGGCCGGTAATGGTTACCGGCTGGTAACCGGAATTTCGAAAAAAACTCGGTCAAAATTCATCCAAATAAATTTGAATTTGACATGTTTCCATCGAAAATTTTGAATTTGAAGTTTTCCGGCGGTATTTGAATCCGGTTCCATCAGTAAATCCGATTCTGCCGAACCGGTTGGGTTTTATCCTGGTGTGTTGGTGCTTGCGATGTGTCTTCTTCTTTGCTTTGCTATGTGTGCGAGAGAGAACAGAGTTGGATTGCTGCTTCTGCTTGGGAAGGAGAGGAAAGGGAGAGAAGATTGAAATGGTTGGATAACATCGCGTGGGCGAGCTTCCCATGGAAGGTACTGAGCAGGTAGTACTCCCCTCCACAGCTTCCCGAGACTTGAGTTCATGCTGGGCGCTTCCCGAGACTTGGAGTTGATGCTGGCTCGATTGGGATAGTACTACTGGTTTTTTTTGTCGTTTCTTTAGTTGCGTCCATCCAAGTCCGTATCACTCAATCGTTGAGTTCGTCTAAGCCATACGAGTCCACAAATCTATTGTCAGTCATAGAAGTATAGAAATTTCTTTGCATAGCACCAGCCGCTGCTCTTTTCTTTGAGCCGTTGCAGATCCGCCGCTCCAAGCTTTTAAGGCCACCACGCTTCTCTTGCACTGCGTCTCCGTTGTGCTTCTTGTGCATTGCGCTGCACTTCTTCGCACTGTGCCTCTGTTGCGCTTCTTGTGCATTGTGTCGCGCTTCCTGTGCACTGCGTCCTGCCGTCTTGGGCTACGATCTACGCCGCCATGCTTCTATCTATTCCTCTTCGGCTTAATTTGACAGCTTCTCTATTTTTGTCGGTTTCATCTTCTTCGTCGTGTTGTCGCGGTCGACTTTGCTCCCGCACCTTGTGCTTTATGAGTTGTCGCACGACATCGGATGGTAGGAGATCTTTTGTCGACATATTTTCCAGAGCTGCATGCTACGACGACATTATCAAGATTCGGACTTTGGATTTTTTTTTCCATTTGTAGTATCAACCCTTTTTCAAATGCAATGCTATTGCATACGTCTTGCATCTGAGGGGGAGTGTTAAAGGTATTTCTGGTATTTTCTATTATACTAGGGTTTAGTCTTGTGTCTACTTTGTACCCTATATATATGGTATTTCCTATTATACTAGGGTTTAGTCTTGTATCTACTTTGTACCCTATATATATTGTCCATTGGGTCTCTTCAGTATGCACACAATATTCATAACAATATATAGGAAAACAGTAATTCAATAAATACTCCATATGTATAATGTTCACATATCATTGTGTTTCACTACTGGCACCACATAGTATAAAAAATAGGAGCAAGTATTAACAGGTAAGACATGTTTATTTTTACTACTAAGTTGAATTGCAATACAGCAACTTGTACCTTTCGGCAAGACTTTGAGACCTTCATAGTTTGAAGTGCTTCATCAGTGTCAATGCTGCGATGGAGAATATGTACCTTGAAAGTTGAACTAGCAGACAGCAGACGGATCCACTGCTGCTCCAACGCATAGTATGTAGGAAGAAAAACCAAAATACTCTTCTCAATGTCTTGTTCACTTAGGTGTATATGCAACAATAACTTGTCGATAAGTTCATACACATCGTATTTAAGACCAGCATCAGCAGCAGCATCTAGTCCAGAGCAATATTTTGTTGAAAGTGATTCAGAATTCATCTTGAGAATGTCAACAATCTGAGCAGTATTCCATTGCATCAGGTAATAAGCAATAGTGAGGGACCAAACTCGAAGACGTGGATGTAAAGTATTCATTGTGTAAAAATAGGCAAACCACAAACAGAGATGATGAAAGGAAACTATTTTTTTAATAATAATGATAATGAAGTTGGTCAAATTAAAGAAACTAACAATGATAACATAAACACAAAATGAATCAACAATTTTAACTAGTTATGGTTCAACAATATAACCTGTGAAAATGACCGTATTAATATATTATAATGGTGCAATAATACAATGGTAAAATCCATTGTAAAAAATATGATATCAAGAGCAAATACAGAAACAAACTGCAGCATGTTTGGTAATCAGACATTGTAAAGACTAGAAGGTACAACATGCAACTTGGAGAAGAAATTCAGCTAATTTTCATTGAAGTTTCAAGATATATGAGGAACACCGAACATTGAGTTCAAATAAATTTTGAAGTCAGATATAATATTTACCTGCTCAAGGTATATGACTTTTCTCTGAAAAATGCTAGTACGTGGACTGCTTGGAATGGCAATCACTTCACCCCTTTCAATATCTCTAAAGTATTCCTTATATCTTAAAATATCAGCGGTGGCAGACATCAAAACCAACCTATGTCAAGAGTGACACAACATATGTCTTAGCAATCAGCAGGAAGGAGGTAAGAGTAAGACAGTTATTTTGTAAGGTAGATGGAAACCATCACTACTTAAGAAGAAGATATGATAGAATGCACAAATGCATATTACTACAGTACTTACCTTAAGTCATTCTTTTTCATCATAAACTGCTTGACACAAGCAAGGACAAGATCAGATTCCACGGACCTTTCATGTACTTCATCAAGAATAATAACCTTATACTTCAATGCAGCAATGCCCTTATCACGCATTTGCTCCAATACAACACCAGCTGTTTTGAAAACAATTTTTGACCTGATTCATACATTAAACAAGTTTGAATGCCAATGTCATAACACATAGGATTTATGATAAAATCGACAAGTGGGTAAATATGGATCATGAGGTTCAGGCAGATAAGATCCGGCTAACATCAAGTGTTGATGCATTCATCTGACATTGCCAAGATCGCTTTCCGCGCACATCAGGGTCTCTTTGAATTTCTTGTCATGCCATTTGGTCATTCCAGGCTCTTCTGAATACCGTGCTCCAGGATTTTCTTCATCGCTATGTCTTGGTTTTCTTTGATGATATTCTAATTTACAGTCCTACTTGTTCAACACATTTACAACATCTTCGTACGGTATTACAGTGTCTTCAACACCATTGTTTGTTTTTGAAACATTCCAAATGCTCCTTTGGCAAAACCTCGATGGCATATTTGGGCCACGTTGTTTCGGCTGAGGGTGGGGCCATTGACGATACCAAAATCAGTGCGGTATCTACATGGCCAACTCCTACATCAGTCCGGGTGCTCCGTGGTTTTCTTGGGCTAGCATGATATTACCGGAAGTTCATACGTAATTTTGGTATTATTGTGGCTCCATCGACTAAGTTGCTCAAGAGGGAGGCTTTTTTATGGACATCTGAAGCTCAGGATGCCTTTGTTTGCCTCAAATCAACATTAACTCAGGCTCCCATATTACAATTACCGAACTTCAGTAGTGATTTTATTGTTGAAAGTGATGCTTCAGGCTCGGGCTTTGGTGTTGTTTTACATCAAGGGGCAGGTGCGGTCAGGGATAAAAACCGCCAGAATCGGTTTCTTTGGTCGAACCGATAAAAAAATACCTACTAAATTTTTAACATTTGAATTTGATTTTTTGACTCCATAATTTCCTTCCCTAGTTGGTTTAGGCATTCTTATGCTAGATTATGTATTGAAACATTAGTTTTTAGTATATTTAGCACTATTAAAACATAAATAAGGACTTTTTATGTACAACTTGAAACACTTTCTCATTAATTGGATTGCATGCAACTATGAGAGAATTGGATTGCGTCATTATTTGCTCAGGATTGGATTGATTATTTAATCCTATACTTTCAAATCATTTAGTGACGCGATATGATTAATAAGAGATACGAAAAAGTATTTGCTAATAGTTTGTTCAGCGACACAGGTTTCATATGTATGATTACTAGTATCAATATACTGGCATTTGTTTGGCCACGACTGGCCGACCAAGTCCAACTTTCATATTTCTGCTAAAAATACTAGCTCCTAAGGGTAGCTCATATAACTAGAAAGCTATCCTTCTAGGAGGTGGAGTCATGTAACTAGAAAGCTATCCTTGGAAAATCAAGCTTTTTATGTACAACTTGAAACACTTTCTCATTAATATTTGCATTAATCTAAATTTAAATTTGCTAATTACCATTTTCACCATTTTCCGATTTTCCCAGTTTTTCTCGGTTTTTGTAGGTTTTTAGATTCTGCGGATAACGATCCGGAGAAAATCGATTCAAATTTTGAAATTTGAATTTGGGCGGTTTTTAATTTACCAGAATCAGATCGCCATCGGTCGGGATTTTCCCGATCGAGATTTCAATCCCTGGGTGCGGTGGCTTTTTTTAGTCGACTGATTGCCCCCCGCCATACTTCATTAGCAGCCTATGAAAGGGAATTAATGGCCTTGTCCAAGTGATTCGACATTGGCGTCCTTATTTGTGGGGACGCCAGTTTTTGGTACGTACTGACCACTACTGTTTAAAGATTTTGCTGGGTCAACGTCTTTCGACAAGTCCACAACATCATTGGGTCAGTAAACTATTGGGTTATGATTTTTCCGTTGAATACAAGCCCGGCAGCACTAATGTCATAGCTGATTCCTTGTCTCGACGAGATTCTAAAATTCTAGTCGCAACTTATTTGTCTTGGCAAAATTTTGAAAGTCAACCGATCGTTTGTGCCCTGTCTGCATCGAGGTTTTCTTTATTTGAGGAGCTCCAAATTAGTCTCCAAGCTGATCCGACTTTGCAATCTTTACGTGTTGCTATCACCGAAGGCTACCAGCATGCTTCATGGGCTCTGATCGATGGTCTCATTACATTCAATAATTGCGTTCACGTTCCAGCAACGGCGGCAGTACTACCGCCCATCATCCAGCTCGCACATGGTACGGGACATGAAAGTATTTAGAAAACACTTCATCGAATCCAGGCTGATTTTCATGTGCCGCATGTCCTGCCGGCGCAGGTGAGTAGTTGCTCAGGGCCCGCCAGCCCGAGCAGAGAAGAGACTGGAGTCCAATGGCGGCGGCAGTAGTTTTGAGGAAAATAGGGTTTGGGTGAACCACACTCTGATACCATGTTACAAATCTTGGAGAGTGTGATTTTGCTATTCACAACTATACAACTTATTCATTAATTGAGAGGTATATATAAACATTGTTACATGGGCCTCATGGGCCAAGAGAGAGAATGTAGAGAATGTACACCACTCTTAACATCATCCTCCCCAAATCTCCGATTTGAGCTCTCCCTCTCCAGGTCGTCACTTCCACATCAAGCTCGTCGCAATGCCCCCGACTTTCGTCGTCAGCCCACCTCTGCTCCTTTCCGCCACGTTCAACCGCTTGGGTGAGCTCCCCGCAATCTCCAAATGCTCACGCTCCCCCTAATCCTCCCTCTTTCCCACCTGGGCACTGCCGTCCCACTTCTCCCCCAATGCTGGTGCCGCCAGCCCACCTTGGTGCCGCCCTAACCACGACACCACCCCTAGCCTCCTCTCCCCTGGTCATTCCGTTTTCCCCTCCTCAGTCGCCATCGTTGCCCCCCACCCCAAAGGTGTTGAGCCCCTCCCAAGCCGCCTCCCTCCTTCCTCTGTTTTCCTTCAGCTTTGCCCTTCTGTCTCTCTGTTGCTCTCTCTTTGTGAGCAAATGACAGGTGAGCTCACTCAATTAAGGAAGTGGATTATAGGCTGATTAGTGCTACATGAGAATTAAGGTAGATTAAGTGATGTATGTTGCAATTAACGTGTACATTTTAAATTAAATTAATTAGTGAATAATTAAGGTGGATAATTCAAATACTTAGATGCCATTAACAATTAAGTCTGGAGCAAAATTAATAAGGAGGCATGTTAAAATATAGTTACCTGACCTCAATGACATGTTGGCCCTAGGCCATTACTAAAATAGTAATGACAATAATTGATTAATCAGTAGGTCATTATATGAAGATATTAACAAATAAAACACAATTTCAAATGATCAGTGAACCATATCAATTAGGGTTTAGTTGAAATAATTCCTGTAATAGAATTCTTCATGGGCAACTTAAATTAAACTGTTAACCCTACCCAAAGTTCAACGGAAGTGGGCCACACCTTCAATTAGAAATGGAGTAATTAAATTAATTAGAAATAAATCCAGGCAATAAGAGATTAACTAATTATCAGTAGTATGCCTTTAGAATTTGATTTCAAAGGATGGAACCTTAATTAGGGATCAAGTCAAAACCACTAGTCTTGCTAAATATCTTAATAATGGTTAGGCCCCCCTTAATTTAGTATTAACCAAATTCAATAGTGATATCTGTTAGTTGAAAATTATTATTAGGACAGGGTCAATTAATCCCTAAAGAATTCAAATCATGTACCAGGTGCTATTGAAAAACAGCCTAATATTTAGGAATGCCCAAATAAACAATTGACCATAGCAAGTAGTTAAATCCATTGCTTTGGTTAGCCACTCCATTGTAATTAATTTAGAATTAAAATACCTAATTAAGGTTTAACGGACAAATGGATCCTCATTAGGTATCAATTGGGTCATTGCACTGATTAAGTCAATTAGCGTATAGCTATCCACCATGAGTAGTTTAGCGAAATAATATTAATAAAGGGTAATTAGTGATAATAATGGCTAGTTAAATACTGCAATTATGATTAAGTTAGACGTAAGAAAATTGCTAGAAAATGCAAATACTGCTAAGACCCACCTAATTGGTGGATGAACTAAAACTGGTTAGTGCCATAGGATGACCAAAGATAATTAGCATAACATTAAGTGACAGTCCTAAGATCCTTAACATAAGGCTTAGCTATTTTAAAATAGCAACTAGAAGGGTAGTGGTGATAAACGTTGAATGAAGCTAGTTAATGTGACTAAATAGTTAAGGTAGAATAAAGAATTTAACTAGAGATGGTGTCAGACCATGAAGTTTGCACCTTGATAATAGTTATATGGATATCAGGAATGACTAGAATACCGCTTAACCCTGGGCCACTAGCAACTGTCCAGTTGAAGGTTAGGTATTCAGTAGGCCCAAGCGAACTAAAACCATAACAAGACAATTACGCCTCACAAACAACTAGGTTTTAATTGGAACTATAAGCTAAAATAGAAATTCATAGCATGTAAGTTTATTAGTACTATTAGATAGTCATGAAAGTTAGCCATAGCTATGATGCGGCTTCATGCTAGTAATTAATCAAGATGACAAGGTTAATCGTTAAAAAAAGATTAATAGATAAAAGCACATAGACCATATAGTAATTATCTACTTAACTAAAATCAACTGTTAACCGGTATTATGGCTGAAAATCAGCCTAGTATAATAGGTACACTTTAGTGTATGCCGAGCCACGTAAAGTAATTAGAACAAGTAAAGAGCACCTCAATAATGAAACTAATCCATAGCCACCTCTACTTAAGTTATTGTTAGAGTAGAGTCTTATTTGGTTTCCTTATCTGTAACCTCCCTTTGTACTCCTTATATATTGCCTATTGAGCCTCTTTGAATACATGCACATTATTCCTAACATGGTATCAGAGCTTAGGGTTACCTAGCTCTCCTTCCGCTGTCATCCGACCGCTGCCACCCCCGGCAGTCGCCGCCACATCCGGCCGTGGTCGCCGAGCCGTCGCCCTCGCCGAAAGCGACCCCGAGCCCGTCGTTTGCCGCTTGCCGTCGTCGCTACCGCTGAGCCGTTATCATTGCCAGCGGTGCCGCTTCGAGCCCACCAGAGTCGCCGCCGCCGCCGGGCTCTCCTCTGGTCTCGTCGCCGTTGCCTCCGAAACCGATCTCCTTCTCCGCGCCGCCTCTCGCCAACGACCCGAGCCGTCGTTTGCCGCCGCCGCTCGCCGAACCACGACCTCATTCTTTGCGCCTCCCCATGAGCCGCCGCCACCGTCGGGCTCTCCTTCGGTCCCCATCGCCGGTGCATCCGCCGCCGCCGCCGGGCGAGCAGCAGCAAGGGGGGAACCCTAGTTCCCCCCGCACGCGGGGATTGTAATGGGGACCCATTATAAAAGAGACCGGCCCAGTAAAAAAAAAAAAAAAAAGGAGTATGTCGCCCTAACCGCGGCGCCGTCCAGCGCCGCCTGTTAGACTTCGTTGCCTTGGTCGCCGCGCCGTCCAGCGCCGCCTACCGATGGCTTCCATTCCATCCGCTACAATTCCATTCTCAGGAACAAAGCTTAATGGAACGAACTACAGATTGTGGTCTCCACTCATGGAGATCACGCTAGATGGTCTCCGCCTCTGGGAACATGTTACTGGTACCCGACCTTGTCCGCCGTCGCCGGTGTAGCCTCCTCCCAGATAGTCTACTTCTACATCTCCTACAGATGATGAGGCCGCCAAGGAGGCAAACATCGCCGCTGCTTCTGATGCTGCTGATGAGACTTATCAGTATGCCATAGATGCTTTTGAGCGCTAGTGTGCTGATGAGGCCTGTGTTCGAGCCATCCTAGTGGTCAGCGTCGACGGCTCCATCCAGTCAGACATTGTTGGTCCGCGTGCCACTCGTTAGATCTGGGAGTACTTGCGTGAGCGATACCAGCAGAGCAGCGATGCTCAATTCTTTTCGATTCAGCATGAGTTGGAGACGCTTCGCCAGGAGGACTCCTCCGTCAACGATTTCTTCCGAGCCCTGGCCAGTCTCTGGCGCCAGCTGGATGAGTTGGCTTCTCCGCACTGCCAGGCGTGATAAAGTGCAGAAGACGGATCGTGATCGCCTTCGTCTTTATGATTTCGTCTGCCGTCTTCGCCCAAATGACAGGCTCAACTGCTGAGCCGTTCACCACGACCGACAGTCACTGAGGCTCTTTCGACGCTTCATACTGAGAAGCTTCACCGCGGGTTAGCAGCACAGCTTGTTCCGGCTGTGTTGGCTACCCTCTTCTTCTTCGACTACACCAGCGTTTTCTGCTTCGACTGCAGTTCCTCCTCAGGTGTCTGTTTCTACTCCTGTTTTTGCACCAACTGGGGTTCAGTGCAATTACTGCAAGAACTTCGGGCACGACTATCAGCGTTGTGCGGTGCGGAAAAAACATAACAAGGCACGTGGAGGTCCACGCTTCAAGGGATGGCATGGAGGCCCTTCCTCGACTGGAGGACAGACCAGCACGTTAGGATCTTCTCTGCGAGGTGACTCTGTTCAGCAGCTCTGTCAGGCTCTACCTCAGCAGCTCTCTCACAACTCAGCAGGTTCTGCCAGTCTAGTTCAGATGTCTCCTCCAGGCACCTCTTGGGTTCTAGATTCTGGTGTCTCTTTCACATGACACCAGATTCCACATCTCTCACTTCAGTAAGACCTCCTGTTTTTCCCATCTCTGTTCGCAGACGGTGGCGGTATTCCTCATCATGTCACCGTGTCGAGCACTCTTTTGTCCACTGATTTTTCTGTTCCAGCTGTTCCCCATATTCCCCAGCTTACCATGCAGCTTCTCTCGGTGGGTCAGCTCACCGATCTCGGCTGTAGGGTTGGTTTTGACTCACACATGTTTCATTCAGGATCAACAGACAGGGACGGTACTTGGAACTGGCTAACGCCGTAGGGATCATCAAGGTCTCTACATCCTTGATCGCCTACATCTTCCGTCCACTTCAGTTGCTCCTGTCACCCCTACGTGTACTTCCCCCGCCACTGCTGCCACCACATCTGGTGAATTTGCTCAATGGCATCACCGTTTAGGTCACTTGTGTGGTTCCCGCCTTTTTTCATTAGTTCATCAGGGTATTCTAGGATGTGTTACTGTTGACACGGCCATGTTTTGTTTGTAAGCTGGGCAAGCAGCTACAACTTCCTTATCATTCTAGTGAGTCCTTGTCTTCTCGTCCTTTTGACTTAGTTTATTTCGATGTATGGGGACCTACACCTATTGTCTCTAAAGGCGAGCATAAATCTTATGTTATCTTCATTGATGATTATTCCCGTTTTACATGGATTTTTCCTATCTCTAATCGTGGTCAGTTCCTTGTGATCTATCGTAGCTTTGCAACGATGGTTCGTACTCAAATTGATTCTGTCATTCGTATTTTTCGCTGTGATTCTGCTGGCGAGTACTATTCTGGTGCTTTTCGACAGTTTCTTTCTGAGCAGGGCACTCTTTATCAGTCTTCTTGTCCTGGTGCTCATGCTCAGAATGTGGTTGCTGAGCGCAAACATCGTCATCTGATTGAGACTGCTCGCACTCTTCTTGCCTCATGTTCCACCACAGTTCTGGGCTGAGACTGTTTCTACGGCTGCATATCTCATCAATATGCAGCCTTCCACTGCTCTTAAGGGTGTCAGACCAATATATTGTCTCTACTCTCGAGTCCCCCAGTACACTCACCTTCGTGTTTTTTGTTGTACTTGTTTTGTTCTGCTGCAGCCTCGTGAGCGCACTAAACTATCGGCCCAGTCAGTTGAGTGTGTGTTTCTTGGTTATAGTTCTGAGCATAGGGTTATCGCTGCTGGGATCCTTCTGCTCGACGGATCAGGATTTCACGAGACGTCTTTGATGAATCTCGACCTTTCTTCTATCGAGATTCGGCTTCTTCTCTTGTTTCCACTGTTGAGTTGATTTCATGGTTGACTCTTTCGAACTCTTCACCCATTTCTCCACTATCAGTCTTCCCTTGGTCTGCCTCCAGTGGTTCCTTCTGTACCTCCGCCTTCGGTGGTGTCTCCTCAAGACCGTCTCGGTTCCCACAAAGACCATCATCTCGTTTCTCTGATGTTCACTACTCCAGACGTCCTCGTCCTTCACCAATCTCCTCTTCTGGTATCTTGCCGACACCCACATCTGATCCTCCTGGTGATGCTCCTCCTTACATCTTTCGTGACCGAACATCTCTTCGACCTCCTGATCGCCTTGGATTTGCTCCAATAGCTCATGCTCTCTCTGTCACTGAGCCAAGTTCTTATCATGAGGCTGCTCCTTATTCTGAGTGGCAGCTTGCTATGGCAGAAGAGCTTGATGCTCTTCGTTATACGGAGACTTGGGATATTGTACCGGCCCCTATCTGATGGTACTATTGAGCGCTACAAGGCTCGCCTTGTGGCCCGCGGTTTTCAGCAGGCGTATGGTCGGGACTACGATGAGACGTTTGCCTCTGTTGCTCATATGACCACTGTTCGCACTCTTGTTGCGGTTGCTTTTGTTCGCCGGTGGTCTATCTCTCAACTGGATGTTAAGAATGTTTTTCTTAATGGTGTTTTGCATGAGAGGTTTACATGCAACCACCACCTGGGTATTCTGTCCCCGATGGGCATGTCTGTCGTCTTCTCTTTATGGCCTCAAACAGGCTCGTGCCTGGTTCGCACGTTTTACCTCAGTGATTACTGCTGTTGTTTTCACTGTCAGTTCCCTACGATCATGCTCTTTTTGTTCATGTCTCATCTCGGGGTAGGACACTGCTTCTTCTGTATGTTGATGGCATGCTCATCACTGGTGATGATTCCTCCTTCGTCACATATGTGAAGAAGCATCTCAGTGAGCAGTTTTTGATGACTGATCTTGATTCTCTTACATACTTCCTTGGGATTGAGGTCGCTTCCATGCCTGAGGGCTACTACCTCTCCCAGCAGAAGTATGTCAAGGATTTTCTTGACCGATCTGGTCTGGCTGATACTCGCACTGCTGAGACTCCCATAGAGCTATCCCTCCAGCTTCGTGCCACTAATGGCGATCTTCTTGAGGATCTTACTCGATATCGTCATCTTGTTGGGAGTTTGGTATACCTTGTGAGCACTCATCCTGATATTGCTCATGTTGTTCACATCTTGAGTCAGTTCATGGCCTATCCTACCCATATTCACTACAGCCACCTTCGTGTTCTTCGCTATTTGCGTGGGACTATCTCTCGTTGTTTGTTTTTCCCTAGCTCCACCTCACTACAACTTCAGGCGTACTTCGATGCAACCTGGACTAGTGATCCTTCTGATCGTCGTTCTCTTTCTGCTTACTGTGTTTTTCTTGGCTCCTCCTTGATTGCCTGGAAGACTAAGAAGCAGACTACAATTTCCCATTCGAGTGCAGAGGCTGAGTTGAGAGCTATGGAAGCAGTGACAGCAGAGGTTACTTGGTTGAGGTGGCTACTTGCAGATTTTGGAGTACCTGTGGTGAGACCTACGACTCTTTTGTTTGACAGTACAGATGCTATCAGTATTGCTCGGGACCCAATGAAGCATGAGCTCACCAAGCATATTGGTGTGGATGCTTCATACACTCGCTCACAGGTGCAGGAGGGAGTACTTGCTTTATAGTTTGTGCCATTAGAACTACAGATTGTTGTCTTCTTTACGAAGCCACAGACTAGGGCACAATATTTGTATTTTCTCTCCAAACTCAGTGTGTGTGATCCACCATGAGTTTGAGGGGGTGTTAGAGTAGAGTCTTATTTGGTTTCCTTATCTGTAACCTCCCTTTGTACTCCCTATATATTGCCTATTATACCCTCTTGAATACATGCACATTATTCCTAACAGTTATAAGGTTGATGTCTAACCAATACTTGGAGGTTCCATCTAGCTCGTGGAACTTTCTTGATAAATACAAATTGGTAAAAAAAAGTCATAAAATAAATTATATCTCATGTGTCGGTTAAAATCATATCCAATGTGTAGGGTAGTTATTGTTAGAGATATATGTATAGTTGTGTTATTCCCCATTATTATGAGGGGTTATTTGCATATTTACCTACTGTACTTGTTTATATATACTAGCCCATTGGCCCCCTGAAAATACAAGTTGTTATTCCTAACATGGTATCAGAGCCCATTAGGGTTACCTCCGGACGCGCAATTCGTCCTCCGTGCCCTAGCCGCCGCCGCCGCTAGGCCGTCACGGTCGACTCCAGGCCGCCGTTCTTTGCCGTCGTCGGCCGGCTTCCCTCTCGCTACTAAGTTTGCCATTGCCGCCGCCGCCTCAGTCGTCGTTCTTGCCTCGTCGCGGCTTCCTCCCCGTCCCCTTGCCGCTGCCGCCGGATTCCTTCTCTCGGCCGACGCGGAGGAGATCCGGCGCTAGGTGAGGTGCCGCCGCCGCCTGCTCCGTCGACGGACTCCTCTTCCCGCAAGGGCCTCCATCATACGGACGGACGCGGATCCGGCTGCCCTTTGCCGCTCGCTTTCTTGCTCCACCTCTCCAAACCCAAGACTGTCGGCGGAATCTCCACCTTCACGCTCTCCTCCGACCTCGACGCCATCGCTGAACCGACCGCGCCGCTCGGGGTCTGTCGCCTTGGCTTGGCTCCGCATCTGCCGCCGCCGCCAAGCTCCAGGCGACGCAGATCCGGTGACGCCGCCGCCATCGAGGGAGATCCGCCGTCGTCGGGAAGGAGATCCGGAGCAACCGCCTCCGATTTCTTCGGGGAACAACCGACTTTTCCGATCGAAGCCGCATGGGCCGAACGGCCTTTTAAGCCGACGTTTTGGGTTGAAGACAGCCGACGGTTTGGGCTGAAGGTCAAAAAAAAATATCGTTCTAGCCGCTGCGCCGTCCAGCGCCGCCTGTTAGACTTCGTTGCCTTGGTCGCCGCGCCGCCTAACAATGGGCACCGTTTCCCTCCCTCACTGCCCGGTGATGTTCGATCGTGTTAATTACACCGGCTTCGTGTCTCATATGCGCATCCACATGCGTGGTCTTCGTCTCTAGGGCATCCTCTCTGGCGATGTCACCTGCCCGCCTTGCCCTACTCCTCCGACGGAGCCTCGTCATCATTTGCCCGCTCGACAAACAAGGCTCTTTGTTGAAATTTCTTTGGTCTTCTTGATGAGAAGGTTGTCTCTGCCTACCAAGAGGCTCTGGATTACTACATGGATCGATTAACCACCTACACTCGTCTGCTGTTGTGTTCATCGCAAGTGTCCAGCCCCAGTTCTCTTATGAGGTTGTGGGACTTCCTTCGGCTGTCCAGATGTGGACTCACCTTCGTCAGCGCTACAAACCCTCTGGAGATGCCCTCTCGTCAGTGGTTCGCCAGAGCACTCTCTTTAGCGGGTGATGCTCTCGTTGGCGCCTTCTACGCTCGAGTTATGTTGTGCAGCGTCGTTGGACTCTCTTTACCTTCTTGGTTGTCGCTCCTGTTCATCTTGACACAGGTTTCGCGTGTCTCGAGTTCCTTACTCGCCTTCGTCCTGAGTTCGAGCAGAGGCGTGCCCAGCTTCTTGCACGCCACCCTCGTGCCACACTTCTGGAGGCCCTTACAGAGATACGTGTAGAGGAGACTCGTCTGAGTGGTGATGGTCTGATGCCACTCCCCTCCATGCTCGCCACTCGTCCACCTGCTACACCGACTGCTTCACGCCAAGATTACCGCCTCCTCCGGGTCGCTACATGTGGTGGTGGCCGCCCATCCATCGGCGGTGGCCGCCTCGCCTTTGCGACAAAGTCGGCCACATTGAGTCACAGTGCTATAAGAAGCAGCGACATCTTTCACGTCGTTCTTCTCCTAGCACTGGCACTGGTGCTTCTACATCGACGTCTGCATCGACTCCTTGGCAGCTCTCACCGGCGAGGAGATAGCGGACTTGGGCGCTTTGCTTGCCGCTCGTGTTCTCCCTCGGCGTGTTACGCTACCGACTCTTCGGGCAATGAGAAACCACCTCCTACACAGTCAGGTACCTCCCCGTGGATCCTTGATTCCGGAGCATCTTTTCACATGACTTCTGATTCTTCCACTCTGTCTTTTGTTACACCTCTTGATTCTCCTGTCAGTGTTCTTACTGCTGATGGTACCTCTCTTTCTGTCTCTGGTCGAGGACCTCTTAGCAATTCATCTTTTCATGTTCCTTCTGTTGCTCATGTTCCTCGCCTAACTATGCAGCTTCTTTCTACTGGGCAGATTACTGACCTTGGTTGTCGGGTCATCCTTGACTCTGACTCTTGTTGTGTTCAGGACCGCCACACGAGGGCTCTGGTTGGTTCTGGCCCTCGGCGCCTTGACTCACAGCGTGTCTGGGAGCTTGACTGGCTTCACCTTCCTTCCGCTGCCACCATCGCCGCCAATCTCTCCGCTTCTGCCACTACGTCTACCAGCTCTTTCCAGCAGTGGCATCACCGTCTTGGTCATCTGTGTGGATCTCGTCTGTCGTCTTTAGTTCGTCGTGGTCTTCTGGGGTCTGTCTCAGGAGACGTATCTTTAGATTGTCAGGGCTGTAAGTTAGGGAAACAGATTCAGCTTCCCTATTCTCATAGTGAGTCAGTGTCTCAGCGACCATTTGATCTTATTCACTCGAGATGTTTGGGGTCCGGCTCCCTTCTTTTCGAAAGGGGGCCATCAATATTATATCATTTTTATAGATGACTTCTCTCGCCACACTTGGATATATTTTATGTCTTCTCGTAGTGAGGCCTTGTCTATCTATAAACAATTTGCAACTATGGTTCGCACACAGTTTTTCACTCCTATTCGTGTCTTTCGTGCTGACTCTGCTGGCGAGTACCTCTCTTGTTACCTGCGCAGCTTCCTCGCCGAGAAGGGCACCCTCGCTCAGTTCTCTTGTCCTGGTGCTCATGCTCAGAATGGTGTCGCTGAGCGCAACATCGTCACCTCCTTGAGACGGCTCATACCCTGATGATTACCGCCTCTATTCCACCTCACTTTTGGGCCGAGGCCGTTTCCACTGCCACCTATCTCGTCAACATTCAACCCTCTTCTTCTCTTCAGGGTGAGATCCCTGTTGAGCGTCTATGTGGTCTTTTTCCATACTACTCTGCCCTTTGTCTGTTTGGTTGCGTTTGCTACGTTCTCCTCGTACCTCGAGAACGCACCAAACTGACTGCTCAGTCTGTTGAGTGTGTTTTTTCTGGGATACAGTGCCGAGCACAAGGGCTATCGGTGCTGGGACCCTGTTGGTCGACGGATGCGACTTTCTCAGGATGTGACTTTTGACGAGTCTCGTCCCTTCTACCCACGTTATGCCTCCTTCGGTTTCCTCTGTGGAGTCCCTGTCTTTTTTGACTTTTCCAGATACACTCATCTCTGTCTTGCCCTCGTCCACCCGTCTCACTGATTCTCCACATATACCTCCTGAGGCCTCTCCGCCGTTGTCGCCACCTGCTTCGTCTCCTGCGGTTCCTTAGGCTCCTCCCACTCTCTTCTACACTCGTCGACCTCGTATTGAGGTTCTTCCACATGAGCCATCTTCTCCTAATGTTTCATCTTCTCCTGATGCTCCATCTTCCCCTGATGGGTCATCTCCTCGCTACGGTCTTCGTGATCGTCAGTTGATTCGGCCTCCTGCCCATTTTGGTTTCTTGGTCTTTGCTACCCATGAGCACTCCTCCTCTCACAGGGATCTTTGTTACTCACCCTGAGTGGCAACATGCCATGGCCGAGGAGATTGCTGCTCTCGAGCGTACTGGTACTCGGGATCTTGTTCCTTTTCCATCTCACTCTCGTCCCATCACGTGTAAGTGGTTCTATAAGATTAAGACTCACTCTGACGACTCTCTTAGGCGCTATAAGGCGCGTCTTGCTGCTCGTGGCTTCCAGCAGCAGCATGGTTGTGACTACGATGAGACCGTTGCTCCTGTGGCCCACATGACCACTGTCCGCACTCTTCTTTCGGTGTCGTCTGTTCGCCATTGGTCTGTTTCTCAGCTTGATGTCAATAATGTCTTTTTAATGGCGAGTTGTGTGAGGTCTACATGCATCCGCCACCTGGATATTCTGTTCTTGAGGGCATGGTCTGTCGTCTTCGTCGCTCTTTATATGGCCTTAAACAAGTCCCTCGTGCTTGGTTTGAGCGCTTCTCCTCTGTGGTCACTGCTGCTGGCTTCTCAGCTAGTGATCATGATCCTGCTCTTTTTGTCCACACTTCGTCTCGTGGTCGAACTCTTCTTCTTCTATATGTTGATGATATGATCATCACCGGAGATAATTCTGAGTACATTGCCTTGGTCAAGGCTCGTCTGAGTGAGCAGTTCCTTATGTCGGATCTTGGTCCTCTTCGTTACTTCCTTGGGATTGAGGTTACTTCTACTCCTGATGGTTTCTTTATGTCCCAAGAGAAGTATATTCAGGATCTTCTTGATCGCGCCTCTCTCACTGATCAGCGTACTGTTGAGACTCCCATGGAGCTAAACGTTCATCTCCGGCCCTCTGATGGCGAGCCTCTTTCTGATCCGACTCGCTATTGTCATCTTGTTGGGAGTCTTGTCTACCTTGCTGTTACTCGTCTAGATATAACTTATCCAGTCCACATTCTGAGTCAGTTTGTCTCTGCTCCCACTCAAGTCAACTACAACCACCTTCTTCGAGTTCTGCGATACATTCGTGGGACTATCTCTCGTCGTCTCTTCTTTCCACACTCCAACTCGTTACAGCTTCAGGCTTATTCGGATGTTACTTGGGCCAGCGATCCATCTGATCACCGGTCTATCTCTGCTTACTGTGTTTTTCTTGGTGGTTCTCTCATTGCTTGGAAGACGAATAAACAGACTACAGTATCCCGTTCGAGTGCGGAGGCTGAGTTACGAGCTATGGCTCTCTTGACATGAGATTACACTGCTATGGTGGTTACTTGAGGATTTTGGTGTTTCACACTACACCAACTCCTTTCTTGTCATCTGATCTGAGTGCTATCGGTATTGCAGTGACCTGTGAAGCATGAGCTCACCAAGCATATTGGTGTTGATGCTTCCTTCATGAGGTCTTGTGTTCATGATCAGGTGATTGCTCTTCAGTATGTGCCTTCCGAGCTTCAGATAGCGGATTTCTTCACGAAGGCCTAGACTCGAGTACAACACGGCTTCTACCTCTCCAAACTCAGTGTTGTTGATCCACCATGAGTTTGAGGGGGGGTGTTAGAGATATATGTATAGTTGTGTTATTCCCCATTATTATGAGAGGTTATTTGCATATTTACCTCCTGTACTTGTCTATATATACTGGCCCATTGGCCCCCTGAGAATACAAGTTGCTATTCCTAATAGTTATAACTATACGTAAGTCCTAGTTAAGGCCCATAGAATTTCCTTGATAAATAGAAAATAATAATAAAAGAAATCATTAAATAGACTAGACCCCAATTGTCGGTGAGACTTAAGTCTACCCTATGCAAACCCCCGTACCTAGGCATGGGTCTCACCTGACTTTAATGGAACTTCCTTGATAAATAGGACATAATAACAAGAAAAATCATTAGATCAACTGGGCTCCACATACGAGTAGCAATAAGGTGATCCCAAGGGAATGATAGTAATACAACAATCAATCAACATCACGTAGATTTCATCTATCGCCCACCGCTATACGTTTTTAATAGAAGAACAATTCGTAACCCGGATGTGGATCAGTGGATCTTACCTAATAAGGTAATCTCTCCCATCCAAATAAGGGGAATGTTCCCATGGATATTCTCTTCCTCCCAGTACATAATTTGAACCACCGGTCCCTCTCGTCCTAACTCCTAACTCCAGATCAAATAGTTTCCTTCATCAAACACCCTAGGATATATTTCATTTTCGTCTGAAGTATTTCCTTCGTCAAACCCCCTTGGGTTATCTACTTTTGTCTAAAGTATTTCCTCCTTTCGAAATACCCTTGGATATATTTTGTTTGAAGTATTTCCTTCAAACCCCTGGAGTTGTTTAATTTTATCTAAAGTATTTCCTTCATCAAGCTCCCATAGGTGTATATAATTTCATCAGGAGTGTTTTCTCCTTCCAACATACCATTGGATATATTTAGTTTAGTTTGAAGTATTTCCTGCTTCAAACACGCTTGGATATATTTAGTTTCGTTTGAAGTATTTTCTGCTTCAAACACGCTAGGATTTATTTACTTTCGTTTGAAATACTTCCTTTGTTTTAAGTGCCTTTGGATTTTTTAGATTTCGTTTGGATGCTTTCAGACGTTCTTGGGTTCGGTTCGACCGTATTTCTGTGTAATTAAGAATTTGATTTTCTTAATCTCACACCTATGGTAGCGTGTTGACATTAAAAGATAATTATCTATTGTGGGTAAAGTTGTACGACCTCTGTAGAGTGTAAAACTATCCGGATAGCCATGTCCAAGCCATAGGTGATGTCGAGAACTTGCTTGATTAGATTTAAGTTTTACAAAAAAAAATTGTGGGTGAAAGGAAAAGCGGGTAGGTGCCTAAGGATTTGATTTGTCCTGGTGATGGCCAGTGGAAAGTATCGATGTATGCAGCTGCTACGGGATTCGCAAGTGGAATGTGGCCTGGAATTCGCTGTTGGATGCAGGCTGGGATTCACGGTTGGATGCAGCTCGAGACTCGAGGGTGGTGCGGCCTGGGATTCAAGGGTGGTGCAGCCTGGGATTTGAGGGTGGTGCGACCTGCGGAGTCAGGTAGTTGCAGCCTAAGAATCGTCGAGTGGTTGCAGCCTAAGAATCACCGGGGGCATTCAGCCCGGAACCGCCAGGGATATTACGCCCAAAATTGTCAGGTGACAGTGGCCTGATAGCCGGGTGGATGCAACCCTGGAAAATAATATAGCATAAAGGGAATGGAACTGATATCTATGTGTGAATGGATGGAACCTTTTGGTACTGTTCTCCACTAGAAGGTGGATGGAACATTCGATATTATTACACAAAAACGCTCAATTTCATTAAAAATTAGTTTAGTCAAAATGCAAAGTCTCTGGATTAGTTTAGTCAAAATGCAAAGTCTCTGGATTTGCCTACTACATAATATATTTCAATAGTAGCTTTATGCAAATAAAAGAACCCCAAGCCATCCCTTTGATTAGCCTTACATATATTATAACAGCATTTTGTGTGTTGGCTCGCAGAGTACGCCTGTGTACTCACACTCGCTCAATGCTACCATTCAGTAAGTGAGAATGAGGAAGACTCGGTGGCACTTAGTTGTGATCGTCAAAATTGGAAATCGAGAAGGCCAAGAACTAGGTCGCGAGCCCCAGTTGATTGCATGTGGGTATATCTTGAGGGTCCCACCTGTTACGTTTTAATTCCGCTCCTACTGTTGTTCTTTAAAAGGCATTTGGCTTGGCCGGCTGTTCTGCAAGTCAAAAGCCGTAAGGTATATTCACGCTTTGTTTATTATTACGCAATAGCTTTACAATGACAAGACATGTATTTGAAATTCAATGATGTAACTGTGGGCACTAACTACTGATCCAGCGAATAGTGCTATCAACACGGAGGGTTCCGCGTTACAAATTCGGGTCCCGACACCAAGTAAGACTTAGACCATGGTTGAGTCTTGTGTCTTGCAAATGTCACTAATCACACTTGTACTAATTTGCAACAGTCTGAAATACAAGATTGATAGGATGGGTTCCTAGCAAGGATTGTTTTTGGGTTGACGACAATTGGGGTCATAGGATCAGATCATGAAATCGTGAAATGATTTAGATCGTAATAGTGATATGGAATTATGGATCGAAATGGGCCTGTATATTTGTGACCCTAAGATTTGGACCAGTCGACCGAGATCCTAGCAACTTTGCTGGAATGCCTTCTCTATATACTATCTTGCTAAGTTTACAGTGTTAGTTATATGCTTCAAGAATTCTGAATTCACCCTTCAAATATCCTCAATGTCGCTGCCTATGCTACGAAATGTCTCCTGTATAATAATGTCCGTTGAAATCAACAGTAGAAGTAGAACAAAAATTATAATGATACACCCATGACCCATCTGCCTATTATCAGCAAGTACAGTGCCATTGGATCTCAGTGAGGAATTACCTTTTCGAATTGAGATTCGACACATTTGAGTGGCCTATATGATATCCAACCTCTTCTCCTACCTGACACTTGCGAGATTCAGCTATCATTTGAGCAATGGCTACTACTGCAAACCTCCTTGGCTGTGTGCACAGAATGGGCTCCATGTTTTCCTCTACGAGGAATTGGGGAACCATAGAGCTCTTTCCTACAATGAAACAACAGATTGAATCCATTAGTATGACTAAATTAGGCCGAAATATACATCCTAGAGCAGGATAAAACATGCCGATAACAATACTAAACGTATGATTTTAAACAATGAAATTATAAACGTTAGACCAGATACATTAAGTGAACCCAAGTTACCCTACAACATTCCTCCATTCTATGCCAGCAGAGCATGCAATCCTAAAACAAGCAAATGAGCGCAATGTGACATAAAAAAAGGCCAAAAAGAAAAAGAAGAAGAAAAGGCTAGTTGTGGCACTAAGTTCACAACAATGCTATCCGAATTGCAAACCCTTAAAACTCCACACCCAAAAGGAGAACTTTTAGAAGGTAAATCTACACTAGCGAAATAAGAAAAAGAAAGAGTCCGACACAAATATCAAGAACCACCACTCTCCCAAAAAAAAACTGCCTCCATCATCTAACTTTTTTCTATGAGATAATCATCTAACAATTTCAAGAACCACGGCTTTTCCCTAAAACCCTTGTAAAGAGAAAAGAGAAAACAAAGCATAGCCAAGGCAGAAACCCTTGCAGTTTACAATCAAAGTTGAAACTCGATATAAAAAATAAAATAAAAAACCTTCCAGTTTTCCCCAATCCCGCAGAAATCACACTCCAAAACCCCAATGCCGCCGACCATATCCGAAGAAACCCAACAACTTCAAAGGAAACACACCAAAAAGAAGCAAAGATAATTTTTTCCCGAGAAAACCAAGTCACCGAAATACTCACCCCCTCCAAACAATAAAGGCTAAAACCTCCCCCCAAAATCCCAAACGCCACCAAGACATCATCACACGATCGAAGTGGAAGCGAAGAGGATCGAATCACCCAAGGCACGCGATCGAAGAGAGAGAGGGGGGGAGGAAGAGGATTACCGCATCCAGTGTCCCCCACGATCAGCGTGACGCGGTTCTCCTTCACCTTCTCGACGATCTTGCCGCGGAGCGCCTCCACGGCGAGCGGCGGCCACCTCCGCGGCGCTTGCCCCTCCTGCTCCGCCACCTCCGCCATGGCAGACCCGCGGGGAGGGCTCCTCCTGCCGAGACTACGGCGACGGCGGGCGAGGGCAATGCGGCGCTGCCTTCTCTTGCAAGTTTCCGCCTTTGGCCTTGGCTAGGCTCGCGCCTTCCGTACTAGTAGTGGTGGGTTTTCCTTTTTTGAAGAGGCGATAAACTCGGAGGCATTGGCCCGGTGTATGGGGCGACCCCTGCGAAAGCGAAAGTGGATAATCAGAGCGGACTCGGTTGAAAGTAACTCATTTTTTACTTATATCTTATGCTTTTCTCCAATTCTGAGTCAGATACAGATGCCAATAACGGTTGATACAAATATGACTACGGATAGGATCATTCGTGAACGTAGAGCGAATACAGATTGGTCTAAGTATAGTAAATATTTTTATCGGATAACACAAAAAATATATATTATACATAACATATATATAACATTGGTCTACCAACTGTACATGTTCAAAATGCAACTATATTGTAGCCACTTAACAAGTGAGGCCACGACTATGATCTTAGTAGTCTGGGATATTATTGAATAGCATGTATCGGATAGTAACAAGAAAAACTCAAATATTTCTCTATTTATCGAAAACCTCTCTCGATTCCGGCTCCGAATGTGACAAGTACTGTCCAATATTGAATTCAACAAAATCCGTTAGATACCGACTTTCATTCCCCAATATGCTCTTAATTGATTCGGTCGATTGGAAAATATCCGATCGGATTGCACCCTACAGGAGTGTAGGGTGTGGCCCTGCGGTGCAACAAGACCGGTCCACATCGGGTTTGTGTCTGAGGTCTCGACCTGTATTCACGATCTTTTTTCCCAGCTGGCAGCGTTAGACTGACAGGTAGGCCAGTTAGTCAACCTATGAGTGTTGTCGTCGTATTGTTTTGGTCAAACAGTGGTGATATAGCTGCCTTTTTCCCTTCCATGGGATCCCTTTTTCCTTCCATGTTTCAGATACCATTTTCCATATATTGTGCTTGTGCCAATTCTCCCGAACTAACGGCAAATTGACGGCCTTCCATATTTATCTTATTTTTTAATAAGGTGTCATATATACATAGAGAGAGGCACTATCCTACACACCTTCTTACAATAGCTATTCTATACCCCTTCCATGTATCTGTTAAGAAACCGAGCCTAGGACTCTCGGAGAGTCCTAGCCCAATTGGACTCCTCATCCCCTTATGCTTATAAATAGAGGAGTGCCCCCTCATTCTAACGCACGTCTTTTAAGAAATAATAAAGCAGACCCTGAAGTCCCATCATATCTCTGTGTTCAATCTATTGTTGTATTCTTATGTTCTTGCATTGTTCTTACAATTCTAAGTTTGTCTACGAGGAAATCGCTCGAACTGGACTCGCCAGCGACGGTTCCTCAACACGTTATCAGCACAATCGACTCTCCTCGCAACGAAAAGTAACCGTCGAAGAACGACACTCGTGGATTGAATCGTATTTTCTAGATTGCTTTCATTTATGCAAATTTGGCTTTCTAGATTGGTTTTTCTACGGTGCAAATCCGTTCTAATCTACCGCAAGCAGACTTGGAGTCGTCGGCACAATGTCGATCGGTCAATTGCATGAAAGATCGGATGTCGATTGTACCGTAGATTGAAATTACAAACTCGTTCTAATGTACCGCGAGCCGACTCGAAGTCGTCGTTCGGTAATTGCATGAACGAAAGAATAATGTTCTTCTCAGATAAACATTAATAGTATGTGAATAGTAATTATACATGAATAGTAATAGTAAAAAAAACGACCGACGCTGGCCAGCAGCCGGATTGCCCGGCTTGAAGGCCCCCGGGGGCGGCTTGAAGCCACAGCCGCCCGACGGCCATGTACGGCCTGGACTCTCCGGCCGATGCCGCCCCCGCACGGTCCCCGTCCACCCCCGGCTCGCGGTGCATCACGAAACATCACGGAAAGGGGAGGGGAAGAGCGCGCAATGGTCGCCGGTCCTCCCACGCGCTGCATGCGCAACCGTCTGCGCCCGCGTCGTCGTCGACTCCGACGCGCCGTCCGCGCCGGGAGCGTGTCCTTTTACGCTCCATAGCCATTGCCCGGACGTCGGTCCTCCCATGGCCGACGCCCTCGCGTCTCGCTTGGAGCCAAGCCTCGCGGCCGGTCCATCACCGCACCGCCGACCGCCGCCGCGCGCCGCCCCGCGTCCGTCCGACCGCGGCGCAGGAAACCGGCGGCGCCGGCCCTCACCGCACCACAGCGCCTCGCCCGTAAGGCCGCTCACACCGATGGTGTGCCACCCCATGGCCGCCGTCACGACCACCTTCTCACGGCGCCCTTCCTGCGCACCGCCGCCCGTTGTTGCCTCCGCGCAATGCCGTCGCGGCGGCGCTCCTCCGCCCGCGGTGGCGCTCGGCCAGCGGTGGCGCTCCTCTGCCCGGCCGCGGCGGCTCCCATGAAGGGCCGCCACACCAGTGGAGCGGCGTGGGGTTTCTACCGAGTCCCCAGCGATTTTATCTTGCGTGACGCAACGGCCGACCAGATAACCGAGCCAAAAAAGAAGAAGGAAAATGAAAAAATGGCTATTTTGCAAAAAGGCCCTCGGTTTTTCGAATATTACGCGAAAATTTCTCAGAACTGAAATTTTCACGTTTTAACCCCTGGAAATTGCAGAATTCGCTAAAAATTCATATTCCAGCAAAAAAAGGCCTTGGGAATTCAAATTTTGAATCGGTTTTTGCATTTGAAGCATATTTCACCTTGTTATTATTTTTATGAAATTTGTGTATTGTATTTACTGTTTTTATTATTTGTGATTATTAATATTACTTTTAATCACTGAAAATAGCAGTAAATCATGAAAATGCATGAAAAAATACAGAATCATGAGCTGAGAGTTCGAAGAGCATTATGAGAATTTTACAACCATTTTATGTAAATTACCAGCAGTAATCCTATGAACTTTTTTTTGCATGAATATGAAAAATGTCTGGCATCACGAACGAGAAGTTCGAAAGAGTTGACCCAGCATGGCCAGAATTTGTACATTCTTCAACTCTGTGATAAGGTAATCACGGATGAGTAGAAGATTGACAAAGACCCTCTCTACCTTCACCCGAATGTGGTGCAATCCGCACGCAATTATTGTCAAAATGGCTACAAGAAGTATGCCGCATTAATTGATATTGTGCAAGTTGTGGAAGCTCAAGATGATGTTCTAAGGAAGAACTACATCTCACAGACCACCTAGTAGCAATGTTGACCATGAAACCAATACTAGTAGCTACAAGGTGATGAAGCCTCTCACAAAGGAAGGGGCAAGAAGGGTAAGGTCGTGAGTCGCACGTAATTGGTATTTTACAGTCTAAGAAAAAGGGCAAAGAATAGCATGAGGCACACCTCACCATTGCAGGCATGGAAGATCCACACCCATTAGTTCCACTTATGAATGTGGACAGCCTACTAGCAGCCCCCATCATCCCTCCTTTGGACATAGCAGCGGCCACAGTCGTAGTCGCCCAAGAGGAGAAGATCGTCATGTAGCAGATTAAGGCATAAGTTTCTGAATACTTCGCTGATTCGATCTAGTGCACGCATTGCACTTAGATCCTTTTACAGTCACTTACATTTTGTGATTGTGATGGAACTTTGAATAATGGTTGTAGGCTCTAGAAGAGCAAAGTATTAAATTCTTATGATGAGTCCTGCAGGAATTATATTCCTGTATTTATGATCGCAAGTTATGTTCTGATATCTGCAGTATTTTATTTATGTGTTTCTTGATTTCTGCTACATATTAATAAAGTACATTATATTAGAACGTGTGTAGCGCCCTATGGAGGAAGTGTGCTTAGCAGGTAGCGGCACAATGAATACCACCTTGAGAGAGACGTAATTTTTCAATCGATTAGTCGAATGCTTGTAGCCTTACGACAATCGCAGGCAGCGATACATGTATAATAGGCTCTAGAAGAGCCATAATTATACTCCCAGTGGACACAACTTTGGTCATTAAAGAAGCATGGTTCTGCCCATAATCGACTAGAACTCTCAAGGATATTCGCTAACGGTTTTCACGTAGAGACTGAGTGGCTCTGTTCCTACCTCCACAACTCATGGGGTAGAGGCCACTTCTGCACCAGGAGCTCCTCTTCACATTCGTGATTGCATCCACTGAAAGGATGATTGGGGATCTTCAAGAGCGAGTCACTCGCTCCAGGTTTATTTCTCCTGATTCTCATGCATATTCTGCTTTTGTCGCTTCTTTTGAACCCCGAGATATCACCCATGCTTTATCTGATGCCTCTTGGGTCAATGCCATGCATGAAGAGCTTGAAAATTTTGAAAGAAACAAAGTCTAGACCTTAGTTGAGCCTCCTTCTGATTCTCATGTTATTGGGACAAAATGGATTTTTAAAAATAAGCAAAGTGAGGATGGGTTGGTTGTTCGCAATAAGGCTAGACTTGTAGCTCAAGGTTATTCCCAGGTAGAAGGCTTAGACTTTGAAGAGACTTTTGCTCCTGTAGCTAGATTGGAAGCCATTCGTATTTTACTAACATTTGCAACATCTAAGGGTTTCAAGCTCTTTCAAATGGATGTTAAAAGTGCTTTCTTAAATGGTTTCATAGAAGAAGAGGTCTTTGTCAAGCAACCACCCAGTTTTGAAAATCATAAGTTTCCAAACCATGTTTTTAAACTCTCTAAAGGCTTGTATGTATTGAAGCAAGCTCCTAGAGCTTGGTATGACAGGCTTATGAGTTTCTTGCTTGAAAATGATTTCAAAATGGGAATGGTTGATAAAACTTTGTTCACTCTCAGGCATGGCAGTGATTTCTTATTGGTTCAGATTTATGTGGATGATATCATATTCGGTGGTTCCTCTCATGCTTTGGTGTCCAGATTTTCAGATTCTATAAGCATGGAGTTCGAGATGAGCATGATGGGAGAATTGACATTCTTCCTTGGTCTTCAAGTCAAGCAACTAAAAGAAGGTACCTTCATTCACCAAAGTAAGTACACAAAGGACCTTCTTCGGCGTTTCGACATGGGAAGCAGTAGGCCAATGTCTACTCCCATTGCCACAACCACCGTGCTGGACCCTGATGAGGATGGAGAGCCCGTGGACCAGAAGGAGTACCGCAGTATGATAGGCTCCCTCCTCTACCTCAATACGTCGAGGCCGGATATACAATTTGCAGTGTGTCTGTGCGCTCGCTTTCAGGCTTCCCCTCGTGCTTCTCATCGTCAAGCAGTACGTCGCATCTTCAGGTATCTCCAAGATACTCTTGACTTTGAACTCTGGTATTATTCTTCTTCTGCTCTCACTATTCGAGCATTTTCTGATGCTGACTTTGTGGGGTGTAGAGTAGATAGGAAGAGTACCTCGGGCATATGTCATTTCTTAGGCACGTCTCTTATCTCTTGATCTTCTAGAAAACAGTCTTTTGTTGCACAGTCCACAGCCGAGGCCGAGTATGTAGCTGCAGCCAGTAGTTGCTCTCAGGTTCTCTGTATCTTATCTACTCTTGGGGACTATGGGTTATCTTTGGGCAGTGTTCCTCTTTTCTGTGACAACACTTCTGCCAAAAACCCAGTGCAACATTCTAGGACTAAGCACATTGACATTCGATATCATTTTCTTAGAGACCATGTTGAGAAGGGTGATGTTGTGCTTCACTTTGTTGAGTCTGAGCAACAGTTGCGGATATTTTCACTAAAGCTCTTGATTAGTTAGGAGTTATTAGTCCTCTTGGCCTGTTTTGAGGGGGAGTTTGCTCTTTTTTCATTTATTGTATCATAATGCATTTTTAAAATTCAAACATCTTGCATTCTAATATAAACTTATGGAGCTTTGATTATTATCCTTGTATGGGTTGTTTTCATAGTTTATACATTGCAATGTCATGTGATAGTATGCTAGACTTCTTTTATGGTTCTTCTTGTTTAGCTTAGCTTTTGCCATGCTAGCTTTATATCTGTGAGCAAATTGGATCAAATCATGTTTTGTTGGATCTTGTGACTAGTTTTGCTTTAGTAATCCTCTCATGATTCATGTCATGTCTTATAGGTTAGATTGAGCCTTGAACTGATCTTGAGCTATAAAATGAGCTTTGTTAATTCTTAAGTCAAGCAAATGAAGAATGAGTTTTTCTGTGTGAAAAAAACTGATCTCACCAATTCTTTCTCATGAGACTGCTTGCCATTGCACTAGGCATGAACTCAGGGGGAGTTTTGGATGACCTAGACTATTCTTTTAAGCTTCATGCTTGAGATGGTCGCAGCAATGCTTGAGATCTAGCACAATGCTATAAAAAATCATTTTCAGCAAATTGCTCAAAATGTTAAGTGCTTGAATAAATTGCTTCATATTTGAACTCTTAATGCTCAAAATGCCTCAGTTTCTAGTTTCTGGTCTCTATTTTACTTATAGGCATGGCTTGACTCATTCTTGGATACTTTGGTGAAACTATGATATTGAGCAACTTATCATGGTATCAATTCATTTAATATCAGATTATTGCTATTTTAGTCTTAGCTTTCCTGTGCATGTTTTGCCATGATTGAACATAGATTCTTCACTTCGCACTCAGAGCTCCTCTTCACATTCAATGATCGCATCCACCGAAAGGATGATTGGGGATCTTCAAGAGCGAGTCACTCGCCTGTGTTTATTTCTCCTGATTCTCATGCACATTCTGCTTTTGTCGCTTCTTTTGAACCCTGAGGTATCACCCATGCTTTATCTGATGCCTCTTGGGTCAATGCCATGCATGAAGAGCTTGAAAATTTTGAAAGAAATAAAGTCTGGACCTTAGTTGAGCCTCCTTCTGATTCTCATGTTATTGGGACAAAATGGATTTTTAAAAATAAGCAAAGTGAGGATGGGTTGGTTGTTCGCAATAAGGCTAGACTTGTAGCTCAAGGTTATTCCCAGGTAGAAGGCTTAGACTTTAAAGAGACTTTTGCTCCTGTAGCTAGATTGGAAGCCATTCGTATTTTACTAGCATTTGCAACATCTAAGGGTTTCAAGCTCTTTCAAATGGATGTTAAAAGTGCTTTCTTAAATAGTTTCATAGAAGAAGAGGTCTTTGTCAAGCAACCACCCAGTTTTGAAAATCGTAAGTTCCCAAACCATATTTTTAAACTCTCTAAAGCCTTGTATGGATTGAAGCAAGCTCCTAGAGCTTGGTATGACAGGCTTAAGAGTTTCTTGCTTGAAAATGATTTCAAAATGGGAATGGTTGATAAAACTTTGTTCACTCTCAGGCATGGCAGTGATTTCTTATTGGTTCAGATTTATGTGGATGATATCATATTCGGTGGTTCCTCTCATGCTTTGGTGTCCAAATTTTCAGATTCTATGAGCAGGGAGTTCGAGATGAGCATGATGGGAGAATTGACATTCTTCCTTGGTCTTCAAGTCAAGCAACTAAAAGAAGGTACCTTCATTCACCAAAGTAAGTACACAAAGGACCTTCTTCGGCGTTTCGACATGGGAAGCAGTAGGCCAATGTCTACTCCCATTGCCACAACCACCGTGCTGGACCCTGATGAGGATGGAGAGCCCGTGGACCAGAAGGAGTACCGCAGTATGATAGGCTCCCTCCTCTACCTCACTACGTCGAGGCCGGATATACAATTTGCAGTGTGTCTGTGCTCTCGCTTTCAGGCTTTCCCTCGTGGTTCTCATCGTCAAGCAGTACGTCGCATCTTCAGGTATCTCTAAGATACTCTTGACTTTGAACTCTGATATTCTTCTTCTTCTGTTCTCACTATTCGAGCATTTTCTGATGCTGACTTTGCGGGGTGTAGAGTGGATAGGAAGAGTACCTCGAGCATATGTCATTTCTTAGGCACATCTCTTATCTCTTAGTCTTATAGAAAACAGTCTTTTGTTGCATAGTCTACAGCCGAGGCCGAGTATGTAGCTGCAGCCAGTAGTTGCTCTCAGGTTCTCTGGATCTTATCTATTCTTCGGGACTATGGGTTATCTTTGGGCAGTGCTCCTCTTTTCTGTGACAACACTTCTGCCATAAACATTGCCAAAAACCCAGTGCAACATTCTAAGACTAAGCACATTGACATTCGATATCATTTTCTTAGAGACCATGTTGAGAAGGGTGATGTTGTGCTTCACTTTGTTGAGTCTGAGCAACAGGTTGCGGATATTTTCACTAAATCTCTTGATTAGTTAGGAGTTATTAGTCCTCTTGGCCTGTTTTGAGGGGGGAGTTTGCTCTTTTTGCATTCATTGTATCATAATGCATTTTTAAAATTCAAACATCTTGCATTGTAATATAAACTTATAGAGTTTTGATTATTATCCTTGTATGGCTTGTTTTCGTAGTTTATACATTGCCATGTCCTGTGATAGTATGCTAGACTTCTTTTATGGTTCTTCTTGTTTAGCTTAGCTTTTGCCATGCTAGCTTTATATCTGTGAGCAAATTGGATCAAATCATGTTTTGTTGGATCTTGTGACTAGTTTTGCTTTAGTGACCCTCTCATGATTCATGTCATGTCTTATAGGTTAGATTGAGTCTTGAACTGATCTTGAGCTATAAAATGAGCTTTGTTAATTCTTAAGTTAAGCAAATGAAGAATGAGTTTTTCTATGTGAAAAAAACTGATCTCACCATTTCTTTCTCATGAGACTGCTTGCCATTGCACTAGGCATGAACTCAGGGGGAGTTTTGGATGACCTAGACTATTCTTTTAAGCTTCATGCTTGAGATGGTCACGGCAATGCTTGAGATCTATCACAATGCTATAAAAAATCATTTTCAGCAAATTGCTCAAAATGTTAAGTGCTTGAATAAATTACTTCATATTTGAACTCTTAATGCTAAAAATACCTCAGTTTCTAGTTTCTGGTCTCCATTTTACTTATAGGCATGGCTTGACTCATTCTTGGATACCTTGGTGAAACTATGATATTGAGCAACTTATCATGGTATCAATTCATTTAATCTCAGATTATTGCTATTTTAGTCTTAGCTTTGCTGTACATGTTTTGCCATGTTTGAACATAGATTCTTCACTTAATATGGCTTGGTGTAATACTTGTACTATCTTCATGGATAATCTTCATGACTCCTTTTGCTAAAGTTCAAAAACAAAGCCATTCCTTCATGCTCTATCTTCTTCCATGCACCTTGATGAATTCATTGTCAAAGGGGGAGAAAGATTGGTAAAAATGTTGTTTTAGAGCTTTTTGGAGTCATAGGGGAAATGGATTTCTGGAAATTAGTGATCATAGTGAGTGGGTTCTTTTGGTTTTACTGCCTTGTCTGATTTTATTTGCAAATATGGAAGACTCACAATGATCAAAGGTCACATAGAACAATTATTCTTTCATATGGACCTAAGTGAGATTTTTGGCTATTCTTTGAAAATTAAAGCTTTTTGTGCTCTCTTTGCCTTATCTCACTTGCCCTTGCTATTCTGAAGCCATCTTGGTCATTTCCTAGGCTTTCTTTTGCTTATGGACCAAGTTGTGTCTTTGCGCGAAAACTGCGAGTCAAACCACAAACATACATTTTCGGGAGATTGCCCATGTGTTCATCAAGGGGGAGATTGTGGATATCATGGGGATATGTGCATGATCTTAGGATGATGAGTCAATTGGGAATGACGTTGTTGGTTTGCCGAATCTCACGTTTTCGGGAAAACTCCTGTGATGCTCAGACCTCAGGCGGTCAGACCGGCAAAGATTGGCGGTCGATCGCCGTGGATCGTTCGACCGGCAAGATCGCGGTCCGACGGCCGTAAGGGGCGATCCGACCGGCTATGTGCAGCGGTCTGACCGGCCAAAACTTTTGGTGGAGTTTGGGGCTAGGCCAAAAATAGGTTGTATAGGCACGAGAGGGGAGTCCCCTGGATGTGGTCACATAATTTTTGGAGCTCCCAGTCAAAAGTTCTATTCAAATAAAAATTCGAGAGAGTTTCGGTTTTTCACGATGGAATTTTGGCTAAGTCATTTTGGGCGGTCTGACCGGCGTTATAAAATCGGTTAGACCGGTTGGAAATCGGTCCGACCGGCCAGGTACGGTGGCCAGACCGGTTTCCACTTGTTCTTTGGCCAACTTGGCATTGTTGTGTTTCGATTGTGTCTAGTGCATGAGTTTCAATGCTTTAATGTTGCATATTGCATGATTGAGCTAACGTGGGTCAAGTTGTGAAGAACTTGTTTCTGGAAACGATTTCTTTGTCTATTGCTGTGCAGGTGGCTTGCGGGTCAACGACTTCAACGGCGAGGAGGATCGGGACTAAGCTTGGAGAGCTGAGGTCCCAAACGATCATGGATGCCGGGTGGAGTCGTGTGACTCAAGCATGGTGCAGAATGGACAAGATGGTTCGAACGGGCAGTTCGTTGCAGCTGGTTGGATCAAGCGGTGCGGGGGTCGGTGCAAGTGCCTTGGAGGTTCCGATGGCATTCGGACAGGAGAGACTTATCGACATGATGAGAGCCGTTGATCAACCTACACGTGGTGAAGTAGACGATTGCTTCAACTGAAATGTGTGTGTTTGTGTCCCGTGTATTTTGGGCCTTAACGGGAGCCCATTAAGTGAACTCTTTCTAAAACCTAGGCCCTACTATAAATAGAGAGGGGGAGTTGGAAAACCCGCAAGCACTTCATTTGTAAAAACCCTAGTTAGGGTTAGGGTTAGGGTTTGGAGAGGAAAGGAGAGGAGAGGAGAGGAAATTTGTGTGTGATCTTGGATTGAGCTCTGTCCTCCTTGTGGGAGTGGTTTTGTAAGCAACATCTTGAATCAATCAATGGATGCTTGTTCTAAGATGAGGTCTCATGTGTTTTCCTATCTCTTTTGGTGATTTTGGTGCTTCCTTAATCTGGTTATTTTTTGTTGGTCTCTTGACCTCTTTTACCTTACTATGATGTGTAGGAATACTTCTAGGACCATCTAAATAGTCAATCCCTCACTAGCAAGATTTGGATCAAGTTTTCCATTTTGCTAGGTTTTGGACGCTCCCTTGGTAAAACCTAAAATAGATCAATTCTTTGACGTGGATCTGGATAATCGTCGCTAGGAATAGGTTCCATATATCCTTAGGGAGGTGTGTTCCAATTTTTGTCAAGTTTCATCGGTTGAATCAAAAGTTGGACCAATTCTTGTTTTGGTTTCGGGTGGTCTGCAGTGGTTCTAGACTGAATCGGTCCGACCGATTCTACAACGGCGGTCAGACCGCCAGCTATTCGGACCGCCAGTTTGCCGTCGGTCAGACCGCCAATTGGCCGTCGGTCAGACCGGTCCAGTGAGATCAATTCGCTATTATTGAATCTTGTGTTTAAGGGGGTAATCGGATTCAGCACAAGGTTTCCTCTGTGCATTTACTGGTCTTCTTTGCTTTCATAGCTATTGAAGAAAAGTGCGTGTTGAATTTGATTAAAGTCAAAAATCAAGAAAGCGTCTATTCACCCCCCTCTAGTCGCCTTTCCGGTCCTACATCATGAATTGCAAAATATGGATGAAATTAAGGTACTGCATACTAAGTTATGTGCAAATCTTGCAGATTTATTCACTAAGTCGCTTTCAGCATCTAGCTTTGAAAGGTGCATATGTGGAATGGAAATGATAAGACTTAGAGAAGTGCAGAATTGAGGGATAATCATCACGAACTCATATTGAATCTTGGTCACGAAGATCGAGTACCCAAAGAATAAATCCTGGAGATTAAATAAAATTGGGTGGATTGTACTCTTTTTTCCTTGACGAGTTTTCCTTAAGTTTCCCGGCTATGTTTTTTAATGAGGCAATTCGTGCAACACAGCTGGAACACATGTCATGTACTCTTTCTCCAAATTTTTCTCACTGGATTTTTATGGAGTTTTGACGAGACATGAACATATCGGATGAGTGTCCAAGGGGGAGTGTTAAGAAACCGGGCCCAGGACTCTCGGAGAGTCCTGGCCCAATTGGACTCCTCATCCCCTTATGCCTATAAATAGAGGAGTACCCCCTCATTGTAACGCACGTCTTTTGAGAAGTAATAAAGTAGACCCTGAAGTCCCCTCATATCTTTGTGTTCAATCTATTGTTGTGTTCTTATGTTCTTGCATTGTTCTTACGATTATGAGTTTGTCTACGAGGTAATCGCTCGGACTGGACTCGCCAGCGACGGTTCCTCAACAGTATCCACTTATCTAATAGAAACCCCAACTCACCCAGCATGATTCCAATAAATCCCACGTCGGCTCGCTGGCTCGATACTCACCCCCACCCATCGTGAACTCCTGCACAACTCCTTTCGCGCTACGCGATCCATGACTAACATCCCCACTTCGTCCGCGCCTAACAACCGGCTCGATCCCGAGCGGCTGAGCCATCTACACCTACGGGTGTGTTTGGTTGGCTGCGTGCACCTAGCATGGTCCGTATGAATCATCTAGGTTGAACCTAGCCAAGTTAAGTGGATGCAATGGTGGGTTGTTTGGTTGTCTATTTCTATTGGGTCAAGCTGTGCTGAGATGTTGTTTGGTTGGTTGCATCAAGAGAGTGGATGCATGTCTAGATGCAATGTTGGGTTCTTTAGTTGCCTACATGTGGCAGAGTGTGCTCACCTCTTCTAGTGGGTGGTGCAATACCCTCTTGGTATGATGTTTGAGTTGGATGAAAAGATGACTAAGGATATGACTTCACTCCCAAACTATTGAGCAATCAATAGATTTAACGCTAACGATTGACAATCAAGCCTTAGTTCCCGGATAACATGAATTCACATAAATCACTTTGACTACTTGAAGTCACTAAGATTGGGCTAATCAATGTCAATCTACAACTATCAGAAATTTTCAATTCTATTACTAAGAAAAATATAACAATAGCACAACACGAACTTGTATAGTGTATATCTGAATAGTCAACCAAGTAAATTCTCGATTCTCTTACTAAGAAAATTCAAACGAAATATAAGTAAATAATTTGTCAAAAAATCTAAATAAATAAAGACCATACAGTAATCGAAAAAGGTAAACACATTACCAACAAGTTCTATGATATGTGGGCCCTAAAGCATCAAACATTTCTTAACTACTATAATTCTGAATTTACCCCATTCGTCCCATCCACCCACGCGCCTATCCCCCTCCCCCTCCCACTCCCCCATCCACTCATGCACGTCACCACAACCGCTCCACTCCTCCACGTTCTTCTACTAGTGGCAGCGCGGCCACAACCTCTCACGAACTCCCCCCTCACTCACCGCTCCTTCCTCCAATTTCGCATTCAAAGCACCTCCCGGTTAGAGGTAGACACACCAAGAACAAGCAATGCAGGGCTCCAAACCCAAGTGAGTATCCACCGATTCTATTTGCATTTTGCCCTGATTCTTGATCTCTGCAAGCGTGTTTTTTTTCTGGCGTGCTGGATCTTGGTGGGTGGACATGGACAGGGAATGGTGGTTCTTGATCTGATGGTGGTTTGGTTCCTTTGGGGGTGCAGATCTGGCTTGGCCGAGGCGAAGAGCAACAGCAAGGCGGAGGCGAAGAGCAACAGCTAGGCGGAGGCGAAGGGCAACGGCAAGGGCACGCCGCCAACACCCAAGGGAGGGAAGACGAGCAAGCCGGCTGTCCCCAAGGCGACTGCTGCCCATGGCACGCCGCCGAGCGCGCCGCGTGCGGCTGATAAGTCCCCCGGGCCGGCTGACTGCAAGGCGCCCAAGAGCGCCTCCCGGATCACCACCCCTCCTACAGAGGTATGAGGTGTAGTAGTTAAGATTAGAAAATCAGAAGAAGAAATCGTCAGTATCAGAGTTCATATGAATAAGACCTTGGAGGTGGTGAAAGACAAAGAAAATGAAAATGTCGAGCTGCATGAGAAGATGAAGCAGCTTGAAGCTCAGCTAATGGAAGCTAGTAGAATGAGTGAGGAGGCCAAGGCTGAGACCTTCCAATGGAAGGAGAAGCTATTAGACAAAAGAAAATGAATTGCACAACATAAAACAGGAGAACGATGATTTGCAGGCAAAGGAATCTGCTGCTTCTAAGAAGATAAAGGAACTATCTTCCCTACTTGCAAATGCAAAACATGGAGCAATGAATGGTAGTAACAAGGAAGAAGATAATGACAAGGGGGCCTGTGAGGATGACGAACCTGTCGTGATAGTTGCCAAGATGTGGGAGAACAGTAAGGTTACTGACTATGACTCATCTAAGGAGAATGAGAATGACGGTGAGTTAGAAGTCGATTTAGAGTCCAACCAGGGAGATGCCACTCTTGACAGGAATGGGATGCAGCCGACGAAGACGAACAATGGCAGTACATCACCTACCAAACAACAACAGCAAAAGAAGAAGCCTTTGCTGAAGAAATATGGTGGTTTACTGAAGAAGAGAAGCCAAAATTAGCACAAAATCATCTGAAGTTTCTTCTTTGTTCATTTGTTGTATTCATGTGACATCTTTCTTTGAATAGGAGCTTTAGTCATCAATTTCATCAAACTTCGCTATATGCACCATTGTTGGTAGAACCAATGACCTCTACAACTTTGTCGGATGACATTACCATTCCGAGTCTTGATGATGATAATGCTGATATATGTTTGAAACCTATGGGCTTTGACCTTGAGGCTGGAGAGCAGGGGAAATTTGCCATTGTTATGGTGAACGGGTTTGTCTGTATGTATCACCATCTTTTAATTACTTGATTCTCTTTGTGTATTAAAGGGTAATATTATTTATGTAAGATTTAGAATTCCATTATAATGCACAAACATCCTACTAATAATTAATAAAGATTGAGGATCACCTCCACACTGCGGGGACAATCGTCCCCCTCCTACTTCTTCTAGGGCGCATTAATAACTCCCCATCCTCTGTTCTCCCTCTTTTCCTTTGGCTCCACAGCCAACTCCCCCATCCTCTTTCTCCTCCCTCTCTCTCTTGCCTCACAGCCAATTGTAATGGTAACCACGCAAACATTGTCGATCGCTGCTGCTGATGTAAGAGAAACGGTTTGGTTAGGAGCTTGGAGCTCCCCATTATGAACTAAAAATTGCAAAAGATATTTTGTTATTGCTAAATGCTACCATAATTTTCTCATCAATGTTGCTCCCTCCGTTTCTTTTTATAAGGCATATTTTGGCTAGCAGCTTGGAGCGCCCCATTATAAACTAAAAATAGCAAAAGATGTTTTGTTATTGCTATGATGTTTTTCTCATCAATGTTGCTCCCTCCGTTTCTTTTTATAATGCGTATTTTAGCTAGGCACGAGGATTAAGAAGATTGTAAAACCAAGAGGAAGATCAAAGGAAATGACTATGGTACCCATGGTGAGATAATTACTTATAATTATAGGGGGAGAGAAGATGTGATAAATAAAAGTAGACGAGGAAAAACATCAATAAATTTACATACACATCTTATATTTTGAAACATTAAAAATTAGAATTGGTGGTCGTCCGTCCTCCCCACCCTCTTCGGTGTCCGTTCGATCGACAAGTGGGGCACTGATAGCCAGATCGTATCGCTGAGCACGATGACGGTTGACGACCTGACATGCTGTGACTATGATTTTTTTAATCCATAGAAAAACACGGGCATCAAAGTATATTTTTATAAGATTTAGAGTTCTGTCGCAACGCACGGGCACCCTACTAGTTACTCCATTAAAATATAGTCAATATTGATATCTTTTTGTTAATCTTGTCTTATAGAACAAGATAATTCAAACCGTTTATAAATCGATACTCGATTTGAAAGTTGTGTCCATTAGAAGTTTCCAAGCCGCATGCGGACATAACCCACATCCACATCCACCCTTCATCTTGATGCATCCAGTCTCTGTTCACTCTTTCCTTGACCTGAGGAACCTACTTGCATGACCGCAGTGGAAGCCTCGATTCGCCTTATGCCCAAGCCATATGTGCACCGTTTTCAACCAAAAGAGGGAAGAAGGTGAGTGGAATCCGCGCCCTACACCACGCGTTGCACTTGTCCCTGCAAGGAGTGAAGTTCGATTCGAACATTTTCCTCGGATCAGGTCCTAAAGGGAATCTCGCATACGCTAAATCTAACTCATTCACCTGGCCAAACAATCAAACATCGTAAAACTTACATTCACTCATGCGAGCCAAACATGATGCATACAACCAAACACACCCTATACTATCCTAGTGACTTATGTGCCCACTGCACTCCCACACGAGCCAAAAAAAAAGCCGCCATAAAAGGCAGATCCATGAACCTTTGTCAACGTCCAATTACTGAACTAACCAACAAAGCTTAATTACTTGGTAAATGCTTACAGTCCTAAGTACGATACTCGTATTTCCACCGGACAGAGGCGACTAGTGCTATTAGCCAGCTACTCCCCTGAGGTCTTTTGCATTTATGCTTCCCCACCTACCAATCCACCACTCGTATACTTTCCCTTCCTTTCTTTATCATCTGGCCTCACACCTCTCCAGCTCCCTTTTGCATTTATACTTCCCCACCTACCAATCCCACCACTAGTATGCTTTCCATCCCTTTATCATTTGGCCTCTCATCTCCTTGCACACCCTCTCCAACTCCACCATCTGGTTCTGCATCTTTCAGTAGGTTCAGCTTGAGCAGCTCCTTCGGCGGCGTTGTGCTTGATCTGGAGCTTGGACTGCTGCGAGGCCAGCGCTTGGGGGTGTCGTGGATGCACGCGCTCACGGGCATGTCACGTCTTCTGGGCTGTACTGCGCCTCTGCCGCGGCGACGGGGCTCCGCCGCCTGCGTCTCTACTTCGCCTGGGCCACACACCGCCGCTGTAGAGGCCACTTCCGCTGCGGCTGCCTCTCCGGCGTCGGCCAGACCACGCCGGCCAAGTTCGCTGCTTCCCTTTTTTGTTTGGTTGACAATTTTGTAGATCCTAAATGTTGCAACCGTTGAAATTTTATGTTGCGACCATTGAAATTTCTTGTTGCGACCGGTGAATTTTTTTGTTGCAGCGCGTGTTGTTGCAAGTTGCCTCCTTTTCCTGATGTTGCACCCTCTTTTTTGATATGTTGCATCAAGCGAAAAATGTTGCATCATCTTTTTGATATGTTGCATCAAGTGAAAAAAATATTGCATACTTTGTTTTGATATGTTCTTAATTTTGTTGCGCATGATGATTGCAAGATGAGCTTTTAACACATCCTTTTCCAGATGCTTTTGTTCCTCTTCTTTGAAATGTACATATGAATTTTTGATATGTTGCTCACGTTCTACATTTTTGTTGTGTATAGCACATGACAATATTGGCGCTCGGGCGTACGGCGCTGGCGCTCAGGCCGTACGTCCGAGCGCTAGTTGCTCCCTAATTACTTCTATCTGAACATCGGAAGTGATTAAATTTCAAGAATTCTCCGTGTGTACTCACCGACAACTACCAAATGAACGACGAGGGGGCGTGCACCAAATTGCAATAGATACATAACCAAAATATAGTACATAGAGATCAAAACTGTTGTAGAAACATGATCCATGAGTGCAGTAGATATATACCAAAAAATTACAGTAGACACATGACCAAACTACAGGATACAGAGAACAAAACTGTAGTAGAAATACACCAAAGTGAAAAATTGCCATAGATACATAACCAAACTGTAATACAGAGACCAAATTGCAGTAGATACAAAACCAACAACGACAATAGACATATACCAAAAATTACAGTTGACACATAACCAAGCTGTAGTAGACAAAGACTAAAACTACAGTAGATACAGAACCAACGATTGCAGTACACGCATAACCAAACTACGGTACTCAGCGACAAAACCACAGTACATAACTCATAATAGAGAGTGCTAATCCCCAGTTAAAAATGAATCATCAGAAAGAAGAAGAGATGCTTTACTACAAATATATGCGTGTAACTAAAGTAGAAAAGTAGTTCTATACTAGCACTAGGTCGCCTTCCTCGCGCTCCTCCGCCTGGCCAGCCGCAGGAACTGTGTCGAATGTATATTTGGTTCTTAACCTGACGATTTCCGAGTAAACCTGGCCCGAGTCCTTGATAGCTTCATTAGCCTGGGCCAGGCCATCAAAATCGGTCGCGTGAGCTCCAAGCAACAGCAACAACAGTTTAATAATTCAGCATACCACATTAATCTAGGCTCAAAACATTAATTTTTTTTAATCTTAAGGTTTTTTAGACCCATGTCTTCAATAAAACACCACATATCCAAACTTATTGGCCAGATAAAAATTATGTACTTTACCTGTTACCTTCCGACATCACTTTTCTCATGCATAAAGGCAGGACACTAACCAAACAAGTCCATATTCTTTTTGGACTGCTGCCTAGTGAATAGCTACCTTCATGCCTCAAGAATTTTCGTTCCTTCCTATGCTCACGTACAAATAAATAGCTAATTGGTTACTTGAGTCTATCATAAGGCGTTCGAACCTTGCTGGCACCATGCTTTTTTTTTTTTTTTTTCCTGAAAGCGTGGGAATTAATGCATGTGCATGAGGGTCCCATGTTGGAATCCTGACTAGGCTCCATGTGTTGAGCCAGGGACCGACCGTGAGAGGAGGCAGACCGACCCAAGATGTGGGACCATGCGAGCCAGGAGGCGGGAAAGCGTAGCGTGGCTCGGCTCGCCGTGTTTTTGTTTTCCAAAAATGGCCTCACCCGCAAACTATTTCAAAAAATGGCCTATTTGCTTAGCACCAACAAAGCTGCGCTATAACGGCCTTATTTGTTTATGTTTTTTCTTTTAACTTATAAGTAAAAAAAGTCTAAGCTTAAATAAAAAGATAATTTTTTTATACAGCTTATAAAAAGCTTAAGCTTATTTAAACCTAAAAGCCATAAGACATGGGAGATATGATTTTTTTTGGCTTTTGCGGAATAGAATAATAGTCTGCCACTGAAGTTCATTGAAATTACCCACGGAATGCCATTGTATATAAATCTCAATCATTCTGTTTTTTCGTTTTTCTGTCCCCCCCCCCCGGCCGCTCTCCGCCACTCCCCCAACGCCGCCGCCGCCGCTCCCCTCACCCAGCGTCACCTCCCCTCCCCTCCCCTCCCTCGACACCACTGCCGCTCCCCTTCGGTTCCCCCTCCCCCGACGCTGCAACCTCCTTCCCCCTCCCCCTCCCCCTCCCCCTCCCCCGCCGCCCCCTCCCCAACGCCACCGCTGATCTCCTACCCCTCCCCCGACGACGCCGCCTCCCCTCAACCGACTCCGTCGCTCCCCTCCCCAGCGCCGCCTCCCCTCCCCTGCCCTGACGCTTGTTCGCAGAGTAGCAGAGGGGATGCTCCAAAGGAGCTTTCGATGGTGGTAACCAGGTCAGTTACCAGGTACTCCTTGTCATCGTCATCTGTACCTCTGCTAATCTTGCGCGCTAGCATAGCCAGAGGCACAATGTAAAGTCAGCAAAATCATCATCAATTATTCATCAACTGCAGATTTACAATAAAAGAACAAACAAAATATGTAAATACATCTACCTATCAACCAAAGCAGAGGCGACATGCATGATATACAATATTTACTTACAGTGAAGTGACATTGTAGTTGGAGTACAGGTGCAAGGCTATTGAGAAGTAGCTATACTCATCCTGAATCACATGGTAAGTAACTCAGATCTCTGTCCAATTATTAGTACAGACCAAGTGACCAACACAAAAGCATTACTTCATCGATAAGACTAATTACTGATGAATAGTATCTCAACCCATAATGTTTGGTTAGAGTTCCACTATAGTCAATTAGAAGTGGACATCTAGATCAGAAACTTTTGTTTTGCTCTTCGAGAAGACACTAGATGTTGTAGTTTCTATTGGCTAGGAAGAGCATTGTTAAGCAAACAGATGGTTTATATTTCCTTTTTAGAGGGATTTCCTGACTCACACATATGCTAGTGCAGAATACTTTGAAGGTGTTTGACAATACCTGTGGACATCCAAATTCGAGCCAAAGATGACTTGAACCTGGGTGGTGGGAGTGTACACCCAAACCTCTCACCTACTTGAAATGTTAGCATCTCAACAAGCACTTTCGAGACAAACACGTGCTACTTACACCGAAATGTAAGCGGGCTATCTTTAGCACAACCTATTCAGCCTGATATGAATTGCACATTTAGAATATAACTCCATTCCAGCTTGCTGGTGTTCAATTCAAATGCGACTAGAGTGGAACATGAACATAGAGAGTCATCAACTCATGACTACCAGTAAACTAACATCATTATCTACCATGAAACGTTGTATTTAGATATGAAAACTGGGAGTAGCTCTGCCTATGCTCAACACCTTCAGAATTTTAGTGCTCCAGCTGAGATTATTCAAGCATCAGAAGAACATAAATAATCGAGTAACAAATTGAAAGCAAGACCTTTGTGCTCTCCAGCTCCTTAATCACATGGTAAGAGCATGTCCCGTGCTTGTCTGTAACATAAATACTCTCATGTACTCCAATGGTGCACTTTTGCAAGTGATTTCGACACTTCTGATGTATTTGTTCAAATGTTTGACACCTTGATGTTATTTCATTGCATTTTGATATAAGATCTGAATTGAGGATTGGATTACTATTGTTTAATATATCTTGACACAAAATGATGAAAGGGTCTTCGTAATAGGAAAGTTCGAGCAGAGCCCGGCCAAGAACAAGAGTAGTCTTGATAAAGATGCTATCAGCAAGAGGCTTGATGAGATATATAAATGACTTGAGTTCATTGATGCAGATGCAACAGACGCTTGGCAGTATGTTTCTTTGTTGAGGGTGTCCAGTGGTTGTTGATTTTTTTTTGTTTGTACCATTTGTACAAACGGGGTTATGGTTCTAATTGGTGGAACTCATTACAGGGTATGTAACATTGTATTGATGACTAGAGGAAGGCATTGCATGCTTCTGTACCGTGTTATTTTGTTCGGTTGGCTGATATATGCTTTTTCATATTAATTACGTTCATTACACAATGTTCAAAATTAATACATGCACGAACGAGTAAAAACTTTTTTGTTTCGTATGTACACTTGCACGTATCGTCAAATTTATAAATCCCATGTAAAAATAAGTTTAAATTCATCATAAAACATCTTTCAAACTGTGGATATCATGGGGATATGCTCCAGATCTTACGATGATGTGACAATTGGCAATGACGTTAACGGTTTGTCGTTTCACGTGTTTTCGACAAAGTTTCAGAACTGTCAGGTGACAGGCGGTCTGACCGGCCATAGCATGGCGGTCCGACCGGTCCCAAATCGATCGGACCGGCCATGAGCGGCGGTCGGACCGGCAGTGACCATATGTGTCAAAATGAGCTGGGCTAAAAATAGAGGGTGTAGGCAAGAGAGGGGATTCTATTGCTCTTGGTCCCATAATTTTTGGAGTCTCCAGTCAAAAGTTCTATTGGTTTAAAGTTTCCAGTAGGTTTCGGATTTTCAGGGGTTGAAAATCGGCTAAGTCCTTTCGGGCGGTCGAACCGACCTATGGCTGACGGTCCGATCGGCAAGGCCGGCGGTTCGACCGGCCCTGAGGGGCGGTCGGACCGATTGTCACTTGAACGTCGGCCTTCGTGGCGGCGTTGTTCGTTGGTTAGGTCAAAGTCATGAGCTTCAGTGCATATGTGTTGCATGATGCTTGTTTTGACTAACGTGGGTCAAGTTGTGAAGAACTTATTCCCGGATTCGATTTGCTTGTCTATTGTTGTGCAGGTTGCTTGGTGGTCAACGACGGTCAACGGCGAGGATGATTGGGACTAGGCTTGGAGAGCTGAGGTCCAGAACGATCGACGATGCCGGGTGAGGTCAATGAACTCAAGTGTGGTGCAGAATAGACAAGGATGACCGAACAGACAGTTCGGTGCGACTGGTTTGATCAAGCGGCGCGGGAGTCGGTGCAAGTGCTATGGTGGTTTCGGTGGAAGCCGGATGGGAGAGACTTGCCGACACGGAGAGAGCCGTTGATCAACCTACACGTGGCGGAGCAGGCGAAGTGCTTCGCGCAGATTGACTCGGTCTTCGGAGAAGGACCGAGAAGGGGTATTTTGGTAATCTTACCAAATACCACCTTGGTGACCTTTTGTCAACCCGCGGCGCAAGACGACACAAAGAGAAGCGGTTTAGGTCAAGAGGTGTTGAAGACAGCGCTTTAAAATGCGTGCATGTGTGACCCGTTTGTGTTGGGCCTTAACGGGAGCCCATTTAAGTTAAAACTTCTAGAAGGTCTAAGTCTCCACTATAAATAGAGGAGGGAGGTGGCTGCACCTCCTCCAACCCTTTCATTATTATTGAAACCCTAGTTTGGCTTAGGGAGAGGATTAGTGGAGGTTAGGGTTCTAGAGAGTTTTGATTTGATTTCGTGCTCTTGGATTGAGCTTTGTCCTCCATTGATGGAGTGGTCAGAAACCCAAACCCTATCAAATCAATCCAAAGAAAGTTTGCTCAAAGATGTGTCTCTTTGCCTTTCTTCTCTCTATTTGGTGATTTTGAGTCTTTCTTTGATTCGCGTATTTTTGATTGATTTCTTCACGTGATCTAGCTTGCTGTGATATGTGGGAACACATCTAGGATCATCAATCACCCACGAGCAAGTTTTTGGATCTAGTTTTCGTTTTGACTCGGTTTTGAACCATCCTCCTCTCAAACGAAGAAAGGTCATAACTTTTCCAAGTATCTTCACGATCTTCGATTGGAATAGGTTTCTGACATCCTAGAGAAGGTGTGTTCCAAGTTTCATCAAGTTTGGAGTTGTAGATCAAAAGTTACATCTATTTGCAACCGTTTTCGTGGCGATTTCACTGTTCATCAGTTTGAGGTCGACCGCCATTAACATAGAGGTCGATCGCCATGGACCGGTCGACCGCCATTAACATAGAGGTCGACCGCCTTCACTTGGAAATTAAGTTTTGGTTGATTTTGGTTGTTTTGCTTCGGGGTTTAGATTGGATTCAATACTAGTCTTCCGCTGTATTGGTATATTGATCTTCATAGCTTCCATAGCTATTGGAGTGAAATTTGTATTGGATCTGATCTTGCTTGAAAAGTGAGCGTGCTCCTATTCACCCCCCCTTTAGTCGCCTTTTCGGTCCAACACAAACCCTCAAGGGCAATTCAGACTTTTTATCATTCACACACAACTCAATAAGCCAACATCATATAAAAAACTAGATTACCAAACACCAATGCTTGGCTTAAAAGCTAAAAGGCTTATAAGCTGATTAAGCCAAAAAGCTGGCTTTAAGCTATAAACCAAAAAGCCTAAACAAACAGGGCCAACGTCTCAGAGCCATAAATGTAGACGCGGAGATTTAGCACTACATCAGGCTCCATTGTCAATATGGCATTGTGGTGCCATGTCGGACAGATCTCAACGCGAGAAGGTTTGGCACTGAGTTGTAGAATTTCAGCGTCGTGTTTTTTTTTTTTTGCACAATATATGTCTAGATTATTGGGACAGTGTATTTTGTTTATTACGAACAGTTTGTTGAATCCGTAATTTGTTGGACAAATAGATGGGTAAAATAATTTGTTTTGTCCTCGTTGAGAAAAGCAAACGTTATTAGAATTTAGATAGTACAATATGATGTAAAATTTTGGAACTCTCATGTAGCTGATCGAAGAAGAGATAAATAAGCCATTTACTTTGGCATAGTCGACATACGGTGTGCGAGAACACGACATCAGATGGATATAATTGAATAAGCAAACGGGGTTATATGGTGCGCGTGGTGTTCTTATGTGTATATATTGCTTGACTACTACTACAGTACACATTGCAACTAGCGTGACCCACCACAGGAACTACAACTAGGGGACATGCGTGCGCTTTTGGAATGAAAACAGCATGTTAGATTTAGATCTAATTGTGGTTGTTGATGTACTCCTCTATGGCGAAAATGGAACACCGTAGAGCACCCACGTGGAGTGCTGGATGTGAGGGCATCACAAAAATGGTTGGTTGTCGTGGTAGTGACCATTGGACGAAGTAGTGTTCCGACGTGTATGAATTCCCTAGCGCATCTCAATGCCACTTACCTTCCTACTTACGAATAATTGTCCGATGGTTGAGCGACTTGGATCAGTCGCCTAATGGTTGGGCGATTAGATCCAAATCGCTCAACCACCGGGCGATTTGACAGCAAGTAAGTCTATGTGTCACTGAACTATTGGACCACTACTTGTTAGTCGTCCAACGGTTGAGCAACTAGGCGGTTGTATAGAAAGACACACTCACGGTCTCTTTCACCATTCATCTCGAAAGAGAACGAGAGGAGAAAATGAGAGGGGAAGTGAAGAGGGGGAGAAGGAGAGCAGAAGAGAGAAGAGGAGAGGGGAGGAAATACTTGTGGGGGAATAGACGGGAATTTTTGTAGGTTACTAATTTATTATCATTCATGAAGGACTGCGATGCATAGATAAGTAGTGGACATTACAATATCCACCCCTACAACATGTGGGTGCTGCTATCATGGAAGATATGGGCCAGGGAGGACTGCGAGGGCCGCGAAAGGTGTCTCAAAGAGCTGCAGGCTGAGATGGAGGAGAAGAGAGGCGAGAGAGGCTGCATGAGGAGCAGGAGCGTGAGCACGCTAGGCGATGCGAGCCCGAGATGGCACGGAAGAAAGCCATCACGGCGAAAGCTAAGGCGCAAGGCGAGGAGTACAACGCCGAGCTGGGCCGCAAGGGCAAATGACCACGTTCCACGCAGTAGTTCGACCCTCTTCGTCCATATGTCCCGTGTATTTCTAATTCCCTAAAGGCATGCGTGTCACATTCTTGGTTTGTTAGCTTGCGTGCCATGTAACCCTCTTGTCGAATCAACCATCGTGTTGTTATTGTTGCACCATTTCTCCAAAGTTCTTCACCGTGTATGAATTCCTTGGCGCATCGCAAGAATCACTTACTTTCGTACTTACGACTCATTGCCACCTCTATCATTCTCACAGAATTCTTCATAAATTTACTGCACTACAACAACATACAACGATCATAAAATGTTATTGCTAGTCTAACAGATTTCGTACCATTGGGATTCTACGAAAATCATAAATGGATCAACCAACCATGTCACCACCCTTTTATTAAAAAACAACCTCCAAACAACATTTGCTAAATGTATTACCTACAAAATTTATATTTATTCCCACATAATTATTTCCAACAGATTAATAATATAATATTGTTATATTTAAAATCGCTCAGTGGTCGAGAGACACATAGCCTTGTCGCTCAACCATTGAGCGACAAGGCCACTCCAAACTCATCCAAGTCACTCTACCGTTGAGCGACAAGGCCACGTGTCGCTCGACGGTTGGGCGACTTGAACCAGTCACCTAATGGTTGAGCGACTAGGCCCAAGTCGCCACCGGGAGCGATAGTGTATTATTTCTATAAAATAAAAAAGGCAGGCATATTACGGTAATATAGTCCCCTGTACTTGCCGGTTAGGAAGGTGCCATCCACACTCAAAACTAGCCCGCAATGCCAGAATGACTCAACAAAAGGACCAAATGCCCAAAATGGATGCCCAAACACTCGCCTAGTCACGCACCCACCACCTCAAACTTTATTTTGTGAGGATGTACGGTGTATATCATGGAGGGGTTCCTCGACTTGATGGAGTGCATCTATGTTGGAAGGCGAGTGTATGACTCGACCCAATCCCCGTACAACATCTTTAAGGCATCCTACTTTGCCCTCCAAGCCTTTCCATACTTCACACGATACTCGAATATCTCATATATGAACTCGGTCAACATTGTCGGTGATATAGTTGGTTGCTTCACAACATTGCATAGCCGGATCGCAATGAAGTTGGACGTGAGCTGCGGCGCTTCCTCGACAGCTGCACCTCTCCGCACGTGTGTGGTTGCACAACACTTGTTACCTTTCATTGATCGCGGGGTTCTCTCGCACGTACCTTCCATTCGTAGTTCCTTTCCTCGCACCTCATTGTGTAGTGCTTCTGCGATTTGGAGTACACCACATGGTAAGGATGATGGTGACGGACCGAGTACTCTTTGAACCATAGATTCAGGGCCAGCATGGTGGGAAACATTATTCCTTTCTGAATCGCCCTCGTCGATGGGTCCGGTAGGCGCTCAACATTGCGACAACCATCAAGAACAGTCCCACCGGCCACCGAGATCCCAGAATTCTAAGATCTGGGGGTCACGCCCAAAAAATTTCTGAAAGACTTCAACATCCTACCCTATCAAGACCGCCTTCGGATGGTCCTCGTCAAAGTCTGATGCGTATCGATGCTTGTACTTTTCGTCATCATCAGTCATTTCACTAAATAATCTACCATCCAACTTGTCCGAGACTCTTACCCCATCAAAACAGTTCACTCGTGCACCAGCTACCCCTACCTCGAAACTCCACAATGCTAAGGGCACCACAAAGATGTCATTCAAGGTGTTAGGGGAAGGGAGGGTTGGTTGGCTTCCATGCTGATTTCCCTCCATCTCCATTGGAAGTTAGGCCCATGATCCTCACAGCTGGTGGCGATAGGTAAGCAGCTTTTGTGTCATCGTCCTCCACGCTGGGGAACAATTGAGATCAAAGCCCACCTCCCATAGCTTCGATTCAACGACCTTCACCGCCACTAGGTCAAGCAAATAGAGTTGGGACCCAGTGACCACCTCCTTGTACATGTCCTACTCAAGCTCCGATGAAATTGCAACATCATCAACGATCGGGCCCAACACCAACATCGTATATCCCATCCAACCGAAAACCCACATCGTCTTCCGTCCACCCCCAACTTCCCTTCACACTTGCCACCAACTCATCGAATGAGGGTCGCGCGGCATACACCAACACACTCAGTTGTCGTTGTATGTCACTATGCCATTGCGATGCACACACATGATTCTATCTATCCAAAATAGACACTTTCAACAACCAGACATAACAAATATGACATTCATCTGCCGGAGCAATAAGACAATATGTCATACTAACCCAAATTGACTGATTAAATTGAATCAACATGCGATCGAACAACCAATTCGTAACACATCGATCGATCAATCCAACAACATTTTCTAACGATGATATGCACCATACATTCATCTACAATATTAATCAGCTACATCAACATGACCTACAACAATTTTTGAATCCAAACCTACATCAACAAAATGAAATCACAACTACTAGCACACCAACACATAGCTAATATCCTACACTGGGGTGTAGGATAGTGTGTGTGTGTGTGTTTGTGTGTGTGTGTGTGTGTATGATATGATACTTTTAGGAGTACGTATTCACACTTTTTATATATCACTTTAATTGTATGCTTGTATGCTGGTACCTCTTTATCTATTTGAGCATACTCTAGTAATGATTATAAGATACCACAAGGTGAGTTTCATGAAAAATATCATTAAAGTTCACTTTTTATAGCAAAATTTGTGTATATACTTCTTTTATATATGAAAAAGGGTATATGGGGAAAAAATAAAGAGCTCCAATGAATTTTTTTCAACAAGTCGTATTGGAGTATCTTATAATTGATATTTAAGTATAATGAAGGTGATAAAGAAGCATAATATATTTGTTTAAGTGCTATATTAGAAATAGGAGTATATACTCTTAGGAGTACGAAACAGACGTTACCACACACACACACACACACACACATAAAAGGAAAATGGTATGGTACATCTGGGATCTCACATACTAATTAAATCGTATGATGATACTTCTTTATCAATTTGAGCATACTCTAATAATGATTATAAGATATCCCAAAATGAGTTTCATGAAAAAAATTCATTAACACTTTTTATAGCAAAATTTATATATAAACTTCTTTTATATATGAAAAAGAGTATATAGCAAAAAAATGGCTCCAATAATTTTTTTCAATCAAGTAGTATTGGAGTATCTCATAATTGGTATTTAAATATATTGAAAGTGATAAAAAAATAAAATATATTCGTTTAAGTGGTATATTAAAAATGAGAGTATGTACTCCTAGGAGTACAAAAAAAGAGTGACAAAATATAATTTTTTACTGAACTGCACTAATTTTCCCAAACCAAATCCTATTTTGCTGCTAGGTGTAGTTTCTAAATTCTACCTGTTTGAAATGCAAGAATATAGTGGGAATTTTGTAAGTATTTCATAGGTTCATTTCCAAAAATGATGGTTGATGGTGAGCATAGAAATCGTTAATGGTTGAATGGTGGGCATTTCTAAAAACGTGATTGATAAAACATTAGCATTAGGAATCGTTAATGGTTATCCAAAATAATTGTCAGTAGATATATCGCCGGGACCTTCCAACAAAGGGCATGGGTCTAGACTCTGGCACTTTTTTTTTGTGTGGAAGACTTTGATATCCTAAAGTAAACCCTTTTTTCAACAGGAATGATTCAAGTACTAGGGGAGTACCTTCGTCTGGTTGCTGATGGATCTATATGAACTACTCAGTAACCAGTGTACATATGGGCTCTGCAATTTGGTACGCAGATTTTCTGAAGGGGAGAAAACGGAAAAAGACAACGCTCATGGAGAGACTTCCCGATTCCTCGCTGTCAATATCTAGCGTTTAGACTGCATTGCCAGTATTGGTTATTTTCTGACACACGTTAGAAAGGAAATTTAAATTTATACCTTTTCTTCTGGATCAAATTATACCATATTCCCCTTACTGTCAAATTTTGATCACGTGACCGCTGTTCATATTTAATTAGTTTGATCTTTTCTGCACTTATGTATCATCTTCACCTGGTGTTAAAGACGAATTCTCTGTACTACAGTTCGAAACACGCGCATTTTACTATGCTGTGATTGACTAACTCATAGAGGTTGTTCTCGTTGGAACTATCGTGGAGGCATTGGTTGAGCATTTCTTTCACCAAACTAGCGTACATGTATAAACCATGTCCTGCAGTTCTCGATAACCCTGCATATTAAAGGTTTTGCATGATCTTTAACACCCAGAGTCACAACCTCATAGGTGTTTTATAGCAACTAACAGCACAGAAAGCATTGGCAGTATCTCAATAATCAGCAGCATCAACTAATCTGGCGGGTACTTTGCAAATGAACAGGTTGACTAGTACCCATAATAATGTTCATACCCCAGATATCAAGTAAATTGTTTCGAGGAACAGAGGCAAGTCAACTGCCGCCTCTTCCTCGGTAACTTCGGATCCCACAAACCATTTCAGTAGGTACCACAAGACCCAACAATTCTAATTCCACGGTTCATGTCCTAAGCAATCTATGCAACACGACCACAAGCCTTAAAAATGCGGCGTTCTCACATGTGAAGATCACTCTCACCCACGGCCCCGGCCCCCACCTGCCATTAAGCAGAACAGATCAGTACTTCCTCGAACAAAATCCAAAAGTACTTGGTAATGGAGTCTAAATGAAAGTCAGGCACATACCTTTGTTGCCACCTTTACCTCCAATTCCGCCCCTTCCACGGCCACCACCACCTTTGCTGCCTCCATCATCTTGGCCACGCCCGATGCCTCTGCCTCCAGGTTTAGCGCCTATATCTCCTCTTCCTCTACCGCGGCCAACACCTGGTGGCTTCCTATCTGCATTTACAAGAGCATAAATAATTCAGGACTGCGCTGAACCTCAGCAGCTATCCAAACAAAAAGGGTCAAAATCTAAGAGAATTGATAGTAACAAATAAATGAGTGCGCTTGCGCCTTAATGGTGGAAAGTGGAAACTGACCACAAGCATTAGTATCAACACACTGCACACTGTAAAAAATACTGTACTACAACAGTGTGCATTTACAGATGAGATCCTTAGTGCGATCTAGCCAGTACCAGCAAATTTGCCGTAAATTTGTTCCATAACATCGTTACTGCTAACATATATGTATTCATCATGCTTAGTTTTGAAACTGCAATCCACATTGTATTGTTAAGATCCAGGACCTATGGAAGTGAAGGAGCAGTTGAACAAATACTTTCACAATATATGTCAGAAATCGTATACGTGCGGTCAAACATTTTTAAACTTTATCACTAGCATACATAAAAACATTTGCATTGCCACATGAAAAATGACAAAAATAGACTTGTCATCTAGAATAATTTCATAATATTATACCTTCCATTAACATATTATGAGTTATGGCAGAAGTTAAGTTGCCTCTTGGAGAACGCACAAGGTCAAAATTGGCTCATATTACGAAATTGAGTAATGAGCAGCTCATAAATCACACAACTAATAGAATATAGTTTTAGTATAAATGTATTAGTCAGTTTAAGGGGAAAAACATGTAAAGGTATATATGTGGTCCAATATTGGTCTACTGATGATTACAACAGCTTTAGCCTTTAGGTGTATACCTGATCTGCTCTTAGAAGTTTCCTCTTGAACCTTGTCAATCACCTGGGGAGGGGGAATAACTCATGTAATCAGGACCACATACTGTAGATAACAGAATAATGCTAATTTATCTTCATGCTGAAGGTAACCTATAACAGAACATGAGGGAATGACATGGAAAGAAAAGAATGAGAAATTAAAAACAATGCGAAAGTACCCAAGTAAAACAAATGCAGTGAAAATGAAATTGATAGGTATGGAGCACATTCCATTGGCTATTGGAGCTCTCAAGTGTAACAGCCCTAAATTTGTGTTTCCTGTTTGAAAGTACATTAAAACATTTTGGCTTGAATTTTGAACTTTTCTTGCTTTTCCTAATTATTTAAAAGCTTTTCTTAAAGGCTGCAGCAATAAAATAATTTTCGAGAAAAACTGAAAGCTCGTAAAATAGTGGCATTAATTTTATTAAAAACTGGATAAAGTCAGGAGCTTCCCAAGTCCCAAAAAAAACCATAATTTTTGGAGGTCATTTACTATATTTAAAAATGCCTCAAACTTTCGGCCTAATAAAAAATTCACAAACCTTTTTCTTTTTCCACCCTGCCTTTTGGGCCGAAAGCCTGTTGACGCTCATCCCACACCACCGCCAAGGCCTAGCGCCCCTCGCCTCGCCTCCCCGTTCCCCCTCGCTGACTCCGTAGGCCTGCTTGCCAGCACTCTTCTTCCACCTTGCCCGCGCCCACACCAGCTGTCACTGGGTTGCGACCGCCGCCCATGGTTTTCCTCGACCGGCATAGCCATCACCTCTGCATCGCCGTCACCCTCCTGACGCCATAGTGGCCAACCACCCCACTGCCAGCACCTTTTTCCCGATCAGACGGAGAATGAGTGCACACCCTCGAGTTCTCGTCACGCCCATCATTTTCTCGTAGCTCATCTAACGCGATTCTTTTCAGTATATTAGCCATCTGACTGCATCATCTTCACCGCAGCTTGCCATTCTCGCCTCCCTCCAAGAGCCAAAGCTCCCAGCCCGCTCCAAGCAACCATTGTCGTCGGTGAGCTCTTTTCCCCTCGACTCTTGCGTCACCATCTGTCTCACACCTTCCTCGTGCTATTACCTTGCTCGATGTAGCCACTAGAGCTCTGCAACGCCTTCGCCGCCTTTGTCTCCAGCACACACACCCGATCCAAGCTGACGCGTTCTCGCCATTCAGGTGAGTTTGAGCCCTACCCGACCGCGTCATGATGTGTTCCATACCCTAATTATGCAATCCCCTTACTTGATGCTGGTCCACCCGCAGAGAATCATTGGATTCACGCTTCTTCCCCATTTTCGGCCGTCGCCGCCATTTTCACCGATTGTCGCCACCCTTAGTGAGTCACTGGCTGATTCCTTCTATCCTAGTCGTCCTTAGAGTGCATGCAAGCTAATGCGCACCTCCTTGTAGCTCCTTCATCGCTGTAACATGCCATAACCGCGACGCCACCGCCACCGCCCCTGCCCGCCGTTGCTCTACCACCGACGTCATCAACCACCTCAATGAGCTCCTACTCCTAGTAGCCCCCTAGAGCTAATGAGCTCGGTAGAATCAAGGTTTAGCTTGTGTAGCCTAGAATTTCCTGTAACCGTCCATGGCGCCACCGCAGAAATCGTTGTCGCCGTTGCTTTGTCGACCCTTGGTCTCCATGCCGCCGCCAAAAGCATCGCAAAGACTTCCTAGAACCCATGTGCGCCTCCTTTCACCTTGCTTCTGCCCTATTCGCGAAAGCTGTCGTAGCCTCGCCTCGCGCAGCATCTAGAAGTCACCGCCGCCAACGCTCCAGCCATCCATTGCCTCACTGCCACCACCAGTAGGTTCGTCAACACAAGAACCCATTTTGCCCCTTCCCGAGCCAAACCGCTGCGTTGTTCGTCGCCAGCGAGCTCGGCGGCACGCTCGGTCGCGTCGTGCTCTGTTCCTTCTCTCTCTCTCTGTAACTTGTGGACCCCGCTAGTAGATTAGGATTAGTAACGCTAATGACAGTGGTTAAAAGTATTAAGTCAATGAAACGTGGGATCGTCCGTTAATTAATCAAATATCTAATTTAATTGAGACTTAAAAATTGTGTCACTGCCATATGAGCCCCACTGCCTTGAAAACTTGTTCATAAATCCAATTCACCGTAGACCAACCCCACCCATCAGGGCTTAACCTGGGTTAATGATTAGGTTAAGGTTAATTACTAAATTAGTGACTAATAAGTTATTGACATGTGAGACCACTCACTATTTTGGTAATTAAAACTTGATTAAAAACCCGAAAGACTAACATGTAGGACCCACATGTAAGAAAGTGATTTTCTAAAAAATGTAAAAACGTAAAAATGTAAAATTAGATAATACACATTCGACATCACCTCCTTTTCTGATTTTCTTGATTTTTCAAATCGAACCAAATTCAAATAGTTATAACTTTTGCATATGAATTCCAAATTAAGTGAAACTTTTTCATGAAATTTTCTAAAATCATCCTCTTTCATATTCTGCAAAAATATTTGGATTTGTCTTCTGTTTAATTTTTTTGGCTCTTATTGGTGTTATTTGTTGTTATGCGTGTAGATACCGACAACCCCGGAAATTTCACCGATGTTACAAAGCAAGAACCAGCACTCAACGAGCAAGGCAAGCACCCCCCATTGATCATGTTGAACCCATATTTAAAATGTTATGTATATTGTTTTACAAGTATTTATGCATGCATGTATTTTGATAAAAACTGCTATGTCAAGTAAGGTCGATAGTTAAATCACATTTGTTGCATTACCATGCCTTGATAAATTGTTATCCTCGCTGTTGTCACCATAGTAATAATATCACCAATAGGATACTAATAGCTGTGGGAAATGTTGATTATCCGAGTAGATGAAGCCTAGCCATGCTAAGATCGATATCAGACTGGTAGTCTGGAAAACAGACGTTACTTAAGATTTGGGAGAGACAAATTATTATGATCCAGATGAGATTACCTCTGTTATTTTAAACAGTAAATAAAATTTGAAAGTCGTTTTAGACATGGGTGGATGTAAGTAGGGACCGGTGCAGATGCATAAGAGTTTGGTCAATAGTATCTCGCCCAGGTCGCCAAGGACTGATCTTTTGTGCCATAGACCCAAGTATATCCGTGCAAACCACACGTGCCTGTATGGTCAGACCCTAGTATAATAAGTCGTGTTCTAGAAATCAAACCACAAGTAGTGACCGAAGGAAGTAGCCTTAGGCTAGTGCGGGATGGAGGTGTATCCGTGTCTATAGGGATCTTGACCGGTGTAGGCAAGATATACCAACACAACGTTGAGACTTGGGATGACTGAGGACCACTCCCCATCCTAAAGGAGGTTGATCAACGGGTGGGTTTATTACTGGAATAGGTTATGTAAAAGCTCTGTCATGAACTCTCAATCGGGTACCAAAGTTATCGTGTGTCATGCACGGCATGGCGGGATGTTCATGTCGTGCGGGGAAAGTTGTATGACCTCTGCAGAGTGTAAAATTATTTGAATAGTTGTGTCCCCGTTTATGGACATCGCTTGGTGAAATCACACCTTAGTAGTCTCATGTTTTCTAAAGAAAAGTTGGAAAAGGCATGGATGAGGGAATCCATGTGGATGGTGGGTGACAAAAGGGAATTTGTCGAGAATTGAATTTTAGGGCAACAAGCCCTTGGTCCAGATATTGTTAATTATACTATGATAATTACTTCTGTATCAACATCAAATGCTCTTACACACGCCGTTTAAAATCAACTATCATTATTGCAAACAAAAGGATCATGTTGTGCTAAATCAAAACTAGACTAGCAAGCCTCCTTTGCCATAGCCTGCATATTATTATACTTTGCTTAAAAGTCTTGCGGAGTACATCATTGTACTCACCATTGCTTGTTGAGATATTCACGTATGGTTACTTTTACGCACCGGGTTTCGACGACGTTGATGCCGAGTTCTAAGAATTCACCTTGTCAGTTGCCGGTAGGAAGGATGAAGCATACTTACTGGGTTTTGATGCCTCTTATGCCTACGATTTCCGCTGAACTTATTTTCATCACGTGTATGATTTGGTCGGTCGGCCTTGTCTTGTAAACCTCGCCTTGTATGCATATGTTCAGTTGTAAATTATGCACTACTTATTTAATATATCGTGTATGGATGTGATATCTTAATGTTGTAAATGTGTGTACTAGCCACTAATCATGGAAAAGTACAGTAAACATATATGATTTCAGGATTAATTTCCCAAGGTCTGACATCAAGTGAACAAAAAAAGGTAGAAAGACGTGATCAAATAAGGAAAATTGAAAAGAAAATAACATAGTTTTGTTCTGCACATTCCATGGACTTGTGAAAACCAAAAACCCCTCCTGTAAATAATACCAGACTTTTTTATGAGTGAACCGATGCTTCGAGATCACCACCCCAAATTCCCAAGGACATCTGACATCCAACAAGTGATTTGCCATATTTTCTGTTGCCCCCAGATCTTCAAGATGTGAACAATTCAGAACCATTTTAGTCCATGTACTACATGAAAGTCTAGATCTTATTTCATAACATCTAAAATGTTCGGTTATCTTCATCTGATAAGTCACCAGCAAGTAAATATTACTCCTTTTTATGTGTGTTTCATCATAAAAACAAATATGCTGATGAAGACTAAGGATAGAAAGGCTGGTTTAACTCCAGAAGACAAAGTAAAAGTAGATGTACTAGGCAAAAAACACTATTTTAAACTAGCATATCAACTTTTGCATGGTCATCTGGAATAAAGATAAAAAGGTAGGTTAACTTCATTATTGATTACCAGTGCAGGCCAATTTACTAGCTCAATCACATCCAATATTTGTACCTTGTTGCTACATTTCTGTGTGTGTGTGTGGGGGGCGGCTTGTGACATCTTTATACCCCTCGGATGGTACTGATCAACAGTTACTTCCGAATTGCTAAATTGTCAAAACTCAAATTAATACAGGAGAAGGTTATCCTCAGGCCTATCGAGATCTGAATTAATGTGATATGTGCGTCCCCATGATATGAATATATTATTCTCAGTATGCTTTGCCGGGGGGAGAAGAAGCTTTGCATACAGCACAGTTGGAACATACGGCTATCATAAGAGGAGACTTACTGGGTGTTATAAACCAAAGAAATTCTTAGGCTCCTTGCGGCGAGTTGACTGGCTCTAGTCTTAATTTTTTTTGTACAGTAATGGCGAAACACTTGTATAACTAGCTGATTCGACTTATTCCTTTGCAAATACTCTGTGTCAAGATTACAGTGCACATGCTAGAGCTGATCTTATTGTACACCATCACATCAAATACTCCCCCTTTGTTCAGCTAAACATAAGTCCTTGTTGGATTTTCATGGTCTCCAAGATGCTGGTTTGACCACTAGTTTCTATCATGATCAGGGATAGAAATCCCGGCCGGGCGGTAACCGGATTTACCGATAGGTAGCGGGAATCTAAATACCAGCCGGTTTTCCCGGAGTTTGCAAATTCAAATTTTAAATTTCGATTTTTGGATGGTTTTTAAGTGAAATCATGTGAAATTCAACCGGGTTTTTTCCGGGAAAACCGGTAACCGGCTGGTTTTTTTCCCGGCTCCCCGGCGGGATCTCCCCGGAAACGGTTTTTCGATCCTTGATCATGATAGAGTAAAAACTAGAAAATAGTTTTACGAAAGCAGAAAGTACGTTATACTTTTGACAATGAATCTGATCAATACTAAATTATTCTCATGTAGTGAATATAAGTACTATTTTTCTATATATTGATGGTAAAAAAATTTACAAGTTTGATTATACAAATGCAAAAAACGACTAATATTTAAGTAAAGTAGTGCCTTTTTGAAGACACAATACTTAAATGAGAGTATTTCAGCCTTATTTGACAGAGGATATTAGGTATGAATAGTAACTTCCTTATAACTTCTGTTTAAATACTGCTTGATTTGCTGATACCTGATATTAACATTCAGACTATCGATATTTCAGCTTGACTAGGCCATAGAATTTCACTTAAATAACCTAAATCTAAATGACCACATAAGATCAAGTACTTTATTGTTTATTCAGACAGTAGGGGTTGATTATGCTGAATAGCAAGCCTACTCAGTCAAATGCCTAATCAACAAAGAGAACAGATCATTTCACAACACCATAAGGCAGATTTACTGAAAATTTCAAGCATTACAAACCGATTGTCTTGTTCTCACCAAACAGAAAGAGCAACTAACAATACCCAAGTAAAGGTAGTTTGCAACAAATTTAGGAGTACATAACTCTTTTTTTTTGGGCAAAAGCTAAGCATTATTGTAGTTACTTATTGTTCTGCACTTACACACTGCCAAAAAACCAACTATTGCTGATAGAACAATTGATATTTGGACATTTTTACACCTATTAGCCAACATAACAGCTTACGATAGCATAGAATACAATACATACTAAGGTTATATTAACTAAATGAATACCAACAGCATGCAAAGTATATCTCTGACAAATGTTGATAGCTTATATATAACTGTGCTGTTGGAGATTAGTCAAATATACCACATGATGTGTTGCCACCCAAAAACATTTGAAAAGGAACATGTGACTTCAAACTAAAGGATAGCCACAGCAGATTTACAATTTTACATGACATTATATTAATTTTGCTAGCCATGATCTACCACGATATTCAAAATCAATTCAACAATGAAACCTGAACAGAAATACACTGCCTGATGATGCGAAAGGAAAATCACAACAGGCATATCTAAACAACCAAGCAAACTACAGAGGCAAATAAAATTCATCACACCAGAAATCCATACCTCATCAGGAACCCGAAGATACTTGATGGTGTTCCCGCGGATGTAACACTCCGGCATCCTCCAAAACTTATCACCATCCTGCAATCCCAACCATAAACAATAAGAAAAGGCATTTCACAAACTAACAGGCCAGATCAGTGGAATCCAAAAGACAGCCCTACTTTCTCCACATCAAAATTGCAATTTCGAGCATACTTCCTTTAGAACAAAGGACAAGTACCCTAGTTTCACCAAAACCAAACAATGCCCTTAGCTAATCTGCGCTTACTAAAATGAAATACATCATAAGATGATTGTGGCACCTTTGAGGTGCAAATAACCTCCCGGAGGTGGATGTTCATCCACGTGTCGCAGTTCACCAAGTGCCCGTTGTACGTCTCGCCGTTCTTGAGCTCCACAAGCTAAAGAACACACACACACACACACACAAAAAAAAAATTCGACGAAAACCCTAACCGATTAGAAACCAACGAAGAACTAAACCAAGAATCCAGTCACTGGGATCTTACCATGGGATGCCCCTGGGCGGTCTTGAGGAGAGAGAGGGGAAGCTGCGCAAGAACACAAACTCCCAATTAGACACAGCCGCATCTCCAACTTTGGAGGATCGAGGGGTGGGAAAGGGGGAGGGGGAGAGACACACCATCTTGCGCGAGATACGGAGATCAGAAAGGCCGGATCGGGGGAGGGAGGCGGAGGGGATTAGATCGCCGACGGCACGGGAGGGAGGAGGCGGCTTCCAGAGGAGATTCCGGAGTAAAACCCTAGTCGCCGCCGGGCTTGTATAGCGGTGAGAAGCGAGAGAAGGCAGAGCTCGCGAGCCCTGGTACGATAACGGAAAGGAAAGGAAAAGAAAAGACCTGTACCGAACGGGTTTATTTACTTAGTATACGTTTTTTTCCTTTGGGAAATTGGCTTTTTCCTGAAATAAATCGGCCTTTGTGGAAAATATTTTTTCTTTAATATGAAGACGTCCGTGGTGTTAAAAAAGAAAAGACAAACAAACGGACGTCTGCGTTTGAGTATAAAAACTAAATATGTAAATCATATCGTCTAGCGGGGCAACTGCACAAGTTTTACTGTTAATTTCTAGTGTAAATGAAATGATTTTCTAGGCTTGGTTTCCAAAAACAAAAATAGTCAAAACTCAAGACCATTTTCATGTAAGCAAAAATGATTTGAGCATAGTCTAAACCGTCGAGCTAATATATGATTCACTAACACTACTTCACAAAGGGTCATTACAGACAGTTTTTAAAACGTTTAAATTTATGTGTTTGTGATAACATGCGGTTATTACGGACGGTTTGTGAGTCGTCTGTGATAAGTTACAATACATACAGTTTTGGGTAGAAGTCATCTGATAAATCACAACACATACATTTTGGGTCGAAGTCGTCTGTGAAGTTCTTCTACTATCATAGACGGCTTCTACAAAAAATCGTATGTAAAAGTTTACTATTACAGACAATTTCTACTAAAAATTGTTTGTGAAGGCTTACTATCACAGACGGCTTCTACCAAAAATTATCTGTGATATAACTGTCTGTGAAGGTTTACTATCACAAACGGTTATATGTATCAACCGTCTATGATTGGAGACATATCACAGACGGTCGTGGTAGCCGTTTGTGAAGACTTACTATTACAGACAATTTATACCACAAAATTATCCGTGATAGTTCGTTCTATACATAAATATTTTTTCTGTTTTTCGGCTAGCCCTAGGAAATACTAACCATACCCTCTGAAAATAAATATGCAGATAACAGATACAAGTAAATACACAAATACATAGATATATCACGGATACACATATATATCACAGATAAATAAATTTACAACATGTTTACACAGATACAGTAAGAAAACCTTGTTTGTCATTAAAAAATTTATTCAGTCCGCGTGAAACTCTCCTTTTGTGTGAATGTCCTCCAACATTAAGAAGGTGGTGAGCCATCCTCGAATTTCAGAGAGTTCTTTCAATTGGGGTGTACTTAAATGGGTCTTGATGCCCTGTTGCTAGGAAGAGTAAAGTTGTAAGCACTTATATATATTAATTAATAAGTAGAAAATAATTATTACGAGATTGACAAACCTCTAGATCATTATGCCTACCACCCATGATTTATTGCATATGGCGGCAAACATAGAATCCACATACGCTGCCTTGTAGCTACTGGTGGCACTTCAAAAATAGAATTACATACATAGGTTTGTTCAGCTATAGAGACATCATTACGAAGTGTGGTATAGGATTATTATGTACTTGCGTGTACTAGAAATTGCATCATATGTCGTAGTGTGGTGTTCCCTTCCACGTGTCTCCCTCCTTTGGTAATATCCGAGGTGAACGACCTATGTGATTCAAAAAAGTTAGCCCTAGCCATTGCAAACGAAGAGTACATAAAGTTATTTATGGATGAATTAAGTTTACCTATTGATTAATTGTTGCACAACTGTGAAGTCGTGCTTGCTTTTGATTAGAGAATCAAGGTATATTACATTGTTCCACTTTGGTACAATGACAATTAGAATCTAGTGCCACCTACACATGTATGCTGCCATAGTCCTTAAAACTAAGTTCGTGTTGCATATGAAATACAAATCAATGAGTGAAGCACTTACCCATGATTATAGGGTACAAGTATGTACTTCTTGTCATTGTGAGCCAGTAGTCCTGTTGTTACGTAATCCTCGATGTAGGATGCATTGTCGTTGATGTATTGCTAAGAGAACAAGTGTGGGTTGAGAAAATCGATTGGTTCTTTTCTTCATTTGGCTTCTAGGGTCATGTGTCTATACATAAGCAAAGAGTTATGGCATTTATCGGTATTACATGAATGTAGATCGTAATTGTACACACTTACAATGTCCAGCATCTTAAAAGTGAGGCGTCAAGGGCGTCGAGGTTGAAGAGATCAAACAAGTCGTCGAAGCCTACCACGAACAAGCCCGGCTCGTGGGGAAAATGCCCCATTGTGTACTTGACGGTTAAACTCGAATGACGTTTTTTCTCGTATCGTTGGTCTTATCCATGTACCACGTATGCAAAGAAGCAGTAGCCATTCCAAGGCCGGCTACGAGCATATCCAGGACCAACGGCTTTCCTATGGAGTATGTCCATTGCTTTTGAGGTGCTTTGATTTTCTTCAATTTGGTCTTGTTAACACACTAGTATGTGTTCTTCAAGGGAGACGAATAGGCACGTTGTACGTATATGCTTGGTGTGGTCTCCATGGGAGCCGATATGGTGGCCTACTGACGTGGATCTGGTGCACGTGGGGACATCGAAGGGAGGGTCGGAGAGACAACAGGCTGTAGATGGTCTTGTGGAGAGGCCAGCTGTTCATGCTGGGTAGATGCCAGCACAAAAGGGTCCAGGGTGATGTCCCTCTTCGGCGACTGGACAAATGTGTGGACGGCATCCCCTGGTGTCACGATCTCATCTTTTGGGGGCTTTTCTAGTGGGGATATCGAAGGAAGGAGTCCTGTAGATGGTCGTGTGGAGAGGCTAGTTGTTAATGCTACGTAGATGCCGCCACAGAAGGGACCAGGGCGATGTCCCCCTTGGGCCATTGGATGAATATGTGGACGTCATCCCCTAGTGTCATGATTTCGTCGTTTGGGGACTTCTCCAATGGGATGGCCTTGAAAACTTCATGTACTATGTCCACCTGGACCTTCACAAAATCGGTCCCTAGTTGGGCACCGTGCACCAGCGTCCCTAGCGATCATGGATACGCCATCCCACGCCCAACCTCAACGAGAATGGAGCCAACAAGACTGACTGTGAGGTTGCATGGCGTGGGCTCCTAAATAACGATACACGATTAGCTAAGACGTCCAACAGGTCTATCTATGTAGCATTCCAGAGATGTACATTACCTGTATGTCGTCGATAGGTAATTGGACGTCTCTATGTTTAGAAAGTGACGTGGACACGTAGCTACTCCGACGTTGAGGGGGATTGGCTCTCAAAATAGCAGAGGCGACTTGCGATTGGTTGAGGATTTGATCTAGTCTTTTCTGCAATGATGATATATGTCCTCGAAATTCTGCACGAATCTCCTCTTTCAACTGTTCCTCGCGCTCGGCCTTGGATCTCTTCCTACTCCTATACGCCTTGGAGTCGTGTGGGAATCCCTGCTTCCAAGGTACGTAAACCCTAAGGCCTTGCTTGTGACCCGGGTGCTCTTTGTTTCCCAGGGTCGTAGATAGCATATCCCTCTCCTTGACTGCTTCGAATGAGCCTTGGGAAGATTCAAGATTCAATGTTTACTACAAGATACCATCATGTTAATTCAGACCCTATAAAGTTATAGAATTATTAACAACTAGGTAGTTCGACATATCTTACCAGATATTGGGACACTTTCTTGTCTCTCAGGTTTATGAAAGAGATGGCGTTCGAAGACGTGGTTGATGACCTCGCTCTTAACCAGTTTCGGGCATGCTCGTTTGTGATCCCGACAAATGGCGGGAGGCCTCCCACTGGATTGCCTCCTCGTCCTCCCTCCACTATTGTGGGATTTTACCGACGTACCCAGTAGTGCTGAGTCTGTGGGGTTCGTATTTTGTGTCTGGATAGCCTTGTGCGCCACACTTTGCTCCTGAAATTCATTCGCCGTCTTCATCTGTACAAAGTTGTCCCATGTATCCGGCCACACGAAAGGATACTTCGTGAAGGGCGTTCGATCCTTGTTCATGTACTCTGTGACATGTGTGCTCTTGAAGGTCTTTCATACTTTTCCAATCACGAGGAACGCCTACCGTTGCATGAGTCCCTGGACTTTTGCTGGGATCTCGAATGACCTTGAAATTTCATCCCACAGCTGCTCTTTTGCTTTGTCCGTCAGAGACTTTCAACTTGGTGTGGTGATGGGGACCCGTTCCCTTGCAACAATCCCACAGGTGGTCCGGAATGCTGCTGCTGTTTTTTTGGCATGCAGTGGGACCCCAACGTGAGTGACCTCCGTGATGGTCATTCGGCCCTCAGGCCTTTTTGATATTCCTCCGCCTTCTCACTTAGGTACTGAAGGACCGAAATGGCAACAGAGGGGGGGGGGGTGAATGGTGCAATAAAAATTAAGAACTCCCCTTTACTGTATTTAAAACAAATCTACAAAGTCCTCTAAATATCTCAAGAAGAGTGAAGCAAAATCAGAGAACGAAAATGTAAATTTCAGATCGCTCAGAGAAATCGAAGTTCGATTTTACCCGTGATAGTTCCGGTTCAAGCATGGGAAGTTCCGTCTGCAGTAGTTCCGCTAGTGGTCAATCGGAAGTTCCGATTGTCCCGACGAAGAACAAGGCGCTTTCGGGTTTTCCTAAAAATCGAAATCCTAAATCTTGAATGCTCTTCTCGTGTCAAGTTTCACAGACATCATCCTAAACAACATCTCGACCTCATGGAGAAGAATCGCAAACAAAGATTTAAAGATCAAGCCAAAAACTGATTTCTTGAAGAAGGGGCAAGAAAGACCAAAACTCACAATAAGAGAGATTCTTAGATTCTCAGCTAATGAAACTTTGAGGATGCATTAGTAATAGCAAAACGACTCTAGATATCAAGTTTCATGCTGTTTCATAAGACGAATCAAAAGATACATCAAAACCCTAAACATTCAACATGAACGAGAAAGAGTATAGAGAAAGACATAAGCAAGTAATCAAAACCTCAGAGATTCATTAATGGAAATCAAAAGATTTCAAAGGACATACAGAGGAATGATTACAAGATTTTCAGTTCATTCTCTCTCAACTCAACAAACTCTCAAAAAGCAAAACAAACCCTTTTGCTAGAGCTAACCCTAATTTTCACTCTCAAAGTCTAACCCTAACTCCAGGGTTCTCCCCTATTTATAGCCTTTGCTAATGGGCCTCCAACCCATTAAGCCCGCTACACCCGAACGGAACCGCCTCCACTTTTGCCGCTTTGCGAAAAGACCCTTTCGCTTCTTGCGCACCTTTCCGAAGCCTCCCAGACACCTTGTTGTGCACGACTCGCAACCGCCTAAGATTCACGCCGTCTTCGACACATCCCGACCGCTCGACCTCAACGCCTCCTGCGCCTAGTCCGGTCCACGTGTCTCGCCACGACTCCATCTTGATGCCCTGCAATCAACACAGCATAAAACACATCACATAGCATTGCACAATATCATAGCATTAATATTTGTATAAGACTCAAACTCATACAAAATCAAAATCACAATTTAACCTTCTCTCGCATAGCTCGACACAATCGGAAGTTCAAGATTTTACCACGCATGGAAGTTCCGATTTCCGAACATCCGCACTTCTCAGAATATCGGAAGTTCCGTGCTCAACATCATGCAGTACTTCGATATCCGAACAACCGACTTTCCGATATTTAATTCGATTTAAGTTCTCGAGAGAACACTAATGTCGAGATTATCGACACTCGCTACCCCTTGTGCGGAAGTTCCGATTTCCTTCACCATGAGAGCAAAACCGGATAAATCGGAAGTTCCTATTTCAACACCGAGTTCTGACAATCGAACTTCCGCCCATACACAATGTAGTTCCGATTTCCCGACACGGCCTTTAAATAGTCCAAACCAAAAACCTCAACTCTCAATCTAATCAACACACTTGTCAAATACTCATCACTCAGAGTGGAGGACCTCTCACATGGTCTCTCAGGTACCCCTTTCATCGGAGCGCCAGACACATTCGGTGACATCAATGACGCCATCTCACTTATTTGCTATCTATGGAAACTTTTTAGCAAAAGACAAAAAAAATTATTGATTGAAATTTTTCTGATCAATGTTTGTATTTTGAATTTTTGAAATTTTTTTCTTGATTGAAATTATGTGTGTTTTGTGTATAGAAAGCATGATCAATGCGTGTTGTAGTTTGGGTAAGCCATGAAAGTTGATTAATATTCAGTGATTTAGCTGAATAAAAATGGACTTTAAGGGTGTACTTTTCTCCTGAAGCATGTGTAGCCAGTAGGAAGTGTAGGATAGATCTGTTGTTTTCTAATGCTTGTAGAATGCATTTAGGACATACATAAATATATTTTTTTTGTACATTGTTCTCAGTTGATAAGAAACGTGACATTGATCGTTAGCCTTTGAGCAGAGTCTATTAGTAATCACGTACTAACATACTGAAGTAGTAATACAAAAGTTTAATGTTGGTTGGTTGTTCTTATGCTTGGACAGCTCCACTATACAACTTTTCTACTCATTATAGTAAAGGTGGACGAAGACTCACCCAAGGTGAAGCCCGGCAGGTCGGGATCGGCGGCATGGAGAACAGGGTCAGCGGCTTTGAGGTCGGTGGCGGCGGCGTCGAGGTCTGGGCCGGCATCGTCGAGGTCGAGGGTGGCGCTGTAGAGGTCGGGGGCGGCAGCGTCGAGGTCGGGGGCGCTCGGGTGGGGAGGGGGATGGGCGAGTGAGGAGTAAAGGCGCAAACTCTATCAGGGCCCTACTAATAAAGGTATATCACAGACGGTTCTTTAAGAGAAAGAACCGTTTGTGATATTATATATCACATACGGTTCTATTCTAGAACCATCTGTGATAAGTGTTCTAGACAGTTTCATAATATAACAGTCTGTGATATGCGACCATATCACAGACGATTTTATTTTAAAAATAGTATATGATATGAACCATACCACAAACTATTTTTTAGAACTATATGTGATATCTATCACATACAGTTTGTTCCACTAAACCGCATGTGATAGTTCCTTCTATAGCTAAAAAATATTCTGTTTTTCGGCTAGCATCAGGAAATGCTAGCCACGCCCTCTGAAAATAAGAAAGCTGATACAATCACATATGGAATAATTTCTTAATTACTGAATCAATTACATTGGAATAATTTCTTAATTACAATGGAACAATATTTCCAAATAGGTGTTCACTGTATTAGATCATTCCACTTATCTATTTCCTTTTGAAAAATATCCATTCACAATGATCGACGTGCATATAGCTAGCTTGCTCAATGGGTTCTTCCTCAAGACTGATGCCGTCTATGAAAGGAAACAACTCATCAAATTGATTGTACTCTTCCTCCTCCATGACATTCTCGACTCCGACAATCCTTATTTTTTCATGAAGAACTATGTGGCGGTTCTTATTTGCCTGGTCCATTACATAAAAAATATGAACAAATTACTTAGTGAGTACGAATAATTTATCCTTGTATCCAACATATTCGAGGTCCACAATAGTAACGTCGTATTTGTCGACCTTCACACCTTGTGGAAATTTTACCAAATGGCACTGAAATAGAGGGATCTTGAAAAGTACTTAATTAGTCGAGCTCCCAAATCTCCTCTACGAACTCATAGTAGGAGCTCAACCCATGTTTCATTTTGTTTGGCCCAGCGATATTGAACTGCTCGTGAAACACATCTATGCGGATACCGCTGTTCTGGACTATGCTCTTACTATTCCGAGCTGTCGTATAAAATGTGTACCCATTTATGTCGTATCCTTGTCATGTCACAATTGTAAACTTTGGTCATTTTGTCAACCATCTCAACATATCATCACTTGATGACCTCCTAGTGAATCACATATTTAACCATTCATTGAACCGACGGTTGTGCTCTCTCGTGATCCAGACCTTCGACCGGCCTGGCTTATATTGGCGTACCATGTCTTTGTGGTAGCCGATGTACGGGGACACTTCTGTCATGTGTTGTAAGATCGTGAAATGGGCTTGAGTGTACGTATCCAGATCGGGAGTGTTTGCTTTCCTTCAGATGGACCCGATACCCTCTAGCCTCCCCTCATGACAAGATAGAGGCACACCTATTGGTTCCACCTGAGCCATATAGTCGACACAGAACTCAATGACCTCTTTGGTTGCATAACCATCGATGATGCTTCCCTCCGGCCAAGATCGATTCCGTACATAGGACTTGAGAATTCTCATGTACCTTTCGAACGGGTACATATGGCGTAGAACGCAGGGCCGTATATCTTTATCTCTTTCACAAGGTGAATAATGAGATGAACCATGATATCGAAAAATGACAGAGGGAAATATATGTCGAACCCAGGAGCGAAGGATCCCAGATTCTCTGTGTTACATACACTAGTTCAGGAACATCTAGTGTACACAATCAAACAAAAATGATAGCAATACCATAATATGTGTTTCATTCATAATAATTCTAGTTTGTTACAAAAGGGGTGTAAAGCCAATAAGCAAAATACAGTGGAAACAAAAGCAGTAAGGTAGACCACACATTTTGCCACAGACAATCATCTAGGGGTGTAGCCTAGTCGTCCAAGTTCTCAACACCCTCGTAGTAGTCCTCCTCTGAACACCAATTTATTTAGCAAAGGTGAGCACAAATAAATATATTCCGCAAGTTACACCCAATAACAGAATATAATGCATGTAGTGATATATCAAAGGAAGACTTATAAGGTTGATTTTGCATAAAACAATGTTTTCTTTTCAAATATTTGTACTAATTTCCAGAGTAGTCATTCTGTAACTAAAATTTATTTTCTAAATTCTTAAATTTTATAGTAAGATAACCTACATACAATTGTGGTGAATGATACTTTCCTATCACATGGCAAACCTCCCAATTTTCCCATTTGGATAAACTATCCAATTCATGTGATAGACTCTTTTGAAATCAAAACTGAAGTCTAACTTTAAGTGATTTTTCTTAGCATCTCCATGACCGTGGACACGACTATTCGAATAATTTTACACTCTGCATAGGTTGTACAATTTTACCCATAAGAGATAATCAACTTATAATGTTCATCCTACATACTTCCATAGGTGTGCGACTAAGGGATTATCACAAGGCTTTTACAATACCAGGCTCTAACACCAACCTGCCCGATGAGCTTAACCCCAAATCGTGGAGGTTATTTACTAACGACCCAGAGCTCACCATTGTGGGAGATAACCTGCCTAAACATGGATGTCTGTTACCATCGTTTGCACAAACCTAAAAATAGCTTGCAGGCATAATGCTAGAACATGGTAAAATAGTTGGTCAGGTCCTACCCGCATAGGACATGTGGTTGTACAGTGGGGTCTAGCAAGATGCAGCTCGAAGACCGGTCCTTAATTGACTTGGGTGACATTCCATAAAACCCTAGTCTCGATCATAGAAATAAATGGATTCCGAGCATCAACTTGCACCATCTAAACATCCATTTCGCCCAAGTCTAAACCAACTTTTATTTATTTTAAATCATTTGCTAAAAAATTTATATGGTAAGATTGATAACATAGCCCTATTTCAAATCATAATTGAACATTTAACAAAACTCACAAAATTCAATATTTTTTGTCTAAACTTTGTCTAAGCATAAAGTTTTTCAACATGTTCTAGCTCATATTAATGTACCAACTAGATTTTAACTATGGTACCAAGGAATGGATGATTTAATAGCAAAGTTTGGCTATACAATGGAATTGGGAATAAATATAAAGTTTAAAATAGGAATTTAAATAAGCGTGCAATAATAATTGAAAACATAATATAAATAATTTAAAATACCATAATTCAAATATGTTACTTGCCTTGCTCAAAAGCTCCAGGGTCTAATGTAATATTCTGAAAATAATAATAATAACAATAATAATAATAAATTAATTAGTTAAAGAATTTAGGGCTTGTGCGTAATTAAAGAATTTAGTATACGTGGAAAATAGAATTTCAGAATTTTTAAGAGCTATATAAATAGATCGTGGGAATTTTAGAAAAAAACCTAGTAGCCTTTTATTCTTTTTTCTACCTAGCCGCCATCTTGTTTTTCTGCTAGCGCCGCCACCAAATTGTTGTCCTTGCGTGCCGCCGCGCCAACAAATTTCTCTCTTTGCAGGCTTTATTACTGGAACTCCTGCGACCGAATCTGTTTGTCTTCTTTGCTGCTGCTTTCCTGCGCCGATCGCAATTGCGACCAAGTCTTCTGAGATTGCGTTGCCGCTGCTGCGTTCTGCTGCTTGCATTACACGCCGCTTCTTCCGTGCCGCTTCTTCGATACCGATTGCCGCCGCCTGCTGCGTTGCGCGTGGTAATCTGGCTTTGCGTGATTTTCCACCGCGCTCGAAGCCTTGTCTTGTCTTATTTGCAGAGACCGCGTGGCCGTCTTCCGCCGAGACCGCGTGGAGTCTTCTTCTTCTTTGGCGCCGGCCCGAGCCGAGCCGAGCGAGCTCTTGCCGTGGAGGTTAGATTGTTTTCATGCGAACCTTGGTTAGTTTCGTGGTTAATTACATTGGCAATAGAGAGGTTTTAGAATTTTCTAATCGAGGGACGACTAATAGATCTGTTTAGCAATCGTTTAGCCCATTGCTCGTTGAACGATTTATTCGGGTACCTTAATGACGAATTTTGGAAATATCATCTACTAGTTAATTGTAGATAATTTCGATATCTTTCTATAGCATATTTAATCATGTCAATCGGACAAGTAGAATTCGGGTTATGATTTTCGAAAGGCTGCTGTCATTGTAGTTGTCGTCTTTCGGCGCTGTTTTGGAAGACCGGTTATTAAAAATAGTAAATCCACTAATTAGAGTTTTTGATCTACATGAAAGATGTAGATAATTGTCCAATGGTTCTGTAGAATCTGAGAACGCGAATTTTGGTTGAGTAAAACAAAAGTTATGAATTTAGTAAGACTGCTGTTCTGAAGCGGACAGATCGGCTTTCTGGGCTAAATACGGAGGGTTAGATGATTTAATTAAAAGACTGCGTAATCTAAGAAAATGTGGATAATTTTATAAAGAATCCAGAATGGGGTGGTTTGTGGTGATCGGACTTTCGAGTCAAAAGTTACGTTCGTTTTAGTACTAAGACAGCTACGGGTAACTATTCGGTACCGGCGTAACGTGGTATATTTGGGGTCGGGTAGGAGCGAAGTATATTAATTGCTATTCTTGTTACTATAGCTTGTATTGAAGTTTGTGTATTTAATATAGGAGAGGCGTCGTGCTTGTTGCCATCTGCTAGCCAAATCGTGCGTCGCAACTAGTAAAGGCAAGTGCATGGTAGACAGCGATCAATGATGATCACTGTGATTCTTTATCTTCTATTACCATTATTGTTGTGCTTTTATTTTATTTAATTGCAAACAATGGAATGATATGGTTATATCTTTGTTGATAAACATGATGAAAAGTTGGATATGATGTTTATGATGGAGTTTGCATGTTTGCATTCATAAGCATCATTGCATATGAGCAGGTGATCATGAATGATCACAACTCCACGGGAGTGGAGGAGGTCCCCGATCCTTATGGAGGAACGGGCTTGAGAGTGAATGTTGTCGCGAGCATTCACTCATGCTATACCGGTATACGCGGAAGAAGTGCATGTGGACATGTAGATTAGATTTGCATTGATACATGAGATTAATGGATGTGAATCAAAGAGAAGATAACTGCATGAGAATGTTAATGAAAGTACCTGTGATGATAATGAAGTTATTGATTGCTGTTGATTTATTATTGTTCGTTGTTTATGGATGTGTTTGCTGAGTCGTGGACTCACCCTTGCTCTTTTGTTGTCTTTAGGTGATCTTCGAGGGTGCCGTAACTGAGAGCGAGTAGAGCACATGGACAACATATGATCATTTATCTTAATAATCTTTTCATTTACAATTGGATTACACTTGGACAAGTTAGAGGTTGAATAAAGTTTAGGACATCGTTTGGACTAGACTATTTGCTTTATTAATTTGGATTCATTAGTTGATGCTATTTTGGATTATTTACCTGGTTATAATTCCCATTGCTTATTTATTGTCGCTTGATCCATAATTATGCATGTCCTTTTTGTGGTCCATTGATATGTTTGTTGATGTTTTCTTGCTGTAATTTTATAGTGTGTCGATAATTATTAGTTTAGAGAGTAGTGTGGTGGCATTCTAGGCTCAGTGTTGGGCTGGGGTGTTACATCTAACTCTTCAAACAATTCAGGTTCCCTGGAGTCGTCGAAATATATGCGCGAAAATGAACTAAATTCAAATAACATTCAAATAAATTCAAATATACTCAAAATTAAATTATTTAAGTATAGATAGGTATATATTCATTTTATATGAATTTAAAATTTTGAATCACTTGAATCGGAGCTCGAACGAAGGAGAACGAGCTCTCGAAAAATTAAACTTCACATGAAATGATGAAATGGAATTTCAAAATTTAGGGATTATTTTTCAAAAGGAAAAGGGGTGGGCCTCTGACGTGTGGGCCCGCGGTCCATGGGCCGGGCCCACGAGAATGCATATGATTTGAAGTGGACCGGGCACATGGGAATAGTGCTACCATGTAGGCTTGACACACACACACAAGCACGCAGGCAGCCTGTTGGACCGTAAAGGCGACTAGAGGGGGGGGTGAATAGGAGCACGCTCACTTTTTCACAAATTATGAACTCAATACAATTTCACTCCAGTAGCTATTAGAAAGCTATGAAGATCAATATACCAGTACAGCGGAAGACTAGTATTGAATCCAATTAAACCCCTAAGCAATGCTACAAAAATCAACTAAGATTGCAAAGACTCACAAAGACGCAAGCGGTCGATCACGGGACCCAATCGGTCGGACCGATTGCGGCGGTCTCGACCGGCGTTAGTCAAGCGGTCGGACCGCTCCAAAATCGGTCGACCGGTGATGACGGCGATCGGACCGGCCGACTCGAACCGATCGCAGCAAGAAAATCACCCGATGACTAACTTGCAATTAGGTGAAACTTTTGATTCTCAACTCTAATCTTTATGAAACTTTGCACACACCTTCTATATGCTATTGAGGACCTATTCCAATCGAATATTATGATAATTCTTGAACGATCTTGAGCAATTGCCAATTGATTAACGAAGGTCTAAAACCGGCAAGAACGAAAACTTGATCCTAAAGCTTGTTCGTGAGAGATTGATGATCAAGATGATGCTAGATAGATTCACACATATCACAGCAAGCTAATTCACGTGAAAGAATCAATCACAAACTCGCGGATCAAAGAAAGCCCTAAAAACACGAAATTGAAAGCAAGAACGAAAGGAGACTTATCTCAAGCAAACCTTGCATAGATTGATTTCGTGATTGATGCTGGATTACATCCACACCATCATGGATCAGTAGACAATCAAAGATCACGAAATTCTCCACAAACCATCAAGAGCCCTAGCCTTCACCTCAACTCCCCTAAAGACAATTAGGGTTTGAAACACAAAGAGGCGAGGGAGAGAGAGGTGCAGCCACCATCTCCTCCTATTTATAGTCGAGGCCTAAAACTCTTAGGGTTTGACTCTCTTGGGCTCCCGTTAAGGCCCACTAACAAACGGGTCACACACGCACGCTTCGTAAAGCGCCGTCTTTAACCTTCTAACCTAAACCGCTTCACCATGCGTCATGGATTTGCCAATAGGTCACCATTGTCCATCTTGTGTCACACTTGAGTCGTTGACCTCACCCGGCATTGTCAATCGTTCTGGACCTCAACTCTTCGAGTCTAGTCCCGATCCTCCTCGCCGTTGACCGTCGTTGACCACCAAGCAACCTGCACAACCACAGACAAGCAAACACGAATTCGGGAACAAGTTCTTCACAACTTGACTCATGTTAGTCAAAACATGCATCATGCAAATCATATGCCATGAAACCAATGACTTTGACCTAACAAATCAACATCGCCACGAAATTGGCCGATGTTCAAGTAGAAACCGGTCTGACCGCTCCAGGTGAGTCGGTCGGACCGCCCCATGGCCGGTCGGACCGCTCCCTGTGAGCCGGTCGGACCGCCCCTTGGGACTTAGCCGAAATTCAAACTCCCAAATTCAAACCTTCCGAAACTTTAAACCAATAGAACTTCTTCTCGAGACTCCAAAAATTATGAGACCAAGTGCATTGGGATCCTCACTTGCCTACAACACCTATTTTTGGCCCACCCATTCGAGAACTTTAGGTCACCACCGTCCAACCGCCCACATGGCTTGGTTCGACCGATTTGGGACCGGCGGATCATGCAAAGGACCGGTCGGACCGCCTCGCCCGTAATACCGTAGCTTTGTCGAAAACACGTGAAACTACAAACCGTAAACGCCATTGCCAATTGTCACATCATCCTAAGATCTGTAACATATTCCCATGAAATCCACACAGCCACGTGGCTTGACACGAAAGCAAAAAGCCGACGTGGCCATGACTTGGTGCTGACGTACATGTGCACATCAGCCGGAGGACAGCAACGGCTCGTCATAGGGCTTGCCGGCGCTTCACACCATGGTGAGGATGGGTGAGGGCTCCGAAGGGATGGTAAGAGTGAGGCGAACCTAGGGCTTGTAGTTCCTATGACGAAGCGCAAGGATATGGTCGACGGCGAGGAGAAACAGCGGCGGCGATGGTGATTGAAGGAGGTGTGGTTCTCTAGTGAAGCTTCGGCGAAGATTGAGGGGGCATGGAGTAGAACACGGCGAGGCAGAGCTAGGGGTGGAGACGGCGGCGATGGGGGACTTTGGTGGCGATGCAATCACCGGACGAAGAAGCTTCGACCGATGGCTTCAACGGCAAAATACAGTGAACATAGAGGGGGAGGTGAGAGGACAGTGAGGGGGAAGAAAGAGGAGAATGAGGGGCGCCTGTTGCTCCCATTTATAGGGTAAGGGGGGAGGTGGAGGAGTTGCCTGGTAGGGGCGCCCCCCGAGCGTAGCATATGGGCAACGGCGGGACGGGGGTAGGTGGGCAGAAGAAGGGGGCGTGACGCTGCTGTGATGGGTTGAAGCGGGTTGCAGGCGCGAGGACAGGTAGGTGAGGCACGAGGACAGGTAGGTGAGGCGCGAGGACAGTGGCGGCATGGCGAGCGACGGGTGACGGGGCAGTGACATGAGCGCGGACGCGGCTCGGTATGGGGCGCAAGGCATGGGTGCGGGACAGAAGAAAAACAGGAGGAATTGTAACATCCCAAATTTCAGAGCTTTAGAAATCCTTTATATATTAGTAGCAAGAAAATTTATCATTTGGATTTATTGGATATTAATTTAAAAAGTTTAATATGGACTTTAAGGACAAATTGATTTAATGTGCTTAATCCCAACATCAACAATTGTCAAAACTATTTTATTTAGATTCTATATGCTTGGATATATTTTATAGAATTTTCTGGAATTTTTCCCAAGTCATTTGCTATTTTCTAATTGCTATTTGCATTTTCTGGATTTATTTAAAAGAAAAACCTAATTTAAATCCTTGAAGATCGGGGGCGAAGCAAAGACTATTCCAGCCCGCTCAATCCCGTAGTTGGATCAAGATCGCCGGCGTGCCGCCGCCGCGTTTTCGCCGCTTTGCCCTTGGATCTTCGCCGCGTGTCCCTTTCGGTCGATCTCGCTCGCTCGCTCGCCCGCGCTCGCTCTGCGCCGTTGGATCGCCATCGTACGCTCGCCCTCGCCCGCGCCTCGCTGCCACTGCCAGGTGGGACCGCCACAGGGTCGTCGTCTCCGCGCTATCTTCTTCTCCGCTGGCCGCGCCCTCGCCCGCCATTCTTTGGACCTCGAGCTTCGTCCGACAATTGCGCAAACGGCCACGATTTTGTCGCGCGACAACGCTTATCGAAGCCTTATCTCTCCCGCACCTGCTCCGCTATTTTCAATTTCAAATCGGTTTCAATCTCCGAGAATCGAGGAATTCAAAATCCGCCGCTTTGGACCCGATTTGGGGATTTCCAAATCCGGCCCCCGCCTATAAATACCTCCCTTAGCATCGCCACCACCTCCGCAATCCAAAGCCGCCGCTCTCGCCGCCTGACGCCTCTAGCGCCGCCGCATTTTCGAGTTTTAGGGTTTCGCCGAGTTTCTTCTCCGGTGAATTGCGCCGCCGTCTTCGCCGCCCTTGCCTCGCCAATCGCACCATCGTGATCGAGAAGCCTCGTGCCACCTCGTGCGCACTCCTCGTCGCCGAGCATTGCCGAGCTTCCGTCCGACAAACCCGAGACTTCGCCGCCGCTTCTTCCTCGCCACGGCCATCTCCGACCACCCTGTACTCAAACCAAGGCCCATAGATGCGCAATAACCCTCTCTACACATTGGTACCACTCACCACCGGCGAAGAGCCGCTGTTCGCCGCTGCCATTGGTTCCCGAGCCATCGCCGCCGTCGGTGATGTGGCGTACCGTCAAGATCCACCTCGGCTTACGTGCGTGCGTGTCGGCAGCGTGGCGCCGTGTCGGCCAAAGACACGCCAAGACGCGTGGCTCGATCCACCGGCCCCAGATCCCGTGGCTCGGTGGGTTTGGTCCATCGTGGTTGAGCAACCCGATGATGGGGCCCACTGCCGCTTTCTATTTAATTTTAATTCTTTTTCGAAATCCTCGGTGACGCAAGCATTGCGCAATAAATCGATTTTCCTTTATAAAAATAATTCGGAAATTCGAGAAAATCCAATTTAGGGTTTTATTGATTTTCCAATCTTCCAAAGCCCATCTTTTGCATCCAAGTCCAATTAAGCCCATTCAAATTTGTAAATTCATATAAAATTCAGATCTATTTATTTATGAATTTTATTTAATTTTTGGAGTTTATTTTGCCTCTGTTATTTATTTGTTTTGTTTTCTTTTGTCTCGTTTCATGAGTAGACGTCGATACTTGGGAATTTTGCGTAAGAAGGAGCACCTCAAGACCAAGACCAATATCTAGATCTATTCCAAGGCAAGTTATACCTTTGATCATTTTGAACCCAGCCAAAATACTTTGTTTCAATGTATTGCATTCTATTTCAAGTATTTATTTAAATGCTTTTGGGTGTAGTTATTAATCCAAATTGTTATGCCACCTTGTCTATTGTATGCCATGATCTTTTGTCACCCTAGGTTGATTAATTAATAGTTGGTATTATCGTAGCACCAACGTGGGTTGGTTAGATACGATTAGATCGCTTAGCCATGCCACGAGTCATCATTTCATGTGAGAGTTGCAATTATAAACTTGACTAAGTGATTATGGAACTGTGATGAAACTGTGTGTCTTTGTGTCTTTGTTACTCGTTGATGGCATGTGTTGCACTTAATCAACAGGTGGGAAAAGATTTAGACCGAGGCAAGTGGTGGATCTTGTGTGAATGGTGGAGCTGTGTGCTATAAACTTTGTGATTTGGGTTAAAGCGGAAGTCTTGCCTTAGTCAATTAAGGACTTAACTTTGTGCGCCATTGAACTGGGCCTTCTTGTGCGACCACATGCCTAGTATGGGTGGGCGACTTAGTAAGTTATGGAGTCTTGACATTGACAACTCGGGTTGTATTTAAGCTATGTGATGGGCGGAGGTGTGATATGTCACATCGCGGACGGTTCATTGCATCCTGTCCAATGGTGTGTGTCGTTCCAAGGGTCAGTGTACAAATTGACTGGCAGATAAAGCATACCAGAGTGTCATTGTTTGAGATGAAGTCTCGAAAGGTTTTGTTGTGATCAACTCGATCCGGTTGGTTTCATCGTGTGGGTAAAGTGTACAACCTCTGCAGAGTGTTTAAACCAATCTATTCGAATAGCCGTCCTCGGTTATGGACATGCTCGGAATTTCACACGAGGGTAGATTTTCATAAAACAATTGGGAAGGGTCAGCTGTGTGAGATAACTTGTTCAGCTGTGTGAAAGAACTTGATTAGACTGTGTGTCCTTTGTGAAATCAATTGTTAACTTATTATTGTCTATTTGTTTTGAATTACGCTTTCAATCTATTATTTGTAATCAATTGCAAATGTTGCATTTCCGCAAAATAACCACGAAGCCATTCCTTTGGAATAAGCCATCATGTATAAATGCATTACGTGGTATGACTTGCGAGTACGGTGTGTACTCACTCTTGCTAAACAAATCAATAGAAGTGGAGGAGTCGTCGTCTGCTTTTGAAGAGGAGTTCTACGAAGGTTGAACGTTAGGGTCTTGATCCCAGTCGGTTGCCTGTGGTAAATTGATGGGAGCCACCGAGTTTACTTCGCTTCACGCAGCTTATTTCTTTATTGTCAGCCTTGCATGGCTTAATAAATGTAACACTCGACCATAAGGTCCCAACAGTTATTTGTTATTCAAATATACTCGTTTATTCTTATATTCGTTGTATGGATGTGATATTTCATCAATGTTGACACTGTGTGCACTAGCGTGATCCTGGACTAGTGCCGAATACACAGAGGGTCCAGATTTGCATATTTGGGTCCCGACAGAGGTGGTATCGAGCCATCTTCAGTAGGTCTTGACCCTAGTTAGATTGGCTGTTCTTAGTGAGTCCAAAACTATTTTCTAAAGCAAATATTAACTTGCAAGATTAATTGAACTCCTTAACTCATCTCATGTCTCTCTTGACTCAACTATTGTTTGAAATTCTTCTCTCCCATTGTTTTAAAGTTGTTTTCATATCCTTGTCCATCTTGACGGATGCCTCGTCTCGTGAGTTATGGAGAGCGCAAGGGAGGACTTGCCGAGCTTTGGAAGTTGCTACAAGTACTTGGAGGGTTCGATCGTCCATTGTACCGTGGCGGTGCTTGGATTGTGAACTAGAGATCGTGGAGTGATCGCCATTTGACCATCTACGCCAGGCAGCACACCAAGGCAAGCAAACCACTGCACATCTCAGCTAGAAGGAGTATTTGGATCGAAGCAATCCAGGAGTCTTCACGCCTTGCCATCCTGAGGATCTGCAACATCTACTCTCGAGAGCTTCGTGACCGATTTTCCGTTATCATCCCGCACTTCGACGCGTGGACCTTGTTTGCACGTTTTCCATCTACAAAGGAGAAGACAACGCCACCGTCGTGCATCTCGCCCAGTTCGCCGCTGCTCAGGAGGAATCGTTGGAGTTAGCCGCTACAGAGCTGGAGTGTACCTATGAGACTCTTCAGAGAGCTGAAGAAAGGATCGCCATATTAGAAGAAACTCTTTATGGACGTCACGAAGAAGACACTGAAGAGGAAGACCTGAAGAAGGCGATGGACCTACCGAACCGTAAGAGCCAAGCAGAGGCGCAGAGCTGAAGCACCAGAAGACTGCACGAGGACACTGCTCCTATTGCACCATCCCGGGACATCAAGATCGATTCATGAGGATGCCACTCACTTTCGTGTCTACAAGAAAGGGAGCACCGTCAAGGCTGCGGAGGCTATTTGATTGAGTAGTCTGTTCGCGTTGTTTCAGGCTTAGCCAGTTTTATGTCTTGAGTCGCCCTTTAGGCGGTAGTTTTGTGTGCTTAAGCTCGTCCTTATTTTTGTGTGCAAGTATGAGTCAAAGGCCCTTAGGCATTTGTTGCAAGCCATACTATTATCTTAATCAATATAAGAGTTTCATTGAGCTTTCTTAAAATATGTTGGGTTTTACCTACCCCGCTTAGTTCTACAACTTATCTCGTGCTTGCTACCTTATCTAACCCTTGAGATTCACCAGATGGTTCGGACTCGTCAAGTCTGCGCAAGTGGTTCCGATACTCGAAGATCGTAAGGACGGAGCAAATCCCGGAGAAGCAATTCCACCACAAGCACCTTGATCGATCTGCGAGAATTTTGGAGCATTCATGATACTCAAACCCAAATGATGTACACCATGATGAATCGGATGCAAGCCATGAATAACGTAACAACAACAATCAAGATCACAATGGAGCCCCAGCTTGCTCATGGTCATAATGGATCATCCAAGTTGGCGGAGTTTATGAGGACCCGCCCACCAACCTTTTACGACATGTCTCACCAAGAGAAGGCGATGATTGGCTTCGTGTTATTGAGAGAAAACTGCGATCACTCAATGCGGCGATCATGAAAAAGTTACATGCGCCTCTCACGGATGGAAGGCATTGCTTGCCGAATGGTGGGAAAACTTTGTGCAACGCATGGAACGCCACAAGATATTACTTGGGAAGAGTTCACAACGCTTTTTTCACAAGATATCATGTACCGAAGGAATTATGGATCCAAGAAGGATGAATTCCGTGCTCTCAAGCAAGGAGGAATGTCGTTGATCGATTACCTCAACAAATTCTCTCAACTTGCTCGATATGTCGCAGAAGATGTCGCCACCGACAAGGCTCGTCGAGTCGTTTTAGGGATTGAACATCGGACTTCAAGTCAACTTGATCGCCCACACCTTTCACGATTTTCAAGAGTTGATCAACAAGGCTTTGATTCTAGAGGATAAGCGCAAGGAATTGGAAGATCATCGTAGCGCAGAATGGCTCAAAGAAGGAAGTCACCAACCCCACCGAGGGCAAGAATGATTCCACCGCAGCTTTAGCCGTTTTCCACCACGAGTTCGCGGACCACCGCACCAACTTCAAGACTCGCCCGCTTGCTCGAACTTCCGCAACCTGCACTACCAACCCCAATCCAGTAAGCAACCCACAGAATACAACCAGAGTTTGCTTTACCTGTCGTCAGCCAGGGCATTTCGCCAACCGATGTCCGCAGAATGGGACTATCACTCCAGTACGCTTCAACCTTGGGAACACACCAGCCAAGACGCCAGTACAAGGCAACCATCAAGGAACTTCTCAAGCTACCGGTCAATCTGGAGGAGCACCGCCATCAGTGGTCAGAGGCCGTGTCAACCACGTCACTCTAGAGGGAGCCCAAGAAGCACCTGACGTTGTACTGGGTAAGTTCCTAGTAAATTCAAGACCATCGATTCCTGCTGATTCGAGCTTCGCATTCGCTTGTTTCGAATTTTGCAACTAAGAACAAATTGGAAGTTATGCATCTTAAGCATACTCTGTTAGTCCAGTCGCCTGGAGCAGAGCTAAGTTCTAAAGTTGGATGTTTAGGAGCTAGGCTACTCATAGCTGGAGCTGAGTTTCTAGCCAACCTAATAGTCCTAGACACTCAGACCATAGATGTCATCCTTGGTATGGATTGGTTATCCAAACATAAAGCAGTGCTAGATTGTGGCCGAAGAGCCGTGACAATTGAGGATACCACAGGAAAGAAAGTAGAATTTCTAGCCACCTCGATGCGTGATGGACATTTGGTAGTCAACGATCAAGACAGTTTCTTTGGAAGATGTACACGTAGTAAAAGATTATCCGACGTATTTCGGAAGAATTACCAGAATGCCACCGACCGTGACATTGAGTTTGTCATCGATCTAGTGCCGAGAACAAAGACCAATTTCAAGAGACCCTATCGGATGCGGTCGATGAACTTGTGGAAATGAAAAGCGGATAGAAGAACTCTTGGAGAAAGGTTTTGTAAGACCTAGTTAAATCGCCATGGGGAGCACTGCTTTGTTCGTCAAGAAGGAAGATGGAAGTATGAGAATGTGTATCGATTATCGCTCTCTCAACGAAGTCACCATCAAGAATAAGTACCCATTGCCCGTAATAGATGATTTGTTCGACCCGGATGAAAGGAGCCGAGTATTCTCCAAGATCGATCTGCGATCGAGGTTACCATCGATTGAAGATTTGTCCTAAGGATGTACCAAAGACCGCTTTCTCAACCGGTATGGACATTATGAGTTTTTAGTCATGTCTTTTGGATTGACTAATGCCCCGCCTATTTCATGAACATGATGAACAAAGTATTCATGGAATATTTGGATAAGTTCGTGGTAGTATTCATTGATGATATTTTGGTATATTCAAAGTCAGAGGAAGAGCATGCAGGACATTTGAGATTAATCCTAGAAAAGCTCAGAGGACATCGGTTGTATGCCAAGTTCAAAGAAGTGTGACTTTTGGAAGAAGAAAGTTGATTTTCTCGGTCATGTGATGACAGAAGGAGTAGCGATTGACCCTAAAAGGTTAAAGTCAGAATGAATTGGGAGCGGCCCAAGGCGGTTACTCAAATTCGTAGTTTCTTGGGAATGGCGAGGATACTATCGTCGTTTCATTGAAGGGTTCTCAACGATTGCTAAACCTCTTACGCAATTGTTGAAGAAAGAGAAGAAGTTTATTTGGACCCCAGCTTGTGAAGAAAGTTTTCAAGAATTGAAGAAACGTTTGACTTGACCCGATGCTAGTTTTGCTTGATATTAGTAAGGATTTTGATATCTCTTGTGATGCTTGGCGTCAAGGATTAGGATGTGTCCTTATGCAAGAAGGAAGAGCCGCGCTTATGCGTCAAGGCAATTAAGGCCTCATGAAGAGAACTATCCTACCCATGATTTGGAACTAGTTGCCGTAGTGCATGCTTTGAAGATTTAGCGTCATTATCTCATCGAATCATTTGTGAAGTCTACAGATCATAAGAGCACGAAGTACATATTCACTCAGTCTGATTTGAACATGAGACAGAGAAGATGGTTGGAATTAATAAAGGATTATAATCTTGGAATCCATTACCATCCTGGTAAGGCCAATGTAGTTGCAGATGCACTAAGTCGTAAGAGCTACTGCAATGCTCTGGAAGCAAAAGAGTTGTGTTCAGAACTTCAGGAGGAATTCCAGAAGCTACACTAGAAGTTGTTCCTAAGGATTTGTGGCCAATTTGGAAGTACAAAGTCTACTCTGGAGAAACAGATTCGTGAAGCTCAACCTAAGGATTCTGAGTTTGCTGATCTCAAGAAGAAGATGGCAGAAGGAAAATTTAAAGACTTCACTATAGATGATCAGGATATACTGTGGATCAATGGACGTATCTGTGTACCAGATATGGATGGATTAAGACAGCTGATTCTGAAGGAAGCCCATGACTCAAAGTATTCAATTCACCTGGAAGCACTAAGATGTATCAGATGTTAAGAATAAGTTTTGGTGGCCAAACTTAAAGCGAGACGTCGCGAGTTCGTTGCCTTATGCGGCGGTGTCGAAAGTAAAGCCGAACATCGAGACCAGCGAGATTGCTACAACCGTGAAGATACCGAATGGAAGTGGGAAGAGATCGGTATGGATTTTATTACGGATTACCCAAGACTCAATCGGTTATGATTCAATTTGGGTAATAGTGGATCGCTTGACTAAGGTTGCCCATTTCTTGCCACCAAAACCACTTACTCGAGAGACCGCTTGGCGAGTTGTATATGTCAAAATCGTCGATGCGCACGGTGTGCCTAAGAAGATAGTGTCAGATCGAGGATCTCAATTCACCTCTCGTTTTTGGCAGAGTCTACATGAAGCCACAGGAACTCATCTAAATTTGATCTTCGCTTATCATCCACGACGGATGGATGATCGAAAGAGTTAACCAGATATTAGAAGATATGTTAAGAGCACGTGCCTTAGCTAATGCTACCAGCTGGGATAAAAGTTTACCGTATGCGAAATTCTCGTACAACAACGCTTATCAAGCGGTTTGCGAGATGTCACCATTTGAAGCTCATGCGGTCGTGCTGCGAGAACTCCGTTGAATTGGTCGAGACAAATGAGCGTGTAGTGTTCGGGCCAGATATTATTCAGGAAGCCGAAGAACAAGTTGCTATGATCAGAGAAAGACTAAAGATAGCCCAATCCAGACAAAAGAGTTATGCCGATAATCGTCGTCGTGACCTCGACTTTGAACGAGAGGATTTTGTGTATCTGCGAGTTACTCCGCTCGAGAGTGTTAAGAGATTCCACACCAAAGGAAGCTTGCTCCAAGGTATGTGGGTCCATTCAAGGTTTTGGAACGCCGTGGAGAAGTTGCGTACCGCTTGGAGCTACCGCGATCGTTAGCGAGGAGTGCATGATGTCTTTCATGTCTCTCACCAAGAAGTGTCTTCGCGTGCGGAAAGAGCGCACCCGTTGGAGTCAATTGAATCAAGGAAGATCTCACGTACAAAGAACGACTGTTAGGATTTTGGATGTCGCAGAGCGCCGCACTGCAGCAAGACCGTTCGTTTACGCAAAGTCGGTGGAGTAACCACTCGTAAGGAGAAGCAGCGTGGGAGCGTGAAGAAGAGTTGAAAGCCGAGTTCCTAGCCTTTTCTCTAGCTAGCCTAATCTCGGGGCGAGATTCGTTTAAGGGGGAGGTTTGTAACATCCCAAATTTGAGCTTTAGAAATCTTTTATATATTAGTAGCAAGAAAATTTATCATTTGGATTTATTGGATATTAATTTAAAAAGTTTAATATGGACTTTAAGGACAAATTGATTTAATGTGCTTAATCCCAACATCAACAATTGTCAAAACTATTTTATTTAGATTCTATATGCTTGGATATATTTTATAGAATTTTCTCGAATTTTTCCCAAGTCATTTGCTATTTTCTAATTGCTATTTGCATTTTCTGGATTTATTTAAAGAAAAACCTAATTTAAATCCTTGAACGATCTTGGGCGAAGCCCGGACTATTCCACCCGCTCAATCCCGGTAGTTGGATCGGCATCGCCGGCCCGCCGCCGCCGCGTTTTCGCCGCCTTGCCCTCACCGATCTTCGCCGCGTGTCCCTTTCGGTCGATCTCGCTCGCCGCTTCGCCGCGCTTCGCTCTGCGCCGTTGGATCGCCATCGTCGCGCTCGCCCTCGCCGCGCCTCGCGCCCTCGCCAGTGGGACCGCCACAGGTCGTCGTCTCGCGCTATCTTCTTCTCCGCGCGGCGCCCTCGCCGCCATTCTTTGGACCTCGGAGCCGTCCGACAATTGCGCAACGGCCGATTTTGTGCGCGGACAACGCCTTCGGAAGCCTTATCTCTCCGCACCCGTTCCGGCTATTTTCAATTTCAAATCGGTTTCAATCTCCGAGAATCGAGGAATTCAAAATCCGGCCGTTTGGACCCGATTTGGGGATTTCAAATCCGGCGTCCCGGCCTATAAATACCTCCTTAGCATCGCCACCACCTCAAATCCAAAGCCGCCGCTCTCGCCGCCGATCGCTCTAGCGCCGCCGCATTTTCGAGTTTTAGGGTTTCGCCGAGTTTCTTCTCCGGTGAATTGCGCCGCCGTCTTCGTCGCCCTTGCCTGCCAATCGCACCATCGTGATCGGCAAGCCTCGAGCCACCTCGTGCGCACCTCCTCGTCGCCGAGCATTGCCGAGCTTCCGTCCGACAAACCCGAGACTTCGCCGCTTCTTCCTCGCCGCGGCCATCTCCGACCACCCGGTACTCAAACCGGTGCCCATAGATGCGCAATAACCCTCTCTACACATTGGTACCACTCACCACCGGCGAAGAGCCGTTCGCCGTTGCCATTGGTTCCCGAGCCATCGCCGCCGGCCGATGTGGCGGCGCGTCGAGATCCACCTCGGCTTACGTGCGTGCGTGTCGGCCGCGTGGCGCCGTGTCGGCGCCGGACACGCCAAGACGTGGCTCGATCCACCGGCTCCCAGATCCGTGGCTCGGTGGGTTTGGTCCACCGTGGTAGAGCAGCGACGATGGGGCCCACTGTCGCTTTTCTATTTAATTTTAATTCTTTTTCCGAAATCCTCGGTGGCGCAAGCATTGCGCAATAAATCGATTTTCCTTTATAAAAATAATTCGGAAATTCGAGAAAATCCAATTTAGGGTTTTATTGATTTTCCAATCTTCCAAAGCCCATATCTTTTGCATCAGAAGTCCAATTAAGCCCATTCAAATTTGTAAATTCATATAAAATTCAGATCTATTTATTTATGAATTTTATTTAATTTTGGAGTTTATTTTGCCTCTGTTATTTATTTGTTTTGTTTTCTTTTGTCTCGTTTGCAGTAGGCGTCGATACTTGAGGAATTTTGCGTAAGAAGGAGCACCTCAAGACCAAGACCAATATCTAGATCTATTCCAAGGCAAGTTATACCTTTGATCATTTTGAACCCGTTTTCAAAATACTTTGTTTCAATGTATTGCATTCTATTTCAAGTATTTATTTAAATGCTTTTGGGTGTAGTTATTAATCCAAATTGTTATGCCACCTTGTCTATTGTATGCCATGATCTTTTGTCACCCTAGGTTGATTAATTAATAGTTGGTATTATCGTAGCACCAGCGTGGGTTGGTTAGATACGATTAGATCGCTTAGCCATGCCACGAGTCATCATTTCATGTGAGTTGCAATTATAAACTTGACTAAGTGATTATGGAACGTGTGATGAAACTGTGTGTCTTGTGTGTCTTTATTACTCGTTGATGGCATGTGTTGCACTTAATCAACGAGGTGGGAAAAGATTTAGGCCGAGGCAAGTGGTGGATCTTGTGTGAATGGTGGAGTGTGTGCTATAAACTTTGTGATTTGGGTTAAAACTGGAAGTCTTGCCTTAGTCAATTAAGGACTTAACTTTGTGCGCCATTGAACTGGGCCTTACTGTACGACCACATGCCTAGTATGGGCTGGGCCTGACTTAGTAAGTTATGGAGTCTTGACATTGACAACTCAGGTTGTATTTAAGCTGTGTGATGGGCTGGAGGTGTGATATGTCACATCGCGGACAGTTATTTGCATCCTGTCCAATGGTGTGTGTCGTTCCAAGGGCAGTGTGTACAAATTGGACTGCGATAAAGCATACCAGAGTGTCATTGTTTGAGATGAAGTCTCGAAAGGTTTTGTTGTGATCAACTCTGATCCGGTTGGTTTCATCGTGTGGGTAAAGTGTACAACCTCTGCAGAGTGTTTAAACCAATCTATTCGAATAGCCGCGTCCTCGGTTATGGACATGCTCGGGAATTTCACACGAGGGGTAGATTTTCATAAAACAATTGGGAAGGGTCAGCTGTGTGAGATAACTTGTTCATTTGTGTGAAAGAACTTGATTAGGCTGTGTGTCCTTTGTGAAATCAATTGTTAACTTATTATTGTCTATTTGTTTTGAATTACGCTTTCAATCTATTATTTGTAATCAATTGCAAATGTTGCATTTACGCAAAATAACCACGAAGCCATTCCTTTGGAATAAGCCATCATGTATAAATGCATTACGTGGTATGACTTGCGAGTGCGGTGTGTACTCACTCTTGCTAAACAAATCAATGAAGTGGAGGAGTCGTTGCTTTTGAAGAGGAGTTCTCGAAGGTTGAGCGTTAGGGTCTTGATCGATCGGTTGCACGTGGTAAATTGATGGGAGCCACCGGAGTTTACTTCGCTTCATTGCTTTATTTCTTTATTATCGACCTTGCATGGCTTAATAAATGTAACACTCGACCATAAGGTCCCAACAGTTATTTGTTATTCAAATATACTCGTTTATTCTTATATTCGTTGTATGGATGTGATATTTCATCAATGTTGACACTGTGTGCACTAGCGTGATCCTGGACTAGTGCTGAATACACAGAGGGTCCAGATTTGCATATTTGGGTCCCGACAGGAATGGGCATGGCGGGGAATCTAGGAAATAAATGCGCACGTTCGCGGGAGAGAAATAGGAGGAAAATCACGGGATTACGAAGCTTGTGGGAGCGACAATGGCGTCGTGTCCGCTGTGGGGAGAAGAAGAGCAGGAGAAGGGAGGGGGAGGTTGACAGGCGGGCTCCTCCTGGAAGGGAGAGGAGGCCGGGTGGGCTGGGCCGGAGGCGGAAAAGAAAAGGCCAGGGAGAGAAAGAAAACAGGCCGATGAGGGATATTTGGCCTAGAACAATTTCTAGATTTTTAATACTTTTCCGAATTAAAAAAATGGCAAGAAATTAAATAGCCTTTTAGAAAATAGCAATTAGAGTCCAAAATTTTTAGAAAAATTCACATAAATTCCTTGAATTATTTTTAACTTAATAAAATTAGATTCAAATTAAAATTGGCTTTTATTTTTACGCATAAATTATTTTTAATTATGGAAAATAGGAAAAAACATTTTTTAATTTCAGAAAATTCAATAGGTTAATTAAGATTTCCTTTTTGACTTTTAAACTCCAGAAAATTCAAGAAAATTAATAAAACACTTTTAAATATAAGAAAATCTAATAAAATTACAACTTTATTAATTTTTAAATTAGTAACATAACTTTGGGATGTTACAATATATCTCAAGAGGACATAGAGTCATCACCACCTCGGCCTGTAGAGCATCTAGTCCATCGGGATCGATGACATTCTGAGCAATTGAGTTACAGAAATAACACAGCCTGATGATTGCCACTCGGATCTTGTTCGGCAAAATACTTCTAATTGCAATAGAAAGTATTTGTGTCATCAGCACATGACAATCATGAGATTTGATAACAATTAATTTTAAATCTTTCATAGAAATAAGTTTATCCATGCTAGCAGAGTAACCAGACAGAACTTTCACACCATGAAAGCTCTGGCACAGTTCATTTCTCTTGGTCTTGGATAGAGTGTAGCAAGTTGGAGGATGGTACGTTTGGCCTTTATCAGTCCCTTTTGGTGCTAATTCGATCCTTATGTTCATATCAACGAAGTCACGCCGTTCGTTGACACCATCCTTCGTTTTGCCATGAATGTTCAGTAAGAGACCAATCATGCTATCACATATATTCTTCTCCACGTGCATGACGTCGATGCAGTGGCGAACTTCTAAGTGCTCCCAATAAGGTGAGTTCAAAAAAATTGATCGTTTCTTCCAGATGTTCTTCTGATGGGTCTTCAATTTACGTGCCTTTCCAAACACAACATCGATATCCTTAACCATGTCATAGACCTCTTTCTAGGGGTGGATAATGAGTTGGCTCGGCTCGACTCGTTAAGAAAACGAGCTCGGCTCGGCTCGTTAAGCTAATAAGCAAAATACTAGGCTCGGCTCGGCTCGTTAAAAAACTCAAACTCGACTCGTTAGGCTCGTTATCAATAAAAATCTATGCAGTCCATCTGTGTTAATCAACGATCATGCTACCATCACCATGCACCATCTCTGTTATGCAATTAACCCGCTTATAGCATGTGAAAATGCTTGATTCATTCTGAAGCCTCTAACAGAATACTTGATTCATTCTGAAGCTATTAAACATATGTCACTCTGTATTACAGACAAAGCTATCATTCATTCTGAAGCCACTAACAGGACGGGCGGGCGGTGGTCTGTGGGGGTGGGTGAAACAGGGAAGGAACTGGAAGGCCAAACGCACGAGCCCCGAGCTATCGAGCATTAGGGATGAGGGACTTAGGGAGTTAGGGTTGTGCTGAGCCCAGTGGCCAGTGGACTGGGCTAGGAATTGGCCAGTGGGCTGCCTGGTGGTCAACCAAGATGGCCTGTAACTCTGGACGTCTGGTGAGTGAACGAGCTAAACGAGTTAACGGGCAACTCGCAAGCCAGCTTGGCTCGGTTCGTTAAGAAAACGAGCTAAATTGCCAGCTCGGCCCGGCTCGTTAAGTGACTGAGTTCGAGCCGAGCCGAGGTGAGCCCTTAACGAGCCGAGCTGGCTCACGAGTTTCAAGCTTTTTTACCCCTATTTGTCTTCTTTCGGTTAGCAAATAAATGCTTCAAACGGGGAATTACAGGCAGATACCACAATACCTTAGCAGGAGGTCCTTTCTTCACCTCGATGCCCTCGCTGTCATCGGAGTGATTCTCACACTTGTATCGGGATGCTTTGCACACTAGATATACATGCATGTATGTATGCCCTTTATGGTAGAGGATACATTCGTTCGGACATGTATGTATTCTTTTTACTTCCATTCTCAATGGACAAATAACCTTCTTGGCTTGGTAGGAGGTTCTGGGCAACACGTTTCTCTCCAGAAGGATGTCCACTAGGAGACCTAACAACGCCGTGAAACTCTTATTGGACCAACCATTGTTTGCCTTCAATTTCAGCGGTTCAAGCACGGATGACAACCTTGTGTATTTCGGCTTACACCCTGGGAATAAAGGTTTCCCCGAGTCCTCAATAAGCCCTTGAATTTACTAAACTCTCTCTCACTATAGTTTCCTTCTGCAATGCGTAGCATCTGATCCAGATTATCATCGTACGACCTATCCCCATCCAAAGCACAATCCACATCCGGCATATCGTTGTCTCCCTCGATGATGTTATAACCTACTGGTATAATCTGCTCTTTAGCGTGACTGGTCCAACATGTATACTCCTGTTTGGAACCACTTCGAATCAAGTGTGCTTTGATCTACGCTTGGTTGGTAAACATCTTCATATTATCGCAATCAATGCATGAACAGTACATAAATTTATCTCCTTCTTCAACATATCTTGCTCGGCAGCTCTTCTAAAAGCAAACACACCATCAATGTACTCTTCACTCACACGGTTCTCAACATACATGTAGCTTCAGTCCATCTACGCTATGTATGTAACAAATTAGTGTTAAATTAGATTAATGCTCCTAAAGTAGCTAGCTACTAAATATTCATGAAACAAATATATATATATATATATATATATATATATATATATATATATATATATATATATATATATATATATATATATATATATAAAGCAAGAATATGTTGAAGTAGATAAAGAGTACGTAGTGAGACCCATTCTCAAATTTCAGCAAACAACCAAGCTAGTCTTGCTATAGTCTCTCTTGATTATAATCCATATAATTTGAAGCAAATACTAACAATAGATCACAAGAACATATAGATTTACCAGCACACTTGCAAATCTGTGGTATGCTTTCACCAAACGCTCCAAAGGCGGCCACGCATTCAGGGCTCAAAGTAGACAGATCTGTCAGGATCGGCCCAGTATTTAATAACATAGTACATATCACAGACACTTTCAATCACCAACCGTCTATGATATGTATTTATCACATTTTTTTAATAAGAACCGCCTGTGAATAACCACATATGGTTCTAATTTAAAACCTTTTGTGACATATGCAATTATCATAGACGGTTCTTGTTAATAATAGTTTGTGATAATTCAGATGGATTATCACAGACGGTTCTTATTAAAAACCATCTATGACGTCAGCAATTATCATAGACGATTCATGTTAAGAACTATTTGTGAATTATCACAGACACCTCTATTTTAAAAACCGTTTGTGATATTCGAACATATCACAGATGGTCCTATTTTAGAACACATATCAGAGACGATTTGTTCCACTAAACCACCTATGATAGTTTCTTCTATAGCTAAAAAATATTCAACACGTTATACATAGAAGATAGTAAGATCTAAACACGTTATTCAGTAAACATGTTCAACATTATATAACAGTAACTTCAACTCCAAACTAGATTTTTTTCATTTCTGTATTTACATATAGCCAAATAGCGTGACCAGTCACTTCTTACAAAAGATTAAAAAAAGTAGAATCCTAAAAGATTAAGTTTTAGCGGCCCAAGTAGCCTGCTATGTTCGTTTTCAAAACTTTCGTAGGCGATGTCGTCAGCATCTGAGGTTTCGGGATTTGTGCAGGTAGCCCAAAACACGTTCACCCATTGATGCGCTTGTTGGAGAGTTGCCCAAAGATGCTCCGACTCAAGGACCAAGTCGAAATGCACATAGAGGCTCTCTATCCTTACTTGTGGTGTCTCGGCTTGGTCGACCTGCTTGCCTTCCGTCTCGATGTAGCCGTTTAAGTGATGATAATCATGTTAAAGACGTATAACGTTGTTCTCGAGGACCACCTCGATGGCGAGGTTAGCTCGCCGAAAGAGGAAGGCCACCCAGAAGACGCAGCGAAAGAGGTTGTCTAGATGGCGGAACGTCGCCATCACTTGCCCCATCATAACCTCCGTTGGATGAGGGAGGACACTGTTGGCACAGTGTCGTTCCACAACATCCGCCAGTGTACGTCTAGATGTTACTCGTACAGGATGGCCAGGTAGGCCATCAATGCTGGCGACATGGAAAAGGAGTAGGGAGCCATTTCTTAAAAATTGTTTGTGCTTGAGGACATTAGAGTGATGTGGAGATTCACCTTCAGTGGCAGATGATCATTTTTACAAAACAAAGAATAAATTCGGCACGCGTGAGACGGAGAGACGATGCATCAGGGACGAACGAAGAGACGCATCGGGGAGCCGAAGAGACATTGAACGTTTAAGATATACATATCACAGACACTTTCAACCACAAACCGTTTGTGATATAAAATTATCACGAACGATTTTGTTAAGAACTGTCTATGAATAATCCCAGACGGTTAGGATTAAAAACTGTTTGTGATGTATGCAATTATCACATACGGTTTTTGTTAAAAACCGTATGTGAAACATCATAGACGGTTCTTATTTAAAAAAGGTCTATGATAATTATATATCACAGACAGTTCTAGGCATCACTAGTAACATAGACGGTCGCGCTTGTAAAATCGTTTGTAATAATTACAACACCGATGGTTCTGGAGAACCGTATGTGTAGGACCGTAAAGGCGACTAGAGGGGGGTGAATAGGCGCTTTCTCGATTTTTCGCTTTAATCAAATTCAACACAAACTTTTCTCCTTTAGCTATGAAAGGTAAGAAGATCAGTACACGCACAGAGAAAGCCTTGTGCTGAATTCAATTACCCCCTTAACCACAAGACCCAAACAAAAGGGAAAAGATCTCAGGAGATCGCTATGAGTCTTGGCGGTCGAGGCCGCGGTTGGTAGCGATCGGACCGTCGGACCGTTGGGAATCGGTTCGGCCGGCAGCTCTCTGGGGCGATGAAAAGCGGCGGTCGGACATTGTTGCTAAATCGGTCAGACCGATTTAGTCCAGTACCAAAACACAAAGCCCAAATCCAAAACAAAAATTGGTCTAACTTTTGTTTCAACTAATGAAACTTGACCATATTTGGAGCACACCTCCCTGAGGATATCTAAGACCTATTTCTAGCGACGATCGTTCAGATCCACTTCAAATAATCGATCTCTTTAGGTTTTACCAAAGAAGTGCTCAAACCCTAGAAATATGAAAAACTTGATCCACAACTTGCTTGTGGGGGATTGAAGATCTAGAAGGTTCTAGGAGTATTCCCACACATCAAAGCAAGGTAAAAGAGGTCAAGAGACCAACCAAAATCAACCGGATCAAGGAAGCACGACAATCATCAAAAGAGAGAAGAAAAACAAATGAGACTTCACCAAAGAACAAGCATTCATGAATTGAATGATTCAATTTGATGCTTGTCAAAGCCACTCCCTCAAAGAGGACAAGAGCTCAATCAAAGAGCACACATACAAATCTCTCCAAACCCTAGCCTCTCCTCTCCTCTTCTCTCCAAACCCTAGAAAAAGACTTGGAGTGTCCAAATGAATGCTTCCAAGTGCTTGGGGGGTTTTCCAACTCCCCCTTTCTATTTATAGGAGAGGCCTAGGGTTTCACTTATGGGACCCACACACACATCAATCTGTTGAAGCAATCGCATACTTCACCACGTGTAGGTTGATCAGCGGCTCTCATCATGTCGGCAAGTCTCTCCCGTCCGAATCCCATCGGAACCTCCCAGAGACTTGCACCGACTTCCGCATCGCCTGATCCAACCAGCTGCCACGAACTGCCCGTTCGATCCATCTTGCCCATTCTGCACCCGGCTTGAGTCACACGACCTCATCCGGCATCCATGATCGTTCTGGACCTCAGCTCTCCAAGCGTAGTCCCGATCCACCTCACCGTTGACGTCGTTGACCTGCAAGCCACCTGCACAGCAATAGACAAACAAATCGTCTCCGGGAACAAGTTCTTCACAACTTAACCCACGTTAGTTCAACAATGCAATATGCAACAATAAGGCATTGAACTTCATACATAAAACACATTCAAATCACAACAATGCCAAAAAGGCCAAGTTCCAAGTGATTGGCGGTCTGACCGCCCCATACGGCCGGTCCGACCGATTTCAGGCCGGTCGGACCGATTCCACAATGGCGGTCGGACCGCCCGAAAATCAAAACCTTCTGGAATTTTCAAATTAATAGAACTTTCGACTGGGAGCTCCAAAAATTACGTGATCACAACCAGGAGACTCCCCTCACTTGCCTACACATCCTATTTTTGGCTCAGCTTCAAAATCTAAATTGAACCATATGCGGTCGGACCGGCAAGCACTGCCGGTCGGACTGCTCCACGGGCGGTCTGACCGCCAATGCCACCGGTCAGACCGTCTGTGCTCTGACAGAACTGAAGCAAACACAAAAATACAAGATTTTGCAAACCAACAATGCCATTGCCAATTGACTCATCATCCTAAGATCATGCACATTTCCCCACGATATCCATAGTATGTGATGAGGCGTTTAGGATAGCCTTTTTTTGTAGTATTGTAAGCTTGCTTAAGAAAATATATAAACAACAACAACACCATCAAAATGACTGCAAACTATTTTAGGAGTTAGTAGGACTTACAAAATAAAAAGGGCAGTATTTGGTTAAACATTGTTCTATGATAGCTATAAAGGCTCAATGGGAAATGACATTGTAAAAATGATATGAGTAAATTGCACCATGTGTACATAAACTTGTGAGGTAGGTGCATCTAGGTCACTGAATTATGAAACATTGCATTTAGGTCAATAAACTTGTTGAGCCGCGGAAAACATGTCGTTAACTCTTTGTCTATCAGGAATCAATACCAAAGACAACATACAAAAGATACATTTTAGGTAAGGACAAATAGTAGATCGATTATAGCAGGAGTCCAGTGAGTATCTTGAAGGGGTGATGAAGGTTGTAGTTGTCACCGAGCTAAAGGCATCGCCGGGTTGAAGTACATCATGTCGAGGATTTGATATCGTGCATGATGGATACATTCTACCATTTCTAGCTCGCCTCAACTTCATCTTCCAGCTTCGGGCTTGAAGTGCACCGCTCAATTCCACATCTTCTAGCTTTGCCTACTTCATCTTCCAGCTTTGTGCTTGAAGTGCAGGTTGAAGTGCACCGCCTCAACTCCACATCTTCCAGCTTTGCCTTCTGAAACATGATGTGCACACCTCCCCGATATGAGCTATCATTGCATCGTCCCAATCATTCTCGGTCTCCTCAACACTAAACACTTGTGGATCCTTCGCTCTGAGCAAATGTACAGTACTGGTCGACACCGTCAGAATTGTTCAACTAGAGCGCGCTAGCGTCGGTGCCAACCTAGACGATCTCTGCCTCAACGGGGTTATGGACACAGAAGTGCTCCATGAGGTAGGAGGAGGAGATGTCGGTGTCTAGGGAGGGAGGGAGAGATAATTGTGGGGATTGCCATGTCAGCGTCCACATGCTCATGTGGATTGCATGTCAGCTTGAAAAACCACTTCTAGACCTCTTTTGCACGGTTTAACAAGTTCCTTGAACTAAATGCGATGTTTCATAGTTTAGTGACATAGATGCATCCATCTCACAAGTTCATATACCTATGATGCAGTTTACTCAAATGATATATATTATCACTATCTCTCACGACAACCTTGTCAATGCTGAGTAAGAGGAGGTCCACCATTCATTTAATTCTCTTTGATTTTCTTTTACTTTTCCATGTGTTTAATTTGTTTTTCCAAAATATACTTTTCATCTCATTCTCTTCCTCCTCCTCTTCTCTATCTTCTATATTTCTTTCCCGTTCCGAGGTGTAATTTTTTTAAATAATATTAATTTGTTAAAAATTATAAAACTAAATAGTCACCCCAAAAAAATTACAAAAGTAGGTCCCAGCCGCTAGTTCATTTGGCGACAAGCATATGTCGCCAGTTCAACTAGCGACAGGGACCCTGTTTGCTCCTTGTCGCCAATCCAACTCGTGTCGTCAGTTCAACTGGTGATAGAAAGTAAACAGTGTTCCTATTGTCAGTTGAACTGGCGATAGGAAACCATGTAATACTATCTCCAGATGAACCAGCGACAGGGATATATCCATCTATAAAACCCCCAAAAAATCAGTCCAAATGTCATTTTAATTCAAAACAAAAATAGAAGAGAGAGAAGGAGAGGGAGAGAAGAAAGGTAGCGAAGCCCTACCAGTTCATAGCTGAGGAGAGAGAGAGACTGGGCATTTGATCTGGTCGACTATCCTATACTTACAAGTGTTTGCAACTTTGTACATTACGTCAAAACCTTATCGGGTAGCTGACGAGAATTAAAATCTCTATGTATTACTTTAATACATAATTAAAAGACCATATGTCTTCATGGTCATAACCCCTAAGGCTAACAACCCCGTGGTCGTAAGGATTCCAGAATTTATTTATGGGTACCCTGGTCGGATGGTTGTAACCCCTAAGGCCTACATAATTAGAGCAGAATTATATACTGGTCGGAGAATATATAAACAATGAAGAACAAACTGTTATGTACCTTGAGTCTCTTCACTTTCTCTTCTAAAAAGATAAGTGCCAAGATATTGGGAAACACAGCCTTGGCATCAGGCTCGTCAGCGCAGATCATCTTGATCTGCTTTCTAATCTCATCAGGGGAAAACGCTTCAAGAAATAAAAGAATTTCAAGGTTAACGATCAGACAATTAATAAACTATACTAGACAGGATTCTCGGAACTTATCTTTCCTGGTATCCTTGGTCGCATCATCACGATCAATGTACTAGAGCAAAGAAAGTGATCTGAGCTTCAAGGGACTAATCCGACGTATGGAGAAGTCCCTAACCACATGCCAAACAGTTAAATCCTTGGAGCTGAGTTCATGGATTGCTTCAACACACCTTCCGACCCTTCCCTCCTTCTTTACGGTCAAACGTCAGTTGGGGTTCTCCCTCGCTAATTTGACAGCGAAGTAAAGGTTGTCCTCCTTCGTTACTGTTATATATAACCAGCTTTTCTTCCATGACGACCACGAGGATTTCGAGTACATTGTGATGTACTCATTGGCCTTCCCGTTGTAGAGGCCTAGATAGCATTCCCTTGGAGTTCCTGTCGTCTTCTTCGACCTCACCATCTTGTAAAAATACCTGAAGACCCTCAGATCTGGTCGGATCCCCAGGTACGCCTCGCAGAGGTAGACAAAGATGTTGAGGTTGGCGATTAAGTTGGGGATATATTTATTAGCTTGACACCGTAGTACCCAAGAACTTATGAAAGGAACTTGTGTATCGGAAATATTAGCCCGCACTCGATGTCGGCAAGAAAAATAGGGATTCCCCTTCTTCTCAGCTCGGGTAATACTCTCCGATTGTTGGCCTCCACTTAATCAAATTCTTGTATGGAAGCACCTCGATCTCCTCCAAAGCCTTAAGCTTCTTCCCGCTTAGATCTAAAACGAACCACTTGGTGATCGAGTCCAACATGATTGGATGAGTAGTGGTCGGAGAATATTTTTGGGCGAAAAGAACAAAGGAGGTCAGAAGAGATCCTTCATAGGAAGATGAAGAGGATTTTAAAAAATCTGAGAGCATAAAGTCCTCTAGGTGGTGTGCTGAAGGGATTTTATAGCCACAACTCCTTATCTACAAAAAGGACTTACCCAAAAGTTCAACGAACACAAACTAATGTCCAACGGACAGAAAAACTCTTCGATTCCTAAGGCAGCTTCTCAACTTTAAAGTGAATACATACCACCTCATTTGTCATGACATTAAATGAGGGTCTACGTGATACAACTTTTCATCAGGGGTTCACAGAACCAATTCATTTTAAAGTTCAGGGGCTACCAGACGAGGATTAAAATCTCTATGTATTATTTTAATACATAATTAAAAGATAATATATCTTCATGGTTGTAACCCCTAAGGCTAACGACCCCTGTGGTCGTAAGGATTCTAGAGGTTACTTATGGGTACCCTGGTCGGATGAGGTACTGTACCCAGTCCCCGACCAGATGACTGCTCGTAGATGCCGTGAACTGGCATCTGGATCTAATTCTAAGTATATTATTACCATGTGGCGAATGGAACACATGTCATATTTGCTCCGTACTACACAATGTTTTATGATATTAAGATACTGGCAATAACCACTATACAGTTTGATTTCTCACAAACATTAAACCAATGATCAGTTACTGTTTCACTAAACAGCAACTATCCCTCCGACCGGACGTATCACTTCCAATAGGCATGTTCTCAAAGTACCTTCCACCTCTTCGATGGCTATTTAAAGACAGAGCATGGAGGAACAAAGGCATCGGATTGAAGCATCACAATCGACATTAGATTCGTGTTTCAACTGTGATTCAATAGCATAGCAAGCACTACTTTCAGTGTAATTAGGATTAGTCCACTGCCTTGTCGAAGGCACCCCCTGTAAAGGATCCAATTCATAGTAATAAAGAGTAATCCCATTCACTTCCAAGAACTCTTTGCCATTTCCCTCTATTTTATTTCGTAAGATCGGCGACTCAATCGTCGACAGCTCGTACCGTCCGTGGGGAAGTAGGCGTTGGGTTCTTGAAGATCACTTTGCTCAAGTATTCTTCATTCGCTCCTTTCACTCCGTCATCGCCCATGCGAACATGGCAGGGACTTGGGATGAGAAAAACTGGTTCGACTTAGCGGACTACTCCGACCATGACATGGACGCATTCATGTGCGCCATGGAAGAAAATGAGACGTCGGCATCATCTTCCTCCGCTTGCTCGCCACTCACTGAGACCAGCGAGATCGACCGGATGGATGTGGATTCACCACAATGTACATGTTTGCACTTGATTATCAGGTATGGTGGATCCAGGACACGCTGCGCTATCACCGTACGAGTTGCTTGACCCGGTGATTAACGCGTATCATCGTGGTCGTCTCAATACCATCCTCCCCCAGGAAGGCAAGGCGGCGATTGAGCTTGGTGCGTTGCGGCCGCGCACACCGATAAAGGTGTGGAGGGTGGACCCACCCTGGGTTCTGAGGTACGTGCCGTTGCGATCTTCGTGTACTCATTTGCAGCCTGACTACTTTGGGTGAACTAAAGTTTGTTCTTAACCTTGCCTGACGTAGATTGAGGGCGACAGGCCTCCTTTCGCTGGCGTGGATGGTTCAGGCGATGTGAGAGGATGACCAGGAATGCACGGGTGATCCTAGGCATACGTCCAGTCATTTTCCATATGCTCGGTGCCTACTGACGGTGTTGGTTGACCGTTGGAGGCAAGAGACACACACATTTCACCTTTTGTGCGGGGAGATGGCGCCGACTCTTCAGGATGTCACCTTCCTGACTGGGTTGCTCTGCGCTAGCTCCCCTCTGGCGGCGTACGACATCATGGCCACATGGCGTACGGAGTCACTGGCAAGGTTCTAGGATGTGTTACCGCCGGGCAGCGGATACCAACAGTTCAGTAGCACCCACGGGCCAACACTGAGGTGGATTTGCCAGTTCTACATAAGTCTTCATAACTATTGTCCTCTCGCATCAATTCATTTGTGAACATTGCTGACGTACATGTCTTCTTGCAACCCGAGCGTATGACGGAGGACGCAGGCGACAACATTGTGGGGAGGCACTTCGATGCCTACTTGTTGTGGCTGTTCGGGTGGGTCATGTTCCTGTGGTCCCACAGTTATAGCATCGACAAGCACTACTTCCGGTATGCACGTGAGCTGGTAGGCTGGCCAGTGGAGGAGATCCAGCCCTACATCTGTGGTATGGCCGTGCTATGCACGATGTACCGCGCACTGTGCGACGCATGCCACCAGGTCCAGGACAACTCCATCCTCTCTGGATGTCCGCTACTTCTATAGCTGTGGTCCTTCGAGCGCTTCCAGATCGGATGACCACATCTAGACTTGGGAGCGTACACGGTTTGCTTGTACGCCAAGGACGACGACGTGGACTGGCCGAACATAGGCACGGTGTGATGCCGCTGACGGGTTAGTTTCATGAACATTTATTATTTTTTGTAATGTAATCATAATTTCATGTGCTATTGTGGATATCATGAGGATATGCTCCAGATCTTAGGATGATGTGACAATTGGCAATGACATTTATGGTTTGTCGTTTCACAGGGTTTTCGACAAAGTTCAGGCATTCTGGACAAGGGCGGTCCGACCGGCCATAGCATGGCGATCCGGGTCCGAAATCGGTCGGATGTCTTGCGATCGGACCGGCGGTGATCACAAATGGTCAGAACAGGCTGGGCCAAAAATAGAGGGTGTAGGCAAGTGAGGGGATCCCAATGCACTTGGTCTCATAATTTTTGGAGTTCCTAAGCAAAAGTTCTATTCGTTTTAAATTTCCAAAAGGTTTCGGAATTTCAGGGCTTGAATTTCGGCTAAGTCCCTGGTGGCGGTCTGACCGGCTCACGAGGAGCGGTCCGACCGGCGGAGGCGGTCCGACCGGCTCCACGGTGGCGGTCGGACCGATTCCACTGAGCGTCGGCTAACCGTGGTGATGTTGTTTTGTTAGGTCAAGTTCATTGGTATCATGGCATATGTATTGCATGATGCATCTTTTGACTAACATGGGTCAAGTTGTGAAGAACTTATTCCCGAATTCGTGTTTGCTTGTCTATGGTTGTGCAGGTTGCTTGGTGGTCAACGACGGTCAACGGCGAGGATGATCGGTACTAGACTTGGAGAGTTGAGGTCGAGCGATCGGCGATGCGGGTGAGGTCAATGACTCAAGCGTGGCGCAAGATGGACAAGGTGACCTATTAGCAAATCTGAGGCGCAAGATGGCGCTAGATGAAGCTGTTTAGGTCAAAAGGTTAAAGACGGCGCTTTGCGAAGCGTGCATGTGTGACCCGTTTGTTAGTGGGCCTTAACGGGAGCCCAATAGAGTCAAACCCTAGGAGTTCTAGGCCTCCACTATAAATAGGAGGAGGTGGTGGCTGCACCAACTCTCTCGCCTCTTTTATGTTTCAAAACCCTAATTAGTTGAGGTGGAGGCTAGGGCTCTTGATGGTTTGATGATTTTCGTGATCTTGGATTGACCTATCTATGGATCAATCTAGCATTATCAATCACTATCACTTGAGATAAGTCTCTTTTCGTTCTTGCTTTCATTTAGGATCCAAGTTTTTGATTGATTCTTTCCGTGAATTAGCTTGCTATGACCCTATCTAGGATCATCTTGATCATCAATCACTGAACAAGCATTAGGATCAAGTTTTGTTCTTGCGGTTTTAGACCCTCTACTCAATTGACAAGAATCTATCATTATCATAATATTCGATTGGAATAGGTCCTCAATAGCATAGAGAAGGTGTGTGCAAAGTTTACGTGAAGTTTGGAGTTGAGAATCAAAAGTTAGACCTAATTGCAACTTCGTCATCGGGCATTTTCTTGTTTGGATCTGTTGCGGAGTCTGCCGGTTAGACCGCTCATCATCACCGGTCCGACCGATTTGGCAGCGGTCCGACCGTCGGTATAACAGCGGTCCAACCGCCAGGAAATCGATCCGACCGTTCCAGGCCAGAGGTCAGACCGCCAGTACATTGTATTGCTTTGATCTTTGATGTTTTTGTCATATTGCTTAGGGGATTAAATTGAATTCAATACTAGTCTTCCGCTGTACTGGTATATTGATCTTCATAGCTTCCTCATAGCTATTGGAGTGAAATTGTGTTGAATTCATAATTTTTGAAAAAGTGAGCGTGCTCCTATTCACCCCCCTCTAGTCGCCTTTTCGGTCCAACAAGTGGTATCAGAGCCCGGTTAGTTCAATCTTGATCTTAACCGGTCACTGAACTTAGGCGATGGGTAGGTTCTCCACAAAACCGCATATCTTCAATGGGCACGACTATGCCTATTGGAAGAATCGTATGCGAGTATTCCTTGAGAGCGAGGGACAAGCTATATGGGACGTTGTTCTATCCCCGCTCATTATTCCTGAGGTTGAAATGCCTGCTTCTGCGGTTCTTTTGGCTAACAACAATAAAGCCAAGAATATTTTATATGGTGCACTTGGTAGACAAGAATATGACCGTATTTGCAATCTTGCGACTGCGCACGAGATTTGGAACACCCTCGAAACCTATCAAGAGGGTTCGTCCCAAATTAAGAAAGTGCGCTAAACAATCTATAAGCGTGATTATAACAAATTTGAGATGCGTCCTGGAGAGAGCATCGATGACATTTTCAGTCGCTTTAATAAAGTGATTAATCAGATGAAAGCTGTTGATATTGAATACTCTTAATCTGAAAATGCCACCAATCTCTTGGCTGCAATCAACACCAAGGAGTGGGAGATGAAGGCTACTGCTATAGAAGAGAATGTTGATCTTTCGAGTCTTACTTTGGAGTTGCTTTATAGCAAACTCAAGACTCATGAAATTAAAAGAGTTGATCATCCCAAGAAAGACAATTTAGCTTTGGTAGCAGATCCTCTCAAAAAGGCTTCTGATGGTTCTTTTGAATCTTCTTCTGGATTTTTATTTGCTTGTTTATCTGCTGTAACATCCCAAAATTCAGAGCTTTAAAAACCTTTTAAATATTGGTAGCAAGAGAATTTACCATTTGGATTATTTGAATATTAATTTAAAAAGCTTAAATTGGACTTTAAGGACAAATTGATTTAATGTGCTTAATCCCAACATCAACAATTGTCAAAACTATTTTATTTAGATTCTATGTGCTTGGTTATATTTTATAGAATTTTCTGGAATTTTTCCAAAGTCATTTGCTATTTTCTAATTGCTATTTGCATTTTCTGGATTTATTTAAAGAAAAACATATTTTAAATCCTTGAACGATCTTGGGCGAAGCCCAAGCCTATTCCATCGCCCGGCCCACTCCATGACCCATTCCCGCCTTGCGCCATTGGATCACCGCCGCGTGTCCCTTGCGCGATCGCCGCCTTTCGCCAGCTCGCCTCGCTCGCTCCCGACCTTGGATCGGATCGTGCGCTCTCTCGCCCACACTCGCGCGACCTGGCGCCGCCTTTCCTCGCCATTGGATCGTCATTGCTGCGATCTCGTCCGCCCGTCGTGACCACGCCGGCATCGTCTTCAACCGGACTCCACAGTCCGAGCTCCTTAGCGTCATAACCCGCCCGCCGCTTCCTCCGTGGATTCGCCTCGCCCGGCTATTTAAGGCCCAAGCCTTGCACGGACCCTTCGCCCCTCCGTTCTCCACCAAAACCCTAAGCGCGCCCCTCCCTCGGTCTCCTCGCGCGGCATTGCCGAAGACCGCCGCCGCCGCAACTTAGTCGCCGCCGCCTTCTGCTTGTCATCGGGCTCCTTGGTAGCGCAAGCGCCACATTTGGGTTCGCAATAGCCCAGCGTTTTGGTCTTTGCTCTCACCGTCGTCCCTCGGTGTCTTCCCTCTGTTGCCGACTCGTCCGACAAAAGCCTCCCGTCCGCGCCGCCGCTCGCCACCGCCGATAAGCCGTCGCCGCCCGGGTCTCGCCGCCCACCAAAGAAATGCCCCACACCCTCGGCTATCCATTTGCCACTCCGCGCCGACTCACTCCGTTCGCCGTTGCCGCGCCGATCGAGGCACTCGCCGCCCGTTGCCGTCGGTGACATGGCCTTGCCACATCGGCCGCCACCTCGGCGCCTCGCCTCGTGCCGCTGCGTGTGCCGCGTCAAGCGCCATGTGGCGCGATCCACCGCCACTCGCTTCTCGGCTCGGTGGATTTGGTCCGTGGCGAGAAGAGGTCGACGATGGGTCCCACTTGTCGATTTCTTTTAATTTTAATTCTTTTTCCAAAAATTCTCGGCTGACGCAAGCATTGCGCAATAATTCGATTTTCCTTTATAAAATTAATTCGGGAAATTCGAGAAAATCCAATTTAGGGTTTAATTGATTTTTCCAATCTTCCAAAGCCCATATCTTTTGCATCCGAAGTCCAATTGAGCCCATTCAAATTTGTAAATTCATATAAAATTCAGATCTATTTATTTATGAATTTTATTTAATTTTTGGAGTTTGTTTTGCCTCTGTTATTTATTTGTTTTGTTTCTTTTGTCTCGTTGCGAGTAGACGTCGATACTTCGGGGAATTTTGCAGAAGAAGGAGCACCTCAAGACCAAGACCAATATCTAGATCTATTCCAAGGCAAGTTATACCTTTGATCATTTTGAACCCAGTTTTTAAAATACTTTGTTTCAATGTATTGCATTCTATTTCAAGTATTTATTTAAATGCTTTTGGGTGTAGTTATTAATCCAAATTGTTATGCCACCTTGTCTATTGTATGCCATGATCTTTTGTCACCCTAGGTTGATTAATTATTAGTTGGTATTATCGTAGCACCAACGTGGGTTGGTTAGATCTGATTAGGCCGCTTAGCCATGCCACGAGTCATCATTTCATGTGAGAGTTGCAATTATAAACTTGACTAAGTGATTATGGGCTGTGTGATGAAACTGTGTGTCTTGTGTGCTATTACTCGTTGATGGCATGTGTTGCACTTAATCAACGGGTGGGAAAAGATTTAGGCCGAGGCAAGTGGTGGATTACGTGTGAATGGTGGAGTGTGCTTATTAAACTTTGTGATTTGGGTTAAAGCTGGAAGTCTTGCCTTAGTCAATTAAGGACTTAACTTTGTGCGCCATTGAATGGGCCTTCTTTATGCGACCACATGCCTAGTATGGGTGGGCTGACTTAGTAAGTTATGGAGTCTTGACATTGACAACTCGAGGTTGTATTTAAGCTATGTGATGAAATTTGGAGGTGTGATATGTCACATCGCGGAGATGATTCATTGCATCCACGTCCAATGGTGTGTGTCGTTCCAAGAGTTTGTGTGTACAAATTGGACTGATAAAGCACACGAGAGTGTCATTGTTTGAGATGAAGTCTCGAAAGGTTTTGTTGTGATCAACTCGATCAAGTGGGTTGCATCGTGTGGGTAAAGTGTACAACCTCTGCAGTGTTTAATCAATCTATTCGAATAGCAGCGTCCTCGGATATGGACATGCTCGGAATTTCACACGAGGTAGTTTTTCATAAAACAATTGGGAAGGGTCAATTTGTGTGAGATAACTTGTGCGGTGTGTGAAAGAACTTGATTAGGTGTGTGTCCTTTGTGAAATCAATTGTTAACTTATTATTGTCTATTTGTTTTGAATTATGCTTTCAATCTATTATTTGTATTCAATTGCAAATGTTGCATTTCGCAAAATAACCACGAAGCCATTCCTTTGGAATAAGCCATCATGTATAAATGCATTACGTGGTATGACTTGCGAGTACGGTGTGTACTCACTCTTGCTAAACAAATCAGCGAAGTGGAGGAGTCGTCGCGCTTTTGAAGAAGAGTTCTCTGAAGGTTGAGCGTTAGGGTCTTGATCGATCGGTTGCTGTGGTAAATTGATGGGAGCCACCGGAGTTTATTTCGTTTCAATTGCGGTTTATTTCTTTATTATCGACCTTGCAAGGCTTAATAAATGTAACACTCGACCATAAGGTCCCAGCGATTATTTGTTACTTAAATGTACTCGTTTATTCTTATATTCGTTGTATGGATGTGATATTTCATCAATGTTGACCTTTGTGTGCACTAGCGTGATCTGGACTAGTCACGAGAATACCAGAGAGGGTCCAGTTGCATATTTGGATCCCGACATACGCTATTCATGAAGAGGAGCTTGAGAGTATCCCTGAGGTTGAGTTAGCCCTTTTAGCTAAAAAAATTCACACGGGCTTACAATAATGTGAGAAATAAAAAGAGAGGTGGTCCTATTACTTGCTATGAGTGTGGAGAGCTCTACCACATCCGGGCCAATTGCCCCAAGCTAAAAGGTAAGGGCAAGCACAGGGAGGAGAAGACAGCCTGGAAGAAGCCTCATGAGAACAACTCTGAGTACGTACTCAAACCAGCGCCCACAGCCGACCCAGACGAGGCCAGGGCCAACACACGGGGTACGCCCAAAGAGGGGCCGCGAGTAGATATTTGTTCCTCTAAATATTAGTCATGTCATATAAATATTAATTTCTGTACAACTATTATTATGCTAGTCTCGTGTTTCGATATTTGATTTTTGCGTGCACACCGCGACCACGTGAGGGAGTCCGCATCAGGACATCCCACACAACCCTCTTTCTAGCCCTAACTCCCCCACGCCACCTTTACAAACCGATATGACAACACACTGTGATGCTTACTTTTCAGAGTGACAAGACCACACTCCACCACGCGACCTTTTCAAAGTGATAAGACCACACTCCGCTACACAATTCCTCCTCAGGACCGCTGCCTCGTGGACGCGAATTTCCTTCAACCGGATTACAATTCAGGTAGTATGCTGCGGTGACTCGGCATATAAGTATTACCCCTTCCACGGCGGGTTCTCCTGCATCAAGACTTCAACACAATCTCACTCAGATGGAGAACTAATAGGACGAGATTCGCGAACTCGCAAGAGATGATGCGACTGAGGCAGATAAATGGAGTATGCCAGAGGCCACCTCGTGCAATAACACCCTATAGCGATAACCCCAACATGAACATTCCAAGCGAGCATTCGCGAAACACCCGCCCAAGGGGGAGACACCGCCCATCTGTTGGTGCCGGGACACATGCAAGTTCTTCAAGTCCAAGGAGCGGCTCAGCATGGGCATGCATTACTGGGGTTGTGCGAACTACTCCTACGACTATCCCGTTAGTCATTGGGACTCGGTCCTGCTATCGGCAGCTGGTAAGGACCTGTTACAATATGTTCTCCTACCATTTCTCTTTCAAAGTACGCACTAACAACCTCTCCCGTCCACCCGTAGTTCCCGGATCCGCTATGTGGATACTACAAGTGGATCGACCAAAGGATCCACCCACGCGACTAGTAGCGTCTTGACTCTGAGGAGTGGGATGCCAAGAGGGACCACGATAAGAGGGAGGAGGAGCGCCACAACGAAGAGCACATCGAGTGTATCCGGTGGGAGACACAAGCTCGCAAGGAAGGGAAAATGACCTTGGTCTACACAGTAGGTCGGGCCATTCCGTAGTAGTCCCTCGTCCCACCCATCATGTTATTCCTCTCGTCCCGCCTGCAGTGCACCACGCCGCATCGTCTTCAACCCGGACTCGAGTCCGAGCTCGCTGCCCGCAACCGGGCCCGCCGCTTCTCCGTGGATTCGCCGCCGGCTATTTAAGGCCCAAGCCTTGCACTGCACCCTTCGCCTCCGCTTCTCCACCAAAACCCTAAGGCGCCGCCTCCTCGGTCTCCCTCGCGGCATTGTTCGAAGACCGCCACGCCGCAACTTAGTCGCCGCCGCCTTCCATCGTCATCGAGCTCCTTCGGCCGCAAGAATCGCCACATTTGGGTTCGCAATAGCCCAGCGTTTTGGTGCCGCTCTCACCGTCGCCCTCGGTGTTTCCTCTGTTGCCGACTCGTCCGACAAAGCCTCCCCGTCACCGCCGCCTCCTTCGCCACCGCCGAAGCCGTCGCCGCCGGTCTCGCCGCCTCCACCAAAGAAGCTGCCCCACACCCTGGCTATCCATTTGCCACTCACTTGCCCGACTCACCGCCGTTCGCTGTTGCCGCCGATCCAGAGGCACTCGCCGCCGTTGCCGTCCCAAATGACATGGCCTTGCCACATCGCCGCCACCTCGGCGCCTCGCCTCGTGTCGCTGCGCAGCCCGCGTCAACCGCCATGTGGCGCGATCCACGCCACCTCTACCTCTCGCTCGGTGGATTTGGTCCACCGTGGCGAGAGGCGATGATGGGTCCCACTTGTCGCTTTCTTTTAATTTTAATTCTTTTCCAAAATTCTCGGTGACGCAAGCATTGCGCAATAATTCGATTTTCCTTTATAAAATTAATTGGAAATTCGAGAAAATCCAATTTAGGGTTTAATTGATTTTCCAATCTTCCAAAGCCCATATCTTTTGCATCCGAAGTCCAATTGAGCCCATTCAAATTTGTAAATTCATATAAAATTCAGATCTATTTATTTATGAATTTTATTTAATTTTGGAGTTTGTTTTGCCTCTGTTATTTATTTGTTTTGTTTCTTTTGTCTCGCTAAGTAGTAGGCGTCGATACTTGGGAATTTTGCGAAGAAGGAGCACCTCAAGACCAAGACCAATATCTAGATCTATTCCAAGGCAAGTTATACCTTTGATCATTTTGAACCCAGTTTTTAAAATACTTTGTTTCAATGTATTGCATTCTATTTCAAGTATTTATTTAAATGCTTTTGGGTGTAGTTATTAATCCAAATTGTTATGCCACCTTGTCTATTGTATGCCATGATCTTTTGTCACCCTAGGTTGATTAATTATTAGTTGGTATTATCGTAGCACCAACGTGGGTTGGTTAGATACGATTAGACTGCTTAGCCATGCCACGAGTCATCATTTCATGTGAGAGTTGCAATTATAAACTTGACTAAGTGATTATGGAACTGTGTGATGAAACTGTGTGTGCTGTGTGCTATTACTCGTTGATGGCATGTGTTGCACTTAATCAACAGGGTGGGAAAAGATTTAGACTGAGGCAAGTGGTGGATTCTGTGTGAATGGTGGAGCTGTGTGCTTATTAAACTTTGTGATTTGGGTTAAACTGGAAGTCTTGCCTTAGTCAATTAAGGACTTAACTTTGTGCGCCATTGAACTGGGCCTTACTGTACGACCACATGCCTAGTATGGGCTGGGCCTGACTTAGTAAGTTATGGAGTCTTGACATTGACAACTCAGGTTGTATTTAAGCTATGTGATGGGTTTGGAGGTGTGATATGTCACATCGCGGGACGGTTCATTGCATCCCCGTCCAATGGTGTGTGTCGTTCCAAGGGCTGTGTGTACAAATTGGACGGCAGTAAAGCACACCAGGAGTGTCATTGTTTGAGATGAAGTCTCTGAAAGGTTTTGTTGTGATCAACTCTGATCAAGTGGGTTGCATCGTGTGGGTAAAGTGTACAACCTCTGCAGAGTGTTTAATCAATCTATTCGAATAGCCGCGTCCTCGGATATGGACATGCTCGGGAATTTCACACGAGGGTAGTTTTCATAAAACAATTGGGAAGGGTCACTGTGTGTGAGATAACTTGTGCGGTGTGTGAAAGAACTTGATTAGACTGTGTGTCCTTTGTGAAATCAATTGTTAACTTATTATTGTCTATTTGTTTTGAATTATGCTTTCAATCTATTATTTGTATTCAATTGCAAATGTTGCATTTCTGCAAAATAACCACAGAAGCCATTCCTTTGGAATAAGCCATCATGTATAAATGCATTCTGTGGTATGACTTGCGAGTACGGTGTGTACTCACTCTTGCTAAACAAATCAACGTAGTGGAGGAGTCGTAATGCGCTTTTGAAGAAGAGTTCTCGAAGGTTGAACGTTAGGGTCTTGATCGATCGGTTGCTGTGGTAAATTGATGGGAGCCACCGGAGTTTATTTCGTTTCCGCTGCAGTTTATTTCTTTATTGTCAGCCTTGCAAGGCTTAATAAATGTAACACTCGACCATAAGGTCCCAACAGTTATTTGTTACTTAAATGTACTCGTTTATTCTTATATTCGTTGTATGGATGTGATATTTCATCAATGTTGACACTGTGTGCACTAGCGTGATCCTGGACTAGTGCAGAATACACAGAGGGTCCAGATTTGCATATTTGGATCCCGACATCTGCTATTCATGAAGAGGAGCTTGAGAGTATCCCTGAGGTTGAGTTAGCCCTTTTAGCTAAAAAAATTCACACGGGCTTACAATAATGTGAGAAATAAAAAGAGAGGTGGTCCTATTACTTGCTATGAGTGTGGAGAGCTCTACCACATCCGGGCCAATTGCCCCAAGCTAAAAGGTAAGGGCAAGCACAGGGAGGAGAAGACAGCCTGGAAGAAGCCTCATGAGAACAACTCTGAGTACGTACTCAAACCAGCGCCCACAGCCGACCCAGACGAGGCCAGGGCCAACACACGGGGTACGCCCAAAGAGGGGCCGCGAGTAGATATTTGTTCCTCTAAATATTAGTCATGTCATATAAATATTAATTTCTGTACAACTATTATTATGCTAGTCTCGTGTTTCGATATTTGATTTTTGCGTGCACACCGCGACCACGTGAGGGAGTCCGCATCAGGACATCCCACACAACCCTCTTTCTAGCCCTAACTCCCCCACGCCACCTTTACAAACCGATATGACAACACACTGTGATGCTTACTTTTCAGAGTGACAAGACCACACTCCACCACGCGACCTTTTCAAAGTGATAAGACCACACTCCGCTACACAATTCCTCCTCAGGACCGCTGCCTCGTGGACGCGAATTTCCTTCAACCGGATTACAATTCACCGTGTACGCAGGGCCGACTCGGCATATAAGTATTACCCCTTCCACGGCGGGTTCTCCTGCATCAAGACTTCAACACAATCTCACTCAGATGGAGAACTAATAGGACGAGATTCGCGAACTCGCAAGAGATGATGCGGCCTGAGACGGATAAATGGAGTATGCCAAGAGGCCACCTCTGTGCAATAACACCCCTATAGCAGTAACCCCAACATGAACATTCCAACTGAGCATTCGCCGAAACACCCGCCCAAGGGGGAGACACCGCCCATCTGTTGGTGCCGGGACACATGCAAGTTCTTCAAGTCCAAGGAGCGGCTCAGCATGGGCATGCATTACTGGGGTTGTGCGCACTACTCCTACGACTATCCCGATAGTCGTTGGGACTCGGTCCTGCTATCGGCAGCTGGTAAGGACCTATTACAATATGTTCTCCTACCATTTCTCTTTCAAAGTACGCACTAACAACCTCTCCCGTCCACCCGTAGTTCCCGGATCCGCTATGTGGATACTACAAGTGGATCGACCAAAGGATCCACCCACGCGACTAGTAGCGTCTTGACTCCGAGGAGTGGGATGCCAAGAGGGACCACGATAAGAGGGAGGAGGAGCGCCACAACGAAGAGCACATCGAGTGTATCCGGTGGGAGACACAAGCTCGCAAGGAAGGGAAAATGACCTTGGTCTACACAGTAGGTCGGGCCATTCCGTAGTAGTCCCTCGTCCCACCCATCATGTTATTCCTATCTTCTAAAGGCATGCATACATACATAGTCCGGATGCTTGTGTCGCAGTGGACCGTAGTAGTTTTGAGGATGACTAAAGCAATTAGACGAACCATCGTACCATGTGACCATGTGTAATGTGCTTATGTCTGCGGACTCTAATGTATTTTTGGTTCCTTGCCTCGCACTTTACCTTTGGTAGATGGATTAATTTTTCTAGTAACAAAAGTCGAGAACAAAAGGGAGCAGCGAACGAGAGTAGTGAACTAGATGGAGTAAATATGAACAAAAGGGTGCAGTAAACAAAAGGGAGCAGTAAACGAGAGCAGTGAACTAGATGCTTGTAGAAGTTTGCACCCAAGCGCCTCATGCACCACTGGCTCTGCAGATCCGCCCACGGAAGTTGTTTGTTCTTTCCTTGTTGTAGCTGAGTTATTGCACTAAGCAGGCCTGCATGCCGATCATATATGATGCATACGTTGGGACGGCCCTGTATAATAGAAATTCTAACATTCCTCATAACCACAACTAGCTATCCGTATTCTCGCTTTCCATGAAAGCTAATGCCACGGGAAGAACTTGATTGTTCTCACCTGTCGCTATTGCAGTCAGTATCTGACCATTGTACTTTCCGGTCGGGAATGTGCTATCTACACATAAGATTGGACGACAGTACCAGAATGCATTGATGCATGGACCAAAGGTAAAGAATGTTCACTACAGTACCCTCTTATTGGCCCACTTTGGATGTGTGGAATCTTAAATGTTAACATGAGTGCTGGGATTCCTGTCTTGTATGATTCGGAGTAGCTCGGGGAGGTTGTGGAAGGAATCCTCGAACGTGCCGAACCAATGCATTGATGCATGGACCAAAGGTAAAGAATGCTCACTACAGTACCCTCTTATTGGCCCACTTTGGATGTGTGGAATCTTAAATGTTGACATGAGTGCTGGAATTCCTGTCTTGTATGATTCGGAGTAGCTCGGGGAGGTTGTGGTAGGAATCCTCGAACGTGCCGAACCTTGATTCCAATGCCATCTGTTTTGCCCACCAAGCCTTGACATAGCTGACTATGTACTGAAACCTTGCTTCAACCGCCCGAATGATGGATCGTGACTCAAAATCTAGATTATCCATGATCTCAATGTACATGAGATTGGCAATGAAGCCTCATGATAGGTTCATGTAAGACTGCATTGACTCAATGACGACACGTGTGTGGGACAACTATAGAACATTTCCAGTAGGTGTCCCACTTAGGCTGGAATGCGTGCACTCGCCAAAGGCAACCCTTTACGTCGCACTTCAAGTTGTAGCATCTTGGGTTAGACTTGACGACTGTGAATGTACACCGCACCGATAAGGCCCAGAATTTGACCGCCTGTAGCATGACCTCCTTGCATTTGTACATAGCTCCTTGCCTGACCTCGCTCTGGTCGTACTCCCACGACACACGGGAGCCTTCGTTGATGACAAGGTTGTCGAATTGGTATTTGTTCCACTCGGATGGAACCGCCTGCTGGTCCACATCATGCTCGTCGTTGGATCCTTTATCTTCTGACAATGCCATGTAGTCTCGGTCTTCGAGATCCATCATTTGCACTAGGGCTTCAAGCTGCTTACCCTCGTCAGCAAGCCCGCTAGCTTGCCTAACTGAAGTAGCTCCTTCCACAGGGTCTTCATAAACAGGACTAGCTACTCTCGGACCTTCAGCCATTGTGTGCACCGCGCAATGGCTCGAGTCCCAGACTTCTTCTTCGGCATCACCACCCCTTCTTGTTCGGCTGCAGATGCAGGAGTGGACTTGGCATATGCCTGGACCAAAAGGACCAAATCCCACCCTCCATCCCTACTTCGCCATACATACATATGATTGTCGTAACCTTATCCCCTTGAGCTACACTAACTCCCAATATATGAGTTGTGCTGCTCGGGGGGAGGAGGGGAGGCAAGGCAACTCTATCTCAGTTCATACAACATGGAATGAGTGAAACAACCACTACATCACAGTGCCACATGTACACCCCTATACTCTTGGCAGGGGCACGGCCATCGATTGGAAATAAGGCAAGTCAATCACCTCAGGACCCTCAAGAATAGTCCCTTGACTGTAGTAAAATTTTAAATTAGTGATGTCCGACATATCTGACGCACTGCACCGTAAAGAAGATTTCCACGATTAACCACATATCTCAAACTAGACTACTCATCGAAAAGTATTATGTACAGCATACTGCACTACGTAACTGTACATTTAAAACTATGTAATCCATTCGGTTAAAAAATTTACCTGACAGGTGGGCGACTGGATGAGCAACACTTCGATAGCGCCTCTCCTTCCCTCTACTCTTCTCCCTTCCTCCCTTCTCTTTTTTATGAATAAAAGTGAGTTTGACATGAATTTTAGGGTTTCAACGCTCTTTTATAAGGGAGAGTGTGTTCCTGTTGCTAGTTGAACTGGCGATAGGAACACTGTTCACTTTCAGACGCCAGTTCAACTGACGATAGGAGTTGAACCGACGAAAAGGACCTAGTTTTGTAATTTTTTGGGTGACTATTTAGTTTTGTAATTTTTTAAAATAGTATTATTTTTTAAAAATATATATTAAAATACTCTTCACTTTGAAATTTTGCACCTTGTACTTGTATCATCTTTTTGTCCCTTGTGGAGCTCGTCTTTCCCACATGGCAAAAGATAGTTTACCTTCATATTCAACGAGGGGATGAGATGCGAGCAAATATTCACAATTGATTTTGTATTGCTCAACCTCAATCTAGATATGCTTCACAAAAGGCCACGTGTCGACTAGCTAACTAGGTAGTGGCGCCTCACCCTTGAATTGGGAAGTTTGGACACTATTGCCCCCCTAGAACACCACAGTTCCAAATGTAGCCCTTTTACCCCCGAAATTCTATTTCTGGCCCCCTCCTCCCTCCTGTTGCGCCCGCGCACCACAGCACCCGCCTTCTACGCCCCCGTGTCACAGTAGCAGCTTCCCCCACACAACAGCAGCAGATGTTGTAGCACTGTAGCAAATTTTCTCAAAAATCTATTTAAGTATATTTTTAGAATAATTTCTAAATATAGAAAATGAGTTCAAAAAATTATGAATTTTTGTTACGAAGCCTCCCAATATAGTGTACTTGTTTGTGTAATCTTTTTCAAATTTTTATTCATTATAATTTTTTCTCAAAAATTCATTAGAGTATACTGTTTGTAGGAATTTTCTAATATAGAAAGTAAGGTCCAAACATTATATATTTTTTCAGGCTCCTTACACATTGGACTTGATTGTGTAATTTTTACAAAATTTTATATGCTTTGAAATTATGTCAAAAATTAAGTGTTTAGATCTCGAAAATTAGGACGAAAGATTTCAGAAATTAGGGTTTCATGATTTCATGTGACTTGGAATGTGGGAAGTTTAGTACCACATGGCTACTCTAGGTAAGAGACACTCCCTCCTCTACACATCTCTCGCCCTGTAGCTGCTGTCCCCCCTTGCCTGCAGTGCTCGCTTTTATGGAGTGTCGAATCTCTGGACCTGACTTCGCGGCTCCACACCAGTGTTAAACCAAACATATTAGGAACCCTTCCTGCAAATATGCCTGGTCCATTTAAATACATTCTTCAAGTTCATATATATAAATACATACTTACTGGGTATATAAAAGATACGAATTACTTATAACCCCTTCCTGCAAATTATAAGTTATTAACCAAGCAGACAATTGGACCAGACATATTAGGAACCCTTTTTTACGGCTAGGCACAAGGTTTAGCAGGTGTCACAACACTATAGCCAAACCCTAAACCGCCAAGCCAAACCTATAAAAAGCTTACTATAGTAAGTAGAAGTTGATCGTTAGCCCCAAGTGCTAACTTCTTATTGTCCATAGCACACAGCCAGAAGGACATCATCATATGCTTCCTAAAACCCTCTACTGTCACGCAGCACAGGGCAATAAATCTTCCAGTACCCAACCTCACCGTAGAAGAATTTCCACAGTAGATTATAAATTCACGTATTGAGTAGTAATTCATATCAATCATGTAAAAATAAAACATTTCTTCACAACTAACCCGTACAACTTAACAAATAAGGTAGCATCATAGGGAGGTATAAAATAACTGAATAGCATTTGTGATTTTCATATATCTCAAGGGTACGAAATCTATTGGACTCATAATAATATTTTATGATCGCCGTATGTTGTTGTAGTGCAGTAAATTTTTGAAGAACTTTCTGAGGACGATTGAGGTAGCAATGATTCATAAGTAGAAAAGTAAGTGATATTGTGATGCACTAGGGAATTCATACATGGTGGAGAAATTTGAAGAAATGGTGCAACGATAACAACACGATAGTTGATTCGACAAGCGGGTTACATGGCACATAGGCTAATGAACTAAGGACAGTACACACATGCCTTTAGAGAATTAGAAATGCATGGGACATATGGACGAAGAGGGTCGAACTACTGCGTGGAACGTGACCATTTTCCCTTGTGGCCAAGCTCCACGTTGTATTCCTCACCTTGCGCCTTAGCTTTCGCCGTGATGGCCCTCTTCCGCATTGTCTCGGGGTCTCGTCGCGTGGCATGCTCGCGCTCCTGCTCCTCGTGCAGCCTCTCTCACCTCTTCTTCTCATCCATCTCAGCCTGCAACTCTTCGAGGTGTCTTTCATGGCCCTCACAGTCCTCCCTGGCCTATATCTTCTATGACAGCAGCATCCACATGTCGTAGTGGTGGATATTATCGTCGATCCACTGCGGTGCGAAGAGATACGTGGTTACGGCGTAACGGGAAGAAAAATAGTGGTGTGCACAAAAATACGATTTCATTACCGGCTGTCTATGGCTCGGCGTGTCAAATTTGCGGGCAGGGTAGTCTGTGCAGAAGTTTGGGCAGCACCAATGGCGCTGCCCAATGGTCCACTCGTCGGTTGATTTGACGCACTTGCAGGCGTCCCGACACCAGCAATGGGGTGGCGCCACCCCCTACGGGGGCCCTTCCGGAGGGTGTTCAGCGGACATAGGAGGGGGTGTGGCTCAACCCAGAATCGTTGGGCGTACTACGAGAAAGCCTCCTTAGATCGATGAGCTCCGGAGGTGGGTGGTGAGTGTAAGGATGATGACTAAATGCCCTGTGGCGAGCGGCAGTTTCCTAGGGAGACACCCAGTTCTTCAAAACCTTGCGAATGTTCTCCCATTCCTTGTTATTGTCCATGTTATGTAGGTAGTGTTGTTGGTGTGGAGTTCCTAACCGAGCAGCATTGTATTTATAGCAAGAACGGGCGCAGTTGTAGCGTTCTATAGCGACCAAAGTGCAATCCAGTTGAAGCAAATTTGTTTCCGCAAGGAGGAATATTGTTACGGCGTTGGGTCAAGTCGCTGCGCAAAACTGCCTCGTTGGGTCACGTCACTGCGCAAAGCTACCTTATTGCAGAGAGAAGTCATGTCCTGCTTTGCAGAAAGTGGTCACGTCCTGCTTTGCATAGAGTGGCCACGTCATCGATCAAAGATCATATAGCATATTTGGAATATTCCACAACCTCCACTAGACTACTAATATACCTTGCTATCAAGACATATATATCACCAAAATGTAACCCTGGATGTTTATATACAAGCATGTCTCCAGAAAGCTATCCATTGTCGTTGTTTAATAGAAGATATAGTAAGTAATAAATAATAAGGCATCCTTTCAAACATCAGCAAATCTCAAAGAACTAATGACTGCATATTGCATATTGGTGCATATTTTATAGGAGGCTAAGACATGCTAAAGAATGAATGTTCTAAATATTTTCTGTGAAATTAAAAGTAGTTATCAATTGGTAGCTTTCCTAGCTTGATTCATTTTCTAGTGGAATCTCAGAAAGAATCGTTCACACCGACATCGAATCCTCCATGTCAGCATAGCCAAATGCAACTGTGATGACCAGATGAAAAAGAGAGGTGGATCAAACACAAGCAGGTGAATGAAAAAAAAACTAAATTAAAATGATAGACTATTAGAACTTGTAACATAAGAGTACAAGTTGTAGAGCATAAAGAAACAAATATATATGCCAAATTATATTGTGTAGAGCATGAAGAGTATGAAACCACAACATTTCAATCTAACGTTTTAGGGCATCTTCATAATCACAACGAACGTTCTCAGCCCTTTCAATTGCATTCTGTAGAGGCTCCACAAAGTACTCTGCTTTAACTCCACTATAGTGAGGTGTTGTGCTCAATAACCATGACATTAACGTCCTTTTGGGTTGATCAGTGAGGAAAAAAATGCAATGATTTATTTCTTATGAACCAAAAGAAAAATAATACAAATTTTGCTAATCAAAATGCTTAAGCTGTTGAGAAAAGGTGGGCAACCATGCACATACATCAATATATCCCTCTCACTTCTACACTTAACTAGGCCAACTAGTATGAGGACTTGACATGTGACAAGACATGATCCACCCTGAGGTCATTTTAAGTCTCACCACAAGTCCCTCCAAATATCACAATTAATGTTTTTCTCTAAAATATGGAAAGTTGGTAACATTTACATTTATAGCACAGGTAGAAAGGCTAACCTAACCCCTAGGGATCCTTTCTTCAACCAGACTAACAACTTATGAGAGATAAGTGAAACAAATTCCATAATTTAAATTTAAAATTGTAAACCATTCCTCGATTCAAGCCCAAATTAAATAAAACCATGAGCTCAATTCATAATTTAGAAATTGAATTTCAATTAACAAGGCAAAAGTGAAAATTCATGCTTTGCAATAATTTGAATTTAAAAACAAATAAAAACCAAATTTGCAATCAAATTCTAAATTGAATTCAAACTCAAGCCGAAATAAAAATTCAAATTCTAAATTGAATGAAAAAAATCTGAGCCAGCACAATTTCAGAGTATATACAATTCTGTAAAAATTACAAAATCAAGTTCACTGTGTAAGGAGCCTGGCAAAAATTCATAATGTTTGGACCTCATTTTCTATATTAGAAAATTCCTACAAATAGTATATTTGAATGGATTTTTTTAAAAAGAATGGATAAAATTATGAAAAACTTACACAAGAAAGTACAATGTGTCAGGAGGCTCTACAAAAAATTTCATAATTTTTTCAGCTCATTTTCTATATTTAGAAATTCCTCTAAAATATACTTAAATGGATTTTTGTGAAAATTTGCTACAGTGATATAGTATCTGTTGCTGTTGCTGTTGCTTGCCACTGTGGACCAAGTGTTAGTAGTTTGTATCGACGTCACAACTTCAATAGGAGGCCACTGCTTGGAGCAGTTCGCACAGGAGGAAAATTGAGTACATGCCTCCAAATAGTTTACATTTGAAAATGGAGACACATAGACGGACTCTTAGGTTTCTTAAATCGTCTAAGCATATGTTAAATAGTTGCTTCCATCGGAAGTTATGACACTTATACAGATGCTCTATGATGTGACATTGTTCTCTCTTTAAGCATCTACCTGAGCGTCTCTTGCACTAGAGATGCCCTTATTGAAGGTTGTTGATGGAAACAGATTTTCTACCCGTATCCACCGTTGATAATTGTTTTGTGATATGGGCCCGTATTTTGGGCCTAGGAGTAATACCCAAAGTGTATATCTACCCAACCGTATAGCATCTGTCCAAAACTACAGTGTATGGCGCAAGCGTTGGGCCCACGATGTCCTCTCCCTCAAAACAGATTGGCATGGCAGAGGAGCACAGTCTCGTGACATTCGACACATCTGAACCCTCCGATCTGAGAAGAACGACACATATCAACTGCTATAGTGATGCTACAGTGTGCGTGAATATGCAATAATATTTTTGCTGCATTATTTTCTTACAGTTGCAAAACTCGATCTCGTCATTTTCTTTCTGATCCGACGGCTGCTACGCAATGTCACAATACTGTACAATGTCAGAGGATGTGTTTCCCCTCAAAACCCTCTCCCACTCTCACCTGTTTGCTCCATTTCTCTCTCTCTCTTCGAGTAGACTACCCAGACGTGTCGCTCAACGGTGTGTGGTGATGAGCGTGGATCACGAGCGCAAATATGACGAGCTGGTGAGAGACTGCGGTGTGGTGACCAGTGGCGGGGCTGGGTGGTGTCCCTCTCCGATCAGGGAAGAAGGCGTCATGAGGTCTCTCGCCATCGCTGGGGAAGAAGGTCGGACGTGAGACGAAGCAACGACATCCAGATCTGATTGGCGGGAGATTCGCCAGATCTAGCCTCTCCATCTTTTTTTTTTCAAACTGCTACGACAGATCTGGTTGGTGTAGAATTTGTTCATGCAATTGTTGCTGATGGGAAAACAGGTCCATGTTTTTGTTTTTCTCTAGAACTAGCCAAGCTCGTGTGTTGCAATGAAAACTCATACTTGTACCGTAGTATGCAATGCATACTAACCGTGTCTAAAAAATACTATTGACTCGAATGTGGAATCATCGAATTTTCAAGTCATTTCATCAAAGCATACAAATTGCCCACGGTATTTCATGAACTCAAATTTAAAATTACCTCTAATTTTGCAATGCGACACTCTTCAATAAAAGCTAATGGATTCATTGGAAGGTTGATGAAATAACAGAGATATGTGCCATTTCAAAGAGATATGTTGCTCTCTTGGCAGATTCAGATCTTGATTCGGTTAAATGGTTAATTCTTATACCAAATTCAGTTAAATATGCAATAACAACTTGTTAACAATTTTTCCTCCTAGCTGTAAGAAGGTACCTGAAAAGAAAAAATGAAGTGCTTATATTATATATTTGCTTTCCTATTCATCAACATTTACAATGATTTTAGACCTTGTATTAGTGTAGTGTGAGATGTTCACAATTGGCTCTCATTTGTTAGATTATGACCAGGATAAGTTAAGAGCACATTTGCTCTTTCAACTAATTTGAACCGTTTTAGATATGGAACTTTAAGTAGTATCTTCCTGATCTTAGCAAAGCATCGTCAAGACAGTTGTGTGCTGCACTTGTTGGTTCATGCATACCACACAAAAAAGAATCCATTCTCAAACTGGTCCATTCAATAATTTATGCACATATATTGAACACAACATTAACCTGATCCTAGTTCTAAAAAATATTAACATGCTGATTCAACTACAACAAAATTATCCATTCAATTCAACAAACCCAATGAGTTGGTACATGCTATAAAATTTTCTGCATTCCATTACATCCAAGTAACCAAGTTTAGAAACTTTTACAGCTTCTACAACTTTACATCCCTCTGCCTTGCTCTGATTCACGCCAACATCATAAGTATAATTATAGCCTGCAATATTTGAAGAATACCATTATCTTAGCAACTTTCCAGGTTCCGGCTATTAACATCTATAGTGGTAAAATGTGTATTGTAAAAACATGGTTCAGAGCTTACTAAAAATTTCTAATTATGCAAAGTATTTTAATTGGCTCTGATTACAAGATAACACACGCTAAAAAAACTAATCCAGAGCTAAAAATAAGCAATGAACAATATATGCATTTTCTAGATGACCATTGCTTACTACATGTGCTCATCTCTTCTAAGAAAGTTCATCTGTAAACAAAAGAATTCACCATCAGGTGGCAGGTCGAAAATTAAAGCAAATGTGATCCAGCTAAAATAAGAATTAAATAAAATAAATAAAATTTTAAAATTAACCTAAAGTATGAGGGCTACATTATGGCATCGTCATGACATGAAAGCTCTTGATCTAACTATCACTAACATGAAAATCACACCTTTCTTTTCAACGAATAGTTGCTCCTGCTTTCTCCTACAAGAAACCTTGTTGAGCATGATGCTGAAAAAATAATTCGGCACAATGGAGCACATGAAAATGTAGATGATCATTAAAATTGAATTGCTCTAGTTTGTTACACTCGGAGCTTCTTAAGCTAGTAAAAGCCATTGTAATATCCCGAAAGCCGTTTAAGGGACCTCCTGTTCAACGAAGTCTTCATTCCGCGAAAAGTGAAGTTTAGAAGGGTTTTTCGGTGGATCTTCGACAACCTAGGCCATGGACCGCAGCTCACATGGCCCAAGAGGGGCCCAACCGGCCACTAGGGGGGAGGCGCCACCCATCCCCCTCCTAACCCTAGGCCAACCTCCCACCTCTCCCTCTCTCCCTCCTTTGAGCCGCCACCTCCCTCCCTCCCTTGTGCCGCCACCTCCACTCCCCAAACCAGTGCCTCTCCTGCCCCTTAGTGCCGCCTCCTCCCCTTGGTGCCGGGCCCCAGCGATCCCCGACGCTGCCCTCAAGGTTTTCCCCGAAGACGCCTCCTCCTGCCGTCTCCCCCGGTTGATTTTCCTCCTCGTTATGACCGGCCACTTGAAGGGAGGAAGAAGGAGAAGAGGGGAAGATCTTCGGGAGGTGGATCATCGTCTTCCTACGAGTCTTCAAGGGTAACGAATGATTTAATTCGCTGTTTGGTTTGGTTTGAATGCAAATTTGATGATTAGGATTGAATCAGTGTTCTGTTTTAGAATTTCCAGAACCTGTCCGGCGTCTTGCGTGGTCCGTTTCGATCACTTAGAAGCCGATCTGGCGGTTCCTCCCTTCTAGAGAATTGTATTCACAATTGTTAGCTTTCCATATCCACCAAGATCATCAGATTTCGATCTGTGGATCGAAAGTTATGATAGTTTCATTATCGCTGACCTGAGAAACCCGACGAGAATTGTCAGTATAGTTGTTTAATAAATTATGACTTGTTTTGATTCTGATTCAGATTTTTCACCCAAAACGACTTCTGAAGATAATTTCATAACTTTTCTAGATTTATAAAGATCACCTCCATTGGATCTGTAGAATGAAAGTTATGCCATTTTCTTTACTGCTGTTGTGTAGTCTGGACAGATGTTTGTCGGACATTTTCAACTGCTGTTTAACCAATTATTTTGGCCGATTCGATAAACCCTGTCAACTAGAGTTTTGTAGCTTTGTGCGTTAAGTTTCATTGGGCACTAGTTTCATGTCGTTTCGAGTTGCAGATAAGTAATTCTGATTTTTCTTGTACCGCTGTCCAGTAGGATGGGCAGGTGCCTGAATAATGTAATGTTAGTTTAACTCCGTTGATCGTGTTGATTAGTCGGAGGGTTAGTGTAGGTCACCTGTAGCTATGTCGTACCATGTTATCCTTATTTCGAATATGTATTTGTGTAGGAGGTGAGGCGGCGAGTGTAGGAGCACCTTCGTTGCCTCCTAGTGCCACACATCGCGGAAGGCAAGTGCAATGTGTTAAGATATATTGATTTATATTGAATGCTCGTTGATGGTTGATGTGCTGATAATTTGATGATCCATGTTCCTATTCTATGTTATACATTCCGTTCTTATTCGATAATCCATGTGGAAGAAAATGGTAACCTTCATTTCATATGTTCATTCCATTCATGTGTTGTTCATGTTCCGTTCATAGGAGTGGATTTGTAAAGACCCATCAACTCCAGTATGGGCATGTAAGACCCACCATTCCAATGTGGGCAATTTCGGACACCCGTATGAAATGTTCTTCATACGGCAATTTTGGTCCCCGGACTTTGTTAAGTACGGGCTTAAGTGAACACCGACGGGTGTTTCACTCGCTAGACCAGTATGAGCATGTGTGTAGTCTATTCCTTTCAATGCATCCATTCATACACATAAGCTTTCAAAGATTAATTCGTAATTCGTATTGAGATTGACATGTTCATATCATGGTATGTTCAATTGTTTACTGTACTTGCTGAGTTTCGACTCATTCTTGTTTTCTGTATTTATTTAGGTGAACGTTGGTGATGGCAATATTGGGAGGGAGTAGACAAGCACTTGTCACACAGTTCACCATAATTTACCTTCATTATTAAGCTTGATTATGCTTTCCATTTGTTAACCGAGGAACTGTACTAAATAAATTTAAGACGGCATGATGTTCCACTCCATGTTTTGTTTCTTGTTTATTGCTGCTAGTGGTTTGTTTAAATTACTCCCTGATTATATTCTGATGAAATTCAGTCCTTATTCCTGCCATGCTACTATTAAAGTTAGTCTCTATATGTTCTTAGAGGAGTTACAGTTTAAATTCTTCCACAATTTGGTTGTATGATAATTTTTTAGGTAACATCTTGGCTTCCGAATAGCCAGGGTGTTACAGCCATTGATTCAGAAAAAAGACTCGGAGAATTCAAGCTTTAGATAATGTAACTCCCCATAAATTTTTCTCTTGGCTTGGTGATATTAAACTAACAAGACATATCCATAGCTACACCTTACTAATACTTGACATCCCTATTGTGCAACTAATAGCTCACATAATTTACTAATCCATCAATTTTTATGAGATGTTACAAAAAAAAATACCTTCTCGATTAGATTATTGTTGGTAAGAGGGAAAGATTCCTTGTCCAACAATGCACAACCCTTCTTGTAACTAAGCTCCATTGCATCTTTCCAATTTGGGAGCATATATTGTTACAGACTAGCCAACAAAAATTTCAACACAATAGTGCTGTAAATACACAAACCAAACAATGCTCATTATCAAATATCATCACCAACCAAGGAAATTAACTTTTCAGAAATAGAAAAGGCAGAAGCATTTCATCGCTACTATTACCGATCCAGGGATGCGAATCACAAAGAGCGGTTTGAATCCGAGACTCTCGGTGGACTACAGCTTGTGGAACTTGGCAAGGGTTTTCGTTTGAGCGTTTCTGAGAAATTATTGTAATCTAGCTTCCTTTTTTGTGTACACCTCAAACCTCTTATAAGAATAGAAAAATCAAATGAAGAAACACCCCTTTCTGTGTACAATCTAGCATGAACTATGCACATAACAGATGTCGGACGCAATATCTAGGATGATTCCACAGTAAAAAAATGTCATCCATACCTACACTCTAGTCTCCACAATGCAAAACACCACAACAAGCAAAATCCAAGTAATCGAGGATGAACCCACAATACATGAACATGACATGGCTAAAATGAGGGAAGGAGCTCTAATTTAACAGAGACAACTGCAAGCAGTGTATAACTGGATGCTAGTCTACTTGATCAAACAATTTTTATTTTTGTAATCGTTAAACAACAACTGAGATATATCCGTGACCTAGGCTAATGGATTAAAAGTTGATAAGAATAAAGGTATCAACGGCCTAGACGAACTGATAACTCCCAACACACATGATGAAATAAAAACATAAACTTTAATCTCTGATGAGGACAAACTTGTAAGGGATTTTATAAACATCACAAAAAAGTTATTTCTTAAAAAATGAAAAAAAGTGCAAGTTTTCTTTTGTTTGTAGCAGAAGAAAGAAAGTACTACTATATAAAATTTTGAATGAAATATAGCTGAAGCAATTAATGGTGAGCTCATTCTAACTTCCTTTCTCTCCAAAATGTTTATAGATATTTGTTGAAATAATGTATAGAATCCATATGCACATGGATCATGGGAACTTTGGCCCAAGCCAAACACAAGAAAAATAAGTGCTGCAAAACAGAAATTTGGTGAGTATTCAATCTAACTCTCCAGATGCCTTCATATCAACAGTTCATGCAAATCAAGATTGTCTATAAACCCAATTAATTATACATTGGCAGAACAAGTTTACCTCAACCCATTCGTCACAAAATTCACAAATTGGCCGGTAAACCTTCACATGACCGTCAACAGGGCAAACAGCCAGCAAAGCACTGAAATAGTCATACATATAGAATGGTAGGCAATAAGATTAACAGATGAACATAATATTAATCACATATAAACATTACATTAAGACAAAAAAAATACCTTCAAATATCAGCAAAAATATTTATATATAGAATTAGGTGCAAATCCTTGTTGAGACCATGAAATTGACCGATCACATGGTTCAATATCATGTGCTAAGCAAGTGGGCACTAAACATGGTTCAAAGAGATCAGCAAATGCTGAGAATTGAACATTTCAGATTAAGTAAGAATTGTTACTTTTAAATTGTCATAAAGTAAAAGATGGCTTCTTAAACTCTCTCACTAATCAAGACAGTTGCACCTATTATAATTCCAAATGTTTTTGCTTCATTTTGAATAGCATCTCACATTCTCACTGCAATATTAATGATGAGAAAATATCTTTCTGGTAACAATATAATTGAATCAATTCTTCATTATTTCGTATAAATTAAAACAAATGTGTATAGTAATCATCATCGTCCTTTGGAGTTGGCCCTCCATGATCTCAACCAAAGCACTCACCAAGTGCCTTAGTTCAAAACTTCAAATTGTCCACAATGGCTCCAAATTCCAAAGTAACTACAGAACTTGATCTCTCACAACTCAGAAGCATTTTTCTTACTATACAATCCTAATAAAAGAATCTTAAGATTGAATTTCTCTTCCACTTCATTTTGGCTATAAATTGCTTTAGTATCATACTAACATGTAGTATAAAATAAAACAAAAGGAACGTAGCATCGTTGCATAATGCTTGTGTTTCACTAAATACCAATACCTTCGATGTTAACCACTCCTATGGGAAAAGGATCGCTAGGGCAAAACACAACCAGTCCACGAGGCCCCTCAAGCACAACTAGGTTCTAGAATAAAAAAAACATGATGAATGCAAGGCCAACCCAATAGATAAATTACCGTAATGCTTGAGTGTAAAAATGAGGGTACATACCTTAGGGTGATAAAATTACACATACCATGATAGTGATGATGTGACCAGAAGCAACAGCCACAAAGTTCTCACTTGACAAAGCGATGGCGAATAGGACGGTGAAGCAATCAGGGTAGCGGCTTGGCAATGCGAAGCAATGGCACTCAGTAGGGCCATAGAAATCTTACCCAGTGTAGGGAAGCGGTCATCGGTGGTGGCCCAATGCAGCTGACATAACCGAGTGGCATAGGAGGGGACCTTCGGCGCCGACACCATCCCCCGGTTCTAGTCCGTAGGGAAGGGAGAGGTTTGGCGGTGGGGCCAGCGATGACAGGAGGAGGCGAGGGCGAGGTCTAGTCTCGGTTGGTAGGGAGAGACCAGGCTAGGGCGAGGACGTTGTGGGGCTCGCCAGTGGCCTTTTTGCTGCCAGTGGCATCATTACTTCCGTCGTCCCCTTCGCCTCCATCATCTACCGTAGCCCTTGCTCCTAATGGATTTCGTCGAAGCGGATGGGGGAAGCGAGGAGGGGGGAATGATAGAAAGGAGGGGGGCGAGGGGAATGAATCTGGAGGGCTAGTGGAGCAGCGGCATCGGTCTCAACTTGACCAGGGGCGGCGACGGCGGAGCCCAGGTGAAGGAGAGCGGGAGGGGTGAGGGCAGCGAGAGGAGAGAAGGCCAGGCAGTATCGCCAACGGCGGTGGGAGGCGCATGATGTGGTGGCTTAGACTCGGGGTCATCGCTGCCGTCCGCGGGGTCTGGGTGGCAGTCCATCATCAGCTATGGTGGCTAGTGCGGTAGGGCGGCATGGAGCGCTGGAGAGGGACGCGATGGCATGACCAGGGGGAGGAGGACATGGCCAGCTGAGCTCGAATTGTCCGCGCGAGGAAGGGATGAAGTGTTCCGTTGGCGGTGGCGTCCATGCGGAGGAAGAGATGGCTAGAGGGCGGCTAGGACTGGGAAGGAAGGAGTAGGGAGGGGGAGACGACGGCGTGAGGATTGAGGGGGGGGGGAGTGGAGGTTGTACGGAGTCGCTTGGGAAAGGCGGCGACGCGGCGTGCGGGGAATGGCGACATCGGCGGGTGGGAGGAGGCCGGTGGTGTTGGTGTTCGGTTGGGAGGGGAGAGAGAGAAAGGAAGAATAGGAGGAGGAGGAAGGAGAAGTCGTGGAGCAGGTAGGGGGAATGAGGAAGAAGGAGAATCATGGATGAGATCGTGGGAGCAGTTGCTGCAGTAGGTGTGAGAGGAGAGGGAGATAGGGTTGCTGCTGCTGTAAGCCATCTGGGGTGTCCATCTTCTGCTCCTCGATCGGATGGACGTGAAAGATAGTGGGAGGATGGACGACCGCCAAGTCTCATTTTTAAGTAGTATTGATTTTTCTACGCAATTCTTGGATAGGGCCTTATGGTAAAAACGTAATACCATTTTTCCTTGCATTTTCCTGAAGAGGAAAAGTGGAAAAAAATTTCTTTGCATTTTCCTGAAGGTGGGAAATGCAAATGAACCTAAGATGCAATTAATATTGCATTTTCTTGAAGACGGAAAATTAAAAAACGAACCGAAATGCATTGCAATTAGGTTTGTGGCTTTTGTTTTTCTTCTAATTTTCCATTTTCTGTTCTTGAAGTTCAAGTTCAATCTGTGTTAGTTTTCTCCCAAACTGAGATCAATAATGAGTACAGTATGTTCTAATCGTTGTACAAATCCGAATTGTGTACAAAAAATTGAATCTTTGTAAGAATCCGAATTTTCTACAGAAAAATCTTTATAGAAAAACTGTACAGCAAATTTGAATCCGAATACGTACAGAACAATTCGAATCTTTCTACAAAATCCGAATTTTCTACAAAATTGAATCAACGACGCATGCATACGACTGCAAGATCGATCGAACGAGATGTTGATCCTGATCTCGATGCAGACCAACCAACGATCGCTGTTACGCAACAGTTCTACATCGACGCGACGTGCCATCTCTCCCCTCTCCTCTCCTCTCCCTTCTCTCACCTCCCTCACCTACTGCCGTCCCGCCATATGAATCCTGTACGTTTTCCTTCACAAACCTCACCTTCTCTCCCTCTAATTAAAAAAAGGTACTAATCATGTCCTACTTTTTCTCTCTTGCGAAGTTCCTAGGGGCACATTGACTCCACGGAAGATGAAAAATGACAGGCCAACCATCGTTGGGTGGCACTAACAAATGACTAATTAATTTTTAAGTGCATATAGAACGAGTAGCTAAGCATTCACCAGTCTGATTGACCCATCTGAATTGGTCTTTTCTACTAGACAGAGTCATTTCCCCCTTGATATCAAAGATGCAAGCTTTTGGTGCCAAAGAAGTTTCCAAAGTGCTACCGAATTATATTAAAGATTGGTCACCATAGTGCCTGATCTGACCCAAATAAAATGAAGAGAAAAAGGGAGCTCGGAAAAGACAGCTCAACTCGAGAGACACCGATGTTTCTTTTTCTGACAAGCCTCCGGGAATTGGCCTGTCAAGTTAGCATTAAATCTATTTGCAACAATTAACTCAGCTAAAAACAGAGAAACGCATGCTCATCTTCTCAAAACGATCGATCGAGCGTACTAGAAACACAATCAACTCGCCATCATAACAATCAAGCTGAGAAATAAAGCTACCAAAGATCGATCTCTGCTAATTTTATTGGCTGTAAATTAAAAACAGCGACACCAAAACAAACTACACAAGCTTAATAAAAATACTTTTACCCAAACAGAGCACATCCATTTAATAAAAATACTTTTACTCAAACAGACAACATCCATTGCACAAGTATGCGTGCCTCAGCTAGCTGGACAACACCAGCAAGCTGGCATGACGACCTTGATGAGGTCTTAACCAGGCAGTAATTATCTAGAGCAAACCAGCCATGCGTGATTAATTAATAATCTTCTTGTAATTACAGTGATTAAGGCAGCTAGGTAGGTGAGTCTGTCTAGCCCCTGCACTGGGTGATGGCGCTGCATCCGCGGGAGTAGGGGTTGGCCGAGGCGCCGGGCTGGCAGTTGTAGTAGGAGGCGCCGCGCTGCGAGCACGGCACGCTGTCCCGCCGCAGCGCGTCGTAGCCGATGTATCCCGACCCGCCCTGCAGAACCCGCCGCTTGCCGCCGCCGGCCATCTCCGCCACCTCGCCCTCCCCTTCCCCGTCGTCGCCCAAGTACTCCATGCACTCGCCCACCGTGCCCCGGCACGCCCGCCCGCCCCGGCGCATCACGACGGCCACGCCCAGCTCGCCGGCCTTCGTCATGGCCGTCGTGAATGCCGCCGACGAGGTGAGCGCCGCCGCGGCGACGGCCAGGAGGAGGAGGGCGGCAGGCAGCTTGTTCGCCATCGCCGGAGCTGGCTGGCGCGTTGGTGGTGGAGTAGAGCCGATGAAGCGCTGTGAATGGGGAGGTTTAATTCTTGGGGTTTGGTGTGTGAGGGAAGGGGGTGGGGGTGGGGTGGGGTTATATCATGGCAATGGCGGGACGGCAGTAGGTGAGGCGAGGAAGAGAGAGAGAGTGGCACGTCGCGTCGGTGTAGCACTGTGGCGTAACAGCGATCGTTGGCTGGTCTGGATCAAGATCAGGATCAACATCTCGCTCGCTCGCTCGATCTTGCAGTGGTATGCATAACATATATAACCTTTTATTCCTGAATTAAACTTGCTCTACATTGTTTAATGCATAACCCCTTTTGTACAAGGCTGTCTGTTCAGCAATAGATAAAAAAAGGCTAGAGCTTACATACTTACTCAAAACATTTCCAAGAAGCTGACTGAAACGTGGATTTTTTTTCCAGGGTGCATGCGTCGTCGTAGAAATTGCGGTAGCCAGTAGGTATGGCGGGAAAGAAGTCACCATTTATAACCTTTTATTCCTGGATTTTTTTAAAAAAAAATCCACGTTTCAGTTAGCTTCTTGGAAAATACTTGGGAGGAAATATGTAAGCTCTGGCCTCCGCATTCAACATGCCCAGGTTGACCTTGTCTCCTAGTACCCCCACTAATATAAACCTGTCTACATACTAAACCACCATCTTTATATATAGAACGATCAACAGCCTTGTACAAAATGGATTATGCATTAAACAAGCTAGGGCAATTTTAATTCAGGAATAAAAGGTTATAAATGTTTGTTAATGAAAGCGTTGAACATCCATTGTAAAAGATTACGAGATTTCGTTCGTCTCTCTCCCTTCTATTGTATGCATGCATGTACCGATATAATATACTAGTAGCATATTTGCTAATACTCCAACTAACGATAATAATTGGATGATTTGATGGTGGCAGCTCGTACGTGTGCGTCGGATCGCGAGCTAGTCAGGTTCAGGTTGCATGCGTGCCCGGGAAAATTAGGAGCTTAATTTTGTACTCTTCTCTATTGTTGTCACGACAAGCCAAGGGCGATGGTTAGTTTGTGTGGCCGTCCATGCTCATGCACACACTGACACGCAGGCCATGGCACGGATTCTCACATGTTCGCGTCGTACGTGGCACGCCATGCGTTGCGATCCACCCATCTCTCGATCGGTCAAAGCAACACATGGGCACGTGCGTGCATTAAGCATTCAAGTCATATGGGTATACGCGAAACGGAAACAATCCATGGAAGAATAAAATGCACGTGCTACGGTGCTATGCATTAAGCATTCAAGAAGACATGGATACAATTGTTACCGCAAAAGTACTATCTAAACACTGCAGCAATCTCGTCCTGCACTGCAATAGTAGAATTGTAGTAGACGATCCCCGAGCATTTGCTTTCGTTCCAAAATTGCAAACATGCCTCTAATATGTAGAAGTATCGTAGTTTCTTTGCATTTTGTTTTTCAATGCAGTGGATCTATTTTTATATTGTAGCAGTTCGCTTTCGATTCAACGGTGGAAACATGCCTGCAATACAAATTAGAGTAGCTCATCTGCATTTTGTTCTTCAACACAGTGAATCCTTTTCCATGCAAAACATCACCCGGCAGTTTATTTACTGAACCAACAAGTGCGGTTAATCGTGAACTAATTAAGCAGATTTGACAAATAAACTGCATGCATTTCGTATTCGATTAGATCGTGTAAATTACTAGTGTATGGTTCTTCACCTTTTTTCCCCTGTAGGCAGGTACTGTATTTCCCTTTTGTCTTCCAATTCGAATGTTAGGTTTTACTCATGTATATCCAACCTACAGGCCACAGCACATCACACTGGTAGTACTAGTTGCATTGACTACATTAATGTGACGGTGTCAGATGGACTAAGTAACCTTCAATTCCTTGAATCCTACGATAGAGCGTGTGACAGCTTCGTTTACTATTAAACTAGAGCCCGGCGAGCGCGATTGAAACGCGCGCGTGTATAAAACGTTATGCCTATATCGAGTTTTTTTTCTAGCTATAGAAGCTACATCTTGGATTATATATACTGGATTGCGATGATAGCTATATGTATACAGTATGATATATGATGTATGGATCAAACAAAAAGAGATCAAGATGTATTTAATACGATTATAGAAAGATAGATGTATATGTGACAATAAACATTTTAAAAAGTTGAATAGTTTTGCTCTGCAGTTTCGTCAAAGATAAACGGAAAAATGATAAGACTGAAATTGCGACCAAACTGTATGAAAGAAGTATAGCAAACTCATATGCCACTTATAATCATTATTGGAGTATACTCAAATAGATAAAGAGGTATCATCATACGATTTAAATAGTATATGAGAAACAGGAGTACGTACTCCTAGGAGTAATATATCATTTTCATATATATATATATATATATATATATATATATATATATATATATATAGAGAGAGAGAGAGAGAGAGAAGTTCTTAATATTACAGTACAAACATAGAGTACACCATATGTTTTTAAGAGTAGATTACATAAAAGAAAGAGCTGTGGATGATGTAGCAGAGCACAGGATAAGAATTTCTAGGGTAAAAGCAAAATGTCAGCTATGTTGTGGCACCATTCTTTGTCGGAGTGACTGTCCAAAGATAGAAATGTTTCGAATTAGCACATATGTTTTTTAAGAGAATAAATAATTCAATAAGGATGTTTATGGACGATGGTATAGACAACATACCTACAACTAGTTGCTGCCTTCTGTATCCTGGCGTTTTTTTGTTGCAAGTCCAGAAGTAGAAATATCCTTGGATGGTGCATACTCTATGCTGCATAATTGTTGTGAAAACTGTGAGGACAGAGTATGAGTAGTTTCAGATAGATAGGCGAGAAATTGTTTTGCAGTCAGGGAAAAAAACTGTGAGACATACCGGTTACCGGCCGGGGTCCGGGGTTAAAATTTCCGGTCGGATTTTTCGGGATTTGCAAGTTCAAATTTTAATTTTTGAAATTCGGCTAGTTTTTAATAAAATTCAAACGATTTTCATCCGGAATTTTTCTGGTTTGAACGGTAGCTGGTCGGTTACCGTTCCCGACCGGCGGTAAATGGGTATCGGCCGGTTATCTCTTCCCTGATTGCAGTAATCACAAGATAATGACCAGGAATAGAAGTAAACAACAACTCAGCTTTTTACCTCGTTGGTTCTGAAATAGGCAGACATTTGATGCTGTAGGGCCTATCCAACAATATGACCATGACTATGTGATAGCATTATGTAGATAATAAGGAGGTATATTTTAACAGGAAATGGTTATCACATAGCCACATACATACTAAGATGGCGGCAGAGCTCCACTGATTTAATTGTACATGTTGTGAATTCTATGTAGCATGTTTGATGCTGCTGTACTGATCACTGCTGCAAGTCTTAAAAGGAAGAGCCATCTATTGTTGCAAATCCGTATGAATATGAGCCAAAAAAAAAACAGCGTAGAAAAATTGATAAATTAAATGAACTATATAAGAAGTGGTGTAAGAGGAACTCTGTGAACATAAGGAAATGAACGCAGTAGTAAACTTAGGTAAAAGAAAGATAAGTTTGTTGGCAATTATAGAACCATAGTGGAGGATGTACAGAAGGACCTACAGATTGCGAGAATCTACACAATAAGTTGTTTATGTTGTTAGAATAAAGAGGGAAATAGGAAGGTCATATATGCTGAATTAGAGAGTAATAGTTTGAGAAACTAACATGGTTTTGTTTCTTTTCTCAGGATTGTCAACGACATCTGTTTCGCCCGTGAATGAGGCAGCCTGTTTCGGAGGATTTTCAGGTTGTGCGCTATGAAAATAGGCAACGCACTGGTAGGGAAAGCTAAATACCCATATAGGGTATGCACGCTATGGCAGCTAATAGCACTTTAGTTCAATTATAGGAAGTACGATTTGTATAAACGTATTTGTATTGTCATTTGTAATTAATGATATGTGTGATAAGATGTCTTTTAAAGGATTAGTTCCAGAGTTTGAATGATGACATGGTAATAGCGATGCAGAGATGATATAAGATCGACATGGCTCAGACAAAAGGTATATTAAAGCCTAAGGACTCTATAGTTTTTATGGTCTGGGTGTTTTGATATGAAAAGGCCGTATTGTAGGCTATATACCATTCTATAAAGAGGAATCATGGCTAGTAGCTTGAGGATCTAATTTTATGCCATATTGATAAACTAGGAGTCATGCATTGCATTTAGAATTACTTCTGAAAAATCTTCAATGGAAATCGGTATGACCACTTTTGATGAGCGTGCGGTGATACTATGTTTTAAATGGCGGTATGTTTATTCCAGAGAGTATATTTTTGTTTGTTTTCATCTGCCCTGCAAATCGGTAGTACCACATCTGAGAAACGGTACTACCGGAGAGCGGTAGTACCAGACGGTAGTTGGCGCTACGTTTTTTTTTGTTCTGCACCATCAATGATTTTCCTGCCCTTGGTAACCTGTCGGGCTTCAGTACAAAAGGAGTCAAAGCCTGTCCGCACTGCTTAGATGCTACGGAGAGTGTATGGTGAACAACTCGCATAAAGCGTATATCGTCACCGTAGTTTCCTTAGAGAGTCACCCATACCGCAAGATGAAGAAATAATTCGACGGAAATAAGGAAGGCGGTTCGACTTCAAGGGCTTTTAGTGGGAAAGAGGTCTATGATATGGTTAAGGATATCGATGTTGTGCTTGGGAAGGGCGTAAATTAAGAACCCGTGAGAAGAACATCCGGAAGAAGCGGTCAATTTTTGGGACTTGCCTTATTGGGAGTACTTAGAAGTTCGCCATTGCATCGACGTTATGCACGTAGAGAAGAATGTATGTGATAGCTTGATTGGTCTCTTCTTTGAACATTAGTGGCAAAACAAAGGATGGTGTTAACGCATGCGGCGTGACTTGGTCGATCTGAACATAAGGACCGAGTTAGCACCGAAAGAGACCGATCTGAGACGACGTACCTTCCCCGACTTGCTACACTCTGTCCAAGGCGAGAGAAATGAAGCGTGCGAGCTTGCACGGCGTGAAAGTCCGTCTGGTTACTCCGCTAACATTAAGAAACTTGTTTCTATGCAAGATTTGAAATTAATTGGTATGAAGTCGAATGATTGTCGTGTCTTGATGACACAAATGCTTCTGTTGCAATTAGGAGTATCTTGCGAACAAGATCCGAGTGACAATCTTGAGGTGTGTTATTTCTTCAACTCAATTGCTCGGAAGGTCATCGATCCCCAAGGACTAGATGCTCTGCGGTAGAGAGTAGTGGCGACTACTGTGTCATCTTGAGATGTATTTCCCTCCGTCATTTTTCGATATCATGGTCCATCTCATTGTTCACCTTGTGAAAGAGATAAAGATATGCGGCCTGTGTTTCTCGTCATATGTACCCGTTCGAGAGGTACATGGGAATTCTCAAGTCCTACGTGCGGAATCGATCTCGTAGGAGGGCGACATCATCGAAGGTTATGCAACGAAAGAGGTCATTGAGTTCTGCGTCGACTACATGGCTCGAGTGGATCCGATTGGTGTGCCTCTATCTCGTCATGAGGGAAGCTGGATGGTATCGGGACCATCGGAAGAAATCAATCCTCCCGATCTGAATCGTCGCGCAAGCCCATTTCACGGTCTTGCAACACATGACCCAAGTGTCCCGTACATCGACGAGCACAAAGACATGATGCATGCCAATGAAATTGAGGCCGGTCGGAGGTTTGGATCACCGAGAGAGCACAACCGTCGGTTCAACGAATGGTTAAAGCGCGAATCACTCGGAGGTCATCAAGTGATGATCTGTTGCTATGGTTGGCAAGAGGGCCACGATTTACAATTGTCACATGGCAAGGATCGACATAAATGGGTACACATTTTATCTGGCTGACTCGGGATAGGAAGAGCACGGTCACGAGCAATGGTGTCGCATAGATGCATTCGATCTGATGGGTTTGAGGAGCTCGTACTATGGGCAAATAGAGGAGATATGGGAGATCGACTACGTGCTTTTCAAGATCCCCTATTTTGGTGCCGTTGGGTCCATCTCCCACGGTGAAGGTCGACAAATGCGGCGTCACTACCGTGGACCTCGAGCGTGTTGGATACAAAGGCGAACCATTACGTCTTGGCTAACCAAGTTGTTCAAGTCTTCTATGTAACCGACCGGCAAATAAGAAGCGCCACGTAGTTCTTCATGGAAAAGGAGGATTGTCGGAGTTGAGAATGTAGGGACGAGGAAGAATACAATCAATTTGACGAGTTGCCACCTTTCGGAGGCGACATCGAGCTCGAGGAAGAACCCGGTGAGGAAGCTAGCTATATGCGCGTCGATCATCATGAAGAGTGTATTTTAATTAAGAATTTAATTACTCCATTGTAATTAATTTATTTATTCCATTGTCATGTGTTAATGTGTTATGGACTTGTGATCTTTAATATTGATGTCAATGTGGATATTCATGGTAATGTTGAGTTGAATTAGATATGAACTTTTGAACTCAAACTTGTCATCATCTGCTTATCTAACAGTTCATACATGCGATTGTGGGGATATCACGAGCGGATCTAGAATAGAGCCGTGCAGCGATAATGAATCCTGACGGCTCTATATTAGAACCGTCGTGATGTATTCATATCACGAGCGGTTCTTTCTTAGAACCGTCGTGATATTAATATCCTGACAGTTCTCTGAAAGAACCGTGCGTGATGTTATTTTATAAAGCCGGGACGCTAGGGTTTTGCTCTTACTCTTCACCTCTCACGCGCCCCTTGTTGTCCGCCGTTGCTCGCCTCCGGTTCCTCGGTCTTTGCTCCTGCGCCTCGGCCCGCCTCGGCCCGCCTCGGCCCGCTGCGTCGCCTCCGCTGCCTCGGCCGCCTCGGTGAGTCGCTCCGCTCCCGGCCCGGCTCGGCGCCTCTGCTGCGCCGACCTCGCTCGCTCTGCCCGGCACCGCCCGCGTCGCCTCTACTCCACCACTCGCCCTCGGTGCTCTGGCCCGATCCCCTACCCGTGGTACTCCTAGTTGCACCTACCTAGTTGATCTGGATTACATGATGCTTATCAATTCTTGAGATGTCTGTATTTAGATTCCTTCTTGCTTCTTGTTTTTACTTACATATAAGGTTAAAGTTTGTTACGCAAATTTCTCATCTAAGTAATTAAGTATGTACATCCTAAATCTACCTTCTTTTAAGTTTCGAACTAAAAACAAATTCAGTATTCTGACCTACTTGGTAGTGTTGTGTTGGTTCTGACAAGTTCGACATTTTTCTTTATTAGCAAGCTGTACAAAATCATCGGTTTTGTTATATACATTAAGGCCTGTTTGATGCGGCTCTGCTCCAATTTTTACGACTCAACTCCGACTTCACTCTTGGATCCTCCTATGAGAAGTTGGAGTAGTCTCTGAGGTGTTTGGTTAGAAAGTTAACTCGGCTCGGGAATGAGAAAGATCTTTGTTAAAGACTATACTACCCTTGTTTTATTGGATGGGCGAGGGGTTTTATTGGATGGCATTTGGTGGGTAATTTTATCTTAATTTTAGGGGTATTTTAAGTAGCAGGATGGCTGCTCCATGCGGGAGGCGACCTTCTCATGACTACGAAAAAATACACTCTGACTGCTCCTGATTCTCAAACTCCAAATTCAATTTTTGTTGGAGTGGACCGTTTGGCATGGCTCCACCTACTCCAACTAAGAAGCTGAGAGTTGGAGCCATACCAAACAGGCCCTAAATATTGCATGGTGCACAGTTTAGTGGCAATCAACCACGCATACTTGTCATGTACTTTGCACATGGATGGAAATGTTGTCATAGAATTCGGAGACCAAAGCATCTTTAATAGAAACATGAAGCCAAATATCCCAAGTCTAAGTGCAAGATAGGTGGCTTACCACTCAAGTCCAAGCAACGAGTATGTTGTCAAGCCAAATCCAAACAAAGCATCCTTGCCGAAAGCACCTGTTGAACATATCGGGGAACTTTAGACACTTTGCAAATTATATACATTAAATATTACTTAGATGAGCATCTTTAAGTAAACCATATCCCCACTGCAAATTGTCTCTCTAGTCTCTTCAAATCCATACTTTTTCATCCTTTCTTGAGCTTGGTGCAAACTCTCCGCATTAATATTACTTTGTTTGCTTCATTAGCTTCTTTGTTGTATGGATATGATAACATCATTGTTGCAACTGTGTGTGCTAGCTAATTTTGGTGAGAATTAGACTTTAAATTATACTCCTTTAAGCGTAACTTAATCCGAAATATCATTTTCTCATAACCCAACATAGCGACAAGCTTCTTGTTGTGAACACCTTTCTGTTTTTGGTTTTGCAAATCAAAACTGCGTTTTGATTCAAACTAAAATTTGATTTTAGTGTTAGCAAATGTTAAGTGATAAGTTAGACTTGTAGTTGTACTTATCTAGCTGTAGCTCCATCAAGTATACCATTTTGTGATAGTCTATTGGAGCATTAAATCTTTTATCTTTAATCATCTGTTTGGTTTAGGATGTAATCTCTAAGTCGATCAAGCTGAAATCATTTCTTGAGTGTTATCTAATGATTAATGATGAGTTAAACTTTAACTACTACTCATCTAGCTATAACCTCATTAGAAATGTTCATTTATCATGGTTTAGTGAATCAACAAGCATTCATTCTCTAATCTGTCCGGTTTGGTTTTGGTTACAAATCGTCTGTAGCCATGTTTTAACCGAACTGGTCAATGCTTGCTAGCTGGTGGTATGTGTTGAGATGAACTTTAATTATTACTCATTTAGCCATGAATTAATCAATGATATCATTTTGCTTAAAATCATGGCTCATTAATCTGTGTCTTTTACTCCTTTATTCCTTCTAGTAGGGAGTAAGGGATAAGTTAGGTCACTATCCTAATGACTTAGTGAGACTTTACTAAACCATTAAATTCATCTGTTTGAATTGTCATAGAGGCTGAGAATTCTGTACTGCATATTCTTGGATTTTCAGTCAATTGAGTTGTTGTGTCATAGAGGCTGCGATCAATCGTTATTCATCTGTTTGAATTGTCATAGAGGTTTGAGAATTTTAGTTTATAAGCTGTTGTATTTCATTTCATTCACTTTTACGCATTTATTAAGAAAAATCTCTCTTGTAGTTGTCAGTTCTTGATCAACATTTTACTATGTTTTCTTAATAAACATCGATCTGATCTAGTTGGTAGCGTGGTTGTGTTTTCTTAATTAATTTTCGCATCTGAAACTTGAGGTATAGTCTTGAATGATGAAAACCTATGGAAGTAAGGCGGTGCTTGATTTACTAGGTTGGCCTAGGTATCATGGGTATTCGGTGCCGACTAATGCAGGTTAGCCTAGGTGACTTGAAAAACCAAGATGCGGTTAACCTAGGTTGGTGTGGGTAGTCTCGATACTTAGGGTGCCGACTAATGCAGGTAAACACAGGAACCGTGATGATTCTTATGGTACACCGGCGGCAATTTATTTTATTTTACTACGAGATGGCAAGCGTTGATTATATTTGTTTATATTTTTGTGCAATTTCCCATATATTATATACTATGTAATAATTGCGTCGTAACTTATATAGATAGCAAGTAAGCGAGATGGCGGAGGCACCGTCTTCGCCGCCGTCATCGGCGTCGCCAAATCGTCTGGATCTCCGATCAAGGTGATGCGCAGCGAGAAGCGGAGGAATATCAAATTGCCCTCGGGCGCATGGCGATCACGGAGTCGGTGGCGTCGGGATCGTGAGTCCCAAGAAAGCGGTGCGAGATTCGGACCGTCTGCGGGGTACTTGTAAGAGCGGGTCCCCATAACCACCCCAACACGGAAGTGTCAGCGGATGTCTGAGAGAGACCGGTTGTGGTGAGCTTTACGCCTCGTTCACTTTCCACAAGCGGACCAAACACGTGTGCGATGGCACGCGGCGCTTTCGCGATGTGCCCGCGCGTGGAGGACCTTCAAGAGCACACTTGTCACGCGGTTTGTGAACACTGGTGGACGCCCTTCACGAAGTATCCTTTCTTGTCGCGGGATACATGGGATGCCTTCGTGCGAGATGAAGACGACGGCGAATTCGAGAGCAAAGTGCGGCGCCTGAGCTCTCGAGCCCAAAACACTCACCCCACAAACTTCGGCACGGCTGAGTGCAGCGGGTAAAGCCACGAAGTGGGCGGCGGAGGAGCGAGACCGCTGCCCGACCGTTTCTTTGGGATCTCGAGACGGCGCTCGAGCACAGTTAAGGCGAGGGCATCGGCCACGTCTTGAGCGACATCTCTTTCGCAAACCCGAGCGAGACGAGCGGTGTCCCAGCGCTGGTAAATATGTCGAACCACTTAGTTGTTAATAAGTCCATAACTTCATGGTGTCTATAATAACATGATGTCCTCTTGCGGAAGCATTGACTTCGCATCTTCCCAAGGTTCCCTCGAAGTGGGCGGGGAGAAGGATGTACTATCTCGTACAGGAAACAAGGAGCACCGGAATCGCCGCGGCGTTGGGGTTTACGTACCTTGGAGGATGGATTCCCACGACTCCGCCACATATAGGAGTAGGAAGAGATCCAAGGACCAGGCCACGGCCTTTCGGTGGAACATGTCATTATTGAAAAATTTCAAGGACAAATAACAAGTTTACGAGAACCAAGTAAATGAACTCATGAGGCGCAAGCCGCCCACATTAATTTGGGAGCAAGTCCTCCTCAACATCGGATGGCGTCGCATCCACACATAATTACGGACATGACGGCGTGCAATTACCGATCGGCGACATCGAGGTAATGTACATCTCGGAATGCTCCAAATATAGACATATAGGGCGCCTTAGCTAATTGTGTACCGTTTTGTAGGAGCCGGCGCCTGCAAGCTCAAGTGAGGATGGTTGGGCGATTGCTATGAAATTTGGCGGGGTATGGTGTATCCATACCGGGAAGAAGCGATCGCGACACGGTGCCCGGTGGCGCGAGGTTACGCCGAGTGCGGTGGACATGGTACATGACAATTTCATGGCCATCCATTGAAATTCCCGAGCGAAGAAATCACAACACTAGGGGATGCCGTGCACACTTTTATCCGATGGCCCAAGAAGGACATCGCATACGGACCTGCGATGTGCGATATCGTCACGACCGCTGCCTCTCAATAGGACCCTCGATGAGTCCGCCCGACCTTAAGCCGAAGCCCGCCTCATCGGTTCCGTCGAGAAGGCGCCGAAGGACAAGACAAGCGTGTCACCATATCGGTCCACGAGTCATCTCGGAGAAGGCGTACGCGAGCGTCTCATTACGAACAAATCGATATCGAAGAAGATTCAAGCGCTGCCAAGCCGGGCAATACTCCCTTGGATATCCGTTGGTCTCGACAAAGAACTAGCAGGCTCGGGACTAGCTTGTCAATCTTTGCATGAGTGGTACATGCGCAAGACCCAAGAGGAGGAGCCATCTTGGAATCGGCGTCGAATCGGGGCGAGCATTTTCATCACGAGGCGGGCCACTTCGTCGTGGGCCGAGGACTTATTAGACCTATACAACCTAAGCGCCTCGGCGCCTCACTTCTACGATGTTGGACAGCGTAAGTGTGTACAATCAATTTCTACACTCACGTGATAGCGATAAATATCACAACTCATTCCTTACGTCGGATACATTATGAAATGTGCGTCGAATCAGCGAACCGGTGGGTTTCCTCGACCCGCACGTGATCTCGAGCAAACAATAAACCAAGGCGCATCCTCGTCGAGAATTACATAAAATGGGATTGCTTGCTCGAGCGGCAAGGAGTACATAATGGTGCCGTATAACCGAGTAAGTGCTTCACTACTTGCTACACAAAATTCGTTTGAACATATATAGGTTTATGACTATAGCGACATACATGAGTAGGTTCCTTTGGATTCTTGTGATTATTGTGCCAAAGAGGAACATGGTATTGTACCTTGATTCTCTACTCAACAAAACCATGACTTCACCCTTCTTAAAGGAATACTCGAAAGGTACGATCATTTCCTCCGCACATAATTGTATTGTAGTCTTCCTTCATTTGAAATGGGCGAGGATAACTTTTGGAATCATGTAGGGCGTTCATCGGCTATGTTCTTTGAGGAGGTTTATACAAGGAGCAGCGCCACACTAACCCACAAGATGCGATTTTCAGACAGCGATACAACACAATAATAATATATCATACTTAGTAAATATTGCGTCTCGGTATTGTACCTATATATGTATATCCATTTTTGCGGTCTGCCGGCAAAAACAAGATCACCTATCGCATTCTCGTATGCCATCATATGCGGCTATTGATTAATTCCACGACACACGATCCCGGTAGGTCAATCTCGCTATAGTTATTTTCTAATTATAAATTTAAATATATATTCTTACTACTTTACTCTTGTTAGCGGCGGACTTAAACCTAGAGTTAAAAGCACTCCGGAAGAGCGAGGTCACACATGTTCGAGGGTTGCTCTGCTGACTTCATCAAGTCGGAAATCGTTAACCCCGACGGAGAGTTTCACTCGTCGACTAGTTGTAATTGATTCAATATTGTAACTCACTTTGACTAGTTGTAATTCAATTTGTAACTCTAGCGACAATACTTCAAACATTCTTTTTAATTGATTTTGAGTTAAATGAACACTTTGAGTTGTCAACAATAATCGTGATGTAGTCATTTACCTTGTTTGTTTTAAGAGGGCATGGCTAGCAATTCACGAGGCTAGTGAAAATACGACAAAAACTAGTTAGTGGAAGGACATATCACAGACGGTTTAATCCAAGAACCGTCTGTGATATGCAAGCCTCACAGACGGTTCTTAGCTCAAACCGTCTGTGATACTGAAGTATCATAGACGATTTTTTAATAGAACCGTCTGTGATAACCGCCTGTTATCACAGACATAAAAATTCAGACGGTTCAAAAACCGTCTGTGATGACGGTTCCGAACCGTCTGTGATAAGGTTTTCTGTAGTAGTGAGTACTACCACATATACTGATTTTTTATGAGAAAAGCCTCAAACGGCAAGTTTTAGTGGCGAGGGCTATAAATACACCCCCACCTGCACCAAACTCAGCACCTTTGAGCATATTGAACATCATTGAATACATTTGAGAATCTAGTGCACTCTCTAATACCTATTTGCTTGAAATTCACATTTTGAGGTAGTTGAGAGCATTTAAGTGCATTGCATCATTAATTGATCTTGTTGGCACTTGATATTCCTCAAGCAAATACTGTGGTTTATTACACTTGATGCTTGCTGGCACCTAAACGGCTTTAGAGGAAGTTTACGCGGTGATCTCTTCAAAAAGATTGCGAAGAGGACCGACAACGGTTATGATTGGGTGATGCTCACTAACTCCAGAGTGAAGGAAGAACAATACTAGTGGAATCAAGGTGGTTAAGGCTTAATTCGTGGAGCTGGTCCAATTTGTTTGGATTTACTTCAACGTGGATTAGTAAAGACTAACAAGTCTCCGACACCACGGGAAAATTTCAATTGTCTTCATTGTGCTTATTCTTTGTCTTTACTTCTTCCACATTTACATTTCTAGCAAATTCATTAGTGTAAAATTGTTTTTAGTATCAACATAATATTGAGTTGTTGTAGTAAAAGTTTAGTTTTTATATCTTGAGTTTTTAAATTGATTAGCTAGAACGGAGAGGCCCATGCAACATCGAACGACGGAGGCAACGGAACGGCGTGGGAATCTAACGCGGGCAGATCGAACGATCAACAGAAGACAGCACACAATCGTGCGGCGAAGAAAGAAGTCATCGACGTGGCCTGCGCACGTGAAAAATTCCCACATTCCAAACGGATCTAGATCGGGTGCAGGGCTTTGTTGCACACGTGGATACTTAACTATAAACTGTGTTGCAAATTCAATGCAGCAGCTACCAGCAGCTTGCATGTCGGATCCCAAAATTCCGATTCGGAATCCTCTGTGTTTCGTGCACCAGTCCAGGATCACGCTAGTGCACACAGTGTTAACAAAGGTGGATATCGATCCACACCAAATGAATAATAGCATAAGCGATAAATAAATAAAGGTTTGACCTTACGGTCGAGTTTACATTTATTTAAGCCACGCAGGCTAACGAGAGAAATAAGCGGCGGAAACATAAGCGGCGGTGGCACCCCATCGATTCACCACGAGCAACCGATGGGGTCAAGACCTCGCGATTAGGCACCTTGATAAACTCCTCCTCGAAAGTGGTGAAGACTCCTCCTCTTCTACTTGATTCATCAAAACAAGCGTGAGTACACACCGTACTCTCAAGCCACACCACGAGAGATGCAATATATATATACATGCGGCTTTTACAAGGGAAAGGCATTCGATGGTTCTTTTGCATAAATGCAATGTTTGCAATTGAATAATAAATATACATTGATAACAGTAAAACAATTAGATAACAATAATTTGATAATTGATTTCACAAAGGCGCACACAGCTAAACCGATTATTCACATAGCGGATGATTTATATCACACGACTCCCTCCCCACGCTTTCTGAAAAACTACCCTAGTGTGAAATTCCGAGCATGCCCATGACCATGACCAGCTATTCGAATAGATTATATTATACTCTGCGAGTTGTACACTTTACCCACAAGATATAATTAGTGTAGCTAGCACTAACCATAACAAAGCATTTCGGATCCGCATCGTACTATGCTAGGCCCGTCTCAAAACAGACATGTGGTTGTACAGATAGGCTCAGTTCAATGGCACACATGGTGAGGTCCTTAATTGACCAAGGCAAGACTACCATTTGCTAACTATGCCACACAGATTAGCTCCCATGCACATAGTTCACACAGTCCACCATTTCACACAGTATCCACCACATGCCTCAGTCTAAATCCTTTTACCACCCGGTTGATTAAGTGCAACACATGCCATAACGACACACAGTACACAGATTTTACCACACAGTTGCATATTCACTTAGTCGGGTTTAATAGCTGCGGTCTCACATGACATGGTGATTCGTGGCATGGCTAAGCAATCTAATCGCACTAACCAACCCACGTTGGTGCTACAATATTACCAACTAAATATCAACTAGGGTGACAAAGGATCAAGGCATAACAATTATACAAGGAAGGCATAACAATATGGAATTAACTACTACACCCAAAACATTTAAATAAATACTTGAATTAAGATCGATAACTTAAATTAAAATACTTTTAGCAAGCGGGAATCAAGATGGTCAAGGGTATAGCTTGCCTTGGAATAGGTTCAGTCTTGGTCTTGGTCTTGAAAGCTCCTTCTTCCTCAAACCCTCCGGAAGTATCGTCGAAGTCTACTCATGACAAAGCAAACAACAAGAATAAATAAATAACAGAAGCAATTAACTCCCATAAAATAATTAAAAATCTCCAATAAATAGATCTTGATTTTATACAAATTTAGAAATTTGAATGGATGGATTTGGAGTTAGGATGCAAAAGTTATGAGGTTCCAAAGTTTGGAACAAAAAAACCCTAAAAATAGGATTTATTGGAATTCGAATTATTTCTCAAAGAAAAATCGGATTAATGCGCAAGCATGACATCGACATGACGTCGACCACAGGAAAAACGGAAAATATAAATAAAAGAAATCGGCGTGTGGGGCCCACACGTCGGGGACCTGCCCACGTGGACCAGTCCACCGAGCCTCTGAGATCTGGTCGGCCGGTGCGCGCTTCGTCTGCGTGGCGCCGACGCGGCGCCACGTAGCCGACACGCGCACGCACGGAGAGGTGAGGTGGGTGGTGATCGGGCTCCACGTCGTGAGACGACAACGGCGCGGCGGCTCTGACCGGCCGGCAGCGCCTGCGGTGATCGCCGTGAGTGAGTGGCACCAATGGGAAGCTCACTCGATCTGAACCTTTAGTCTTGGTCTAGGCACAAGAGGGCAGCGGAGGTGGCGTGGCGAGCTCAGCAGCGAGGCGTTCGGGTTTTGTCGGTGGCTACTCGGTGAGGTCGAGCGGCGTGGGTGGTAGCCGGAGGTAGGTGCAGGGACGGCGGACTTGGCGGCAGGCTCCACGGAGGCGGCGTCACCGGCGGCGCAATTGAAGTTTTAGGGTTTGGTGACCAAACCCAAATCCTAAACATGCGGCTCTAGGGCTCTTGGGGTGAGGTGGTTGGCGGATCAGTAGCGGAGTCTTGGCGATCCACAGGACCTATTTGTAGGCCACAGGGTGGGTGGGTGGCGAGATGGCGGCGGGGTTTACGGAGTCCAAAGCGAGCGAAGAAAGCGGGATAGCAGCGTGATTTGAACTCAAAAGTGTTTGAAAGAGTCCGGGGCGAGAGGGCTTCTAGAAGGCGTCGTCCGTCGCGAAGAATCGGGGCCGTTTGCGAACTTGTCGGACGGAGCTCGGCGACGCAAAAATGGCGACGCGGCGTTCACGCGAGACGAAGAAGAACGGTTGAGGGGCGATGACCTCGGCGGGCCCACGTCGAGAGAGAAGCGGCGCGCGCGTGAGCGGAGATCGATCGTCGCTCGCGATCAACGGTGAGCTTTAACGAGCGCGGAGAGAGAGAGAGCCACTTGAGATCAAGCGTCCAATGCGGATCGGACTGACCACGAAGGATCGGTGAGATGAGCAGGATCGGCGAAGGATTTCGCCCAACTACTATTGGAGATTTAAAATAGCTTTTCTTTTAAGAAAATACGAAATCCAAATAAGCAATGGAAAATAGCAAATGAGCTTAGAAAAATTCGAGAAAATTCTAGAAAATACAACCAAGCTCATAGAATCCAATAAAAATAGTTTTGACTATTGTCCATGTTGGAATTATTCATATTATATTGATTGTTACCCAAAGTCAATATTAAGCTTTTAAATTAAATTCAAATAAATCCAGATGGTGAATTTTCTTCCTACTAACTAAATTAAAGGATTTGAAAGCTACGAAAATTTGGGATGTTACAAACCTTCCCCTTAATGGAATCTCGACCCAGAGATTCGGGCTAGCTAGAAAAGGCTAGGAACTCGGCTTTCAACTATTCTTCACGTTCCCACGTTGCTTCTCCTTACAGTGGTTACTCCACTAGACTTTGCGAAACGAGCGGTCTTGCTTACAGTGCGGCGCTCTGCGACATCGAGAATCTTGACCATTGCTCCTTGTAGGTGAGGTCTTCTTTTAGTTCAATCGAATCCAGCGGTGCTTTTTCTTACGGTACGAAGACACTTCTTGGTGTGAGGCGTGGAAGACATCATGTACTCGGCTAGCGATTGGGGCGGCTCAAGCGATAAGCCACTTCTCCACGGCGTTCCAAAATCTTGAGCGGACCAACATACCGAGGCAAGTTTCCCTTTGGCGTGGAACCTTTTCACACCTCGAGGCGTAACTCGAAGATACACAAAATCTTCGACTCAAAGCGAGATCGCGGCGGCGATTGTCGGCATAACTCTTACGCCTCGATGAGCTATCTTTAATCTTTCTCGATCATGGACACTTGCTTTTACGCTTCTTGAATAATATCCGGACCAAAGATCATGCGTTCGGTTTCGACCAGTTCAGCGGGGTTCTGCGGGAGCGACCATACAAAGCGCAAGCGGTGACATTTGCGGTAGCTTGATAGCTGTTATTATGCGAGAACTCGCATAAGGTAAACTCTTATCCCAGCGGGTAGCATTTGCTAAACACGGGCTCTCAACATATCTTCTAGTATCGATTGACCCTTTCGGTCATCCATCATGTCAGGGATGATATGCGATCTTGAAATTCGATGAGTCCCAAGGGCTTCCTGCGGACTATGCCAAAAGCGGGAGGTGGCCGAGATCCTCGATCGACACTATCTTCTTGGGCACACCATGCAAGCGATAATTCTTGACATATCTGACTCGCGGACGATCTCACGAGTATGTGGTTTTGGCCGTGAGAAATGGGCCACTTTAGTGAGACGGTCCACTATTACCCAAATCGAATCGCAACCCGATTGAGTCTTGGGTAAACCGGTAATGAAATCCATTCGATTTCTTCCCACTTCCATTCGGAATCTTCAAAGGTTACAACAGACTCTTTGGTCTCGATGCTCTGCTTTTACCTTCGACAAGCGTCGCACAAGGCCACGAACTCTGCGACGTCTCGCTTGAGTTTGGCCACCAAAATTTATTCTTAACATCTGATACATCTTAGTACTACCGGGGTGAATCGAATACCTCGAGTCATGGGCCTCCTTTAAAATTAGTGTCTCAAACCATCAATATCTGGAACACGATCGTTCATTGATCCACAGTATGTCACGATCATCCTTTGTGAAGTCCTTGAACTTCCTTACATCATCTTCTTCTTGATGTCGGAGATCTACGAGTCTTTAATTTGAGCTTGCGAATCTGCTTCTCAAAGTAGACTGCACTTCTAAATTTGCCAAAAATCCATGGATACTACTTCTAGCTTCGACACGGAATTCCTCTTGAAGTTACGAACAAAGCTCTTTCACTTCAAAGCATTGCAATGGCTCTTACGGCTCAAAGCATCGGCGACAACATTGGCTTTGCCGGGATGGTAATGAATTCCAAGATTATAATCCTTTATTAACTCCGACCATCTTCTCTGTCTCATATTCAGTCGATTGGTGAAAATATATTTCAAGCTTTTATGATCTGTGTATATCTCGCGGCGATTCTGGATGAGGTAATGGCGCCAAATCTTCAAAGCATGCACTCTGCGCTAATTCTAGATCATGAGTAGGATAATTCTCTTCATGAGGCCTTAAGCGCCTTGGCGCATCTGCGACAGCTCTTCCTTCTTGCATCGGGACACATCCTAATCCTTGACGCGATGCATCACAATAGATATCAAAATCCTTGCGAATATCCGCAAAATCAAGATTTGGGGCGAAGTCGGGCACTTCTTCAACTCTTGGAAACTTTCTTCACAGGCTGGGGTCCAGGTAAACTTTTTCTCTTTCTTCAACAATTGCGTAAGAGGTTTAGCAATTGGCGAGAATCCTTCAATAAAGCGGCGATAATATCACGCCAATCCCAAGAAATCTGCGAATCTGCGTGGCAGGTCTTGGTGCTCCCGATGTATCTGCTTTCACTTTACACAGGGTCAATTGCTACTCTGCATTTGTCATCACATGACCAAGGAAATCCACTTCCTTCTTCCAGAAGTCGCACTTGCTAAACTTAGCATACAACTGATGTTCTCTGAGCTTCTCTAGGATTAACCTCAAATGCTCAGCATGTTCTTCTTCTGACTTGGAGTAAACCAAGATATCATCGATGAATACAACTACAAATTTATCCAAATATTCCATGAATACCTTATTCATCATGTTCATGAAATAAGCGGGGGCATTAGTCGGACCAAAGGACATGACTAGGAACTCATAATGTCCGTGCAGCGTTGAAAGCGGTCTTAGGTACATCCTTAGGGCAAATCTTCAACTGGTGGTAACATGATCACGGATCGATCTTGAGAACACTCGGCTCCTTTCATCGATCAAGCGGATCATCTATCCGGGCAATGGATACTTGTTCTTAATGGTGACTTCATTGAGAGACCGGTAGTCGATGCACATTCTCATGCTTCCATCTTTCTTTTTGTGAACAAAGCTGGCGCTCCCCATGGTGACGAACTAGGCCTCACAAAACCTTTCTCCAAAAGTTCTTCTATTTGCTTCTTCATTTCTACTAACTCATCGGTGGCATCAGATAAGGTCTCTTCGAGTGGTCTTTGTTCACGGCACTAGGTCGATAACGAACTTCGATGTCACGATCCGGTGGCATTCTGGTAACTCTTACGAAACACATCTGGATACTCCGAACAACGGGCACATCTTCCAAGCGACAATCCTCATGCTATTGACAAGCGGATGTCCATTACGCACCGAGGTAGCTAGAAACTCCACTTTGTTTCCTTTGGTATCCTCGATTATAACGGCTCTTGACCACAATCTAGCACGGCTTTGTGCTTGGTTAACCAATCCATGCCAAGGATGACATCTATGGTTTGGGTGCCTAGAATAATTAGGTTAGCTAGAAACTCAACTCCACTATGAGTAACTTAGCCCTAAACATTACATTAGAACTTAGCTCTGCTCGGTATTGGACTAACAGAGCGCTTAAGAGCATAACTTCCAATTTGTTCTTAGTTGCAAAATTTCCGAAACAAGCGAATCGAAGCTCGAATCAAAGCAGCGGATCAGTCTTGAATTTACGAGGAACTTACCCGTCTGACGTCGGGTGCTTCTGGGCTCCTTCAAGGTGGCGTGGTTAACACGACCTCGACAAGCGATTGAGGCGCTCCTCTTGGTTGGTGGTTCTGAGAAACTCCACGTTGTTACTTTGGGGTCTTAGCGGTGTTGCTCCAAGGTTGAAGCGACCGAGTGATGGTTCCTTTACGAGGACACCGATTGGCGAAGTGACTGGTTGGCGGCAAGCGTAACACACCCTTGGTTCACCTGCGGATGTTGTTCCACAGGGTGGGGTTGGTGGTGTAGTGTTGCGAGGATTACGAGCAAAAGGGCGAGTCTTTGGCGGTGCGAGGGTCTGACGAAACTCGTGGTTGGAAGCGATTAAGCTATTGTGGCACTATCCTTGCCCTCTGCTTTGTTGTGGTGATGGCCTCCTGGCGATTCATCTTACGCTTGCGGTGCTCCTCCGAGTTCCTTGCGTTTGTCCTCCATGATCAGCGCCTTGTTAACTAGTTCACGGAAATGCAGGGAAGGTGTGGGCAATCAGTTGACTGCGATCTGAGTTCAATCCCTTCAAGAAACGACTACGGCGAGCCTTGTCGATGGCGACATCCTCTGCGGCATAGCGAGCTAAGCGAGAAAACTTGTTCGGTGTCGAGACAACGACATAGCTCCTTGCTTGAGAGCACGGAACTCATCTTTCTTGAGATCTATAATGCCTTGGTACATGATCTTGGCGAAAAGTGCGAAAAATTCCTCCCGGTGATATTCTGCGGTGCCTCATGTCTTCTTGTGAAGTTCTCCACCACTCGTGACTATGCCCTCCATCGATGAGTGGCATATAACACTTTCTCATGATCGTTGCATTGGGTGATCGTGACTTCCTCTCAATTCTGCGAAGCCAATCATCCGCTTCTACCGGCGAGACATGTCGAGAGAAAGTTGGTGGGCGGGTCCTCATGAATTGACCAACTTGGATGGTCCTTGATGACCATGGCGGTGGGGCTCCTCCACGATGATTGTTGTTGTTGTTGTTGTTCATGGCACGCATCGGTTCATCATGGTATACATCATCTGCGTTTGTCTTTGCCATGAAGGCTCCAAAGTTACGCAAGTCAAGAGGAGGTGCTTGGGGTGATGCTGCGCTTTCTTTGGGATCTGCTCATTTCCTCCGAGATCTTTGAGTCTGGAACCACTTGCGGCGATGTGGCGATCTGAACCATCGATGAAGTTCATAGGTTAGATAAGGTAGCAAGCACAAGATGAGTTAAGAACTAGGCAGGTAGATTAAACCCAACAAACACACTCAAGAAACTCAAATGGAATAACCTTTATTAATAGCTTATTAGTATGGTCGCAACAAATGCCCGGGGCCTTTGCGGCTCATACTTACACTACGAAAAATAAAGCGGACCTAAGCACACAAACTACCGCCTAAAGGCGACTACGAAAAAAAGCGGCTAAGCGACTAAGCTGGAACTCAATGAACTACTCCTCGAGAAAGCCTCCAAAGCCATGGCGGCGCTCTGATCGGTGTAGACTACAAGTGGTGGCATCCTCATGAATCGGTCTGATGCTGCTGGGCCGGTGTAGCAGGCAGCGTCTTTGGGTGTAAATGCTGGTGGCTCCTCCGGTTTGTCTGAGCTCTGCTGGTCCCTCTAGCAGTGCAACCTCTCTGGCTCCTCAGGATCTCTTCCGATTTTCCTCTTGATCATCCTCGAGCTCATCTTGGCCGTAGAGGCGTGCTCTAAGGCAGCGATCCTTTCTCGGCTTCTTCCAAGGCACGATAGGCGCACCTCGGCTCGGTGTCGGCCATTGCCGGCGACTCCTCCCGGCGGTATGGCTGTGCAAGATACACTCTTGTGGCATTGCCTTCCCTATTGGTAGGCGGAAGCCTTGAATAGCTCCCCTGAAGCGGCTACTGGGATGGTAGCGGAAGGCGGTGTGTTTGACTCTTGGCGTAGATGTGGCGGACTTCGAGTATGGCCAAGCGTGATGACTCTGAATTCCTGCGAAGGTGGTCCTCCGGTGAGATGTCAAAAGTGGCTGCCTCTGGTGTTCCTCTGGCGTGGTATCGGTGACAGACCCAACCATGATCTCGTCAGTTGACCATGTACTCACTTTGCCACGGTACATTGGGCGATCAAAGCCCCCAAGTGTGCTGCGATGGCGTCCACACTCTGCGGCAAGTCCTCCGTTGCTATCTCAGAAAGTCGGCGGTAAGGCATCTGTCAAGATGGACAAAGAGATGAAAACAACTTTAAATGACGAGGAGAGAAAGAATTTGACAATAGTTGAGTCAAGAGAGACATGAGATGAGTTAAGGAGTTCAATTAATCTTGTAAGTTAATTCTTCCTTAGAAAATAGTTTGGACTCACTAAGAGCGACCAATCTAACTAAGGTCAAGACCTACGATCGGTATGGCTCGATACCACCTCTGCCGGATCCCAAAATTCCGATTCGGAATCCTCGTGTTTCGTGCACGATCCGAGGATCACGCTAGTGCACACAAGTGTTAACAAAGGTGGATGTCGATCCACACCAAATAATAATAGCATAAGCGATAAATAAATAAAGGTTTGACCTTACGGTCGAGTTTACATTTATTTAAGCCACGCGAGCTAACAGAGAAATAAAGCGGCGAAACATAAGCGGCGGTGGCACCCATCGATTCACCACGAGCAGCCGAGTGGGTCAAGACCTCGCGATTAGGCACCTTGATAAACTCCTCCTCGAAAGTGGTGAAGACTCCTCCTCTTACGCTTGATTCGTCAAAACAAGCGTGAGTACACACCGTACTACAAGCCACACCACGAGATGCAATATATATATACATCTTTGGCTTTTACAAGGAAAGGCATTCGATGGTTCTTTTGCATAAATGCAATGTTTGCAATTGAATAATAAATATACATTGATAACAGGTAAAACAATTAGATAACAATAATTTGATAATTGATTTCACAAAGGCGCTACACAGCTAAACCGATTATTCACATAGCGGATGATTTATATCACACGGCTCCTCCCCACACGATTTCGAAAAACTACCCCTAGTGTGAAATTCCGAGCATGCCCATGACGCATGACGCGCTATTCGAATAGATTATATTATACTCTGCGAGTTGTACACTTTACCCACAAGATATAATTAGTGTAGCTAGCACTAACCATAACAAAGCATTTGGATCCGCATCGTACTATGCTAGGCCCGTCTCAAAATGTACATGTGGTTATGCAGATAGGCTCAGTTCAATGGCACACATGGTGAGGTCCTTAATTGACCAAGGCAAGACTACCATTTGCTAACTATGCCACAGATTAGCTCCCATGCACACAGATTCACACATCCACCATTTCACACAAGATCCACCACATGCCTCGGTCTAAATCCTTTTACCACCCGATTGATTAAGTGCAACACATGCCATAACAAACACACAACACACACAGATTTTACCACACAGTTGCATATTCACTTAGTCGGGTTTAATAACTGCGGTCTCACATGACATGGTGATTAGTGGCATGGCTAAGCAATCTAATCGCACTAACCAACCCACGTTGGTGCTACAATATTACCAACTAAATATCAACTAGGGTGACAAAGGATCAAGGCATAACAATTATACAAGGAAGGCATAACAATATGGAATTAACTACTACACCCAAAACATTTAAATAAATACTTGAATTAAGATCAATAACTTAAATTAAAATACTTTTAGCAAGCTGGGAATCAAGATGGTCAAGGGTATAGCTTGCCTTGGAATAGGTTCAGTCTTTGGTCTTGGTCTTGAAAGCTCCTTCTTCCTCAAACCCTCCGAAGTATCGTCAAAGTCTACTCATGACAAAGCAAACAACAAGAATAAATAAATAACAGAAGCAATTAACTCCCATAAAATAATTAAAAATCTCAATAAATAGATCTTGATTTTATACAAATTTAGAAATTTGAATGGATGGATTTGGAGTTAGGATGCAAAAGTTATGAGGTTCCAAAGTTTGGAACAAAGAAAACCCTAAAAATAGGATTTATTGGAATTCGAATTATTTCTCAAAAGAAAAATCGGATTAATGCGCAAGCATGACATCGACATGACGTCACCTGGAAAAACCGGAAAATATAAATAAAGAAATCGGCGTGTGGGGCCCACACGTCGGGGACACGGCCACAGTGGACCAGTCCACCGAGCCTCTGAGATCTGGTCGTAAATTTGCCGGCGCTTGCGTCGCGTGCGGCGACGCGGCGCCACGTAGGCACGCACGCACGGAGAGGTGAGGTGGTGGTGATCGACGCTCCACGTCGTGACGACGACAACGGCGGGCGGCGCTCTGACGGACCGGCAACGGCGGCTGCGGTGATCGCCGGCGAGTGGCGGCACCAGTGGAAGCTCACTCGATCACGAACCTTTAGTCTTGGTCTAGGCACAAGAGGGGCAGCGGAGGTGGCCGGCGAGCTCGAAGCGGCGGAGGCGTTCGGGTTTTGTCGGTGGCTACTCGGTGAGGTCCAGCGGCGTGGGTGGTAGCCGGAGGTAGGTCAGGGACAGCGGACTTGGCGGCAGGCTCCACGGAGGCGGCGCGTCACGCGTGGCGCGCAATTGAAGTTTTAGGGTTTGGTGACCAAACCCAAATCCTAAACCGCGCGCTCTAGGGCTCTTGGGGTGAGGTGGTTGGCGGATCTGTAGCGGAGTCTTGGCGATCCACAGGACCTATTGTAGGCCACAGGGTGGGTAGAGGTGGCGAGATGGCGGCGGGTTTTAGCAGTCCAAAGCGAGCGCGAAGAAAACGGGATAGCGGCGTGATTTGAACTCAAAAGTGTTTGAAAGAGTCCGGGGCGAGAGGGCTTCTAGAAGGCGTCGTCCGTCACGAAGAATCGGGGCGTTTGCGAACTTGTCGGACGAGCTCGGCGACGCAAAAATGGCGACGCGCGTTCACGCGAGAGCGAAGAAGAACGGTTCGGGACGATGACCTCGGCGGGCCACACGTCGAGAGAGAAAGCGAGCGCGCGTGAGCGGAGATCGATCGTCCTCGCGATCAACGGTGAGGTTTAACGAGCGCGTGGAGAGAGAGAGCAGCAGCGAGATCAAGCGTCCAATGCGGTCGGACGACCACGAAGGATCGGTGAGATGAGCAGGATCGGTAGAAGGATTTCGGCCCAACTACTATTGGAGATTTAAAATAGCTTTTCTTTTTAAGAAAATACCAGAAATCCAAATAAGCAATGGAAAATAGCAAGTGAGCTTAGAAAAATTCCAGAAAATTCTAGAAAATACAACCAAGCTCATAGAATCCAATAAAAATAGTTTTGACTATTGTCCATGTTGGAATTATTCATATTATATTGATTGTTACCCAAAGTCCAATATTAAGCTTTTAAATTAAATTCAAATAAATCCAGATGGTGAATTTTCTTCCTACTAACTAAATTAAAGGATTTCGAAAGCTCTGAAAATTTGGGATGTTACATTGCATTCTTGCTTCGCTATCACGAGATTGATTAGCTCGTAGCTAGCTGCCAGGCAGAGGTCCTTTTGAACTTTAATTGCATACAGTTCTCATCCCACCCATATTGGTCATGCACAGTACACCGGTGCTTTATAATGAGGGAGGGGGTGGGGGAACAAGTGAATTTTTTTTTAGTTATGATCGGTTTTAGAGATAATGATATGCTAAACACTATAATAAAAATATAAATTTAACGCCAATGTTTTATGGTAGTGAGACGACAAATCTAACACCAATCCACATCGTACATGACCTTAGCTAGCCAGCACTCCATTGATCGTGTATCGTGTGTAGCAACTGTCATGCACACAGTGATATGGTTAGAGCAGTCCGTTGACGCCAGTACGGCGCAACATTATTGCACAGCACTTCGGCTCAACGGCAACAACCTGTGTATCCATTTCCGAATCATCAATGATAGATATACAAATTCCGTCTCAACTAGGAGATAGCACATATAGAACGAGAAACCGGTATATATGCATGCGTACAAACGCTTTCGTTCTCTCTCCCAATCGAAAATCTTTAATTCTGTATAAACATCGACGACCTTACAAGTTACTGAATCGTCATTCAGTGAAACATAGAAGCACCTCCCCAATCGTAAAATTGTGATTTGACTTTTTAGGGGATTTTATTGCTCGATCATGGGACGTTAGATCATTACACAGATTTCATCGCAAACTGGGCTGATTCACGAGGCAATTTAAGAGATTCGAGTTTACCGTCAGCTGTTGACAACCCTCTCATCCGGCAAAAGCCCAATACTGACGGAGGGCATGTCTTAAGATTCCGCGCGCGTGTTGACAAGCCACGACTAACGGCGTGATAATGGACGTTTGTGACTGGATCTACCGCGACCAGTGTGCGTATTTTCTACGGCATGTACGCACGCGCAACGGTGGCTACTGGCTTGCTAGCCAGCTAGCTCTACGTACGTTCTACAAAGTCAATGTCTGTATGGAGCTACCCGGTATACATAGTACCGGTACTTCGGGAGGTCATCGGTATGGATTAATTCCTTATATGTTACTAGAATTTGCGTAGTGATAGACATATGAGATCAGGGTGCACATGACAGTGGAACAATAGGTGATGTATAAGAGACGACAGTGGTTGATCCAGGATTTACAGAATAGGTGTGACCGTTAATTTCTTTTACGTTATGTTGTGAACAACTATAAAATCAAACTTGTATGAAAGTACTTTCAAATACGAATTTAACAATACCACTTTTGCATTTACAAAACTCTCTCTCACCGTAGTTCCCTTCTGCATCGCGTAGCATCTGATCTAGATTGTCATCATGCGATCTATCCTCATCAAAAGCACATTCCATACCCTGCATATCGTTGACTTCCTCGGCGATGTCGTCATTACTAACTTCCGGTATAATCTGCTCTTCACCGTGACTGCTCCAACATGTATATCCTTTTTTGAAACCCCTTCGTATTAAGTGAGCTTCAATCTGCGCCGGGTTGTTAAACATTTTTATATTACCGCAATCAATGCATGGACAATACATAAATTTTATCCCCTTCTTCAACATATCCTGCTCGGCGGCTCTTCTAAAAGCAAACACGCCATTAATATACTTTTCACTCACACGGTTCTCAATGCACATCAGTTTCGGTCCATCTACACGTATACGCACGTAACAAATTAATTATTGTTAAATTATATTAATTGTTGGACCGTAAAAGGCGACTAGAGGGGTTGAATAGGAGCACGCTCACTTTTTTCACAAATTATGAACTCAATACAATTTCACTCCGGTAGCTATTAGAAAGCTATGAAGATCAATATACCAAGATCTGTTGGAAGACTAGTATTGAATCAATTAAACCCCTAAGCAATGCTACAAAAATCAACTAAGATTGCAAAGACTCACAAGACGCAGGCGGTCGACCATTGGACCCAATCGGTCGGACCGATTGCAGGCGGTCGACCGGCGTTATCTTTGGCGGTCGGACCGCTCAAAATCGGTCGGCCGGTGATGACGGCGATCGACCGGCCGACTCGAACCGATCCGCAGATAAAAATCGGCCGATGACGAAGTTGCAATTAGGTGAAACTTTTGATTCTCAACTCTAATCTTTATGAAACTTTGTACACACCTTCTATATGCTATTGAGGACCTATTCCAATCGAATATTATGATAATTCTTGGAGCGATCTTGAGCAATTGCCAATTGATTAACGAAGGTCTAAAAGCGGGCAAGAACGAAAACTTGATCCTAAAGCTTGTTCGTGAGGATTGATGATCAAGATGATGCTAGATAGATTCACACATATCACAGACAAGCTAATTCACGTGAAAGAATCAATCACAAACTCGCGGATCAAAGAAAGCCCTAAAAACACGAAATTGAAAGCAAGAGCGAAAAGAAACTTATCTCAAGCAAACCTTGCATAGATTGATTTCGTGATTGATCTTGGATTACATCCACACCATCATGGATCGATGGACAATCAAAGATCACGAAATTCTCCACAAACCATCAAGAGCCCTAGCCTCCACCTCAACTCCCTAAAGACAATTAGGGTTTTGAAACATAAAAAGCGAGAGAGAGAGAGTGCACCACCATCTCCTCCTATTTATAGTGGAGGCCTAAAACTCTTAGGGTTTGACTCTCTTGGGCTCCGTTAAGGCCCACTAACAAGCGGGTCACACACGCACGCTTCCATAGCGCCGTCTTTAATCTTTTAACCTAAACCGCTTCACCATGCGTCATGGATTTGCCAATAGGTCACCATTGTCCATCTTGTGTCACACTTGAGTCGTTGACCTCGCCGCATCGTCAATCGTTCGGACCTCAACTCTCAAGTCTAGTCCGATCCTCCTCGCCGTTGACCGTCGTTGACCACCAAGCAACCTGCACAACCACAGACAAGCAAACACGAATTCGGGAACAAGTTCTTCACAACTTGACCCATGTTAGTCAAAACATGCATCATGCAAATCATATGCCATGAAACCAATGACTTTGACCTAACAAATCAACATCGCCACGAAGTTGGCCGACGTTCAAGTAGAAACCGGTCGACCGCTCGGGTGAGCGGTCGGACCGCCCATGGCGGTCGGACCGCTCCACAATGAGCCGGTCGGACCGCCCTATGAGACTTAGCCAAATTCAAACTCCCAAATTCCGAAACCTTCTGGAAATTAAAAACGAATAGAACTTCTTACTGGAGACTCCAAAAATTATGAGACCAAGTGCATAGGGATCCCCTCACTTGCCTACAACACCTATTTTTGGCCCAGCTCGTTTTGAACACTTTTAGGTCACCACCGGTCCGACCGCCCCACATGGCCGGTCCGACCGATTTGGGACCGGTCGGACCGCCCCGTCCGAATACTGTAGCTTTGTCGAAAACACGTGAAACTACAAACCGTAAACGCCATTGCCAATTGTCACATCATCCTAAGATCTGGAGCATATCCCCATGAAATCCACAATCTCCCCCTTGATGAACACATTGGCAATTATCCAGAAAATGTAAGTAAGAGGTTTGAAAACGAGTTTACTCGCAGTTTTCGCACAAAGGCACAACTTGGTCCATAAGCAAGAAAAAGCAATGAAAATGACCAAGTGTCATCGAAATAGTATAGGCATGTGAGACAAGGCAAAAGTAAGCATAAAACTTTGATTTCGAGAAAGGGTCAAAATTCTCACATGAGGTCCATATGAAAGAACAATTGTTCAATTGACCTATGATCATTGTGAGTATAAAAGAATGCAATTCAAGTTCAGAATATTCAATAAGACAATAAGAATGCAACTCAAGAACTCCCCCTCACTATGATCCTCAATTTTCAAATTTTCGATTTCTCCCTTTGTATAAACTTCTCCCCAATAAAGAAATATCTTCTTATTAACACATCTTCTCTTCTCATTTAACGCATCTTCTCCCCCTTTGACAATGGATTCATCAAGGAATCACGCCTTCCTCTCATCCAGAGATAATAAATATAGAATAAAGGAAGAAGCAGAAACAAAAGAAGCATAAAGAGGAGTATGCATGAAGTGCAATGGAGTGGCTTCATTTTTTGTATTTTTCAATTTTTGATTACAAGAAGCTTTGGAGATTACCCAAAAGAACAATCTAGTATCTCTAATATTGCACAAACAGCATATCAAGCCTGACAGCGTTAGCAAGATCATGGTAAGACATATATATCAAAGCTAAGCACAAAGGCTCAAAAGTAAAGCAGTAGATTTGATCAATTTAAGCAACGCTTCAAATTCAGCAAGTTCATCAACAGGGATCCTAAAGTGAAATTGGCCATGTCAAAATGTCAAAGTGAGATCAAAAATCTAACAAAGACCACATTAAGAGTCAATCAAGTCCCGTATTGAATCATTTTGCTCAATATTTTGGAAACGCCCATTTGTCAACATTTTTCTCATTTGCATTGAATATTGAAGTTGACTAATGATCTAACTTAGTGACAAGATCTGGACTAGGAGCCATCCACAAACTCATCCTAAGCTTGACCAAAAGTTGATTAAAGGTATATCTTAGTAAAGAAGATCTGGACTAGGAGCCATCCACAAACTCTTTCTAAGCTTCTACAAGGCGACAAATCTTGAGGTTCATGTCATTTCGACAAGCGGTCCCCATGAGATCGTCTGGTTCATCAAACTATCTCCAAGTTCATGTCATTTGACAAGCGATCCGTAAGAATAGTTTGGCATAATTTAAGCATAAGACAATCTTGATTTTCATTTTTCACAAGAGCGGTTTAGAATCTCAAGAACACAAAAGCTCAAGTAATGGTCAATTTTAGATCAAAGAGCTAACAAAGCAATTACAGCGGGGCCAATGTCACAAGAGGAGCACTAATTGCGCAACTCGCTAAAACATCCACAAATTGCAATTTCTTAGTTTGAGTTGTTTAAAAGGTTCTAGCTCATATAGCAAAGACTTAGCTACACATGTAAAAGCATGATAATTCTAGCAAGTCAAAGAACTAGACATGACATTGAGCAAGAATTGAAATACAAAAGCTCTAAAGGGTAATAGGCAAAGCTTCATCAATTTTTAAAAATAAGCAGAAAATCTTATATTACAATGCATCTTTTGGATTTTTCATACCATTTGTTGTAACCACTTGTTGGAGTTTTCATATGAATGCAATATGACACAATGAGATGCAATTAAAAAGCCTAAAAACCTAAAAAGTTCGAAAAGAACACTAAGTTCAGAAAAAGAACAATAAAAGATCAAAAGAACAAGGAAAGATAAGAAAAAAAATCAAACTCCCCCTCAAACCAACCCATAAGGATAAATTACCCCTAACTCGCTTCTTAAGGAGGAAAATGCGGTTTGATCTAAAGGCTTGGTAAGAATATACGCCAATTGAGCTTGGACTCTCGAAGTGCATCACAATATCACCTTTTTCAACATGATCTTTAAGGAAGTGGCGAATGTCTATGTGCTTAGTCCTAGAATGTTGCCTTTGGATTTTTAGCAATATTAATAGCGAAGTGTTATCACGAAAAGAGGAACACTAGCAAAGTTTAACCCATAATCTTTTAAAGTGGGCGTCATCCACAAAATCAGCTCTGACAACTAGCGTGACTACATACTCCGCTTCAAAGATGGATTGTGCAATGTAAGACCGCTCCTAGAAGACCAAGATACAAGAGAAGTGCCTAGGAAGTGACAGTGCAGGTACTCTTCCTATCTAACAAACGACACTTAAAATCGAATCGAAAAACCTCTAATGGACAAAGTCAAGAAGCGGGAATACCAAATGCCATATAAGAGGGTAGAGTGTAAATACACGAATATAAACTAACGACTTGGCGATGGGAAGTTCTCGGAGGCGCTGAAATCTTGCACAAAGGCATACCGTGAAGTGAATGTCGGTCTCGAGGCCGTCAAATACGAAGGGAGCCGATCATGCTGCGGTACTCGCGTTGATCCACGACTTCTCCTTCCTCATCTGGATCCAAAGCGATCGAAGTTGCCATGGGAGTGGAAATTGGCTTGCGATCACCCATGTTGAAGCGTTTGAGTAGATCTTTAGTGTACTTCGTCGATGGATGAAAGTTTCTTCCTTGCATTGCTTGATTTGAAGTCCCAAAAAGTAATTAAGCTCTCCCATCATACTCATCTCAATTCCACTGGACATAATGTCGAAAAAGCTATTATCTGTTCGGAGGATCTTTGTCTCTGAATGCGAAGTGGGCGCGCCGGGTGAGATGTCGTTTCTTCGACCTCCGCAGTCTTCTTGATGATGATGATGCAAAGCGAGGAGCCTCAAGCGAAGGTGAAGTAGGCGTAGCGAGTTCTTGTATCAATATGGGCGCTTGATGCAGCGGATGAAGGAATGATATTAGCCGTCCTCATCTTCCTCCACAAAAATGCTTTCACACTGTAAATCATCAGTAGCAATTGATCTAGCTCCAAGGCTAGTCTCATCAAAAGTGACATTACAAGTCTCTGAATAATGTTAGTCTCGATATTAAAACTCGAAAACCCCTCGAATGAGCAAGATAACCCAGAAATACCCCATCAAAAGTTCTTGATTCAAATTTATCTAAGTTGCCTATCTTAAGGATAAAACATTTTGATCCAAAAACTCGAAAATGCGAAGCAGAGGGTTTTCTACCAAAGCGAAGCTCATAAGGAGTCTTGCCTAAAGAAGGTCTCAAAAAGACACGATTGGCAATATGGCAAGCGATAGCAATAGCTTGCCCAAAATCTCCTCGGTGTGTTATACTCGTCTAGCATCGTCCTAGCCATTTCGACCAAGGTCCTATTCTTCCTTTCCACCACGCCATTTTGTTGAGGGACGTGTGGAGAGGAGAAGCGATGCTCAATACCACGTCGGCACAAAAAGAAGCAAAGAAGCATTTTTGAATTCCGTGCCATTATCACTGCGAATCGCTCTCAAAGCACCGAGAAGCTCGAAGCCAAGCGAAGAACAAGGTCATGAAAATAACCAAAAGCTTCATCTTTTGAAGTAAGAAAGAACACCCAAGTATATCTTGAAAAATCATCGACTATGACTAGAATATACCATTTTCCACCAATGATGGGACTCTAGCGGGACCAACGGTATCCATATGAAGCAAGCATCACGGTCCGTCGGTCATAACCATAATCCTGAGAAGGGTGTGAGGCGACAACTTGTTTGCCATGCCTCTGAGGCGCACATCTTGCATCTTTGATGGTTTGAGTTTGGGCAAACCTCTCATAAGATCAAGGTTGCTAACTCGCGTCGGATGATCAAAACCAATGTGCCCCAAGCGTCGATGCCAAAGCCGAAATCGAGAAGAAGATGTAAGCAAACATTTTAGAGATCCGACAAGAGATTACGGAAAATCGGCTCCAAAAATTCTACCAACTCTAGAGATTCCAAACACAAGCTCACTAGTAGAATCAAGCACACGACAAGCATTTTTCTTAAAAAGCAGTCTCATAGCCATCATCAAGAAGTGAGAAGCGAAAGGAGATTATACCTAAGCTTGTCCACAAGAGCGACATCCTTTAGAATGAATTTGTTGTTCACCCTAATTGATCCTGTTCCTTCAATTCGCCCTTGTGTATCATCTCCAAAGGTGATGAAGTCATCACCTGTCGCTCGCGTGAAAGAGGTGAACCATTTTGAGTTCCCGGTCATGTGGCGTGAACATCCGAGTCAACGAACCACGTGTTCTTCCCTTTCGCGATAATCCACGAAAATCAAGGAACAAAAGAGCGGTTTGTCTCAATCTTCGGGTTAGATAAACATGATTTAGGAATCGATCTTGAGACACACGTCGCAAGGAGTATACAAACCGAAGTACTATCCTTGATTTCATCTAACATTCGGTTATGAGCAATGTTTAAATTAAAATGAGACTTGAATCTGTCCATGGTGATCGGCCGCGTTGGTTTGGCGGTCGAGGCCGGCGACCAAAAGCGGTCGGACCGGTGACCACCAATGATCGGACCGCCATCGATAAACATTAAAATTAGGATATTTAGGAACATAATGATTTGCATGAGAGAAAATTCTAATCCGTGTTTATTCTTTTCAATGTTACCATGTCTCATAGAAGCTCTAGGTTGCATGAATGAAATTCTATCAAAATTTTTCCTATCATTTTTCAACCTCATGTGAGAATTCAATCAAATGTCCACCTTTTTGCAATAAGTGCAATGATACTTGGTACCACTAGAAGAAGCACCATTTGAATTAATACAAGGTTGGGCAAAGCTGCAGATTTAAAAGATGTTTTTGCGGGTTGGGTTTTGAATTCAATTAAACCTTTTCCAAGACTTGAATGACTTTTGGGTTTGAATTGTCTTGAAAAGAATTAAATCCTAAACCTTGCTTCTTATAAGGAGTTTTAGACTTGTCAAGAATCATGTTTAATTGTTTCTTACCTTGAAAATTTCTCTAATGTATCATGAAGGTAAGCATTTTCTTTCTCAAGTTAACACAAGCATCACAAGTTTTATTCATAGATTTTCCTTATACAAAGCAATTTCAAGCTTAAGAGTGGAACAAGAAGCACAAGTAGTATTTTCAATATTGTCCTTAAACTTAGCATATTTGACTCTAGCGACTTCTAAGATATCTTTGATTTCACGTTCTTTTTCTAAACATGAAGTGCAAGGGCTAGAATCAAATACATCAAAAGCAATCAATTTACTAGATTCTAAACATTTTTCACAAGGAGCACTTTTAATTTCATTTAGTTCGGATCTAGCATTCTCAAGTTGTTGTACGAAAATGTTATGAGCAGATTGTAACTTGGTAATTTCAATGCATAGCATGACAAGATAAACATTCATCAGTTCAAGAGTCTTAGCAGTTTTAAGCTCTATTTTCAGTTTGCTAATCTTTGACTCTAATTTCTTATTTTTGTCATAACAAATTCTAGCGCTTCATCTTGACTAAGCAATTGTTCAACTATAGAATCATATTTAGCGAAAGCTCATCATAAGAAAAAGATACCTCATTATCATCAATGTCGTCCGTGTCGACCATGAAGCACATGCCGTGAAGTCTTTGGCCTTCCCTTTCTTTTTGCCTTGAGGATCTCCTCCTCCTTGTCCTCCTCACTCCCGGTATCCACATCGCTCAAGGATTGATCCTCAAAGCGGCAAGGACCCGGTGGCGGCCTTCACAAGCTTATTAGCCTCATACCTTGATTTGTTGAAAGGAGGCTTCTTCCAAGTAGCTTTCCTTCCTTATGATTGCTCTTACCTTTGACTTGGGGTAATTTGCGGATATGATTGAGCTCACCACATTCATAGCATGTCACCGGACCACCTCTCTTTTGTTTCTCACATTATTGTAGGCCCGTGTGAATTTTTAGCTAGAAGAGCTAACTCTGTTTGAGAATACTTTCAAGCTCCTCTTCATGAATAGCGGATAAACAAGCAAATGAAAATCGGAAGAAGATTCAAAAGAGTCATCAAAAGCCTTTTTGAGAGGATCGCTACCAAAGCTAAATTATCTTTCTTGGGATGATCAACTCTTTTAATTTCATGAGTCTTGAGTTTACTATAAAGCAATTCTAAAGTAAGACTTGAAAGATCAACATTTTCCTCTATAGCGATAGCCTTCATCTCCCACTCCTTGGTGTTGATTGCGGCCAAGAGATGGGTGGCATTTTCAGATTGAGAATATTCAATATCAACGACTTTTATTTGATTAATTACTTTATTAAGCGACTGAAAATGTCATCGATGCTCTCTCGGGACGCATCTCGAATTTATTGTATTCACGCTTGTAAACAGTTTGGCGCACCTTTTGATTTGGGACGAACCCTCATGATATGTTTGAGAGTGTTCCAAATTTCATCTTGTGATTGAAAGATTACAAATTCGATCATATTCTTGTCTACCAAGTGCACCATATAAAAGATTATTAGCCTTATTGTTGTTAGCCAAAAGAATTACGAAGCGAGTGTAGCAATTTCGGGAATAACCAATGGGGCTCTAACAACATCCCAAATAGCTTGTCTCTCGCTCTCAAGAAAGACGCATGCGATTCTTCCAATAGGCATAGTCGTGCCCATCGAAGATATGCGGTTTAGTAGAAAACTTATCCATCGCCAAAGTTCGGTGACCGGTTAAGATCAAGATTGAACTAACACAGCTCGATACCACTTGTTGGACCGTAAAGCGACTAGAGGGGGTGAATAGGAGCACGCTAACTTTTTCACAAATTATGAACTCAATACAATTTCACTCCGAGCTATTAGAAAGCTATGAAGATCAATATACCGATCTGTGGAAGACTAGTATTGAATCAATTAAACCCTAAGCAATGCTACAAAAATCAACTAAGATTGCAAAGACTCACGACGCGCGGTCGACCGGCTGGACCCAATCGGTCGGACCGATTGCGGGCGGTCGACCGGCGTTGTCTTGGCGGTCGGACGCTCAAAATCGGTCGACCGGTGATGACGCGATCGACCGGCCGACTCGAACCGAGCGCAACAATAAAATCGGCCGATGTGAAGTTGCAATTAGGTGAAACTTTTGATTCTCAACTCTAATCTTTATGAAACTTTGTACACACCTTCTATATGCTATTGAGGACCTATTCCAATCGAATATTATGATAATTCTTGGAGCGATCTTGAGCAATTGCCAATTGATTAACGAAGGTCTAAAACCGGGCAAGAACGAAAACTTGATCCTAAAGCTTGTTCGTGAGGATTGATGATCAAGATGATGCTAGATAGATTCACACATATCACAGCAAGCTAATTCACGTGAAAGAATCAATCACAAACTCGCGGATCAAAGAAAGCCCTAAAAACACGAAATTGAAAGCAAGAGCGAAAAGAAACTTATCTCAAGCAAACCTTGCATAGATTGATTTAGTGATTGATCTTTGGATTACATCCACACCATCATGGATCATGAGACAATCAAAGATCACGAAATTCTCCACAAACCATCAAGAGCCCTAGCCTCCACCTCAACTCCCTAAAGACAATTAGGGTTTTGAAACATAAAAGGCGAGAGAGAGAGGTGCAGCCACCATCTCCTCCTATTTATAGTGGAGGCCTAAAACTCTTAGGGTTTGACTCTCTTGGGCTCCGTTAAGGCCCACTAACAAGCGGGTCACACACGCACGCGCATAAGCGCCGTCTTTAATCTTTTAACCTAAACCGCTTCACCATGCGTCATGGATTTGCCAATAGGTCACCATTGTCCATCTTGTGTCACACTTGAGTCGTTGACCTCACCCGCATCGTCAATCGTTACGGACCTCAACTCTCCGAGTCTAGTCCCGATCCTCCTCGCCGTTGACCGTCGTTGACCACCAAGCAACTGCACAACCACGGACAAGCAAACACGAATTCGGGAACAAGTTCTTCACAACTTGACCCATGTTAGTCAAAACATGCATCATGCAAATCATATGCCATGAAACCAATGACTTTGACCTAACAAATCAACATCGCCACGAAGTTGGCGGCGTTCAAGTAAAACCGGTCGACCGCTCGGGTGAGCGGTCGGACCGCCCATGGCGGTCGGACCGCTCCTCGTGAGCGGTCGGACCGCCTGGGACTTAGCGAAATTCAAACTCCCAAATTCAAACCTTACGGAAATTAAAAGCGAATAGAACTTCTTCTTGGAGACTCCAAAATTATGAGACCAAGTGCATAGGGATCCCTCACTTGCCTACAACACCTATTTTTGGCCCCTCGTTTTGAACACTTTTAGGTCACCGCCGTCCGACCGCCCACATGGCGGTCCGACCGATTTGGGACCGGTCGGACCGCCGTGCAAGGACCGGTCGGACCGCCCCCATCCCGAAATACACGTAGCTTTGTCGAAAACACGTGAAACTACAAACCGTAAACGCCATTGCCAATTGTCACATCATCCTAAGATCTGGGACATATCCCCATGAAATCCACATTAATAAACCGCAAGTACCCTTCATAATGATCAAACACATTAGTGATTAGTCTAGAGCAAATATAAAGGGTTACGGATCGTTACACATTAGTGATTAGTCTAGAGCAAAAATAAAGGGTTCTGGATCGTTACCCTTCTCTCCAAGGTGGCGCAATGTGGGAGGAGGCGTGAGAGGTGCCGCAATGGGGAGGAGGAGGCGGGGGTAATGACTCAAAGCGGGGAGTAGGCGGCGCAGACATGGTGGCCAATGGGGAGGAGGCAGCAGCAGCAGCAGGGTGACGGCGCCTCAAATGGAATGAAAAGGGGGCCTGTCAGGAGCATCTACTTATAGTGCTTGTATATCACAGACGGTTCTTGTAAAGAACCGTCTGTGATAAATAAGTATCACAAGAACCGTCTGTGAAGTATCACAGACGGTTCGTATAATGAATCGTCTGTGATACTTATTTATCACAGAGGAACCGTCTGTGATGGGGTGTCTAGTATATCATGTTTTGTAGTAGTGAGAAAGCATCACAAAATACTTTAGAGAAATATTAGGTGTAAAAGTGGAATGCAGTAGAAGATGCAAATATTAGTTTTGAAAATTTTGATAGAGGAGATGGAAAGTGGAAACATGCAATAGTGAATTACCAATCTTATTGGCCTTGCAATTTATAAAATACAGTCCATTATTCATATATACTAATTTTCGAAATGAAATGTAAAGTTATTCAAATCATAATAAACAAAAAGAAATCTTGATAACTCCCAACAATCAAAACAGAGAAGAAAGCAGGGAAACTATGAGGTCATAGCAATCAAAATAGTGATAAGAAAACGTAAAATACTATGAAGCCACTAAGAATCGTACCCAGGACCGAGAGAAATGACCACTAACCCCAACTAGGCGGAGCTACTTTCGTTTCTAATGAATTTGTAAAATATTAGGATGTTCAACTGAACACCTATAAGGTAGCGTGGGTCCAGACGAGAGACGAGTCAAACTTTTCGGTGACGTATAAGAATTCGCCCCGTCTGTGTCACTTATACGGTGCAGGGAAATAGCCAGAGACGCTGACGAAACACAGACCAGAGTGGTTCCACTTCCCCCGGCGGCGTATCTAATTAATTAGTTCGACGCGACGAACTCAATGTACTATATGTTTGGCACGTACCGACCGATGCATGCATGACGCGCGCGCGGTCGATCGGCTGGCTAGCTACGCGCGCGCGGTCGGAATGCGTCAAAACGACCCGTTCGTTTGGTCTTCGATCACCTTGTCTTAAACAAAAAGCTGTCTGATCGCTTGTCTGCAGAAATAGTCACGCATGCGTAATATAAAACACGCATCCAATGATTGTTGCATCGGACCATAACTGACCGATTCTGATGGATGACAGGTTGGGCTTTACTATTTCTTTGATCAATTAATCTATTGCAGTCCACGCAGTGTTGTTGCAGTGTCCACATACGCGAGAGATTGTCGCTCATCTAGGCAATATTAATCTCTTCATGCAGTTGGTCGATGGCGAGGGCTACCTAGCAGCTAGCTCGCCGTCGATTCTAGAGTTTTTTTTTTCAGATGAAGCCAAGAGCTTTCATTCTAACCAATGGAGGGATTGCAATTAGCGCACAGATGCGGGGCAAGGAAAGAGTTTAATTAGACCATCGAGCTGCTTGATTAGTCATTGAGAACCTTCCTACCCGCATGCGAGCTATTTACATGTCGCCATTGATCGAGCCCCTCACCCTGATCGAGCAGGGGCATCAATTCAGCCGTTGTTTCCATCTTTAAAAAAGAGCGGCTGTTTGGTATGCGATTCGATTCATCATCTTTTCCTATGCATGTCACCTGCTGCAACCATCAACGTATGGTGGTTGGGACCTCTGACGACACAAATGCGTGCCAAAATAACTATATAAAAAAACTGGAACGCATTTATTTCGCAGAAAACAGTTCGATACACACAAGAAACCAGGAGGATTTCCGAGTTCCAAACAAAACCTTAATAAGTACTAGGCGGGGTGTTAATTGCAACTCACCGGTTCCTGATGATCCCCACCCAGGACATGAAACTGGTGAGTTCAGTCCGATCGACCACCTCGTAGATAAGTGTAGAATTGTACAAAATAATATAAAAATAAATAGTAGATTGAACACAGAGATACGACGAGACTTTTTTCCTTTTTTTTCTCTTCTAATGATCAACCTTTTACAATGACTACACCCCTATTTATAGACTACGGACTATGCTAGGGTTTTGTATGCGGCGCCCATCCATGTGCCGGCTGTTGGGCTAAACCTATGGTTTTCCAACACTCCCCTTAGGCACCCATCCTCACATGTTCATGCACCGTCAAAACTCCACAAAAACCTAGTGGAAAAATTTTTAGAGAAAGGGTATATTATACACGTTCTTACTACGTTGCATGAATTGTCTCATTAAAAGCTTAGCCGAGAAACTTCATGAAAACTCGTCAAGGGAAAAAGAGTATAATCCACCCAATTTCATTTAATCTCTAGAATTTATTCTTTAGATACTCGATCTTCGTAATCAAGTTTCAATAACGAGTTCGTGAAGGTTCTCCACCTGAATTCTGCACTTCTCTTAGTCTTATTATTCCAATTCCACGTATGCATCTTTTAAAGCTAGATGCTGGAAGTGTCTTAGTGAATAAATATGTAAGATTTTCACATGACTTAGTATACAACACTTTAATTTCATCCATCTTTTGAAATTCATGAGCATAGAAGAACTTGAGGTTGATATGTTTTGTGAGTTGACTCTTCACATAATTCATATGCACTTATGCAACACAAGCTGCATTATCTTCATAGATAATAGTGGGAGTTTGCGCGGTATTCAACCCACACGACTGCTAGATGCGGTGAATCATCCGCCTAAGCTAAGCACATTCTCATGAGGCCTCGTACAGTGCTACGATTTCTGAGTGGTTCGTCGAAGTCGATACAAGACTTTGATTAGTCGATTTCCATGATATTACAGTTCCACAACACAGGATCATACATAGTCTGTTTGCGATTTGGCTGTATATGTGTCCAACACGTACCCGACATCTACATAGCCAGTTATAGTTAGGTATTGGTTCTTTCTGTAGAACAGACCACGGTCTTTGCTTCCTTGGAGGTATCAGAAGATATCCTTAATTCCATGCCAATGTCTTTTGGTAGGTTCTGCACTATACCTTGCTAGTAGGTTTGCAAAAATGCAATGTCCGGTCCAGTACAGTTTGCTAAATACATGAGTGCTCCTATTGCACTTAAGTACGAAATTTTGTTCTTAGGACTTCCTCCCCTCTTCTCTAGGTCTGTATGGATCCTTGTCTTGCTGCAAAGATCTCCCGACCATTGGCACTTTCTAATACCTTTTGAGTGTAGGCTTACTGATGCACTAATATTTCTTTAGGGGCATGCTCAAGCTGCAAGCCTATGCAATATTTGATTTTACCCAAATCTTTCACTTCGAACTCCAACTTCAGGTAAGAGCTTGTTTTCTTAATATCTTCCAGGGTTTCGATGATATTAAGATCATCTATATATACTGAGATTATACAAAATCCATCTTGAGATCCTTGTATAAATAGACAGGTACAATTCTCATTATTTGTGTAGCCTTTCTTACATATAAAGTCGCTCAAGCGATTATTACACATCCTGTCTGATTGCTTAAGTTCGTATATTGACTTTCTGAGTTTCACACTGTACATATTTCTATTTGCACTGTCTTGGTTCGGGACAGGGATACATTAAAGTACCTTCAGATAAATGTCTGAATCTAAATTTCCATAAAGGTATGTAGTTACCACATCTATCAATTTCATTTCTAAATTCAAGTTTACTGCCATTGAGATTAAATATCTAATGGTAGTTTCGCATAGGGAATAGGTTTCTTCATAATCAATTCATAAACGCTGAGTGAAACCTTGTGCAATGAGCCTTGCTTACAACTTCATTATTTTCATTTCTCTTTCGAACAAATACCCACTTATACCCTTCGGGGTGCACATGGGGAGGCGTGCGGTTTACAGGCCTAAACACCTCTATTTTATTCAGAGATAATAATTCAGTTTATATTGCCTTCTTCCAATCTTTCTAATATGATCTTTTCTTACATTTAGCGAGCGATGCAGGCACTGGATCAAGATCAATGATTGTGGTAATTTTCTTTGCAAAATAAATATTGACATTGGCTGTAATCCTATTCATAGATTCTCCCGTGATCACAAAGTTTATAGAAATTTCTTCATAGGACGATTCTTCTAGTGCTTTTACTTCTCCTATGGTCACAAAGTTTATAGAAATTTATTCTTGTGGCGATTTTTCTAATGTTTCTACTTGCTCGCCGCTGCTTCCAATTATGGGGCAAGTCCTTTATTTTTCATCTCCGATGTGTGCGCACACATCTATGCTAATACCTTCCTTCGTGGGAATGTTCAAATCCGGTATGGCCTTCCTGAAGGTTTCATATTGATGCCAAGTCTCAACTGGCTCCCCTTCTGGTTCTAGGGAACTTCGGTGATCGACTGTGTCAAGTTTTTCTTATCCTTTTTCACCAAATGTCCCCTGCTACTTAGGATTCAAGGGACCAGAGTTCTCATTCTTTTTATTCTGATACCTCTGGACGGGATTAGGGGCACCATGTTGGAACCCCCCCCCACACACATAGAGAGATGCAACCATAGGATGAGAGATAATATAGGTTAGAAGTGGGAAGAAAAATGTGCCTAATGTGTTACTTGAACTGCATGCGAGGTGTGGAGACTGCGGATTAAATTCATTTGTGGACACAAAAAAATATGTTTGGTCCAGCTAATAATGATACATCTAGTGTACCATATATTTCGTAAATAATAATAATAAATGGGTGTTTAGCTGAACACCCATGACCCCGCTTAGGGTCGGCCCCTGAATATCCCTTTGGTTATTGAAGCCCTGCCCGTTTAGCTATGGAGTGACATTTGCATGGCGACGAGGCTTCAATCAGGTGATCCTCGAACCGGATTGTCAAGAGGTTGGTGGAGTTTTGGGATAGTGGGATGGGCGACCAAGACATGGAGTTGGGGTTGCGTTGATCCTCGATGAAGGTTTTTTTCTTCTTCTTTGAGACGAAATCCTCGATGAAGTTAGGGAGCTTTAATTCTGGCTTTTTAGTTTTTGTTGTTAAATTCGTATGATCATGCTAATAACGTGGCCCATTTACCGTGCTAAATATGCATATTTGCACGCAGAGGGGTTCGCAGGAATGGCTGTTCATGAGTCCTGGGATTCTAGCTCATGGTAACTAGACTGTTTTGAATTAATGCTAGGTTAATTGCTAATGGGGAGATTTAGCTATGCTAGGGAACGACTAGTCATCATTCGAGTGTTCTTTGCAAAAATCAGTCAGATTCCTGGACTGTTGGATCTCTATCCAACTGCCCATACCAACTCCACCTGTCTATATCAACAGGCCTGTGCCCTAGCCAAACACTAATGCCCAGCCCCACCCAGCCGGTGCCGACCCGCTACCTCGCTAATGTACCCCTAGTGTCGAGCCCCCTCCGCCCCCCAGCTACCCCCACCGCCCCCCCCGGTTGTGGCTGTTGGCGCCGCCTCCTCCCTGTCGTCTCTCCGCCACCTCCCGGCTGTCACCCCCGCATCTTCCCCATCTCCAACGGCCTCTCCTACACTTCCTCCTCTTTCTTGTTGCCGTTTTCGACACATCTTGTTCGTACAAGGAAAAGAAGAGGTTATTTGGTGGAGCGATTGTTCGTCGAGGGGCATGAGTCGAAAGGTCTTTAAGCAGATCGTAAGGTCGAAAAATCGAGTGACTTCACAAAAAATTACATGCCAAGGATTTTTAGTATTTCTGTATATAATTGAGTAGATAAGTATCTGTCCATGAAAAGTGCAAAATTATGATGTTGCGCGAACGAATCCTACCTATCTTTTTCCCGAAAAGAAAAAAAAAGGAGCCCAATTCTCAATTGGCTTTTTATAAGTTGCGATTTAATTTGGTGTCGTCTCAGTTGCCATTATGCAAAAAGTTGTCAATAGCTCTCTTGTCCATAGGACGGAGATACATATAAAATGCTAACTTCAGCTCAGTGGCTAGGGTTGCTTTGACGAACCATTCACAAGTTTGATCTGTATATCACGCTAATTGCATTAGTCAAGTGAATTTTTAGTTCATGGACTTAAAATTGGCACGAAACACCTACAAGTACAGTACCGGCACAAACTGTCGAAAATTAGTACGTTTTGATCTCACGGTGACTCTGTAAGCTTATCGTTTAGGAGTTGGACCTGCTCTATTTTAACTTTTTACGGGCCGCCGTCGGCCCGTAGAACATGTATTTTTTGGGCTGTACATGGGCCCTGGTGGCATGCGATGCAAGGCCAGGCCTACAACTTGTATGCTCAACGCAATGCCAAATATATATATATATATATATATATATATATATATATATATATATATATATATATATATATATATATATTATAAGCCCTCTAAATATATTACTGAACTTATGTTGCAGGATACACATATACAGAGATTTTGATAATGTAAAAAAAAAATTTTTGAACCCGATGTCCTGCACACCTCCCAAACCTCACCTGAATGGTCGTCGCTTACTCCCAGTCTTTAACACCTCGCATGCATGCATCAATAAGCATATCGATCGATCTGCATGGTGACAAACTTCCATTCATGCATACATGCGTTTGATGACTCGTTCACTCGATCGGGGGCACACACACACACACACACTCCACACTTCATCAAAGCACTGATACATTCTTATGTACGTAATGTAAGGAAACTGCAAATCAACAAAGCACTGATACATTCTTATGTAATGTAAGGAAACTCACTACTACAAAATATGCTATACTAATGCACCATCACAGACGGTTAATTCACAGACGGCTCTTGATAATCGAGACATCATAGACGGTTCTAAACCGTATGTGATAGCTTTTTTCACAGACAGTTCTGGTTTAAAATCGTCTGTGATAACCTCATATCATCACAGACATATAAACTCAGACGGTTCAAATACCGTATGTGATGACAATTCTGAACCGTCTGTAATGACCATTTGTGTAGTAGTGACTGCAAATCCACAAAGCATTGATACATTCTAATCTAATGTAAGGAAACTGCAAATCAATGGCCGCTAGCACAAATGTATGGGCATATATAGTCATCACGAATTAAAAGTTTACATAAGAGCCAATCTTACACTCGCAAGCATGCACACGTGCATACACCACAAACAACCGCGCGTGTGCGCGCACACACACACACTATCCAAAAGAACTTAACATACTCCTTTATCACTATAGGTATACTCATATACTAATTATAAGATACTACAATGCAAACCACATAAGTGGTCTTACATACTCGTATACTACACATACATACTATTAGTTGCGCAAAATACTTCTCACGTTATGAGATATGAAATAGGGAGTAACTACTCTCGGGAGTAGAATAAATGCTTCTCTCTCTCTCTCTCTCTATATATATATATATATATATATAAAACACTCTACGATGACGAAATTAAGCAAAGCATGTCGATCTTAGTTATATCACACTGCACTCTCGATCACACGCACCAAACATTAACACACAAACAGGCTAAGTGAACACCAAGAAGGAAGAAACATGCATGCGTGCATGCGAAACAAGAAGGTATACTATACGTACTGATGAGATGAGATCCATGAGATGCAGAGAGATGGGATGGCCACGCATGTTGGATAGAGAACGCGAGCACCTGGGATACATTGAAGAATCGTAGAGAACGACTAGAACACGCAGAAGTTGTTGCACGCTCCAACTTGCGCAGTTTTCCCCTTCTCTGTTATTCTCTCTTATTTTCAGATGAGCTACAGTACTCTTATTTTTAGACGAGCTACAGTACGCTGAATAAAAACCGTCAACTCAAAACTAAACGCACACACTCCAGACTTTCGACCTCCAGTCCGGATTCTTAGCCACTAACCAGTCTAAGGACTCGGCCACGATCCTTACAGCTCGGATCATGGACCAACAATACTAGAACGTGACACCTTTAATTACAAACTGAAGTTCTGCACCAAGTCTGAACTTCAGTGTCAACATTCTGAATTTTCAGACTAGCGCCGAACTTCAGTCTCTGGTTATTCTGACAAAACACAAAACAGCAAATACAACAAGATTAATTAGCACCTACAACGCATGCATCGATGAAGAAGGTAGGGTAGCTAGGCCTAGGCGTCGACGACCCGGAAGGAGTCCCTGTTCTTGATGACGATGTCGTACATGTGGACGGAGGAGAACTTGGCGAAGTCCCTGGGGAGGGAGATGAGGTCGAGGGAGCCGCGCTTGTGAAACTGGTACAGCGCCGGGTCCTCGTAGTAGCGCTCCCACCCCAGCGCCGTCAGCTTCTCCTCCAGCGACGCGTACGACGCCACCGTCTGCCTGCTCGGCGTGTGTAGCAGCGCCTTCCTACGCACCGTCGACGACTGCTCGCTCCCGGGGTTCTCCACCAGCCGCACCACGCCGTTCCCGAACACCCACACGCCCGACATGATCCTGACTAAGATCCTCCGGCGTCCAGCCTCTCCCTTTCCCAGCTATCGTAGTCTACTATTTGTAGAGAGAAGTGCAAGAAACTAGCTAGCTAGCTAGAGAGAGAAATTAAGATAGGTCGTAGCTAGAGATGATGCAAGTGAGATGGATGGATGGATGGAGCAAGAGAGAGAGATCAAGGGGTGTATATATAGATGGATCGATGAAGCTTGAGCTAGCTAGAAAGAGCATTGATGGCGTGGGGCAGAGGTGACATGCATGTGCATGGGAGACAAGACATAGATATGTTATGTGTACTTACTACTACTAAGTAATATGATAGCACACTATACTATTTTCCTATGTTATGTGTGTACTTACTACTAAGTAATAGATATCATTATATATATATATATATATATATATATATATATATATATATATATATATATATAGGATAAATACTTTCTACTCCCGGGTGTAGTTACTCCCACCTCTGATATACCACTTAAAAGAACTTAACATACTCTTTTATCACTTTGGGTATACTCATATACTAATTATAAGATATTCCAATGCGAACCACATGAAAAATTTGTAAGAAAGTCCTTAGTTTTTAGCATATTTTGTAAATACCTTCATATTTGCACTAAAAGGAGTATGTCTAAAATTTGTACATACCACCTGAAAATGTGTGAATACCACCTAGGTGGTCTTATATATCAGATACTACACATACATACTCGGTTATTAGAAGATACTCTCTACGTTGTGAGATACGGAATAGGGAGTAACTACTCCCTGAGTAGAAAAGGCTTCCTATATATATATATATATATATATATATATATATATATATATATATATATATATATATATATATATATATATATAGCATTTTTCTACTCTCGGGAGTAGTTACTCACTATTCCGTATTTCACAATGTAGGGAGTATCTTGCGCAACCGGAAGTATGTATGTGTAGTATGCGAATATATAAGACTATGTAAATGGTATTAACACCTTTTCAGGGGTGGTATGTATAATTTTTTAGATATACTTCTTTTTAGTGCGAATATGAAGATATTTACAAAATATGCTAAAAACTATGGACTATCTCTTACAGATTTTTCATGTGGTTCACATTGGAGTACCTTAGAATTAGTATATATGAGTATACCTAAAGTGATAAAGAAGTATATCAAATTCTTTTAGGTGGTATATCAAAGGTGAAAGTAACTACACCCAGAAGTAGAAAGTATTATATATACATGAGAGAGAGAGAGAGAGAGAGAGAGAGAGAGAGAGAGAAGACAAAGGCAAAGATAGCTACTAATAAGATATATGCGTCCACGACAAGAACATCTTTAATTAATTTCTAGTGTGGGTCAGGTTAATTAGGTCAGGAAGATGCTACACTACAATATTCATGGTTAGCTACTGCATGGGATGGGGGAGAAGAATGAAGATTAAACTTGAGTGCGCGTGGGAGAATATATGTATCTGCGTGTGTTAGTTAAGGATTCTCTCTCTAGCTTCCCCAATATTATGTGCTTGATAAGCTACCTGGAATATATTTGCGAAAAGAAAGAAAGAAGAAAAGACACACTACTGCACGCATATGAATCATCTCCAAAAAGAAGCGAGAACTATATGCTATGTATGTTCAGAACAAAGGTGATCGCGCGAGATCAGCATGAGATCATGATATTTCACGTGTCGTACGTAGCGCGGTCGCGACACGTAAAAAATAGTGAGAAAACTATGGGCTATGATATGAGGAAATGGTTGGTTAATTGCTAATGGGGATCTAGCTATCAAATGTTCATGCATCTAGCTTGGACCATAATACTAAACTAATCGATAAAGTCATATACAGAATTTGATGATGGGTAGATAAGTATTCGCTTATGAAAATGATATATGTGTGTGTGTGTGTTGTGCGAGGAATCCTAGCTACCTACCCTCTTTTCCCTAAAAGAAAACAAATAGAGCCTAATTCTCAAGAGAGCTAGGGGAATACGATTCACCTGACATAGTTTACTACTTTACTTAACCATCACACAAGAGAATTTGAGATGTACGTGCTCATCTTTTTGGAGGAATTTTTTTTTTCGTGAAAGGAAATTCTGGCCGATCGAGCGAGCTAAGATCGCCTTGATCTGGAAAAAAATGGTACTCGCTCACTGTCAAGTATCTCTCGATGATCTATACGCGAGAGAATCCTTCGTCTTGCGTTGTGCCTGGTCATCTCTTACTCCTCGGTTTTGTCGCACTGGTCGTCTCCGAGGCCGCCGCGTTCGGTCCTTCCTCCCCGAGCGCATCGGCGCACCATCCTCCTCGGTTGCGCCGGCCCGACGCGACCGTGGCCCGGGGTGTCTTTGTCGGCTCTCTTCGATTCCAAGTTTGCCGCGTCCCGGCCTCTCCTCCCCGACTGTGTGGTGCCCCGTCCTCCCCGATTGCGTTGGTGCGTGGTCCTCCCCGGGTGAGCCGCTCCGGCGCGATAGCAGTTCGGTTCGCCCTCCTCGGCTACGTTGCCCCTCTTCGTTCGCGTGCTCCGCCTGCCTGGTTCGTGCTTCTTCTTTCTCATGTCCTTCCCCACTCCTACTGCTCCGATGTGGTTTATATGACCGCCCTTCGCCCACCACCCACACCTCACCTCCTCCTCCCCCACCGCACAGGTGATTGGGGCCTCCTCGGTAAGCTTATGATAATCCAATCCACCTTATTGCGTCCAATCCCTCAGTAATTTCTTTGGTTCCATCTGACTCTTGTATGCCATGCCCCCCTCATTGAAATTGTAGAGTTCGTTCGCCAAGGAAATTCTGTTCCTTGCACGCGATTAGGTTGGTGTCTCAGCTGAAAGTGTCGCAATCTTCGTGCGATTGCCTCCCGCTCCCGTACCTGTCTACGATCTTTGGTAGGGTTATCGGCATCATTATCACATAATCACGGTTTAGATAGAGACAGAGATAGAGCGCAAAAAAAGGGGCCTCCTCGGTAAGCTTATGATAAAGGTTGTGTGCCCATGGATGACAAGGTTGGATTCATTCAGAATTCCAATACTGACAAAACAGGCACGAGAACACTGAATGTGAGTGTGAAATGAAAATGTGGATTTATCTCAGTTAGTACATCTGATGGTTGGCCTTACTTTTTACTCATGCTATTAAGATGCAGCCTCTCGTCTCTTTACCTCTTTTGACTTTACAATGAACTAACTGGTTTTTTGTATGCCTTTTAGGTGCCTAAACATATGAAGAGCCCAGTACGCCGCGCCATCCACTGCTCACCTATGTGACAATGGTGTGATGTCTCCTTTGGAAGGAGTTATTGGTTTTGGACCATATATAATTGGGCCCTAGCTTGACAGGGTATTGTTTGTGTTACCATTCTTAATTTTACGACCTTCCCAAATGATTAGTGCTACAAAGACTGGATTTTCGCAACACAATGAATACAAAAGAAGGGTTGTTGATGAGTTGTGCTTTTAGTTCATAAAATCTTCATGCCTGTCTTAGACACCGACATTTCATTTTCTGTAGCTTGAACTGCCAAGTTTGGCTTTATTTTCCTTTTCACACACACACACACATGTTCAGATGACAGGTGGTTGCGATTTGTCAATTGAGGGTTGCAAAAGTGTAATGATAAGATTGAAACTTGAGATTTGTTTTGAGGTGTCAATGCACCAACATCATAGTATCTGCTGAATTACATTCTTCTTGCACTTGTTTACAGAGGAACATTGATCTACAAAAGGCGACACTTGACGGTATGTTCTTTTAGACACATTCTACGGTATGTTTATGTGCTGCCTTTTTCTTTCAAAAGAAATGATTCAATGCAACTTTGGTTGAAATTTGGATATTGGGAAATGGTGAGCAGTCATAAGTTGTTCTTCAGCTCTTGTGCTAGCTCCGGTGAAATTTCTATAGCAGAAAGAAAAAAATGGACAGAGAGAGACTAAAGTAGCGCAGTGTTTAAAAATCTCATAAGTTGTTACTTTATTCTGGAGATGCTATTTTCAGTTTGAACACATGAGAATAATTATTTTAGTTGAAATCTTGCTTGGATCAAAGGTTGAGATGCTATTTCAGGTGTGAGTGCATGCCCGACCTTTAGATTATAGGGAAATTAGGTCAGCAACATCGCAAAAAGTTGAAATTAGATAAGTAACATCCCAATTGAGCCTCCCTGCTAAATTTTCACGTTCTGTTTCTGCAGATTAAATGGTACTACTACTTGATCCTTGGCACAGTTGATGTTGAGGCTAACTACATCGGTATGTAGCTAACATTAGCCAAAATAATGCTATCTCATTGGAATTTGATTTTCTTTTTCGTTTACTATGTTGATGCTAAACTTGCCTTTTTTTTGTTCACACAGTTGTGAAGGCTTATCGGTACACATCCTTCACGAGTGTGATGCTCCTGGACTGCTGGTCGATTCCATGTGTCATTGTCCTCACTTGGATCTTCTTGAAGAAAGAGTATGGGTTGAGGAAGTTCATTGGTGTTGGAGTGTGTGTGGCTGGGCTTATATTGGTAGTGTTCTCTGATGCGCATGCCTCTGATCGAGCAAGTAAGAACATGATTCCTATGAAAGTTCTCACACACTTACACTTCTGTACACCTATATCTCAGCGTGTTATTATCTACTCAATGTCTATTAGAAGTTTCAATTTGGTTCTGCACTCCTCAATTTCTTGTGGTTTTAATAGTGGATACTTGCTCCTCCATACACCAAGCTTTGCTAGAACATGGCAAATACTAGATAAACACATGTCAAAGGCATAATACGCAAATGATTTTCACCTTACACTTTGGAATGTCTTGCAGAAGGACCCAACCCCTTGAAAGGTGATTTATTTGTCATTGTTGGGTCCATGCTTCATGGTGTCAGACTGTCAGTAATGTTACCGAGGTAGCAATCAACTACACCTCAATGGTCAATGCTTCATTTCCTTAGGAATATAATAGAGGTGTATATATATGAAAAACTTTACAGGTTTTGTCTACAACATTTCAGGAGTATTTTTCAATAAAAGTAACAGAGTTGAGGTGATGGCGATGCTGGGTGTCTTTGGAGCAATTATAAGTGGTGTAAAAATGTATTCTTTGGCTTAATGCAATAATGATTGATTACATTGTATTTTTTTAAGTACTTTAGGACGGAATTTATGTTAACTTGCTTGGTTTTCCGTGTTGACAAGCTCAAGCATCTGCTACAAAGAGAGATTTTGGCTTATCTTAATTTCCCAGCTAGTGTTTACGTGATGGCACATTAATTTGGCTCAGTTTACTGGATAGGTACACGTCTATCCCTAAATTTGGCACATATTTATTTAATCAGTGTCAGTTTGATTGTACTGTACGATAGGAATGAGCGCCGCAAAAGAAATGTTTCAGTGTGTTAAAGTTGTTTTTTTTTTCAAATTAACTAATGCAATATGCAAAAAGTTTCATTAATCTTGCTCCTCAATCTACGCATTAATCAATAGCTGTCTTCTTTAAACCATTGATCTGGAGATATTTAATGTAACACCCTGGTTATGTGAAAGACAGAATGTTACCTAAAACCGCTAACACAATCTGATAATATTATTAATCTCCAACGATTTAATAGTAAGAACCAAACTAGGGATTAAGCATAAGAGATCTAGCATGTTAAACATCCAAAATTTCAGCAATTATCAATCACTACTAACTGAGCATGAATCAATAACTAGTTTGATTGATGCGAAACAGTTCCTAATGACAATCATCAGGAAAACTTATTATTACAATTCAAACTCCTAACTGCAAGGTAATAACAAATTTATCATTTCATAGGTGATGTGAATGAGTGCATCTATGTGTCTACTCCCTCCCAAACATGTTGTCTTCAAGGTTCACCTAAAACAAGCAAACACAGTAAGGGTGAGTCCACGACTCAGCAAGTACAAAATAATACCATGAATGGCAAACACACAATAGGACAGAATCTGAAACAGTGGAAATCACATGAATAGATACACATGCTTGTCCTTCTCTTCTGCTTATACCAGTATAGCAAGTGAACACCCGTCGGTGTTCACTTATGCCCGCATTATCCAAAATGCGGGGATCCAAGGCTCGTTTGAAGAATATTTCAAAACGGGGATCCAAATTGCCCACGTTGGAATGGTGGGTCTTACTTGTCTATGTTGAAATGACGGGACTTCACTACCCACTCCTATGGGTGTACCAAGAACAATACTTGTATGCATGAATGAATTCGATGGACAAAGACATAACATTAATAGAACCATGGTAACCAGTTATAGCTATGAACAAGTACGTATCAAATATTAGTCACCATTCATTCATCGAACAAGGAAAAACACATATCAACACATCCATACAAATGTACTTACCTTTATTGCTACGCCGTGCGGCGAGGTAAGGACGATGCCCCTAACTCCGGAATCCCTTCTCCTACATAAGAAAATTGCTAACATAAGAACACTGTGAAAAGTAGACTCTACTCACACCACTTAACCTGTCTTCCCAAAGCCCAGGGTTTGGATATTGGTTCTACTCAATTTGCCCGACAGTCTAGCGGAAGGTCACACTGGACAGCAGTACTAAAACTTTCATATCTTTTACTACATAGCTTGGAAAGGAGTGGTCTTAGACTCTCTAAAAATATAACGAAATCGTCTACGATAACCTAGTTGGCAAGATTTCCTGATTCGGTCATCTATTATATGTAATGATCAGATGAAGTTTCTGCACTTACAATCTGTCAATCAGAACTACTGCGGTAGAAGAAAATTTATATCTTTTGATTAGCTCAACCAAAAATCAAGTTCTCTACCAGTCTGAAAATCGTAAAGGATTGCCTACAACTTTCATGTTGGGTGAACTCTCTGATTCGGCCTTTAACTAAATCATATTGGCTACACAAAGTAACTGCTAATCCTCGTCAGCCATTCCGGACAGTTGCAAAGAAACCATCATAACTTCTGGACCGTAACTCCAAATTGAGTGATCTTTACGCCTATAGAAAGCTAAGAACAAGAGCTACAACTCTCTCGAAGACGACCAGTCCAGAAAATGCATGCAACCTACCCAAAAATGACGACCAACGTCGCTGTTCCAAACCGATCTACTACTTGCAGCACCAAAATAAATCAATTAATCTACCAAACGATCGGGGATAGAGTTTACCCTTATCGAACCGCTAGAGATCGACGTCTCGCTGTGTGAACGCGCCCTTCCTCTCATCTTCCTTCCTCCCCTTTCCTTTTCTTCCTCCTCTCCTTCCTTTCTCCTCATCTTGGTAGAGCAACATGGAGGGGTACAGTACCATGCTACAGTGGTGGTGTGTACTGTAGCTATAGTACCTACTAGGGTTTTTTCCCTCCTTTTATACGTGGACGACCCCTCATGGGCCTCTTGGGCCAAGGCCTAAGGCCCAGGTTGCTGAAAAACTGCAGAAACCCCCTTTTTCTTATGTCTAATTTCTCTTTTGAGAGCTTTCTTTCTTATAATAAATCGGAGTATTACATTCTACCCCCCTTAACAGGATTCGACCTCGAATCTACATACTGATCTACTCGAAAGAAAACTGCGACTGTAATTTAACAATGATAAACACGTACCTGACATGAACAATTCTGGATTTCGCACACGCATGCGGGACTCTAGTTCCCAAGTCGCTTTCCGCTCGGTCTGATGCGACCACCGCACTTTGACGAACTAGCGTATTACACCTTATTACTCGTCCCGATCTTTTTAGAGCCACTCAATGGACAGGACTCGAAGACACGGTCTTACTCGTGGGTGAACGGCTCTAATGAAACCTCACACTCCAGATTTCTCAAGTAGGCCCTCGACACTAGGTCACAGAAACGGCGTGTACCCTGCGCCAGGACTCGAGATGGTCTTAGCAATACTCTACCTTCTAAAATCACTGCAACTTTCAAAAAATAAATCAATGTACCTTAGGCCAATCTTTCATTCGGTACCAAACCACACAACCAACACAAAACACATGGAACTCTTGTTCCACGTCTCACTTGATCCCTTCACCTTAACAAGGAGCACAACCATTAACCAGGAATGCAAAACAGAACTCGTTTTTAAACAAACTATTTTGCAAACAGAACCCAACTTAAAAATAAAAAATTATCATTACAATCACGCATTACCAACTCCCTACCAAAAGAGTTAAATCCAAAATTGAAGATTCATCTCGAGGACCTTTCCACTTTTCAAGTAGACAATTGGCAAATAAACATCACGTAAGCCAAAGGAGAAATCACTTGAATGCCCATATCAATCTTTTCCTTTATTCTTTTGAACCGGAAAGAACCACACATATCAACATTAAGCCAAATCAAATTGCAAATAACACCTGTCATAACACGCAGCTTGAGCAAGAATCAAGAGAGCATTCTACTACCCAAGAAACATTTTTTTTCCTCAATCCTTATTGTAGGAATAAACTTTTATTTAAATCCCGGGATTCCAAATTACCACACTGCTCTTTCCTCTTAGCCGACAACCTCAAAGCGTTGCTCAACCCGAAAGCAACAACCACACTCTTGTAGAGAGATTCTACTAATCCACAATAACATGCTCTAGCCAACTCCTCTACCAAATGAATCACTTTGATAAATAATCCCAAATGCACCTCAATATAGATTTCATGTAGTACATCAAAAAGATTTCTACCAATGATCATCCCACTACTCGGAATCACCATTCTTCTATTTCTTCTGCACACAATCATTGGGCGACCAAAGCTCTAGTATAGAAATGCAAAGCCCAACTTTATCCTCCAAGACTCCTACAACGTTCTTCTCATATAGAAGATAGGGAAAGCTTCGAATTAAATCCCTAGAATTCCCACAATCCAAACATTCTCACTCATTAACATCAACATGAACGTATCTTTAGGACCAAATTATCTTTAGAAAGATTTTAACTCTTAGAGGGTTACTCAATAAGGCCAATTCATACCTGACATTAACTCAACATTTCTTACCATCTCCATAGTTGTCACAATGACTAGTTTTTTTTCTTTCACAATTCTATCCTCATTAAACTATACTATCATAATTCTTCTACACAACCGTGTAAGGTACCTAATCGTGGTGCTCTAATAAACTAACTAAGATTTTTCCATACTTTAAACAATTCTTGTTCCACTTAATATGAACAAAAGATCTTGGACCACAAACCACTATAGGTTCTATTAGTTGCAATTATGCCATCAGTTTGGTCCCAAAGACAAAACTTTCTATTTAAGTCAAACCCTCCCCAAGGATTACTCTAAGAAATCAACTTATCACTCAATGAGTCTCAAACAACTTAACTTCCAAAGTCTCATAAAGTCATTGAGTTGATCACCACTAACCAGCTGCCACTATACGCTCTATAAGATTTGTAAAACAAATCTATTATTCTTTTCTCAAAAGAAAAGGCAATTGAAAGCGATTTCCAGCACAAAGAGAAACGTTTGCCACCCGCAATAAGCATATGACTAAGGGAAATAGTCAATTAGGCAATGAACTCAGAAAATATAAGGGGAGTCCACAGTTGAGGGCACAATTCCGCACGAAGAGAATATCAAACCTCAAATGAGAAGAATGTATTGTCTTTGAAAATCAGGAAACTCTTATGGGGCAAAAGCAGAAAGTTTAGGCACCCTTCAAATAAACCGCAAGTTACAAAATTGACTTCAGTCTCAAGTACTTCTACTTCACTTTTTCCTTTAACAAAGAACATTATTTTCTATAATTACTGCACCACGTTGCCAGCTTAAACAAGATAAGTTCTTAAGAACAAATCGCGTGGACCACTTAAGAACCAATAAGATCTTTCAACATGTCACTTTTCTTGAAACAGGTTCAGCTACCCCAAAAATCATGAGCTCCAAAAGATCACGAATGCAAAACTCCAACCTTTTTCATTTAACCGATATTACGAAAGGCGATCAAGTTATGTTCTTTCCAAAAGAATCATCACCACTCCCACAAGTCACAATCCCTTACAGACATACTTACTAGTATCAAGAATAATTCATTCTTAGCACGAATTGCCAGCGTCTACTCTTCCATTATAAAGCCCCCAAAGGCTCACCAAATTGTTACATACAACTTTATCATCTCATCCTTAAATTGAGAGTATACTAAAATCTTACAACCTCACTACAACCACCAATTTATTTTAGAGGGAATCTACTACACAATATAAAAGGTTATACCAAAATCCTTCCATCAAGGACATGCTTGTCCTTCTCTTCTGCTTATCCGGGATAGCTAGTGAACACCCGTCGGTGTTCACTTATGCCCGCATTATCCAAAATGCAGGGATCCAAGGCCCGTTTGAAGAACATTTAAAAACGGAGATCCAAATTGCCACGTTGGAATAGTGGGTCTTACTTGCCCATGTTGGAATGATGGGACTTCACAACCCACTCCCGTGGGCGTACCAAGAATAATACTTGCATGCATGAATGAATTCGATGGACAAATGCATAACATTAACAGAACCATGGTAATCAGTTATGGCTATGAACAAGTATGTATCAAACATTAGTCACCATTCATTCATCGAACAAGGAAAAACACATATCAACACATCCATACAAATGTACTTGCCTTTATAGCTACGCCGTGCGGGGAGGCAAGGACGATGCTCCTAACTCCGGAACCCCTTCTCCTACACAAGAGAATTGCTAACATAAGAAATCTATGAAAAGTAGACTCTACTCACACCACTTAACCTGTCTTCCCAAAGCCCAGGGTTTGGATATTGGTTCTACTCAATTTACCAGACAGTCTAGCGGAAGGTCACACTGGACAGCAGTACGAAAACTTTCATATCTTGTACACGTAGCTTGGAAAGGAGTGGTATTAGACACTCTGGAAAAATAACAAAATCATCTACGATAACCTAGTTGGTCTGGTTTTCTGATTCAACCATATATTATATGTAATGATCAGATGAAGTTTCTGCACCTACAATCTGTCAATCAGAACTACTGCGTAGAAGCAAATTTGTATCTTTTGATTGGATCAACCAAAAATCAAGTTCTCTACCAATCTAAAAATCTTAAAGGATTATATACAACTTTCATATTGGGTGAACTCTCTGATTCGGCCTCTAACTAAATCATATTGGCTACACAAAGTAACTGCTAATTCTCGCCAGCCATTCCGGACAGTCGCAAAGAAACCATCATAACTTCTAGACCGTAACTCCAAATTGAGTGATCTTTACGCCTATAGAAATCTAAGAACGAGAGCTACAACACTCTAGAAGACAACTAGTCTAGAAAACGCACGCAACCTACCTAAAAATGACGACCAACATCACTATTCCAAATCGATCTACTACTGGCAGCACCAAAATAAATCGATTAATCTACCAAGCGATCGGGGATCGAGTTTACCCTTGTCGAACCGCTAGAGATCAATGTCTCACTGCGTGAACATGCCCTTCCTCTCCTCTTCCTTTCTCCCATTTCTTCTTCTTCCTTTCTCTCCTTCCTTTCTCCTCTTCTCCTCATCTTGGTAGAGCAACATGGGGGGGGCTACAGTACTGTGCTAGAGTGGTGGTGTGCACTGTAGCTACAGTAGCTGCTAGGGTTTCCACCTCCTTTTATACGTGGATGGCCCCTCATGGGCCTCCTGGGCCAAGGCCCAGGTTGCCAAAATCTGCAGAAACCCCCTTTTTCTTTTGTCTAATTTCTCTTTTGAGAGCTTTCTTTCTTATAATAAATCAGAGTATTACATTTAAGCCACGAAACGCTGCTTCATCACAGTTCAGTCGCTAAGAGTACTTTGGTTGAGCAGGTACGCTTTGATCAATACATCGTGTGTGTGCGCGCGCGAACGGTAGCGCTAATCAGCGCCTAAGCGTAGAATAGTTTATTCTGCTCGTGGGCCACAGCCTGGGTTGCGCTACACGTGGCACGCCAGGCCATGCTCCCCCTCCACCCACCCCCGTGCCCCCTCGAAACTAGCTGCAAAACACGGATGCTGCGAGTTACGAACAACAATAAAATGGTTCGGGCGCGCCCGTACAGCTAGGAAAAATATATTTCCCAAGAACCGAGAGTAAAACCCACACACCACACCGCATTCAACGGTAAAAATGTCCCAGGAGCATATGTACCAACGGTAAAAAACAATTCCGGTGTCACACATTTTCCTCCCATCGTATCTCCAACACATTTATTGCTGACTCCATACAGTTTACACCCCCACCCACCATTTACTACTTACAGGACATATGCCACCATTAGTACGATACACTTTACTGTTATTTGTGAGCGATAATACTGTAAAGGTCCCAAAGTATTACTGTCATTAGAATGCTTTGTGATTACTACTCGTGTTTCTATGTTTTACTTTACTATAATATGTCTTTTACTGTATAAGGAAAAAAACTCATGCTATGTGTAATACCCCGAAAGTAAATCGGCTTATTAGAAGAAGTTTCGGAAGAGGGAGCTAATCGGAAAATCAAAATTTATCTTTTCTCGAGGAGTTTTCTGTGTTTTCACAGCAACCTGGGCTTTGGGCCATAGCCCAGGTGGCCCAAGGGGGGTGCCTTCCCCCCAAACCCTAGCCGCCACCCCCTCCTCTCCCCTCTCATTCCAAGCCGCCACCCCCTCCACTCCCTCCCCTTTGGCCGCCACTTCCTCCTCCTCCAACCGGCGCCATTGCTGCTCCTTGACACCATCCCGCTGCTGTGGTGCCGCCTCCACTGTTCCCCAGTGGTGTTTCTCAAGGATCCCTCCGAAGTTGCCTCCTCCCACCGTCGTCACCGGCCGATCGTCGTCGTCGTTCTTGGCCGGCCTTGGAAGAGAGGAAGAAGGGGAAGGGAGGGATGTCTTCGGGAGGCGGATCAACGTCCTCCTACGGGTCTACAAGGGTAACGAGGACTCCCATTCGCTATTTGATTCATGAAGGATGAGCAATCGATTCGATTTGTTTAGATAGTTTTGCCTCTGTTATTAGATCTATTCTGTCCAGTGGGTTGTGCGCCCCGTTTCGGTATCTTAGAAGCAGAATATGGTATTTTCATCTCCTAGAGTTTTGTAGCCCTGATTTTTATCTTTCCATAGCCACTGATATCATGAGATTCCGCCTTACGGATTAGGATATATGAATTATTCTTTGTGCACTGTTCTGTCTGTCTGACGAGAAGAAACTGTCTGTTTGTTCCTTAGTTTTGACCTTGTTAATGTAAGATTCAAGACCTTCACCCAACTAGGTTATTGTAGAATTTTTAATAATATTTACATATTGATAAAGATCACCTCCATTGGATCTGTATAATTAAAGTTATGCCTTTTTCTTTACTACTTTTATGAGGTCTGGACAGATGCCTGTCAGACATTTTCAACTACTGGTTAGCTAATTGTCTTGGCCGAATCGATAAACCCCATCAATTAGAGTTTCGTAGCCTGGTTCGTTAAGATTCATTGAGCACTGGTTTCACGTCATTCCGAGTTACAAATATTTAATTATGATTTTTCTCGTACTGCTGTCCAGTAGGGTTGTCAAGTGGCTGAATAGGTTAAATGTTAGTTTGAAACCGTTGATTGTGTTGGAAAGTTAGGGGATTATGGCAGGACACCGTAGCTATGTCATACCTTGTTATCCTTATTGCGAATACGTATTTATGTAGGCGGTGAGGCGATGAGTGGAGGAGCACGTTCGTTGCCTCCTAGCACGTAAAAGCGCGGAAGGCAAGTACAATGTATTAAAACATGTTGATTTCTGTTGAATGTTGTTAATGCGATGCTTCTTCTATGATCCATGTTCATACTTCATGTTATACAGTTGAAATTTGTTGATGTGATGCTATTTCAATGATCCATGATTCATACTTCATGACATATATTCGTTCTTACTTGATAATCCATGTGATTGAAAGAGATGATACCCATTGCATATATATTCATTCCATTCTTGCATTGTTCGTGTTCTGTCCACGGAGTGGAATTGTTAAGACCCATCAATTCCAGTATGGGCACGTAAGACCCACCATTCCAATGTGGGCAATTTCGGACACCCGTATGAAACGTTCTTCATACGGTGATTGGATCCCCAGACTTTGTTAAGTACGGGCTTAAGTGAGCACCGACGGGTGTGTCACTCGCTATAACGGTATGAGCATGTATGAGTCCTTTCCTTTCAATGCACCCATTCATTCTATTCATACTCATAAGTGTTCAGAGATAAGTTTGTCCTTTGTATTGAGATTGAATGGTTCATAACCTTGAATGTTCAATTGTTTACTGTACTTGCTGAGTTTCGACTCATTCTTGTTTTCTTTATTTATTTAGGTGATCGTTGATGATGACTCTTTTGAGAGGGAATAGACCTGCACGTATCACACAGTTCACTACATTTTACTTTCATTAATAGTGTCGAGTATGTCTTTCAGTTGTTAATTGAGGAACTGTAATAAATAAGTTTTCTACTGCATGATATTTCTCTCCACGTTATGTTTTCTTGTTAAATGATGCTAGTGGATCACTTCAATTATTTCTTGATCCTGTTTGATGAATTCAGTCTTTATTCCGCCATGCTACTATTAATGTTGGTCCCTTTATGTACTTAGACGAGTTTAAGTTTAAATTCTTCCGCAATTTGGTTGTATGTTAGTCCTTTAGGTAACATCTTGGCTTCGAATAGCCACGGTGTTACACTATGTGGACACGATAAAAAAAGAGACCACATCCTCCTACGCCGCCAAAATAAAAAGGCGTGATCCCAAGTCTCCCACCAAATGCGCTCCCCACATAACTAAACGTAAAATCCGATAGAAATCCGATGAGCATAATATAGTCGTGCATTCTTGTACTAGATCATCCGCCCTTCGCCCTCCGACGAATCGATAGGGAGAATGACTCCAAGTCGTCCCCCGCGCGGGCGTTGGGGCATCCCGATCAATGGTACTCAGTTTCTGTCGCCTGTGTCAGCCGATCTGCCTCCACCACATACAGATTTCCCTTGTCGTTTACTGCCATGCCCAGTGGGACGACAGACACACCGAGTTCCTCGACGCATATGGCTACGCTAGCGGTAAACGTTGTCCCTATGACAGTAAGCCCCCCAACAACCGGGATTCTCTGCTCCACACCTCGGTTCTGACGCCGTCCCCTTGCTGTTTCTTCGAGCGAGATGATGACACCAGACACATTTCAGTCCTTCACTTATGTATGTTTTTTTACAGTTCTTTATGCGCTCTTTTACTGTCAACATGCCATTTTATTACCGTCGTATTCCCTACTGTGCTTGTATCACCCATTTTACTGTCCTTTGTATCTATCTTTTACTGACTTTCCCGTTAGAGATTACCATGATAACTATGATTTGCTGTTATCAGGACACGGATGTTCCAGACCATATGGTGCCACAAATCTGCATGAGATTCGAGAATTTGGATGAGGCTTACCAGTTCTACTGTCGGTAAGCACGACATGCGGGGTTTGGAGTCAAGAAGAACAGGAGCAAGAAGACGGTCAAAGAGTTGACGAGTGTTGAGGTGTAAGATGTTGGAATCCATCAAAGTGATGTGGTCCCATAAGTCCGAGAGGGAAACGACTTGGGAGTTGGAGTCTCGCACGCGTGAGCTATATTCAGAATTTTTCACGTCGGGTACGTGTTACTTGCGATTAATTTCTGTTGTGGTTGTTCTTTCAAGTAGAGCGTTGAGTAAAATTCGGGTTCGAATTCTATTTAAGGGGGGTAGAATATAATATCCCGTTTAAACATAAAAAAATAAGTGATTAGTACTAATATTAAATATAATTAGAAAGAAAATTTTAGAATTTTGGGAAAGGAATGGACCGCCAACTAGGGGTGAAAACGGATCGGATACAGACGGATATTGGCTCTGCCATATTTGTTTTCATATTTTTTCCGGATCCGGATATGAATACGAATACTCCGGATACGAATACGGATAAGAATAATATCGAATACGAATACGGAGCGAATACGAATTGAAACGAATACGGTCGCGGATATTTTTCGGAACATGAAAACCCCTTAAATTGTATACTAAAAATTAACAAAAACATATAACTAGTTTATTTGATGCAAACATTCATGAATTGTTCATATTTTCAACAACCACATATAACATTGGCACTAGCAAGTTGCATTAACTAGTTTATCACAAATATAACACTTAGTTTACCATATTTAGTTAATAAGTTATAACTCACAAAGTCACGAGTCATCACACATTCACACTTAGTTCATCACATACATAAACTTAGTTCACACTAACATTGATCGGGCTAGATGATTAATCTATACACAAATGACTGTAACATCCCAAAGTATGTTACCAAAAAAATATTGATAAAGTTATTATTTTATTGGATTTTCTGAGATTTAAAAGAGTTTTCTTGGTTAAAAAGGAAAAAATAAAATAAAGTCAATTATTTAATTTCCTAGTTTTCAATGTCAAAAATAAAATTTATTAAGATTTCTGGGATTTTATTAGAGTTAAAGTGAAAATGAAAAAATAATTAATTTCTTGAATTTTCTGGATTTAAAAAAGGTTTTCCTATTTTTCAAGAATTAAAAATAATTTATGTGCCAAAATAAAAACCAACTTTAAATTGGAATTAATTTTATTATGTTCAAAATAATTCAATGAATTTTTATGATTTTTCTAGAATTTTTTTTAACTCTATTTGCTATTTTCTAAAAGGCTATTTGATTTGTTGTATTTTCTGAAATTCGAAAATCAATTAAAATCTTATTTTCTCTTTTGGGCCGAAATCCGGATATCCGAACTTGGTCATATCCGGATAATCCGTATCCGTATCCGTATCCGCCGGATAGCATGGCTACCGTATTTGTTTCCGTTTCTGACAAAAAAAATCCGAATTCGTTTCCGATCCGAAAATTATCCGAGAAAAATCCGATCCGAGACAATCCGAATCCGTTTTCGTCCGGATCGGTCGGAAATTATCCGATCCGTTTTCATCCCTACCGCCAACCCATTTTTTTAAGTGGGGAGGAAACTGGTCATTCTGGCCCAAGCCCCATGACTGTCCACTAGAAGGCAAGGGGGAGGGATCAACCAAACCCTAGCACCCTGCAAAAGTACCTCTACCCCTTGTACTGTAGCGCCACCACATTGTAGCATGTGGGTACTGTAGCACTCCCCTTCCCTGCTACTATGCCAAGAGGAGGAGAAGAGGAGAAAGCAAGGGATGAGAAGGGAAGAAGGGAGAAAAGAGGAAGGATCAAGGACCACATTTTCTTCTTTGGATGATCTTCAAGGGTGGCGGTGTGATTCCGGCGGTAGTGCCCTCTTCTCATCAACATACATCGCATGGTTGAGGCAAGTACTTGTATAAGGGTGTTAACAGGTATTTGTCGTTGTCTTGTTGAGCTATTGCCATGAGATAAAATAATGTTTTGGTAAGTTATTTTTAGTGTCATGGTATTATTGATGAAAAGAGTAAGATTGCGTTGATGATGCAACTACCATGGAGATGACATGGTGAGGTTATTATTGCTTAAATGTGATTATGATATATTGATGCAATTACCATGGGGATGACATGGTAGTGTTGTTAAAGTTAAAGTTAAATATTTCATTATTCATTTGCATCATTCTTTGATCCTTGAAGCTTGGTCTACATTGTAGCCATGTAAAGAGAAATTTGAGGCCCCCGTCATGTATTACATGGGCATAAGGTCCCCTCATTCGTGGAGTGTGGGCTTGAGAACCCTGTGCTGAAGGCACATGCATGGGTATGCATCGACGGATGTATACTCCACATTACCGGTAAATGCAAAGAGAAAAGAAATGTGCATTTGTGGCATGTGCATTGCATGACAATAAAAGTGAATAGTTATGATATTGTTGTGGGTGGTTGATTGTGTTAAATTCAAAGTATGTTTATGATATTTGGGTTATTATCTTGTTTGTACTTGTTGAGTCTTGGACTCACGCTTGTTATTAAGCTTTGTTTTAGGTATAGCTCGTGAGGACGACATGCATGTGAGGGTCTAGTATTCTTGGATGCACACTTCACCACGTTAATCATTATGCTTAATAAATCAGTACTTAAGTTTAATTTGAGGATTCTACTAGAGCACGTAATTTTCTTAGTATGATAATGTTCACCCTTCATGGTGTATTGGTTTATTCGTAATAAGAGTTAGATGGCGACTCCATGGTATCTTTCATGTTTATGTTTTAAAGTTGTTATCGCTTTAACCTACTCGATTATCTGCTAGATGCTTGTTAATTCCTTTAATAGTAAAAATTACAAGGGTGACTCTGCCGAATTAAAGAGAAATATCTTAGCTTAATAGCCTGTTATGTTGTTTTTAGTAGCATTTAAGGCTCATGTTGGGTTGGAGTGTTACAAAGGGGAAGTATGTTGGCCTCGAACAAGAATGCAGAACAACATCATTCAACCCAAGGTTTTCAAAGATGGCACCATTTGATGTCCTCTCAAGAAAAGAGGTTTTTTGACCTCCACTATTACTGACATTCAGCCTTCCTCACATCTGGAAGCCATGGCGCATCAGAAGTGGAAGGAAGCAATGAATGTGGAATACAGTGCACTCATAAAAAACCAAACTTGGAGATTGGTTCCACCCTGTCGAGGACATAATATAGTTGGATGCAAATGGGTATTCAAATTGAAGCACAAGGCAGATGGCTCAATTAAGAGGTATAAAGCTCGATAAGTTGCCAAGGGTTTTAAGCAGAGACATGGCATTGACTATGCTGATACTTTTAGACCTGTGGTTAAACAAACAACCGTGTGGCTTGTCCTCTCTATTGCAGTATTTGAAGGTTGGAACTTAAGGCAAATAGACATCCAGAATGCCTTTTTGCATGGAGTTATTGGGGAAGAAGTATTTATGAGTCATTCACCCGGATATGAAGATAATGAGCATCCAAATTACATATGCAGGCCTGATAAAGCATTGTATGGGCTAAAGCAGGCGCCTTGGGCTTGGTATGCAAGTCTCAGTATGAAGCTACAAGAACTCGGGTTCATAGCTTCAAAAGCTGACGCCACGCTATCCATTTTTAGGAAAACAAACATTACTATGTTTGTTTTGATCTATGTTGATGATATAATCATCGCCAGTTCCAGTACAGAAGCCACAAAACAACTTATTCATCAACTAACAAAGGTATTTGCAGTTAAAGATCTCAACGATCTAAACTACTTTCTTGGTGTTGAAGCAATACATAGAAACAGTAGTCTTATTCTCACACAAAGGAAGTATGTAGCAGATATGCTCAAGAGAGCAAATATGCAGAATTGCAAGCCTGCTCCAACTCCTATGATCAGCTCGGAGAAACTATCTAGAGAAGATGGAGTTCAGTTATTAGAAATAGATACATTTCTGCACAGAACCACCGTTGGAGCTCTGCAATATGTCACCTTGACACGGCCTGATGTATCCTGCTCAGTAAATATGGTTTGCCAGTTCCTCCAGTCACCTATAGATACACACTGGGTGGCGGTGAAAAGAATCTTGCGATTTCTGAAAGGAGGTATTAATGTCGGCTTGTGCATTCGGAAGTCAAAGTCTCAGCTGCTAAGCGCTTTCTCTGATGCTGACTAGGTTGGATGCCTTGATGATCAACGGTCAACAAATGGATTTGCAATCTTCTTTGGACCCAATTTGATCTCTTGGTGTGCCAGGAAACAACCAACAATTTCTCGCTCTAGCATAGAAGCAGAATATAAAGCAATTGCAAATGCAACTGTCGAACTAATTTGGTTACAATCATTGTGGAAAGAACAGGGTGTTTTTCATAGCAGAGCTCCGCTGTTGTGGTGTGACAAATTGGGTGTGACTTATCTCACGACCAATCCAGTGTTTAATGCTTGTACAAAGTACATAGAGGTTGATTTTCATTTTGTGAGAGAAAGAGTTGCAAGAGGAGCCCTGCAAGTTCGGTTCATCCACTACTACAAAACAGACCATACTAGACACATCATCACAGATGGTCCAGACAGTTTGTAAATAGAACCGTATGTGATAATCTCGAACATCACATAAGAATCGTTTGTGAATTATCTTAGACGATTCTATTTACAGACCATCTATGATAGTGATACATCACAGATGGTTCCAAATAAGAACCGTCTCTGATACTTTTGTTTTGTTGGGCAGGAAACGAAAATTTAGACTTAATGGGCGGGCTACCGAAACTCGCTTTATATTAACTGAGTCTCCTCACACCTCACACATCCATCTCCTCCTCTGCCGCCTCTCCTCCTCACACCTTGCACCCTAGCCTCCTCCGCCCGCGGCCTCCTCCACCTCGCCCCGGCCTCATCGTCGCCGGCCTCCCCCGACATTGTCGCCCCGGTCTCCTCCGCCTCGCCTAGCCTCGTTGTTACCGGCCTCCCCCAACCTCATCGCCAACAGCTTCCCTCGACATCGTCGCCCCAACCTCCACCTCAGATCATCGCCCCCAGCCTCCTCCTCACACTGTCGCCCCCGGCCTCCTCCACTTCGTCGCCCCGGCCTCCCACGACCTCGTCGCCCCTAGCCTCCTCCACCTCGTCCTGGCCTCGTCATCGCCGGCCTACCCCGACCTCGTTGTCCACAGCCTCCCTCGATATCGTCGCCCCCGGCCTCCACCTCACATCGTGCACTGTCCGATAAAACAACCATAACTTTTGCATACGAACTCGGATTGCGACATTCTTTCGCTCGTTGGAAAGCTAACGAAAAGTTCGATCCAAAAATCCATAAGCCCATATCAAATTCATTCGCTGTGAAGTTGCAACACCTATTTTTAATTTTTTTGTAATAGAAAAAGTTATCACAGATGGTTCTAAACAATAACCGTTAGTGAAAAAGCTATCACAGGCATCTGTGATAATCAATTACCACAGACTGTTCTTGTTCAGAACCGTCTGTGATAGCTTTTTCATAGACGGTTATTGTTCCGAACCGTCTGTGATGACCTCATATCATCACAGACACTTTTTCACAGACGGTTCAAAAACCGTCTGTGATGACAGTTTGGAGCCGTCTGTGATGACCCTCTCTGTAGTAGTGATCGTATCAGCTGATCAGGTGGGTGACATTTTTACAAAAGCTCTGTCCCTAGAACCATTTGATCGACATCAATACAATCTCAATTTAATTGGTATAAGTTGAGATTGAGGGGTCTGTTAACAGATGTAAATCTGGACGATGTTATAGATAGAGTTTAGAGAAGATGTTGTTGTATAGATTGTAGTTTTCTTCAGTTTAGGTTGCTTCAGTTATTGTCAGACGCACTGTCCATGACCTGACAATATCCTGATGCATTCGGTTGTATAACAGAACTTGTATTCTTGATGATTTGCTAAGTGCTATAAATACACAAGAGACCCAAGAGGCTTATTAACCGGCAAATACATATTTTCACAATCGAGCCCGTCAACTACCAAGGATTGCATGCGCACCTAGGGATCGGAGTAGCTAGGAAGGAAAGCTCCGAGATGCTCTCCAAAATTATTATACTTTGATCTATAATTTCTTTTAATATATATTATTCATAAGTACGCAGTCACAATCATATGAAAGTATTTTGAAATACGAATCGAGCAATACCACTTAATTTTACTTGCACTGAACAGTTGGACTAAATGTTAGTCAAAATTTACAAAGTTTAGCTCTCAGAACGTACGACTGATGAACAACAACAACAGAGAGTAACTGGTTTGCTCTCAATTTTGATTAGCACAGAGGGCAGCATTATCATCCGCTTGATCATGGAACGCCCATTAAGAAGTTGGTGTTCGACAGGATCTCGATCGATTTAGTCCCACGGAGTTCGAACTAGCAGCTAGTCAGATCCTACGCTTGAGTAATTCTCCTATATATTTCACCTGAACGATATACTGCCAGCCAATCACACGCGTAGCAGTCTCTTGCTACCTCCTCAAGCGCATCAGCGGTACAGAGGGCCACACACACCAGGCATCAGATCCGCTGGACACAGGCGCGCTCCTCAACAATCAGTGTCTTCTAGATGCAAACACCCATGGAAATTGCACACAACATCATTGGTGCCCGATAACCAAACGCTTCTTTTTTGGGGGTTTGGTAGCTGTTTCACGCAAATTTGCCAAGCAGGTGATCGACATGTTCTTATGCATGTCAACTTCTAGTGGGGCCAACATACGTGGATGTCATTGAGAAATGTTTCCAATCTTAATGGGTTGAACAATTAGCAATAGCGATAAGTTTGGAGAAACCCAAATTTTTGGGAAAATTCAGATTTTGTCAGCCATAAGAGGTCAGACCGACCAAGGTGGAGGTCTAACCGTCCGAGGGCCAGCGGTCAGACCGGCCAAAATGAAAGTGTGAATTTTGGAATTCGGCCAAAAAAATCATGCATGGCAGCAGGTGACATGATGCATTTGCACTTGGTCTCATTGGAATTGGAGTTTTGAGCCAAATGTAGATAGAGTTAGAACATTCCAGAGAGGGTGCAGATTTTCCAGAGTAAAAATTTGGCTAAGTTCCTGTGCGATCTGACCGGCCACCAGTTGGCAATTTGACTGGCCAAGGACGACAGTCAGACCGACTAGGCCCTGTTCATGCGTCGGGAAGATGGTAAACTTCATCTGTAAGGCCAAAGTCATGTGTTTCAGTGCATATGTGTTGCATGATACATGTTTTGGCTAACGTAGGTGAAGTTACGAAGAACTTATGCTAGGAAACGATTTCTTGATCTATTGTTGTGCAGGTGTCTTGGAGTCAACAACGATCAATGGCGAGGATGATTGGGAGCTGAGGTCCAGAACGATCAAGGATGTCGGTGAAGTCATTGGACTCAAGCATAACGCAAGATGGACAAGAATGACCGAATGGGAGGTTCGGTGTGACAGTTGCATCAAGTGACGCAGGGTCGGTGCAAGTACCATGGTGGTTCTAGTGGGAGCCGAATGGGAAAGACTTGCTGACAAGAAGAGAGAAATTGATCAACCTACACGTGGCGAAGCATGAGATTGCTTCACGACGATTGAACTCGGTCTTCGAGAAGGATCGATAAGGTGTATTTTGGCATCTTCAACAAAATATCGGGTTAGTGACCTTTGGAGAAACGCGGCGTAAGACGACCCAACAAGAGGTTGTTTAGGTCAAGTGAAGATGAAGATCACAAAGAGACGGATTTGGTAGACCCGGTTCATCATCCGCTTTGAGAATCGTGCATGAGTGTAGATCCGTTTATGTGTGGGTTTAACGGCTGTCCGATAAGGTTTTCTATCTTGACCTATCCTCCATTATAAAAGGGAGAGGTGCATGATTTTCTCCTCTAAGCCTTCCCAACAAGAAACCCTAATTTGTGTTTCAGAAAGTCGAGTAGAGGAGGCTAGGATTTGAGGGAGATCAATTGATTGAGTGCTCTAGTGTTGAGCTTTTGTCATCCATTGTGGAGTGACTGTAAACCAACAATCTCTTGAATCAATCAGAGCAATATTTTCTCCAAGGTGAGTTCTATCTTGTTCTTGCTCTCTTTAATGGCTTTTGGGATTTTGTTTGTTCTTGCGGTTTTCTTGGATATCTTGTTGTGATCTAGCTTGCTAGGACGTGTGAAAATCCATCTAGGGTCATCTTGACCATCATCCTCCCACGAGTAAATGGTTGGATCAAAGTTTGAATTTCCTCGATTCTTGTGCCTTCTTGATCTCATCCAAGAAATTCATAGCACATTGGCTTTGATAGTCGATTGGAACAGGTTCCTAACTATCTTGATGAGCTATGATTGAAATTTTAGAGGATTTGGATCACAGAGTAGAAAGTTTGGTCAATTTGTAATCTTCGCGGGTTGCTCCCAGGCAACCAGCGATCAGACTGGCCATTGGGGTGGTCAAACCGACCCTGTGCCGTGTTGAGGTGTTTTTCCTTAGGGTTTGTCAGTTTCAACACAAGACTTTCGTTGTGCTTGTGTATCTGATCTTCATAGCTTCTATAGCTACTGCGGAGAAGAAGAAGTTGACATCCGTCGAGATCGAAAAAGAGTATTGCTCCTACCCCCCCGTCGTCGTTCTGGTCCTCAAACACAAACAACTCGCATTTTTTTTTTGCCAAAACAACATAATGAACCATACAATCCATGTAGCGTTAGTAACAGATTCCAACTTATGGAAGCACATGAACAATAAGGCATCAATTAGCTTTAAATGATTTAATTGAGGGAGGGTTTCATTACAATGTTCCTTGTTCCCAATATGAATATGCATATATTATTCTGTAGCTGAGCGTAGAATAACTTATTCTACGCCCCACCACTTCCCCACCCTGACCGAGTCCCCCCCGAACGGCGTGACTTGTGTGCCACAACCTGGTCTCGCCAGACCCCATCCGAAGTGGGCCAATCCCAACAAATATGGGCCATGAACCCATAACCCACACGACGACGTCCCATTGTCAATATGTGCAATGACTAATGTGCCAGTAAATTCTAACGAGGCGTCCAGTAAATTCGTGAGTACAACAAAATTATTTTCAGTTGGTAATAAATTAGTATGCATATGTAGTAAATGTGGCTAGATCCCTACCTAAAGCGGGTAATCCCAATAGATGTGGGCCATGAGCCCACAACCCCACGCCGACATCACATGGCCAGTATACGCTATGACGGGATGTGCTAGTGAAGTTTAATGCGGCGTCTAGTAAATTCGTGGGTATAGTAAAATCGGTTTCACTTGGCAGCAAATTGGAATGTATATGGAAGTAAATGTGGTATCCATTTTTACTGCCGTCATCTCACAACGATTTTCATTTTTTACATTTTTTTTAGGAATCGTAATATGGCGGGGTGCATATTTAGAGCGATGCTTGGGTATTTGCTCCTGTTTCTCCGCTCTATCTCTCTCCGGGGTCAATTGTAGTATCTGTGAGTTACGAACCCACGACCCACACGATGACGTTACATGGCCAGTATGCGCAACGACTAGATGTGTTAGTAAATTCGTAGCGCAGTCAAAGCAGCTTTGTATGGTAGTAATTTGGAATGTATATGGAAGTAAATATTTTATTCATTTTTACTATCGCACACTTCACAATCGTTTTATTTTTTTGATTTTTTTTTCCAAATATTGCCAGTGGGGGAGTTGCATAGATTATGGGGGTGGGCTATGACGTTTGGGGTTCTCCACTCCTATCTCTACGCGCTTCTAGTCTCTCTCTCAAGCGGTGCTCCAACCCTAAAAAACATGTTGAAATCGTGGTCTCTCTGGCGATCTCCGCCGCCTCCATCCCTACAGGAACAACGGTGGTCTTCGGCTCCATCCCCCACCCTACAAGTACACCGTTGTGAGCAAAAATAAACCCATGCATTGTATTTTTTATCTTGCGGTGGGAAATAATTAGGTTTTTTTTGGGTACGATCGTGGAGCGATTCTCAATAGTGCAAACATTTTGGGATGATCAGACGATATCCTTTCTTTGTTGTTCAGTCGACCGTGCGAATGCGTATCCTCATTTTGATTTAGGATTTTGGTGGGTTCCTCCCAAAAAATTCCCCAATTCCACACAAACAAGTTCTTACAGTCGATTCCACCAAAATACAGGTTTTCCCCATGCCAGTGTGTCTGGATCCACTAAATCTTGGCATGGGATACAACTTTGAAGTAAATACATGACACTTTGACAGAAAAACTCAAGACTTTTGCTCTCTTTTTTGCGCCTCTGGCAGTAAATGAGGTCATCCAAAGAGATCCCCTCTAATGTGAGAAAGATCACCCTCACGGACAGCCAAACGGCGCTGGTGCTACACGTGGATGTTGTTCAACATGATCCCACCAAAGCACAAATCGCAGAGGTGTCGGACGCGCATCCACGTGTGATTATTTGTCAGAAGAAATCGACGGGCAAGAAGAGGAAGCTTGTCAAATCAGAGGACGTCGATGCCTTCAGGACCTCCGCGGACCCTACAACGGTGTCTTCCTTGGTAACGTGATGTATTCATATCAGTAAATCATGAGTTAGATTCAAATAATTATTGATTCATTGCGTCTATAAAACATGATTTACTGCACCCTTTTTAGCACATGAATATTTTGACGTTTGCTCTCCATTTCTAAGCAGGTCACGGTGGAGACGAAGTGGGGCCCGTACATGACCTACATCAAGTGCACTCCTGCCCTTGTCGTCATGACCATCGGCAACCTAACCATATATCAGATGAGCTTGGTTTCGAAGCTCGGTTGCGATGTCCTCAAGTTCAAACTCGAGGGTATCGAGAGAAAGGACCTCCTCTGCTTCCTTATCGAAATGATAGAGCCTACCGACATGGTGCTCCATGTTGGCGGGTAGGAGCATCCCAATCACGCCCCACGTTGTGAAGTGCATTCTTGGGCTCTCGTGCGGTGGCAGGGGTGCACCGATGGTGTCATTGGCCGTAGGCATCGCCGAGCTCGCCGAGTTGAAGCGGCTGCTCGGGGTGCCACAGAGTGGCAACATAAAAATGGGTGCTGCTGAGGAGGATCTGGAACCGAGGGAACCGATAGCCTGATAATTAGTTGCTTATTCTATGTTGTTTTCAGCAAGCTGTTGTTCTGGGTGACTAGCAACATCATTGGGAAGGACACCATGTTGACCGAGGACATCGTCAACTTCGGTGGCATCGACTAGTGCAAGGCCGTCGTCGAACCTAAGGGGGGTTGCGCGCACCTGGAACAAGAAAAAGCACAATACCACAAAGTCCATCAGCGGACGTGGTGCCTTTTTGCTTCTAAGTAACCACGTTGTTTTACTCTATTTTGCATGATATCCAAGGTGTCACAGTAAATTGGTAGATTACATTCATTAATTTGTACACTAACACACAGTAAAATCTATGTCATAGATTTACTACCTCGACAACCTGAAGCACGTCCATAGCATCAACGCCGTCGAGACCCCACGTGCCACACACTTCACGACCGCCCTCATCGACAAGATTGTTGCGACTGACAGGATGAAGGACCAGGACGGGAAGAACACTTATGGCAAGCTCAGCGTGAGTGGTCTACTCCTTATTTAGTAGTAAGATAATATTTTCATTGCAATAATTTTCATTTGAGAAAACATCAATGACGAGGATTGTTGACTAGTCCATGATCCAGGTATATCTTTATTTTTATTATAATTAAGATAGATCCTCTACTGGGCCCAAGTTAGCTTAATAGACCCAAGATCAATCAAGCGATCAGAAGATGGGCCCAAGAGTCTTTGGACCATCCTCGAACCTCTTCTAGACGATCGGTTAGACCTCCTCTATAGGTTTCTTCGGACATTCCAAGACCACTACAGAACCTCTCCCCCATAGAGGAGGTCCTCAAAAGTGGTTACCCACGTGTGGTTAATATTAAATACAAGTGGAAAGAAGATATTGGTTGTTATATTCAAAGATATAACGGCCATCACGAAGGGAATTTGTTTGGTATTTTCTAAAGCTTTTTTGAATTACTGGAATTATTTAAATTGGAAAATCATTAAAAAAAATCGCCCGCACTGTATCTGGGCCAAATTTTCCTAACCCATCACTGTTCTCTGACCGCTCTGACCACTCCGACGCTTCTCTCGTGTGCAATCGCCATGGATCGTCCGATCTAATTTGAACGACCCGATCTTAATGGCGCATCCGACCAGTCGATCAGTTTGGCGCGTCCGACCAGTCGATCAGTTTGGCATGTCCGATCAGTCGAAACAAGTTTCTTAATACTGGCGAAGTAACCGGACGGAACTTTCACACCATGCAAGCTTTGGCACAGTTCATTTCTCTCAGCCTTGGACAAAGTGTAGCAAGCTGAGCGAAGGTACGTTAATCCTTTATCAGTCTCTTTTGGTGCTAACTTGGTACTTATGTTCATATCAACCAAGTCACGCCGTGCGTTAACACCATCCTTTGTTTTACCACTAATGTTCAGTAAGAGACCAATCAAGCTATCACATACATTCTTCTCCACGTGCATGACATCGATGCAGTGGTGAACTTCTAAGTGCTCCCAATAAGGTAAATCCCAAAAAATTAACCGCTTCTTCCAGATGTTTTTCTGAAGGGTCCTTAATTTACGTCCCTTCCCAAGCACAACATCGATATCCTTAACCATATCATAGACCTCTTTCCCTCTAAAATCCCTTGGAGCTGAACCGTCCTCCTTATTTATGTTGAATTGTTTATTCATCTTACGGTATGGGTGAATCCTAGGAAGGAACCTACAGTGACTCACATACATAGTTTTGCGCGAATTGTTCGGCCATACACTCTCGGTACCATCTAAGCAGTGCAGACAGACTTTTGCTCCGTTTGTACTAAACCCCGACAGGTTACAAAGGGCAGAAAAATCATTGATAGTGTAGAACAACATGGCACGTTAAGTGAAGTTCTCTCGTTTGTACGCATCCCATACTTGTACCCCTTCATTCCACAGTGTCACAAGATCTTCCAGCAATGGTGCTAGGTACACATCAATATCGTTCTCAGGTTGCTTCGGCCCTTGGACAACTAGTGATATCAAAATATATTTACGCTTCATACACAGACAAGGAGGAAGGTTGTAAATACATAGATTCACAGGCCAGGTACTATGTCGGCTGCTCATATTACCTGTAACACCCCAGCCCAACATGAGCCTGGGATGCTACTAAAATAACAATATCACAAATACAAATCTAAGACACTACAAAAAAATTCGGCAGAACCTCCTTTGTATAACTAAGTTTACCGGAGATTCCAATAGATGCTTATAAAATTATCACTATTTCAACATCCAAAGTTCATCGAAGCATTCATAAATAATCTACTCAGCTAAAACATAAGCAAGCATAAATAAAATTTACCACTCTCATTATTACAAATAAACCAATGCATTCAAGTATAGCCAAAGTTAATCCTTAAGCAGTTTGCTTGTTATAAAGGTACGGTCTAAATGATAATTATCTTTTCAAGAATATGTGGTAGTGAGTGCAATCAAAGCAACCCTACTCCCTCCCATACATGCCATCCGCAAACGAGATACCTAAAAACACAACATCAGCACGAGTGAGTCCAAGACTCAGCAAAATACAAATAGCAAGACAATAGCCAACACAACTGTAATTAACAACTTCCATCCACATAACCCAATAAGAAATATGTCTCATGCTTATGCGATGCAAACTGTTCAAATGCACTTTTCTTTCTCTCTTTGCATATACTGGATATTGAGTGTGCATCCGTCGATGCACACCCATGCTCGTGCCTTCTAGCATTGGGACCTTAGCCCATACTCCACAAGTATGGGGACCCAAAAGCCCATCATATTCATGATGGGGACCTCAATTAATGCTTGGTCACCACGTGACCATGCCTCCAATATGATATCATGATGCACATGGTCAATTCTTTAAATCATCATGCATACCTGAAACTTACGCATACTTCTAGCATTTACGGGCATTATTGTCCATAACATTCGAGCATCCATGATTAACATAATGTACTCATAGCATAGTACACATAAACAAATGATCACACACAATTTACCACTCATCAGACTTGCCTTAACCACGAGAGAACGAGGGATGCATGTAATGAGTCTCTCCTGCACTGGTCCACCACCAATAATAGTTATAACACATGCTAAGACATAGCAGCGGATCAAAACAACCTATATAACAACAACCATGGACTTGCAAAACTCCTAACTCGATCCCGACCCCAAACTCCTAACGCCGATCTGTCCCTCGGGACAGTCAACTTCAAAAATCCATATCTATTAGTACAGGTGTCCAAATAATATGTTCTTAGACTTTCTGGAAAGATAATTAAATTCTACAACTAAGTCTAGTTGGTGAGCGTTGCTGAATCGGGGAAGTAATACCCCTACCAGGCCAATTAAAAAACATCAACTTCACGTCGGGTTTTCTGGACAGAGTACTAAAACCACCATAACTTTTGCTACACAAATCGGAATGAGGTGATATTAGACTCTCTGGAATCATGACAAAACCAGCTACAATAGTCTAGTTGGACAAGTCTCCTGATTCGGCCTCCTACTAATTCTTATATTCAGGTAAAGTTTTTCTAAGTTTTCTGTCTCTGCAATCTGACAGTTAGCAAAACAGCGACGGTAAAAAAATTCATAACTTTTGATTGACAACTTTAAAAATTGTGTTCTTTATTATCTTAGAAAGATTTCTGACTCCTCTACAATATTGATTTTGGGTGGATTTTCTAATTCGGCCTATAAAAATTCATAATAACCAGACAATGCAATCTGCCACAACTCATCAGCTCTCCTGGTCAGTCGCGGTAAAACTACCATAACTCCTAAACCGTTGGTCCAAATTAGGTGATCTTGGTGCCCAAAGAAAGCTAAAACCGAGATATGCAACTTTCTAAAAGGTGATCAGGTCATAAAATGAACGTAACATACCCAAATATGATGAGGCGGTGCACAGCAGGGAGAGGTGGGGAGAGGCGGCGGCTCAAAGTGGGGAGGAGGAGGGAGAGTGGGGAGTTTAGGGTTTGGGGGGTGGGAACCCCCCCCTTTTGGCCGGCCACCACTTGGGCCCCTCCTGGGCTGCGGCCCAGGCCCAGGTTGTCGAGGATTTACGGAAAACCACTTCTCTTTTTAGGAATTTCTACTCATTTAATTGTCTTTTCTCCTCCCGGCTATTTTCTAATTACCCAATTTAATTCCGGGGTATTACATTACCGAAAGGATTCATTCTATCTGTACTCAACCCTAACCTTATGTTCCTCGGTTCTACACCGAACTCTTCGAAGCTCCGATCAAAGTTTCTCCACTGGGCAGAATAAGCAGGGTGTCTTAGCTTTCCATACTACTTACGCTCCTCTGAGTGCCAACACATCAATCTTGCCTCCTTTCGATTTGCAAATAAACGCTTCAAACGTGGGATCACATGCAGATACCACAACATCTTAGTAAGAGGTCCTTGCTTCACCTTAGTAGTACTCTTACGCTTGTATCGGGATGCTTTGCACACGGAACATTAATACATGTCTGCATACTCTTTACGATAGAGGATACAATCGATTGGACATACATGTATTCTATCAACTTCCATTCCCAATGGATAAAGAACCTTCTCAGTTTGGTAAGTGGTGTTGGGCAACACGTTTCCCTCTAGAAGAATGTCTGTTAGGAGACCTAACAACATGGTGACACTCTTGTCGGACCAACCATTGCTTGCCTTTAATTTTAGCAGTTCAAGCACGGTTGACAACCTTGTGTATTCCAGCTTGCAGCCAGGGAACAAACGTTTCCCCGAGTCCTCCATTAAGCCCTCAAATTTACAAAACTCTCTCTCACAGTAGTTCCCTTCTACATCGTGTAGCATCTAATCCAGATTATCATCATGCGACCTATCCTCATCAAAAGCACAATCCACATCTGTCATATCGTTAACTTCCTTGGCGATGTCGTCATTATTAACTTCCAGTATAATCTGCTATTCATCGTGACTGGTCCAACATGTATACCCTTTTTTAAAACCCCTTTGAATCAAGTGAGATTCGATCTGCGCCAGGTTGTTAAACATTTTCAGATTACCGCAATCAATACATGGACAATACATAAATTTTATTCCCTTTTTCAACATATCCTGCTCGGCGGCTCTTCTAAAAGCAAACACGTTATTAATGTACTCTTCACTCACACGGTTCTCAACGTACATCCAGTTTCGATCCATCTACACTACGCACGTAACAAATTAGTATTAAATTATATTAATAAACCGCAAGTATTTTTTCTAATAACCAAACATACTAAAATTTATTAGTGTAACCTAGAGCAAATATAAAGGGTTACAGATCGTTACCCTCAGAGCTCACGATGAAAATCCTAAGTTAATATCTCGCGAGATCCTCCTCCTTTTCTTCCTCTTCTCTTCCCTTCCTCCTCTCTTTAGCTTCCTCCTTTCCTTTCCCGCATGCCTTCTTCCTTCCCTTCCTTCTTCTCTCTAAGGTGGCGGCTCAAATGGGAATGGGCAGGGGGTCTATCGGGACCAGGTATTTATAATGGCATAACCGTCTATGATATGGACCTATCACAGACGGTTTCTAAATAGAACCGTCTGTGAAGTATCACAGACAGTCCTTAACAGGAACCGTCTGTGATAGGTCCATATGACAGACGGTTTCAAGAGAACTGTCTGTGATAGGACCATATCACAGACGGTTCCAAGAGAACCGTCTATTATTATGTTTTCACATACGGTCCCAAAGGAACCGTCTGTGATGAGGCGTCTTCTATAGTCTGTTTTATAATAGTGTTCTTTTCGGTTCGGGAAGGAGAACTCTCAAGAGGAGCTTCATTCTCGGATGGAACCGTCTATGATGAGCCGTCTTCTATAGTCTGTTTTGTAGTAGTGTTCTTTTTGGTTCTGGAAGGAGAACTCTCAAGAGGAGCTTCATTCTCGGATTGATCCAATCGAACCAAACGGAAAACTCCTCTGGTTGGATCAGATTAGTATCTCGCGACTCCTAAGATATTCTATGATTCAGGTCTATACTGGTATATTCAAAATAAAATTACCAAGATAAAAATTTACCAAGATATGATCATCCTCGTCTTGAGTTTCAATGGTCTCATGGACCACCTCCTCTGACCATGTGGTCTCATGGTCCACTCCTGTTATAGTGGACCCACAGACCACCTCTTCCGTTTGATCTTCTTGGGAGGTCCTTTCTGTTTGGACCTCCGTGCCCTGTGGCATCTCCTTGGACGACCCAGTAGTCGTCGTCAGAACATCCTGGACCACTTCCTCAGAGGTCCTAGGAGGTATTTCCATTTGTAGAATCTATTCTGCCGGAGATTCCTCTATTGCTGGTACGATTGGTGGCGAAGTTTATTCTTGAGCTGTCAGTTGTCCCCTTTTCGGGTTCGATGGCAAAGAAAGACTAAAAGAAAAGAGAGGATTGGTCATTATGAGCCAAAATTACACAGTTATTATTGAATAACTTATTCGATCTCGAAACCACTTTCGCTAAAGAGCACCATGAAGTCCTCATTAACGGTGAAAGTGAGTTGCACTGGTTTTGACAAAGAAGGAACCAAGGCCGAGGAGGTCCTTGACCTTGGAGCCCACTGAAGTTGAGTTTCCTCTTCAGACTCCTCTAATGATCCTTTGCCATGTATCACCTCAGCCAGGAAAATTGATGTAGCAGGTATTGGTCGGGGTTAGAAGCATATCGAGAAATTGAAATCTTAACTTTGGTTTTTAATACCTCACGGGTAGGAGGTTTTGAAAGAGTTGGAGTTGGAGTTGAAATAGGAGGCTTCTGCCGAATTGAGATCAAAGCAGGTGTAGGTTTCGTCTTCTTTGGCGCAACAGAGGCTTGGAACTTATCCTTGCATTCTTTGCCGAAGGAGGGGCAGAGCTTGCACCAACGTCTGATATGGGACGCTTCTTTGATATCGTCTGTTCAGAAAACATAAGTTAGACATAAGTTAGACATAAGTAAAATCACTTCTTATGTCTAGTTATTCTTGCGAATACTTACCACTTTGTGATCTTTCCTAAGTGATAAGGCAGCCCCAATCAAGCTTGGGGGATGAGCTTCTAAATCGATCGGTTCCTTGTCTAGAACCTGATCCTTTAACAGGACTAAGGCTCTAGTAAGGACCTCATCATCCAAAAAAACTGCAATATAATGAAAGATTACTTTACTTCAACTATGAAATTCAGTTCGAGTAAAAAGGTAAATGAATTGTTATCATTTTTTAGGATGTTATAATCATAAGATAATATTTTTCTCTTTTGGAGGGCAAAGATCTTGTTCTTGAGGAAGTCACGGACGACTTTTTATCTAGTTAGACCTCTCCTTACTAGGTTGTTGATCATTAGGACCACACTCTTCTCATCATCAGAAAGCTTGATCTCCTTGTCAGCAACTCGGCTTTTTGAGGACCACCCTGGTGGTGCATTTTGACTATAAGTAATCCTACTCTCCTTCGAAATAGTAGAATAAAATCATTCTTTGCTCTATGTTTGGCTAACATCCTTGGTAGTCAAGAAGGGAAACACCCTCTTGTTGGCATCTTGAAATTTGAAGTAAAAAAGTGCCCACAGTACCAGCACCTTTCTTGTTGCGAATGATTTGGTAATAAAACCTAAACAGACGCAGGCTAGGGGCTATTCCTAAAAATGCCTCAGACATGTGGGCGAAAACGCTAAGTACTGTAACTGAATTCGGTACAAGATGAACTAATTCTATTCCATAATGATTAAGAACTTCAATCAAGAAATCACTCTCGGGTAAACAAAGGACTACCCGGAGATAAGGCACAAAGAGTACCGTAAAACCGACCGAAGGGCATGGCTCACTCTCTCTCCCCGATGCACGCCACTCAAAAAGAGCCTTCTAAGGGCATGGCTCACTCTCTCTCCCCGATGCACGCCACTCAAAAAGAGCCTTCTCTAATAGATGACCATCTTACTCCAATCCTTTGAGCTCCTCTGCGAACATCATTGATGATTTCCATCCCGCCATTGTCTCGGTTCAATGGTGGACTGAGGAATTCTCCCTTTTGAAGGTTTGTGGAGGACGAAAAGCTCTAATTGAAAAGAAACACATGGCATTCATCTACAAGTACGAACAAATATAATCATTCACTCACACATCACATTTTTGCATCAAACATTGTATACAAGGTACTTGCGCAAGATATCAACATCATGAACGAATGAGGGAAGTAAAATGGTCCCATGTCTCACCGCCTACACAAGCATAAATCGTGCCCAAGGAAGGATAAAATACGTATATATATCTTTGGCGCATTTAAAACCCACTACCTCTAGGATGTAACAATTGCACCTCGACCAATGGAGACATGACAACTCATATCTGGTCAAGAAAGTTGTTATGCGACACCCAAAACCGAGTCACAACAATCTGGACCGAATCAATCTACTAACAGAAATTACGCGATACTACCAAAAATATTGACGCAACTCTAACGCAATCAAACAGCGATGGGGTCTCTCGTTACCCTTGTAGACCGAAGAACGACGAGGAACAACTTCCAAGGTTGCTCCTCTCCTTCAATGGCCGCCCCAAATCAGCGAACCCGAGTGGATGCAACGCCGCGGGGAAGAACCAAGAAGAACGCGTGGAAGACCGGGTGTGCAGCTCGTTATCTCCAATGGCAGAGAAAAAGGCATTGATGATTTCCATCCCGCCATTGTCTCGCTTCAATGAAAAGTTTTCCTAATTTCCCAAAGTTATCTTTATCCCGTAACATCGCGAGTAAAAAGTAAAACACCTTTAAAAGTTATCTTTATCCCGTAATCATCGCGAGTAAAAAGTAAAACACCTTTAAAACAGAAACTGCTTTAACATGTGCTCCGAGAAGTGTTTATCTAATCATCAGAATTTTCCTTCTACCAATTTCTTGAAGATGTCACTACATAGACTAAATTGACTTCTGGTCCATCTTCCATGGGTCATAACTTAAAAAGTAATCAAAATGTCTATCAAAATTCAATTTGATCTGTGAAATGTAACTTTTCCACAATCTTACCCATAGTACTCTAAGGGCTAATTATTTATTCCAAGGCAATCTACTAGGATTTGAAGACTTTAATCCATATAGCAAACTAACTGTCGACCACCTTATATAAAGGTTGTTGAAAAGTCAATTTGGTCTCGTGAATATCGTTTGTTTTATGCTTCAACCCTAACCGGAGGAATGCCAAAGCAATATGAGTACATACTCATGAAAAACTGAGATAAAAATCTCATCTCTCTCTAAAAACAACAGTTCATCATCTATTTGGATCAGAAACATCTAAAGATGAGAAGTGTATGAAAAACAAAAGTAAGAAAGATGGAAGTCTCTAAAGGATTGTTTCTTGTTCTTGCCCTTATGATGGTTATTTATAGGCCTATAATTTGCGGCAAAATTAAATGAACAAAGATGAAAGCCCAATGGATAATATTTTATTAGAGTATGTTCCTAATAAATCGTTGAAGACCAAAACATAATCGTCTCTTCGGGATTTCTTTTCATAAATGTACACAACTGGCACTCCTTTAAAAAATAGGTATTTACAACTGAAGTAAAACTATCTTGTTGACCAAGTCTGGTTCTGGTCAAAACCTCTTCAGGTAAGTTATTTTCACTTGAAGTTAAGGGGCTAGTTGATGAGGATTGTTGACTAGTCAATGATTAGTATATCTTTATTTTTATTATAATTAAGATAGATTCTCTACTGGGCCCAAGTTAGCTTACTGGAACCAAGATCAATCAAGTGATCAAAAGATGGGCCCGAGAGTCTTTGGTGTAACACCCCAGCCCAGCACAAGCCTGGAATGTTACTAAAACAACAAGAAAGTAGATAAAACCTCATATAACAATTTTAACTCTTAAGGCATTTCACTAAATTTCGACAGTACCTCCTTTGTTTAGTTAGCCAACAAGGAACCGTGTCGAATAACAATATTATTAACAATGAACTTAAACATTCATCTCACGTCATAAGTAAAAACGACTTCAATGAAATTACCATGAATAACTCTATTACCAATTTTCGAAGGCAAGGAAGCAAAGCCAATAAATCAATCTAGTGGTTTACTCAAATATAAAACAAATATAGTCCAATTTTATTCTTTAATGTCTGTTCGTGGAAGTGTGCGACTAATCAACTCACTAGCCCTTCCACATGCATGTCGTCTGCGTAAGAGGTACCTAAAAGAATCAACAACAAACAAGTGTGAGTCCATGACTCATCAAATACAAAGGAATAACACGGAAAGTACTAGATCAAACGCATTTCATTCGCATCATTTGAATTCATGAGAAGAAAGACAGGAAACTTATGCAAGTATGAAAAATGCATGCTCTTCACTTCTGCTTATACCGGTATAGCCGGTGAACACCCATCGGTGTTCACATGCCCGAATTATCCAAAATGCGGGATTCAAGGCCCGTTTGAAGAACGTTTCATAACGGGGATTCAAATTACCCACATTGGAATGGTGGGTCTTACATGCCCATATTGGAATGATGGGACTTCACTACCCACTCCCGTGGGTGAATCATGAACAATGTTTGCCTGAATGAATAAATACGGTGAACATAAACATAATATCAAAGAACTATGGTAAATCAATTATGAAGGTGAACAAGTAAATATCAAAATTATCTATTACACATTCATCAAACCAGGAGGACACATATCAATCACGATAATTCAATTGTACTTGCCTTTCACGCTATGACGTGTTGGGAGGCAAGAATGATGCCCCTAATCCCGAAGCCTCTTCTCCTACAATATTAAATTACTAACATAAGAACGACATAAAAATAAGACACTACTCGCACTACTTTAACCCGTCTTCCCAAAACCCAGGGTGTAAATATTGGTTCTACTCAATTTATCCGACAGTCTAGCAGGAGGTTATTCTGGACAGCGGTATTAAAACTTTCGTAACTTATGCTACGAAACTCGAACAAATGTGATCTTATACTCTCTGGAAACATAATGAAATTTTCTACAATAACCTTTTGGCAAGACTTTCCAATTCGGCAAATTTCTATGTCTAATGATTAGATGAAATTCTGCAATTACAATCTGTTAGACAAAAACTACTGCAGTAGAAGAAAATTCATAACTTTTAATTAGTTCAACCAAAATTCAAGATTTTTACCAATATTTAAAGCTTACCAAATTACCTACAACAATCATGTTGGGTGAAATCCCTGAATCTGCACCTAAATTAATCTTACTTGATAAACAAGATGACTGCTATTTTTCGTCAGACTCTCTGGACAGCAGAAAAGAAACTAACGTAACTTTTAGACCACGACTCCGAATGAAGTGATACAGGGCTCTACGGAAAGCTAATGACGATACCTACAATTCTCTAGGAGATATCTAGACCAAATTTCACCATTACAGAACCTAAAACTACAGCGCGACCAGATCAATAGAAAACCGATTTGCTACCCGAAACTACTGTTTGTACCCTTCGGTTATTAACTCATATCTCACAAAAACAGATAATTATTACATGAAAATTGGTAAGAATGTATTTAAACTAGATATATACAAGCTGTAAAATTTAGAGTCTAATATGTGATCGTTTAACTACTCAAACAAATGATCTACCAAAACTGCTTTGAGTTAAAAATGCAGTGGTCCCAGCAGAAAAACTCCCTATAAAAACAGATGATCATCTCAACTAATCTTCAATCCAACCGTACAAATCGAATATAAACAAGTAAATAACACACTGACCAAGTTTGAGCTCGATCAGATGTCGTTTGATGCTTCGATCGACGAATTGATGAAGACGGCAAGGAGGGGAGTTGCAGGAGGCAGCAGCTGGAAAGGGGAGGGAGGGGGTGGTGGCTGAAATATGAGGGAGAGGAGAGAGTGGCACATGGGGGGTGATGGGTTAGGATTTGGTTGCCCCTCCCCCCTTCCTGGGCCAGTTTCCCTTGGGCCAAGGCTGTAGGCCGGTAGCCCAAGGCCTGAGTTCCTAAAAATGCAAAAACGCCCATTAAAAACTTCAAATTCTTTCTCTAATTCAATTGCTCTCTTCTCTCCCTCTCTCTCAAAGTAAGTCGGGGTATTACATTTGGACCATCCTCAAACCTCTTCTGGACAACCGATTAGACCTCCTCTATAGGTTTCTTCAGACCACTCCAAGAGCACTTTAGGACCTTTCTCCCGCAGAGGAGGTCCTCGAAAGCGGATACCCACGTGTGGTTAATAATAACTACACGGTCATCATGAAGGGACGCAACGATTAACTTGAAGGGACGCTACCATTGGCGTGAAGAGGCACCACTACAACAAACTATCGATGTTTTGTAGACTATAAGAACCTGGCCTATGTGCCTTTTTAATTCAGATCCCCATCCAGACCCTAATCCACGTTTATTCACTATCATTCTCCCTGTAATAAGAGCATACCCATTGCAATATACATCACCGTTTTGAGTCCTTTGGCGAATAGATAGCAATCTCTATTTTTTATAATTTTATTTGTCCGTTCTATGATGAGAGTTAAAGACGTTGACAATTAATTTTAAGGTAACCTTGGAATCACATAGCCAACTAAGGAGCAAGGAGGGGACATGCTACTAGGTTAGCACAACAACATAGGAAGAGTTGCTGGAGGAAGCTCCCTATGCCGCCACTGGTCAGTTCCCAAGCATGCGCTCGACGACTCCATGCAATCGATGAGCAAGGCGAAGCAACGGCTTGTGATGGAGGCCCTACAAAAGTTCGACGATGAGGCGAGGAAGGCGGTGAGGAAAATCCAGAAGGCCCAGTAGAGAATCAAGACCGCACAGACGAAGGTGGTCAGCATGATCAATGCATTGCTGGCGCTGGGGGAGGCATCTGGATCTGTACCATGCACCAACGAGAGGAGAAGGGCCAAATGGAGCAAGATAGTGTCGGCGTCGGAAAGTGCGCTTGCACCCCCACCCCGATCGAGACCATCCTCCTAGCCGTAGCAGTGCCATCGGCATCAGTCGATGCACCTGCACCCCCCATGTCGATGAGGACCGCCTTCCTAGTCGTAACACTGTCGCCTGCGTTGGATGGTGTGCCTGCATCCCCCACGCCAATCGGGGCCGCCCTCCCAGCCTCGATCGGTGCGCCCGCACTCCCACATCGACAAGGACCGCCATCCTAGCTGTAGCGGCAGCGCTTGCGTCGGACGGTGCTCCTGCAGCCCCCACATCGACGAGGATCACCCTCCTAGCGCGCCGCCGGTGGGCAGGCAGTGTGCAACAGATGAGCCTGCCATGGCGGTCTATGTGTGGCGTCCCTTTTCCCTCCACACAAGGTGAGGAGGAGGACACTGGAGGTCCGTTAGTCATAGAGCAAGGTACAGTAATGGATATGTCAACACTGTAAAACAACATTCCATATGTAGCAAAATGGCTACCCTCAACACAGTAAAACGACATTCTATATGCAGCAAATGGCTACCCTATACATAGTAAAATGACAATATACAAGCAGTAAATTGATATCCCCCGCACAGTAAAATGGCAACCTACATGCAGTAAAATGGCCACCCCGAAATCAGTAAAATGACAATATGCATGCAGTACATGGCTATCCTAAACATAGTAAAATGATTATATATATATATATAGCAATAAATTTACCCTGCATTTTTACTACTTACGCAGACCATCAGGTCATGGATGACGTCGTAGCAAGCATCGACAACATAATTGACATGCTCGCTGTCCCCCACGCAAATACCAAGCCGCGGGCTGCGACCGCACCATTCTAGAGGTATGAATACAGTGATATCCACAAAGGGATAAGGTAAATTTGCTTACGGTTGCCAGCAATTTGACTTTCTTTTTGTGAGGAGCCAATAACTGAGGGGCAAATGATGCCCTGGAGTCCAAGGAGCTAGCCAAGGTGTCCACTGTCGTTGGCAAAGAGAAAGTGGCGCAGACGGATAACACCAGCGGGGGCAAGGTGTATAGGACTTCTAACGGTACTTTTTATGCACACATACAGTAATTCTATACCATATGCATAATGGTAAAAAGAGGATATTGTCCGCAGGAAGCCGCCTTACCTGTCAAGTCCAGTCTCCGACCTACGGGTTGCAGGCAGACAATGAAGCTGAGCACCACTTCAACTAGGAAGGTGGTGACTGACAAGAAGACCACGAAAGGGAAGAGCCACAGGTCCGATGCAATGTGCTGGTGATGTTGTCTCCGAGAAGAGGATGGCAAATGTCCCCAGAAGGTTAGTGTCTCCCTTCAAGTGTCACGTCATATGGCGTAAGGTGTCGATTGATACAACCGAGGTAAAGGAGCTTATATGCAACGACGAGAGCCTCAAAAGGTAAGAGGCTCCCTTTTACCTACCATATAAACATGATTTACTGCTATCATCAATGTCTTTTACTGCGACTCACCCTGGGTCCCATTTTTTTTGTTTTCCACTCAACTGCAGCTAGATTTGCTCCAGTCCCGGACGACATTCTCATGGCCACTGGCAAAGATATGGCAGACTAGTTCAAGGACAAGCAAATGACTGAAGATATGTTCATGTTGTAGTTCATCGAGTGCTTGTGCCAAAACAACGTAGATATGAGGCCGGAGAGCGCTGGGTACAGGATATATCTGTTGTGTTCACTGTTGGTATGTTTCTCATCCCAAGGATATTATGCATTAGAGTCAATGTTACGGTTGATAGTAGTAAATCAATATGACGTGTACGGTAACCAATGCTGATATGGATCTGTTTCATTTATTCAGAAACTGCTAGGTGTTGAGGAATACGTAAAAAGCAAGCAGTACAACAGCGGTCACGTCACGAGTATGTTGAGGGATCAAATCGGCAAACTAAACACCATGCGCGTAAAATTGATGAGTAACAGTAAAATTACAGTTGTTGGTGCAGTAATTCATGTCTATCTAAAGCGCCTTATATTCCATGATCACCATGCTGTAGTCGGTAAGAAGATAGTCACACATCACAACACAATGGTGCCTTCAAAGCTTTGATACACTATCGCAGATGGGCTCTTTGCCGAGTGCTTAGGGCACTCGGCAAAGCCCCTATTGCACTCGGCAAAGGCTTTACCGAGTGCCGCACTCGGTAAAAAGCAGTCGGCAAAGAACCCGTCGGCAAAGGTTTCTTTGCCGAGTGCCACATATCGGGCACTCGGTAAGCCTTTGCCGAGTGTCACGCCAAGACTCGCAAAAAAATCCGACGCCAACTCGACGGGTTTGCCGAGTGCCACCTCGCCGCACTCGCAAATAATTTTTCTCTTTTTATGAAAATTCTTTGCCGAGTGCCATACTCTTGCACTCGCAAAGTACTTTTTTTCGCTTTTTAAAAAATTGTGCCGAGTGCCATGGCTATGGCACTCAAAAGCCGAAATTGTTTTCGATTCCCGCTTGCCGAAAGTGCCATACTCTTGCACTCGCAAAGCCGAAATTCGCCGATTCTCAGCTTTGCCGATCGCCATACTCTTGCACTCCTGCAAAGCTGAAATTGGGTTTCGCTTCAGCTTTTGCCGAGTGCCATGGTCACAAGACTTCAGCAAAGTTCTCTTTGCCGAGTGTGGCACTCGCAAAGAGGGGAAAATGCTATTTTTTTGGTTTTTGCTTTCCATCAACACAAACAAAGAAATCACATATATATATCAACACACAAAGACAGATATATGACATACACATCCATATTCCATCACATACACATCCATAACCCATCACATACACATCCACCATCCATAATACATCACATACAAATCCATTGTCCATAATCCATCACATACATTCGCATCATCCATGACAATATCCATCACAATATATATATGTCTCTAGTAGTAGTCCAACATAAGGCTAAGTCTAACACAAGTCCATACAACATGAAAAGAAATAAATAAATGGAACCCATCGCCACCTCCCCACCCGAGTGTGAATCACCACTTGAGGAGGCCAGCTGGCAACCTGCCTCAGGAGAAGGGCCACCTCGAGGAGTCGGGTTCGAACCCGCCGATCGTGGTCGCACAAAAGAGAAGCGAATTCATGAGTATCTACAGAGGGCCGCACAAGCTAAAGGAATAAACAACCATATATACTCACCGAGTCCCTACAGGAGGAGGAGGAGCCACAATTGGAGCGAGCAATGATCGGAGCACGACCACACTGCAAGGATCAAGGCTCGCCATGAAGTCAACATGTCCTCGCAGCCTCGCCTCGGCCGCCTCCGGGCTTGTACAGCCTCCATCTCCACCGGTGGCCTCACTTTGGCCGCTCATTGGCCTCCAACCTCCGCAAGTCGGCTCGCAACATTCCACCCGCAATGTTTAAACAATGCAAAGGCAAGGTAGATGTAAAAGCAATGAACGATTTAATAAAACAAGATTAACTCGAGTTCCGCCATCCGCCAGCCAGTGAGCTCACGCCGAGAGCGATGGGGAGGGAGGAGCTCGTGCTCCTTGCTCGAATCTCGCGAGGGTGGGAACAGAGGCGTAGTCGATCGTGGCCGTCCGCCATCCAAGACGGCCGTGGCCGCTTCCTCCTCCCACCTCATCAGAGGTCTCGTGTCCAGGGCCGGGTGGCGGATCAAGTCCTCCCTATGGCGCCGCGGCGCCGAGGTGTACTCGCTTAAGCTTGCCGTGGACGCCGCAGTGTACGCCGGCCCGTCCCGGGTTGTAGGTGACTTCCGGCCGCCGCTTGCCCTTGTGTGCCATGGCGCACGCTATGAACTCGTTGCATTCTCGCCTTGTGCGCCTGGGACCGCGAGGAAAACACAAAGATGATTACAAGTAATGAGAATTGAGCGTTACAAAATAAATAAAGATGAAAACACAAAGAAGATTACCCATGTCCAGGCGACGCACCGAGGCTCCGCTGCCTTGGTGGTGTGGCGCCCACCCATCTCGCAGCGGCAGCCCCGACGGATGTTGTGCTTCTCCGCCCACTCCTCCGAGAGCCACTGGCCCACAATGGCCTCCCAAAGAGAGGCGGTGCTCGGCGCACCAATCGTGACATTGCCGCATACCATCAAGTTATTGATATGTCAAGATGAAATGAAGCCTACCTATTCTTCATTGAAGGAGTCAGATAATGTTTCAGACTTACCGAGAGGTATCGCTTCTTGGTGAGCGCCCCGTCTCGCATCGCCTTCCTCACCACTCACCAAGGACGCTTGGCGCCAGAGTTGATGATGCACCGAGCCGCTGCTCGTGGTACAGTCCGAGAGTCGGACCTACTGCACCTTGTCCCGCACTCGCGCCGCCTGGCCCTCAAACCCTTCGTCGACTCAAGAAGTCCTCGCATACGACATCATGTATCGCTTTCATTATTTCAAGAATGACCAATGAATGCGTAGTATTGACCAATTTAGTGCGATGAAGACTCACCCGTAACTCGCCTTGATCCGCGCGCAACGGTGCCGAACTCGCCGCCCTACGGCGGCGAGAAGTGGTCCCACGCCCAGTGGCGCGGTCACCGAGGCGTACGTGACCATGCCAGTGGTGGTGCCGCCAATCAAGGCCTGTGGTGGCATTGATGTGCTTACTGCTCGAACACAACTTCCCATTGTCGCAAGAGTCATTAAGAAGAATTGTTAGTCTCTAGTTCGATTTTCAACATGTCATATGAAATAGTAGTGAAATAATACTTACTTGTCGCCATTGGTCGAATCACCGGCGCCGGTGAAGTGGATCGGCCGCCGGAGCCGCGAGGGCCCGCGCAAGTAGACTCGACGAGGTAGAGCCGAGGCGCAAGTGGAACCCATCATTGCCGATATCGCCGCCCCCCCGTGGTCCGACGAGTCGAGGAAGTGCCACCCTCCTATGTGCGTGCCCACCGCCGTCGCCCTCGCCCACCGACGGGTGGCAATGGCCGCACTCGCCCCTGACGGCCGCAGGGCGGCCGCCTCGCCCTCCTCGCTTGGCGGCTCCAACAAGGGGTCGCCTCGGTGGTGGTGAGCGCCCTCATGTAGAGGAGTTGACCTCGACGGCCCGCCTTCCGCCTGCATTTTGTCGAGTGCCTGCAATTTCAAAGAGTAAACCAATTAGCACAGCTTAAATTACAAGTACTTATAAAGAGATGCAAAATGAACGAAACATAATTGCAATAATAATAATAATAATAATAATGTAGTATTACATGAATTAGAAATATTCTTCACGATCGGCAGCAGCTGGATCATAGGTGTCGTCATCACTATCAATATTGTCGAGTAAATCGGCTCATCTCCATCGTTGTCATCATTGTCATCGCTTAACCGTAATCGCCAAGCATTTGTAAGTCCTTAGCATTTTGCACCTCTTCTCCGTCTGCCCTCATCTCCACCGCCCCGATCAATGTCATTGTCTACTTCCATGCCCATCAAAAAAACATGTTTATGTCAAACCTCCCTTCTAGCCCCTCCGTTGATAAAACTCCCGTGTTTGGGTCAAAGTTGTAATCCTCATCGCTTGGGACAGTAGCCATACCGTGGCGGCGATACCAACCGCACAAGGTACCAACCGATAAGATTGGGGTCTTTTGGCACGCCCATGGGAGATAATAAACTTGCGTGGCCTGTTGAGCCACAATATAGACATCCTCTCCTTGATAGACGTAATCCGTCAATTTCGACTTGTCCAATCTCGTGGCTGTTCTCGTGACATTAGGATCGAACCAATGGCATTTGAATACGATCGATTAGGAGCTTTGCGACACTCAAAATTGAGCTCAGATATTTCTTCTACTATGCCGTAGTAGTCGCTACCATCGGTGCCGGGCGCATTTAACTCCCAGATTCGTGGTTTTCCGATTGGGCCGACTCGCCGTAGTTTCTTGTGTGAAAGCGATAGCCATTCACATCATAAACGGTGAATGACTTGACCTTGTAGGCGAAGCCTTTGGCAGCCCTTTCAACTCAAAGATCCATTTCCGATCCTTGCGGCCGCAAGGTGAGGCCGGATAGATCGTTACATTACTCGCTCAGAGGAGCAAAGTGGATGTCAAAGATTGAACGAGGTAAATTGACTGTACCTTCAGACGAACCAGATATGAAATCGGGCACACCATCTTTGAGAAGACTATCTTCTTCTTGAGGGAAGGAGCTCCTATTCCTCTCCCCGTATTTATTCGTAAATTCTAAAAACAAGAGATAAGGGGTTGGATAGATGGAGGATAGTGACAAGGGCGTATGTAACAAGCTCATTGAGAACTTATCGCACATAAGGCTTCACTTCACAAGGTTCAACAACACATACAAGATGATAGTGCGCCACTCATCATGCCGCAAGGTCTTGGTGCCCGATGTGCTTGCCTTCCGAGTTTCCTTTGAAAAGGCCGAGGTTCGATGAACTCTCGTCCGCTGTAACGAGGGGGACGACAGTACGCGGAAGGCCATCCTTATAGTATGTCGTTGTGAAGTTTGACACCTCCTCCGTAATGAATGCCTCGCCACGTAAGCCTCAATTTTGGCTTTATTTCTACACTTTTTCAAGAATCTTTAGACATCTCTCAATTGTATAGCACCAACGGGCTCGCACGGCCCCCATTCGTGCCTCGTGACGGTAGGTGCAAAATCGATGTCGCGACGCCGTGAAGAAGCCGGTGGGAAGATCTTCCAACTTGCAGAGCAACACAAAGCCACTTTCTCCAAGTCATCAATCACGCCCCGAGATAACTCCTTGGCACAAAGTCATGGAAGAAATAGCTCAACTCGCCAAAGACGCGCCACACATGCTCGTGGACGATCCCCGGTCATCGCAGAAGGAGCCGCCAATCCATATGTGGTAGTCATGACTCTTCATCCCTAAGACTCGCATAGTGGACAAGTTCACTCCCTACTCAAATTCGCCGCATGCCCATCGTGGAACATTAACGTCTGATCCACCGCAGCATTTCCTTCCTTTGGTCCCTTTTCAAGACGAAATCGACCGAGTCCTTCTCCATTTCTTGCCGCGCGGAGGCTTCATCACTTGCTTTGGCCTATCGCACATCGCTGCTGTGTCCAGCCTAGCCTTAACGTTGTCCTTGACTTATCAGAATGTCCATGAGTGTTGCAAAAAGCGCCTCGGCGATATTCTTTTCTGGTGCATTACATCAATGTTGTGTGGAAGAAGAAGGTCATTGAAATAGGGAGCCTAGTCAAGCCCGATTTATGAGTCCACCGTGTTCCTCACCATATCCAATAAAACCACCTTTCTCTTTATCATGTTTGAGAGCTCTATCTCAAAGACGGACCTCGACCGGCCATCATCCGAGGTGCGTGGTCGTGACTTGAACCCCTTTCCAAGTTCTTGACGCCTCGTCTGAATGGATGGTCAATAGGAGGAATTGACGATGTTGGTCAAACGAAGAAAACTTGCCACCCCTCTTCACCAAGTGAACCTCACACTGCCTTGCATATTGGGCATGGGAACTTCCCGTGAACACACCACGCCAGTAATATGCCATACGCCAGAAGTCAAGCAGGAGTAGTGGTACCACACATGCATTGTGAAGTTCTTCTTTGTAGCTCTGTCGTATGTCAAGACTCTTTTCCCAAGCAAGGATCAATTCATCAATGAGAGGCTCCATGAACAAACCCATCTTGTTCCCCGGTGTCCAGAATTATCGCGACAAGAATACGCTCTTGGGTTGAAACATGACGCCGGGGAGATTGAGGGGATCACGAACACGCCAACAAGTGTACGGGCCGCCAAAGAATCCATAGGGTTGAACCCATCTGCTGCTGGCGCTACACGCATATTCCGAGCCTCCTCGCCTTTACCATGATGTATGCCATCGAAATGGGTCCATGCATCGCCATCCGATGGGTGTACCATCTTGTCAAGATTGTATCTTTTGCCATGTTTGTGCCATGTCATCTGCTTCATGGACTCTCCGTCATGTACAAACCGTTGATCCTCAGATGACAGAAGGTACCAGAGGACCTTCGGGATACCAAGTCGCTCCTTCTGCCATCACTAGTGTCGACCTCCGTGATACCTAGAGGATTTGCACTTTGGACAAGGCGTTGCTTTCTCGTGATCTTTCCTAAATAGGACGCAACCATTCTGGACAAGCATGGATGTGCTCATACGGCATCTTAAGGGCACGAAGAAGTTTCGTGACTCGCATAAGTTCTTCTACAGAATGTGACCCTCCGGAAGGTGGATCCAACAACCGCCAACATACCATCGGTTGTCTCGACTCATGCTACATCGCGACTTGAACGCCATTAGCGCCCAATGGCATCCAGCCATAAACCATTGTCTTTTCGTGAAGGGGCTTCGTGTCAAGACAAAGATATCGTAGTACGCCTTTGCCGATTCCTCCGCTCGCCCTCTAATCCTTCACCGAACCGCGCCTCCCAAAGTCATCCATCCACCGCTACCCCAAGATCTCCATCAAAAGCCTCGAGGCGTGGTCTCACCACCTCCTCTCTAATACGATCGGCTTCACCATGGTGGATCCAACAGTATAGTTTGGCGTGAATCCATACTTGCAAAGATCTTCCCCACGCTCTTCCTATTCTTTCTTACACGGTTGTCACATTTGTCGCAGGACACGGATCCGACTCGACCCTCTAGCAATTTCGCCAAATGAATGCTCCAAGAAAGCATTAGTCTTAGTCATCCATTCGGGGTCATACTTATGTGGCCGTGTACATCCAATCACGGTTCTCCATCCTCCGCATATACATATGTAAGCGAGTAATATAACCAAAGAATTGCATCCGCCTCGCTGCTCCTACCATCTAATAGGTGAGGATAGGTCCTATCTCACTCATGATGCGTAGATGAGGTCACATGCTCGCTCTATCCGAGATCGATTTGGCAGAAGATTTTCTCACCGCTCTCCCGATACACGCCCCGCAAGGGAGAGTGTATCCGAGAACAACAGGAGGTGATGCCGAAAGTCCGTCTCTGACCGAGCGAACCATGGAAACTAACCTCATCTACGCATCCGCTGGCCGTCCAAAATACGGATAATCTGAAGAGATACGGCCGCAGATATGCAAAGATCCGCATACCTCCGACCGTATCTCTTTCGAACGGAGACGCCTTAATCGGGCTACGTGACCATATAAAACATGCATGCAAAGGAGGAGGGGTTATACCTAGGCAAGTGGCGTGTCGGTGCAAGCAGTAGGCGATGCGGTGCAGCAGCATCAAAGAAATACGATTTAAGACGATCGAGTCCTTCTCCTACATAAAAGGTAATAGGTTAGGCAAACATTATACGATCGGACCAAGAATTGCTTCTATCCAAAGAAGACTAGAACAAGATAATCACATAAAAGAAAATTTGTCAAGATAACCTAGCCTTACCGCCTTATCGCTTAAAAGGTGTGAGGTGGGTGGGTCGCCTAGCCTTACCGCCTTAATAACCATGTCTCACATGCCATCAATAATTTGAATATTTCTATAATTTTATTATATATAGACGTATCCCCGTATCGGTGTTTTTGGGGAAATGGCATATCGTCGTATCGCGTATTTGTATCGGAGTACCCGAGCAACCTAGTAGTACAATACATTTTACCCTAGTATCTCACTCCCATGTAACTCAATGTTAAGAGAACCAAAAAATGAGAAGTTTGCTGTGAATAATAACCTTCATCTTTTTTTCCTTTATTTTCTTTGAATTCACAATCCATTGTATATTTCTATTTATTTATATTTCCTAATACTGAGTTTGAAACTGACTTTGTTTCTTGGTGATATACTACTTGAGGACTAGCTTCATAACTTCGAGAATTTTTTTAATATGAATTTGATGGTAAATGTAACATGGTTTATGATAGCACATATTTGGTTGGTTGCGTTAGATATGCCACCACTAAATAAATATAAGTCTAACTCCTCCTCCATACAAGGTAAGTTCTACAAAGAAACTGTAATATCGATCGAGAAATGAAGGTCAATTGTCCGCTTATTATCTTGTGACAAAAAGGTGGAAGAGAAAAGGATCAAGCATAACATTTTCATGAGTGGCACTCGCCATTAGAAAAACGATAAATTAATCATTTGTCCGTAAAAAGCAAAATGCTCGCTAACTGTTGCATCACACATTTATTTAGCACAATGCGCTTCACTCGCTCATCTCAACTATAAGATGTCAACCGAAGAGAAGTTTGAATATTTAAGTGCATGACACTGATACCACATTTTTGGATATACAGAAAACCACAAACAGCAAGAAAAACAACAAAGTGATCTCAAATGTTCCTCCAGGGGGCACTGAATTTTTCAAATACAAGCCTGTGAGCAAATCAACAAATTGTTCAGACACTATCTAGCACAAGCCAAAACAACCCTCCCACATATCTCTAGGGCCGCAATTAATAACCCAAAACACAAACAAGCATTTATTCTTCTAGGCAATCTAGTGATTAAAATTTGTCAAGCCAACTAGGGTTCACGGCTACGGGTCGCAGCCACGCATGGAGAAACACAAGAACAAACCCGAGATCTTGCATTTTACTCATCATGATAGCATACAACCTTATTTTATACTTCTCCATGATAGCATGAACTTGGTACATTTGATTGACCATCTCTCAGTATGATGTTTGGTACTGATAATGGTATGTGTTGTTTTGCTGTTGGACTTTCTTTAATACTGTTGTCATTATGTTTTTCTCTTGACATAGCCACTTGATGTTTGTAACAATTCTAAAATTATGGCTTTTTAGTCTAAATGCTTACATACTGTATAGCCATTTGATTTTTTCTGTCCTTGCATTTCTACAAGGTCATTGTACTAAAACTGGAACAATCCAATTGATAATTGAATTTTGAAGATGCTCAGTCATGTTATATTTTCTTTTTAGGAGGCGGTTTACTTGGATTTTTTCATTTGCTTGCAGAGCTCAAATAAGACTCTCGAGGTATGAAACTGATCAAATAGTTATGAGATGCACATAGCACATGATATTTTTTTCCTCTGTTTTGATCTCTTTTTTCCCAAAAAAAATGTATGCCTGTATATAGCATAGGTACTGAAATTTTGATCGAAATATAGTTTAGCCTTCCAAAAACTCAAATCATTTCTTTTAAGCTCATCATCTTATTTTGGCCCCATGAGCTCAAACAGTTGGTCTAACTTTTCTTTGAGAATTAATATTGTCGGTCGGCCCATATGGTTGCAAGATGCGTAAATTAGTCCATCTCTAATTTTTGTGGGCTTCTTCAAAGCAACCATATTCCAAGTGGAACCACACTATTAAGTAGAAGGATGCACTTAGTTTTTTTTCCTTACTGGAATGCCATCATTTAAAACTATTATCACATTTTAGTTCTCTAATTGTCGGTCTACTTATTTCTTTAATCAAGTGTAAGAGGAGCTAGGTCTGAGCTATATAATTATTGTTCCTAACATGTATTAAGGTTTTTTAGCTTTAAGTTGCATAAGCAAGGATTCTTGGCAAATGAAAATATAGATAGGCTCACAGCCTAGCACCACCTATAGCCAACGAGTTTGTCACCATAAAAAGAGAAGTGCGATGTAATTGTGAATCTTCCATCAACAATTGTAAATGTGGTTATCTTTGTCTAAGACTAAGAAATCAATCCTATTTAGTTCAGATGAGCAATATTTGTTGTTCATATTTCTTATGACTATTTTTCCTTGGTAGAAGGTATGTTTCAGACTGCACTCATTTTGACCACATATAGATGCAAGCCTGCAAACTGTGTTCTTACTTTAGCTTCGCTGAGACCACATATAGATTAATAACCCAAAACACAAACAAGCATTTATTCTTCCAGGCAATCTAGTGATTAAAATTTGTCAAGCCAACTAGGGTTCACGGCCACGGTCGCAGCCACGCATGGAGAAACACAAGAACAAACCCGAGACCGGCGCGCACGCGCTACCAGAAGCCGCGAGACCACCCGCCGAACCCACCTAGGGTTTGCGAGCCCAGCCGAATTACCCGCGCCCAAGAACGGACCGCCCATGCCGCGACCAAACCATCGAGGCCCACCACGCCAAGCCGAGCGAACGCGAGCCCAGTGACCAGAGCGACCGGTAGGCGTACCTCGCACGCGGCGACATGAGGAGGCGGCGGGAGGCGGCGAGGCGCCTCCTGGCGAGCAGCCAGGGTCACGCCGCACCGGCGAGCACGGGGCGGAGGAGGACGGGACGTAGGGCCACGCGGGAGGCGGGCGACGGCGGCGCAAGGCGGCCGAGTGAGAGAGAGTGAGAGGAGATGAAATGAGAGAAAGAGAGAGAGAGGCTGCGCAGCGCAGAAGAAAGAGCGGCTTTGCCGAGTGCAGATCTACGACTCGGCAAAGTTAATTTTCTTCGCGAGTGTCGGATCCGCACTCTACGGTTATAACTTTGCGAGTGCCAACCCTAGGCACTCGGCGGTTATAACTTTGTTGAGTGCCAACCCTAGGCACTCTAAGAAACTTTTTTTTTTTTTTTTACCACCAATTTTTTGAAGATTTAGTACACTACAAAACAACATGTTTAATTTTGGGATATTATTGCCTTTTGGCATATTTCTATAGTTTATTTTGTTTTGTTGAATTTTCCAAAATGTTTTGAATCGCAGTGCATCGAATAATGGATTACATTCGCTCAAAATGTTATCCTTGTTTTTAGTAAATTTAGGCTAAATCAGACGTTCGAAATTCGACAACGCAGCCACGCCGCCATAAAGGGAGTGGTTTAAGACGACATGAAACTTGTCGAGTTATCGCCGCATCGATGATGTCGTGGAAAAATTTGTAAGCACGCCGTTAGTGACGATGTTCATAAACCGAGATCTCCCGTGATATGTGTGATCACATATGGAGATCTCCGGTTTGTGAGCATCGACGACGTGATGCGTTCAAACTTTTTCAAATTTTTTCCACTAAGATATGCATACGATACGGCGACAACTCGACAAGTTTCATGATTTTCTAATTGCTCGCATTTTATACAATTAAAAACCACTCCCACGCAAGTTGGCGGCGTTGTTCTCGCGAGCACGTTGATCGAAATTTCGAGATAGCCTCGGATTTAGCCTAAATTTACACTAAGAAACAAGGATAACATTTTTGAACGAATGTAATCCATTATTCGATGCACTCATAGCTCAAACCGACATTTTTTGAAAAATTCAACAAAAAAACTATAGAAATATGCCAAAAGGCAATGAAAATATCCCAAAGTTAAACATGTTGTTTGTGGTAGTGTACTAAAGCTTCAAAAAATGGTGGCAAAACCAAAAACAAAAATTAGTTTGCCGAGTGTTTAGGGTTGGCACTCGACAAAATAGATTCTTTGCCGAGTGTTAAACGGGGCACTCGCAAAGAGGACGACGCCGATACCGTTATGCCCCTACCGCCTTTGCCGAGTGCCTACCTTTGCCGAGTGTTCGACACTTGGCAAAGACAGTTTTGCCGAGTGTAGGTATTTGCCGAGTGCTCGCACTCGGCAAACGGCTCTTTGCCGAGTGCCATATTTTGCCGAGTGCGGCGCTCGGCAAAGTTGGTGTTTGCCGAGTGCCCGCAATTTGGCACTCGACAAATATTTTTGCACTCGGCAAATCACGTGTTTCCCGTAGTGATAGGCGGGAAGTTCCCGTCGTTGTCGACCGGAGGTGGCCACTGTTCAACACTCTGAAGTAGGTTCTCGAGAATAACTGCGTGTTCTTCACCATAAAATTCCTTGAGTTTTACGACGATGAAGGACAGACACTGCACACCGTGGTCGAACCGGTTAGCAGTAATTACGTAAATAGAGTCGAGTAATATATTTTTGAATGTACACTAATTTACAACATGACACACTTATTCCGTATGTAGGAGAATGGGAACGAATACATGGCCGAGCTACTGTTCTACTTGCTTTTCCACACGATCAAGAATACCAAACCCCTCGTTGGTATATTGGAGAAGTACAGGCGCGTAGCACGCCACAATAGAATATTACAAACAATCTAGTAGCTTTGTGTAAACTATCCAATAATATTCAATTGCTAGTCCAGTAAGTGTTAGTACTTTTACTTTGGAACTATTAGCCTAGGCAGTTGATTCTATACTTAGGCAATGTCTTCATTTTCTAATATCTGTAATCAGTAGGGTATTACAGTCATGTAGTAAATATTATATGACGTAAAAAGTCAAGCGCCAACCCCGCTGTGATGTATACCCCTATCATACAATAAAATGTACAAGTAAATGCAATAAATATCACACAGTAAAACATCGAAACACATTAATTGTAGCTCGATAACCTGTAAGTAATAATCCTCAATGCATGAAAACATTGTCATACATACAGTAATTACCAACAAGCAAAACACCAGTAATATTACATAATGATTACAGTAAAAGATCTCATGCAGAATAGTAAAATAATTTACATCACAAGACGTTTTTTTGTCTACCACCAAAGACAGTAATCGTGGTGGATACCTAGTAAAAGACAATTCTCAACACGGTAAAACCTTATCACACACACAATAATTTCCAACAAATAAGTGTTAGTAAGATTACACGATGATTACAGTAAGAGATCTCAAACAGAACAGTAAAACAACTTACGTCACGAGACGTTTTTTCTACCACCAAAGACAGTAATCGTGATGGATATAAAAGACAATTCTCAACACATTATCTTACACACAATAATTCCCAACAAACAAATATCAGTAATATTAATATTACTTGTCATTTTATAGTAACAAAGCCTGTACAAAACAGTAAAATAACTTGCGCTAGTGAACGATCGCTCAATGTCCAGTGTCCTCTGTCCGACCCGACATTAAATGACAGGGAAAAGTGCATAGAGTCAACATGGGTGGCGACGGACGCGTGGTGGCAGCAAATCTACACGACACGGGCGATGGAGATCGATTACTGCCAACTGGTGAGCTCCCGCGCAAGCGTCGTGGACAGCCTCAGGCTATTTAACCGTCGATACCACAAGGCCACCGCTGTGCAGCTCAATCAAAGACGAGAGGTAGGGGGCGGCGGACAGGGGTGGGTGGGGGTGCGGATCTAGGTCGCATTCTTTTTTACAGCAGCTTCGTTTACAACCAAAGTGTAGAGTAGGATATTCTATGCTCAAGCGCTGAATAACGCCACCACGTGTGTGTATACATATGAGATGATTAAATAAACACAGATTTGAGCACGAGCGGCCAACCCAATTAACTTACAGATATGAAAACTCCCTGTAATGATGCATCCGGTAACCCGTGGCCCGCTCCGATAACAAGCTGGTTAACTGGATTTCAGAATCGACCATTTCAGAGATGAACAGAAAAATGGCAAGTGAATGGGCTTGCCACTGCCTATGTATGCATTTATTGAGATGGCAAAGATTGCCACCTTGGCCATGCCTTGTCTGTCAGCTTCAGCCTTATTAACATTGGCTGGGATTCTAAGTGGACTGATGCTGCGAGGGTAAGTGGTGACAGATTGCTGTAGAATCGAATTGGACAAAAAAAGGAGCCGAGATCTCATTCACCTATGCCAAAAAAATATCATGAGAAGCTTGCTGAATATCCATCTTCATATCAGAAAGGGGATTAGAGCTCTCCACCATGGCTTGTAACAAAGCCACCAGTAGAAGTTGGAGGTCGGATAAGCATGTGCGGAGCATAAACTTTTGACATCGATCCAGTAGATCCACATGTAGTTACAGGTGATGCTGGCGGGTTAGCTGACGATTCCTTGATTAGAATGTATTCTGGCCGCAGATCCGAAGACGATGCAAACGGAGCCATAGGAGCAACAGGGAAACTAAGAGGATAGGGAGCAATAGGCACATCATTAAGCGATGGCACTGAAGGACTATAGCTTAGAGTACCCATCGGGTGATCAAACTTGCATGTCGGACCAAATTTGCAAAAGCCATGCTGTGTATAGTAAACACAAGGCTGATCACCCTGCAAATTAAGAGAAACTTCAGACCAAAATGCAGCTCCATGTGCAAACGGGAACAAAAAAGTGCAACAGATGGAAACATATCAGAATAGCTTGTGCGTTTACAATACTATCTTATTAATGTCCATGCCTTGTAACAAGAAATTCAATGTCACACTAGATTCTACTTTACTTTTTATCACTTTTAGCCACAATGAAAAACTCTACAGGAACAGACAAATATATTTCAAAGTGCAAGAAATTTGTAGATAGCAGGAGTACATTCATAACCATTGCAGGGTTGAGGGTAAAAATAAATGAATTCACTACTGATAACACATGACAACAAAGTACGGTCAATTGTTGATCAGATATACAAAAACCACCCAGACTCCTCTTCTTAACTATGTCACCAGGAAAAGAATTTTATTTAACTGAGTTCTATCAAAAGAATGATTTCCACAGTAACAAGGGCATCATAGACAAGACAAGGTAAAACAAATGTAGCATTTAACAAAAATTCTTCGATTTTTCAAATTCTACCATTAGTCTTCTGCTAGTTAGATTTTCAGCATGCTGTTGTGACAAAGCTGGAGTACTTAAATGTGCAAACAAACGACCACCATTTCTAAGTTGGTATAAAATCAAGATCTTTGCGACTAAGTAGAAGGGGATTCCATTTTGAAAAGAAGAAAAAAGGAATGGAATACGTAACGTAAGTAAGAGATTGTCCCAAGGAAATGTCAACAGAGAAAAAGGAGTACTGGCCATTCGGCAAGAAATTGAATATCTCTTAACATTGACAAACACGAGATAATGCAGGTATTATATATTCCATTAACAAAAGACTTCATCTTCAAAGAGTTAAAAGCCTTAACCAAATATAACTTACACTATTTTTAAGATTATATTTTAAATTGTACAAGTCAATAGCCATTTAAAGTATGAGCACTCGTTTACACTAGTGCGCAATGAACAAGAAACACAAGTTATGCAACCCAGAAGACTCTGGTTTAAAAGCACATAGTGGATCCTATGTTATATTTTCCAATGCTATGCAGTTCCTGCCCTGTACCATCATTACCTATTTTTCGTGTGGGTGCAAGGAAACCGTAAACGAGGAGTCAGAAATCTCCTAGATAAATAATATGAATATCGGTCTGGTATTTCAATGCTCTGCTTTAGAGAAAATTTTACATACACTGTAATACTGTATATAGTGTTTGGCTTTGATTCATACTCTACTTGACTAAACGAGGAGTTTAACTCACAGGACTTGGAGGTACAATGGTCTGGTTTACTACAGTAGGAGCAGAGCTTGAATGAATAACTGTTCAAAGTATGTGGATGGTGGATTTGGGTGACGAGGCTAACGCATGGAATGAGCAGTTGTTCAAAGTATGGTTGACTAGATCAATGTTTGAGCCAAAATCAAAACATTCAACAATGTAACTTCCTCTGTGACAGAATGCCACCTAAATGCAACAGTTTTAAGTTCTAGCATAAGAATACCCAAACTCCGAAGCTTCTAATAATGGAATATATTGAATGATCACTAGGCTCCCCTAAAATAACAATTAGACTAAACTACATGTGCACACCACACTTCACTTATCAATTCAGTTGTATCAAAATAATAAATTATTTGCCAATCTAATCAAGGACAGCATATCAAAATAATAATTAAGTGGTATAAATTTGGACAAACTTTCCTGGAGACAACATATTACTTTCACGTACGACAACAGACTCGTGTATTAGAGCTACTCACCGGCCGAAGTGGAAGACCTAGAGGGCTCAGCATACAGTTAGACTTAGGTGCGCTCGGATATTGAGGATGATGGTATTTGCATGTGGCTCCAAATTTACAGTTCCCTGTCTTCATGTAATAATGGCATTCAGGCTGCCCAGGCCGCTCTGGAAAGACAGGTTCTTGTTTATTACTACTTGAAGGCCCAATTGAAGAAGACAAAGGTGCATAATGACTGCCATAAGCGACTGCAGACGAAGGCCCTTGGTGCGATAAGCCATAGAATTGCCCTGCTTGAACAGTTTGTTGTCCCCCAGCTAACGTAACTTGGTTCACAGGTGACTAAGAAAACAAAACAGAGTCAAGAGTTCATTAGGGCAGTTCTCTCTTTTTCTGACTATGCATCACATTCTTCATAACACAAAATTATGAACTCATGTTCAGTTGTTTGGTCCTTTTCGTAGTCTTCCTTTATAGAGCCATGCTCTTATTTCATTGTGATAGACAATAAAATGTTGTGTCCTTCATAAGAGATGTTATGAATTTATTTCTCAATAATTTGGTCTAGATTAAAAGATCCATTTTATATGAAAACACCCTTGCTCAATGCTATACTATCTGTGCTGCAAAGAACAAAATGACAAGTAATAGAAACTTACAATGTAAGGGTTCCATCCCTGCATTGGTATAACTGCTGACGGGAGCATCATTGGTGGATACGAGCCTGGTAAAAATGATCCTGGCAAAACAAGAGGCTTCCCAATTTGCCAGCTGGCATGAGGTGGGTATGGATGAGGGGAAGAGATAGGCGAAGGTTGCACTGGTGGATACATGCTAGGTGTCTCTGAAACAACACCAAGTTCTGGGTGATGGAATTTACAAGTAGATACAAATTTGCAATGGCCAGTTTTGATATAGTAGGAACACTCTTTCTCACCCTGCATGAAAAAAAGGAAACTTTCATTAGATATTGAAAACAAAAGGGCCAAGAATTTAATAGAAATTTGGATTTAATAGAAATTTGGATTGAATGAACACTCACCGGACGTAGAGGGTATCCACTGGTATTTAATACTACTGGTTGTACAGAACCACCTTCTCTGGGATGATCAAACTTGCAGTTAGAGGCAAATTTACAAGTCCCATTCTTCATATAGTACTGCAAAAAAAATTTGTGAAGAATGGTAACTGTAGAGTATCCACCACATGACAGAAAAAAAAAATCATATATGAGGCCTGAACTATCAATCGCTACCTTCTATAGGCAAGACCTTATTATTTTATATGACTGTATGTGAGTTTTGGGCTGCTGCCAAGACAATGATCAGTTCGATTACCTCACAGAGTGGCTGCCCCGGTCGTTCTGGAAACTCAACGGTACGTGTAGTCCTTCCACCTCTGTTAAACTAAAAAACAGAGCACAAGGACAGTTTAAATCAAAATCAGGGTAAAATATTTAATGTATATCTTCAATTCAATCTGATGTCACGTCTTCATAGCTTTGACACTCTAACCAAGGTTCTAAGTTCTACCACCTACATGTGAACATGGTCATCTACTTGAGCTACATGAAAAATAGCAAGTAATTCGTAATAGAAGTAGGACTTGGTGACTGACTAGGCCTACAACGTAAGCTGGTAAGAGGCATCAAGAGCGGAAAATGGAGCTCTGAATTCTCCACATCACACATCAACCACAAGACTAAGACACAATCAAATACACCAAAGACAGCTACTAACGACTGCACAAGCAACATTCACTTCCACGAGCCCATGATAAGCGCATAAGTCATAGCTACAATCAATTAGCACCAAAAAAAAAAAACTTCAACCCGAAGCTCCCCTGCGCACCAACCAGCTGTAATTCAACGCATCGGTCATTATCAGGGAAGCAATTCGTAGCTAAACAGGTCACAGCTACACTGAAGGGAAGCAGAGCACGATGAGGGGAATAAAACTGAGAGAAGATAATCGGTCCCTCACCGCAGCGGCGCGATCGCGAGGGTGGTTGTAGCGGCATCTTTCCCCGTAGCCGCAGGCGCCCGTGCGGAGGTAGTAGACGCAGTCCGCCTCGCCCCGTCGCTCCGGCAGCCGCGCCGCCGCCTCCCCGCCGCCAAGCCCCAGCCTCCACATCGACTCTGCCAAAAAGAAATAAGGCCCCGCGACGCGGCGCATTCGCACGCGTCAAGCGGCATCGAGGATCCAAAACCCTAGCAAACATCAACCCCCAAAACACAACGCAGCACACCCGCCCCCAATTGCACGCGCAGAGCACAGGTGGAGTGGAATTCGGGTCCGTACCTTCGAGGCCGGTGCCGGGGTCGCCACGGCCGCCTTCGCCTCCGCCACCCCCATGACCCTCTCCGCCGTCCTTCCTCGCGGCGTACGGCTCCATCCTCCGCCCGCGGGCGCCTCTCCAATGCTCCGAGGAAGCGGCGATCGGCGATCGGGGGAGCGGCCTCGACCGAGACTCGATTGAGGGCCAAAATATCAAAAGAAAATTCCCTCCCCAAAATTCTCCGCCGTTCGCAGCAGTCGCAGTTCGTCCCGTACGCTCGCGTCGCGTGGCTTTTTTGCGTGAGTGGGACTCGCTCGCCTAGTTTTTTTTTGGCTTGGACAGCGCGTGGTTTTCTTTTCCATGTGCATGGGCGCCAAGGGAAGCGGTGCTAGTGGTAATAAGCAAGGAAGGGGAAGGGGTAAACGCGAAAACGGCAGAACGGGAGCGGGCATTGAATGCGCGGTCGTCCTGACGGTCGCCCCTGACCCCGGGTAGACGGGACCCACCGCGCGCGTCGACGTCACGTGCCCTCCCTCCTGTACAGCTATGAGTCCCATGTTACTACTGTTAGAGATATATATTGTAGATGAATGTGACTTCAGATATTATTCGATTTTTATCCGTAACATCTTCGCAGATATATATCGCCCATCGACCTCATATCAATACAAGCATTATTCATAACATGGTATCGAGCATACCTAGGGTTTGCTTCGCTTGTCGCCGCCGCCGCTCGACGCAAGATCACCTCTTGTCGCCACCCGACGACTCAAGATCGCCTCTGTCGCCGCCTCGACAACTCACCGCTTCTCCGAGGAGACCATCTCTCCAAGGAGACCATCTCCGCCGGCTCAAGATTCGGAGGACGAGGTCGCCCCTGCCGCCTAGACCCACCTCCAAGAACCCGCCCGCCGCCGCAGGGGCGAGGAATCCGAGACCTCCGACGAGGACGAAGAGGAGCCTGACGAGGAGCTCACCCACGCCAATCCTCCTCCGCCCCAAGAACTCCGCCACGCTTCACGGAGGCGAGGAACCGACACCTCCGGCAGGACAAGAGGAGGCGAGTCGTCCGAGTCCGAAGTTCGACAAGGAGCCGCCGCCGGCTCGCTTCCACGCCGCCTCCGCCGGCTTGAGTCGGCCATCACGCCAGTTCGCTGGCTAGCCCGAAGCCCACCCGACGCCGCTGCGGCCGCTTCGCCGCCATCGAGCCAGCCGCGCGCTTAACCGCACTGGTCGACCGGCGACGAGGTCCGTGATCCTCGAGGCCCTCGCCGCGACCTCCCGCGCAAGACCTCGCCGGCCGCCGCACTGCCGCCGCCGCCCGCCGCCGGCGGAAGGCCATGCCGCCGCCATCGCAATCGGCAAGGGAGCGCTAGGTTTTCCCCGCCGATTGCTTGCTGGGCCAGCCGCCTGCTTTACCGGTTTTAAAAGAAAAAGAAGGTTAAAAAGAGAGAAAAACGTTGATCTAACCGCCGCGCCGCCCGCCGCCGTTAGACTTTGTTGCCTTAGTCGCCGCGCGCCCCAGCCCGCCACCGATGGCTTCCGTCGCCACGTGGTGCTACTTCACGCCAAAGACACTACCTCCTCCAATGGCCGCCACAGTGGTGGTGGTCGCCTCCATCCGACGGCGGCCGCCTCATCGCTTCCTATCGCGACAAGGTCGGCCACATTGAGTTCCAGCATATAAGAAGCGCCAGATCTTTCACGCCGTTCTTCTACTAGCACCAGACTCTACATCGACGTCAGATCGACTCCTTCAAATAGCTTTCTCATCGAAAGCAGAGATAGCCGACTTCGACGATCGCTGCTACTTCGTGTTCTCCTTCGATGTGTTCCGCCACTCGCTACTCACTATTCGGCACTACGAAACCACCAACTCCACACCCAAAGACCTCCCGTGGATTCTTGATTCGAGCATCTTTTCACATGACTCGATTCTTCTACTCATCCTTCATTACACCTCTTGATTCTCCCGCCGTTGTTCTTACCGTTGATGGTACCTCTCTTTCGCTCTCTCGGTCGAGGACCTCTTAGCAACTCATCTTTTCATGTTCCTCCGTTGCTCATGTTCCTCGCCTTACCATGCGCCTTCTTTCTCACGGGCAGACATCGATCTTGGTTATCGAGTCATTCTCGACTCGACTCTTGTTGTGTTCAGACCGCCACACGGAGCTCGTTGGTTCTGCCCTCTGCCTTGACTCCCAAATGCCTTTGGGAGCTTGACTGGCTTCATCTACCTTCCACGCCACCGCTGTCGCCGCCTCTCCGCTTCGCCACTCGCTCACGGCTTTTCCAACAAAGGGCATCACCGCCTTGGCCATCTGTGTGGATCTCGCCTCGTCATCTTTAGTTCGTCGTGGTCTTCGGGTCTGCCTCAGAGACGGTTCTACATTGTCGTACGTAAGTTAGGCAAACAAATTTCACTTCCTTATCCTCATAGTGAGTCGTTGTCTCAACGCCCATTTGATCTTGTTCATTTCGTTTGGGGTCCCCTTCGCTTTCGAAGGAGGTCATCGATACTATATCATATTTATAGATGATTTCTCTCGCCACACTTGGATATATTTCATGTCCTCTCGTAGTGAGGTCTTGTCTATCTATAAACAGCTTGCCACTATAGTTCGTGATACAATTCTCCACTCCTATTCGTGTCTTTCGTGGTCGACTCACCGGGCGAGTACCTCTCTCATCACTCGCGCAGCTTTTTTGTCGAAAGGTGGCACTCTCGCCAATTCTCTTGTCCCGGTGCTCATGCTCGAATGATGTTGCCGAGCGCAAGCATCGCCACCTCCTTGAGTCGGCTCGCACTAATGATTGCCGCCTATTCCACTCACTTTTGGGCGAGGTCGCTTCCACCGCCACCTATCTCGCCAACATCCAAATTTCTTCTCGCTTCTTCGTATGCAATCCCTATTGAGCGCCTCTCGTGGTCTCCTTCCGACTACTCGCACTTCGCTCTGCTTGGTCGCGTTTGCTACGCTCTCCTCGCCTCGAGAACGCACTAAACCGATCGCCACCCATTGAGTGTGTCTTTCGGGGTACAGCGTCGAGCACAAGGGTTATCGGTGCCGGATCCTGCTGGTCGACGGATGCGGATTTCTCGATGTGACTTTCGACGAGTCTCGCCCCTTCTACCCACGCCCCGCTCTCCTTCGACTTCCTCTCGTGGAGTCTCTGCTTTTTTGACCTTTCCAGATACACCTATCTCGCCTCCACATATTTCTCTGTGGCTTCTCCGCCATTGTCGCCGCTGCTTCGCCTCCTACGGCCCTCAGCTCCCCTACTACACTCGCCTACACTCGCCGACCTCGATTGAGGATCTTCCAGATGAGCCCACTTCTCCCGATGTTTCATCTTCTTCGATGCTTCATCTTCCCCGATGGGCCGCCTTCTCCCGCTACGCCTCCGCGATCGCCACGATTCGCCCCGCCTGCTTTGCCTTTGTCGGGCGCAGCTACTTGTGAGCCTACCTCCCACCGGATGTCAGCATTCATCCCGAGTGGCAAGATGCCATGGCCGAGGAGATTGTCGCCTCGAGCGCATCGGGTACTTGGGATCTTGTTCCTTTTCCATCTCACTCGCCCCATCACATGTAAGTGGGTCTATAAGATTAAGACTCGCCTCGATGGTTCTCTTGAGCGCTATAAGGCGCGCCTTGTTGCTCGTGGCTTCCAAAGCAGAGCATGGTCGTGACTACGACGAGACTTTTGCCTCGTGGGCCCACATGACCACCGTCCGCACTCTTCTTTCGGTGGCGCCTGCTCGCCATCGGTGCTTTCTCCTTGATGTCAAGAATGCCTTTCTTAATGGCGAAGTTGCGTGAGGAGGTCTACATGCATCCGCCACCGGGTATTCTGCTCTCGAGGGCATGGTCTGCCGCTTCGCCGCTCTCTCTATGGCCTTAAGCAAGCCCTCGTGCTCGGTTTGAGCGCTTCTCCTCTCGTGGTCACCGCCGGTTTTTCAAAGAAGTGATCATGATCCCGCGCTCTTTGTCCACACTTCGCCTCGTGGTCTGACGCTTCTTCTTCGATGTTGATGATATGATCATTACGGAGATGACTCGAGTACATTGTCTTTGTCAAGGCTCGCCTTAGTGAGCGCCTTATGCTCGGATCTTGGTCCTCTTCGCATTTCCTTGGGATTGAGGTTACTTCCACTCCAGATGGTTTCTTTATGTTCCAAGAGAAGTATATTCATGATCTTCTTGATCGCGCCTCCTCATCGACAACATTCCGTTGAGACTCCTATGGAGCTCAATGTTCACCTCCGACCCTCTGATGGTGAGCCTCTTTCTGATCCGACTCGCTATCGCCACCTTGTTTGATGAACCCTAAGGTTTGATTTGTTGGCCCGATCTTTCGATGAGAACGATAAGTCCGGTAGGCGTCGCACAACTCTGACGATCCTAGCTATGAACACGCAAGGCTCGAAACCACGCAATCGCTGAACTGATCGACAAGTCGTTATCAACTATGCACGAATACCCGGTTGACCTGACCACGAAGGTCGATTCCTGCATACACCGAAGAAGCACGCAAGAACAAGATAAAGCAATCTGAAATTGCAAATAAAGATTGAAATATTAAAATTGGGATTTCGAAAAGCGGTATTATGGTTGGTCTAGTCGACACAAGCCAATACACGAAGTTGCAACAAGGCTAACTTTTAACTAAACAAAATCCAAGGAAACTAGAGGGGGTGCGTCCTCCTTAAATAGGGGATGAGGAGCCACAAATCTAAAAGAAATAGAGGGGTGGGACTAAAGGCATGAATTACTGTTCACATGAACAGTAATCACACCCCCAGGTGGACCGGCGTCATATGGGCCAATTCCGGTACGATTACAAGGCCCAAATCGGCCCAAATTAGTGACATAGCATCTTTTTTTGACGATTTCGAAGTCTACAGAAGGAATTTGGAGGTGAGGCTAGATCCGTTGGAAAGATATTGTCGTTAGCTTTCCAACAAGGCCAAGAATACCCGAATCGGACTCCGTTTACAAAAGTTATATCTGTTTTAAGTTGGTACTGTCAGGCTGATTCCGAACCGATCCGACCAAAATGTATCCACTTTGAACTCCCGCTGGCACATGTAGTAGCACCATGGCATGTACACATAGTACCATGGTATGTAGACGTAGCACCATGGCATGTAGACGTAGCTCGATCTAATTGGGTAATATGGCATTGCATTAGCCGAAAGTCCAATTGGAGAAGATGTTGGTGAAGTAAAGGAAGTAGAGGATGCAAAGGCAAGAGGTTGAAGCAAAGGGTTGTATCCTTAGGGTCGATGTCCTCATCATCCTCCCTTTCTTGAATTTGAGTCGCCCTCGACTCATTCGCTTTCCCAAGTCATCACTCTCCTGCAAAAGATTAGTAGCAACAGGAGGCAAAGAAACATGCACTTCTTCTAATGGACACTGAGATTCTTTGCAAATCATAGTATGACATTCAGATTCATGTTTTTCCATATCAATGCAATTAGATTTTGTAGCTAACATAACAGGAGCTTTCAATTTAATTTCACTTGGAGCTATAATCTTATAATCATCTTTTGTGTTCTCCGCACTTGTTCTCTCATATCTTTCTAATTCATCCCGTAATATGGCAAACAGGAGACATTGGAAGTAAAGTGAATTTTCTTTCTTTATATGTGAAAGTATAATGATTAGATCTACCATGATGTTCAAGATATCTATCGATTGCCAAGGTCTACCTAATAATAATAAGCATGCTTGCATAGGTACGACATCACAATCAACATAGTCATGATATGATCCAATAGAAAATATACGCAAGACAAGTTTAGTCACCTTCAACTTACCATAAGAATTCAACCATTGAATGTAGTAAGGATGAGGGTGTGGTGTTGTGGTCAAGCCAAGCTTCTCGACCATGTCTATGTTAGCAAGGTTGTTGCAACTTCCGCCATCAATGATGACTCTACATGAACGCTCCTTGATGACGAACTTGGATTGAAACAAAATATGACGTTGATTTTGTTCAAAGAAGCTCCATTTGGGCACTTAGCACACGCCGACAACTAAGCTTTGTTACATGTCGAGGCCTCATGGCTTATATGTTCTTCCTCGCCATCACCGCATTGTTAGTTGCAACTAAAACTTGTTCTTCCTCAATATCGCTAGTCAAGTGTACTCACCATTGTCCTTAATAAGTAAAGCTCACGACTTGGGCAATCACGCATCAAGTGCCCAAATCCTTTGCAACGGTGACATTGTACATCTCTAGATCGCCTTGTCGGGCAAATCTGACGAAACACTTTTTGTAGGGACTTGTACTCTGTTGATTTGCATGCATTAGGGACATGCACAGAGTGGAAGGGGTAGAAGGGGCACACGACTTGAGAAGGGTGCCACGTGTTGTTGCCGACTTGGCCGACCGCAAAAGATCCTCCAAAATTTGCCCTAGGGCGAGACCGTCGACCTCAGACTTCTCTTTCAACTTTGCAAGCAAGATGGAACAAACGAGTGATATAATTGTATTCTTTATAATCAAGTATGTCCCGAATTTCTGCTTAAACCTCCTAAAAATCTAGCCATCTTAGCATCTTCATTTCATCTAAACCACAACGCAATAAACCAGCTTTGCAATTCTTGATAATAATCCTCTACGTAACTACTACCTTGTCTTAAACGTTGTAATTTATTCAAAGAAATCGTGAGAATAATATGAAGGTACAAATCTATGTCTCATTGCTCTTTTCAAAGCATTCCATGTTCTAGGTATGTCCCGATGAGTACGACCATATTCACTCCACCAAATAGATGCAAAATCGTAAAACTCACTAGTAGCAAATCTAACTTTCTTATCTTCGTGGAATTCATGACAAGCAAATTTTTGTTCTACGGTAAGCTCCCATGTGAGATAAGCATCGGGATCATATTTTCCAAAGAAAAGAAGGCATAGTGAATTTAATTTTACCAAATGCATTATTATGGTCACGCACTCACGCTGATTTTGTCCCATACCTTGACGATTATGACGGCCGACGATAGTTACGATCATTGTGCATATTGGCTCCATCTGCTTCCGTATCGCAGCAGTAATTGTTCACATCTTCTTCCACCTCATCCGCCCAAGAGCGGACCGCAGTGGTGTGCGCACGTAGGAGGTGGTGCGCGCAGGAGGTGGTGCGCGACGAGCGTGAGGGTCCTCCACTCTGGCCCATGATCATGGGTCCCGTTGTCGCAAGTGGTCGACGCTGAGGAGCGCAACGCGTGTGGAGCGCCACGAGATTGTCATTGATCTTATCCAAGGCATCGCGAACACTCTCACCGAGCGAGTGCTCAATGTGCCGCACGAGCTCTCTCGCGCGAGGTGTGAAAGATCCTCACTAGTATGCCCCAAAGAGTGGTCGTTATTGTCTACACCATGTGTAGATCCATGTGATCCTGCCATTGTTAGTAGCAAACAAAGAACCAATCACAGCAGTATATGTCCCTATGAACTACTAGATTCTCGAGTTTCACAAGTCGCCACACTCAAGCTTATACCCGCCTACCAATGCAAAGAAGGAAGTGGTACAACCGTGGATCGGTTCGTGATACTCTCACTTGTGATCACCTAACGATTGCGAGGAACGGCACTCACCGAGTTAGTAGGAAGTGGAGCTCTAAGGCTAGTATGTAGCAAAGGAATAGCAATTATTCAATTCAATGCAAAGTTGAAAAGCGTTCAAAGTACTAGTCACAAGTGCTGATCCTAGTCTAATCAAAGTTTAGCTAATCAAAGCCCCACTAAGAGATGTGTATGTACGCACACGCAAAGATAAATGTGACTTGATGTAAGCAATGGAAAACCTCACAATAAGTGCTAAGAGAGACGCTAGCCAACTACTCAAACTTCTTTGTAGGGCACAAGATGGTTCACACGATGTAGAGCACAAAAACGAAATAACGTGCAAATGTAAATGTTTCTTTAGTTTAAGCAGAAAACAATAGTTAGTCTCAAAAGATGAAAAAGCAAAATTTTATATGGCTTATATATACTTGTTTGAAAGGTTTCAACGAGATCTACAACTTTCCAGTTGAGATGAACCCCAAATTCTGATGGGAAGACTAAAAGAAACGGCAAAAACCGAAACAAACAACTTGTGACGCGAATTCGGAGCCGAAAATCACCGATTTTGGGTTCCCTGGTGGGAGACAAGTGCATTAAGTGGAAAGTAGGCGCGCCGTTGTTAAATTTCCAACGAGTCCAAGAACGTCCAAATCGGACACCATATGCAAAAGTTATGCCCGCTTTATCAAGGTCTCTAAACTAATCGATTTCTGATCGAAACCGACTCGGTTTCAATCTTTAAATTGCTATATCTTTTGATTCCGAGGGCTAATATTGCAGAAATTTTTATGCAAACTTGTGGCTATATGTAGAAGGGCTCCACCAGTTTTCACTGATTTTGGTGTAAGATTGTTTTTTTTTCTACCACGGCTTTTGTTTTGTGTGGCGGCCTCTTTCTCCTTCTTCTTTTTTTTGCCGGCTCTAGGGTTTTCCACAAGTCACGAATACAGCAAAATATTCTCTTCTTTTTTTTTGGTGCAGATTAGAGGAGTTCTAACCCACGAATTTTCTGTTTTAGATGCAAAAACTAAGAACCCTAAAACAACGATCAAACGACGCGAAGGAAAAACACGAGAAGCAATCTAGACAACGACCAACTAGACAATAACTAGAATTAAAGATCAGCAACTAGACATGACAATGCAACCAAAGATTCAACAAGCAAACTGAAAATAAAAAATTGCAAAGGCTCAAGGGGCTCGGTATGGATGATAGATGTATTATTTTTTTTTTGGCAATTTTCTGGACTTTAGGTATGAAAAACGAATCTACTACTAGAAAAACAGAAAACTCTCACCGAAGAACTGTAGCTCTGATACCACTTGATGAACCCTAAGGTTTGATTTGTTGGCCCGATCTTTCGATGAGAACGATAAGTCCGAGGCGCCGCCAACTCGACGATCCTAGCTATGAACACGCAAGGCTCAAACCACGCAATCGCCGAATCGATCGACAAGTCGTTATCAACCATGCACGAATACCCGCTGACTGACCACGAAGGTCGATTCTCGCATACACCAAGAAGCACGCAAGAACAAGATAAAGCAATCTGAAATTGCAAATAAAGATTGAAATATTAAAATTGGGATTTAAAAGCGGTATTATGGTTGGTCTAGTCGACACAAGCCAATACACGGTTGCAACAAGGCTAACTTTTAACTAAACAAAATCCAAGGAAACTAGAGGGGGTGCGTCCTCCTTAAATAGGGGATGAGGAGCCACAAATCTAAAAGAAATAGAGGGGTGGAACTAAAGGCACAAATTACTGTTCATATGAACAGTAATCACGCCCCCAGGTGGGCCGGCGTCATATGGGCGAATTCCGGTACGATTACAAGGCCCAAATCGGCCCAAATTAGTGACACAGCATCTTTTTTAACGATTAAGAAGTCTACAGAAGGAATTTGGAGGTGAGGCTGGATCCGTTGGAAAGATATCGTCGTTAGCTTTCCAACAAGCCCAAGAACACCCGAATCGGACTCCGTTTGCAAAAGTTATATCTGTTTTAAGTTGGTACTGTCAGGCTGATTCCGAACTGATTCGACCAAAATGTATCCAATTTTGAACTCCCGCTTGGCACATGTAGTAGCACCATGGCATGTACACATAGTACCATGGTATGTAGACGTAGCACCATAGCATGTAGACGTAGCTCGATCTAATTGGGTAATATGGCATTGCATTAGCCGAAAGTCCAATTGGAGAAGATGTTGGTGAAGTGAAGGAAGTAGAGGATGCAGTGCAGCAGGTTGACGCAGTGGTTGTATCCTTAGGGTCGATGTCCTCATCATCCTCCCTTTCTTGAATTTGAGTCGTCCTCGACTCATTCATTTTCCCCAAGTCATCACTCTCCTGCAAAAGATTAGTAGCAACAGGAGGCAAAGAAACATGCACTTCTTCTAATGGACACTGAGATTCTTTACAAATCATAGTATGACATTCAGATTCATGTTTTTCCATATCAATGCAATTAGATTTTGTAGCTAACATAACAGGAGCTTTCAATTTAATTTCACTTGGAGCTATAATCTTATAATCATCTTTTGTGTTCTCCGTACTTGTTCTCTCATATCTTTCTAATTCATCCTGTAATATGGCAGCAGTAGAGACATTGGAAGTAAAGTGAATTTTCTTTCTTTATATGTGAAAGTATAATGATTAGATCTACCATGATTTTCAGTATATCTATCGTATTGCCAAGGTCTACCTAATAATAATGAGCATGCTTGCATAGGTACGACATCACAATCAACATAGTCATGATATGATCCAATAGAAAATGTACGCAAGACAAGTTTAGTCACCTTCAACTTACCATAAGAATTCAGCCATTGAATGTAGTAAGGATGAGGGTGTGGTGTTGTGGTCAAGCCAAGCTTCTCGACCATATCTATGTTAGCAAGGTTGTTGCAACTTCCGCCATCAATGATGACTCTACATGAACGTTCCTTGATGACGAACTTGGATTAAAACAAAATATGACGTTGATTTTGTTCAACAAGCTCCATTTGGGCACTTAGCACACGCTGGACAACTAAGCTTTGGTACATGTCAGAGGCCTCATGGCTTATATGTTCTTCCTCAGTTTCTGAAGGACCGAAATGGCAACAGAGGGGGGGTGAATGGTGCAATAAAAATTAAGAACTCCCCTTTAGTGTATTTAAAGCAAATCTACAAAGCCCTCTGGATAACTCAAGAAGAGTGAAGCAAAATCAGAGAACGAAAACAGAAACTTCAGATCGCTCAGAAATCGGAAGTTCGATTCTACCGCATGTAGTTCCGCACCGAAGTTCCGGTTCAATCGCGGAAGTTCCGCTCATGATAGTTCACTGTGGACAATCGAAGTTCCGATTGTCCCGACCAAGAACAACAAGGCCGTTTTTCCTAAAATCAAAGTGCTAAATCTTGAATGCTCTTCTCTCGTCAAGTTTCACAGACATCATCCTAAGCAACATCTTGACCTCATGGAGAAGAATCGCAAACAAAGATTTAACAAACAAGCCAAAATCGGATTCCTTGAAGAAGGGCAAGAAAGACCAAAACCCGAAATAGACACGATTCTCTGATTCCTAGTTCATGAAACTTTGAGGATACATAAGCAATATCAAAACGAATCTAGATATCAAGTTTCATGCTATTTCATAAGACGAATCAAAAGATATGCCAAAACCCTAGATATTTAACATGAGAACAGAGAGAAAGAAGAGGACATAAACAAGTAATCAAACTCGTAGTTTCATTGATAGATATCAAATGTTTACAGATGGAAACACAGAGGAAAGATTACATAAGATTTCAGATCATACTCTCCTCTCAACAAGCTCTCAAAAAGCAAAATAAATCTTTTCTAGAGCTAACCCTAATTTTCTCTCAAAAGTCTAACCCTAACCCTGTGGTTCTCCCTATTTATAGCTCTCCGCTAATGGGCCTCCAACCCATTAAGCCCGCTACACCCAACGGAACCGCCTCCACTTTTGCCGCTTATGAAAAGACCCTTTCGCCCTTTGCGCACCTTCCGAAGCCTCCCAGACACCTTGTTGTGCACGATCGCAACCGCTTTAAGATTCACGCCGCCTTCGACACATCCCGACTGCTTCGACCTCAACGCCTCGCGCTTAGTCCGGTACACGTGTCTCGCCACGACTCCATCTTGATGCCCCGCAATCAACACGCATAAAAACACATCACATAGCATTGCACAATATCATAGCATCAACAATTGTATAAGGCTCAAACTCATACAAAATCAAAATCACAAAATAACCTTCTCTCGCATAGCTTCGACACAATCGAAGTTCCAGACTACTACAAATGAAGTTCCGACACGAATATCCGCGATTTGTCAGAATATCGGAAGTTCCGCTACTAACATCATGCGGTATTCCGATATCCTAACAACCGACTTTCCAGATATTTAATTCGATTTAAATTCTCGAGAACACTTAATGTCAGATATCTGACACTCCGCTACCCTTGTGCGGAAGTTCCGATTTCCTTCAAATGAGAGCAAAACCAGATAAAACGGAAGTTCCTATTTCTACACCCAGTTCTGATTAATCTGAACTTCCGCTCCATACACAAATGTAGTTCCGATTTACCTGACACAGCCCAGAAATAGTCCAAACCAAAAACCTCAACTCTCAATCTAATCAACACACTTGTCAAATACTCATCACTTAGAGTGGAGGACCTCTCACATGGTCTCTCAGTTTCATCACCTGCATTGTTAGTTGCAACTAAAACTTGTTCTTCCTCAATATCGCTAGCTGAAGTGTACTCACCATTGTCCTTAATAAGTAAAGCTCGCTGACTTGGGCAATCACGCATCAAGTGCACAAATCCTTTGCAACGGTGACATTGTACATCTCTAGATCGCCCTGTCGAAGCAATGGACGAAACACTTTTTGTAGGGACTTGTACCTCTGTTGATTTGTATGCATTAGGGACATGCACATGAGTGGAAGGGGTAGAAGGGGGCACACGACTTGAGAAGGGTGCCACGTGTTGTTGCTGACTTGGCCGACCTGCAAAAGATCCTCCAAAATTTGCCCTAGGGCGAGACTGTCGACCCTGCACTTCTCTTTCAGCTTTGCAAGCAAGATGGAACAAACGAGTGATATAATTGTATTCTTTATAATCAAGTATGTCCTGAATTTCTCGGTTTAAACATCCTAAAAATCTAGCCATCTTAGCATCTTCGCCATCTAAACCACAACGCAATAAACCAGTTTGCAATTCTTGATAATAATCCTCTACAGAACTACTACCTTGTCTTAAACGTTGTAATTTATTCAGCAAATCGTGAGAATAATATGAAGGTACAAATCTATGTCTCATTGCTCTTTTCAAAGCATTCCATGTTCTAGGTATGTCCTGATGAGTACGACCATATTCACTCCACCAAATAGATGCAAAATCAGAAAACTCACTAGTAGCAGCTCTAACTTTCTTATCTTCAGGGAATTCATGACAAGCAAATTTTTGTTCTACGGTAAGCTCCCATGTGAGATAAGCATCAGGATCATATTTTTCAACGAAAAGAAGGCATAGTGAATTTAATTTTATCAAATGCATTATTATGGTCACGCACTCACGCTGATTTTGTCCCATACCTTGACGATTATGACGGTTTACGATAGTTACGATCATTGTGCATATTGGCTCCATCTGCTTCAGACGCGATTGTAATTGTTCACATCTTCTTCCACCTCATTCGCCCAAGAGCGGACCGCAGTGGTGTGCGCACGAGGAGGTGGTGTGCGGCGAGCAGAGGTGGTGCGCGCGGCGTGAGGGTCCTCCACTCTGGCCCATGATCATGGGTCCCGTTGTCGCAAGTGGTCGACGCTGAGGAGCGCAACGCGTGTGTGGAGCGCCACGAGATTGTCATTGATCTTATCCAAGGCATCGCGAACACTCTCACCGAGCGAGTGCTCAATGTACCGCACGAGCTCTCTCGCATGCAGGTGTGAAAGATCCTCACTAGTATGCCCCAAAGAGTGGTCGTTATTGTCTACACCATGTGTAGATCCATGTGATCCTGTCATTGTTAGTAGCAAACAAAGAACCAATCACAGTGTATATGTCCCTATGAACTACTAGATTCTGGAGTTTCACAAGTCGCTCACACTCAAGATTATACCCAGTTCTTACCAATGCAAAGAAGGAAGTGGTACAACCGGTGGATCGGTTCGTGATACTCTCACTTGTGATCACCTAACGATTGCGCAGGAACGGCACTCGCCGAGTTAGTAGGAAGTGGAGCTCGGAAGGCTAGTATGTAGCAAAGGAATAGCAATTATTCAATTCAAGATGCAAAATTGAAAAGCGCTCAAAGTACTAGTCACAAGTGCCGATCCTAGTCTAATCAAAGTTTAGCTAATCAAAGCCCCACTAAGAGATGTGTATGTACGCACACGCAAAGATAAATGTGACTTGATGTAAGCAATGGAAAACCTCACAATAAGTGCTAAGAGAGACGCTAGCCAACTACTCAAACTTCTTTGTAGGGCACAAGATGGTTCACACGATGTAGAGCACAAAAACGGAATAACGTGCAAACAACATGAACAACCCTTTAGTTTAAGCGAAAACAATAGTTAGTCTCAAAAGATGAAAAGCAAAATTTTATATGGCTTATATATACTTGTTTGAAAGGTTTCAACGAGATCTACAACTTTCCAGCTTGAGATGAACCCCAAATTCGATGGGAAGACTAAAAGAAACAAAAAAACCAAACAAACAACTTGTGACGCGAATTCGGAGCCGAAAATCACCGATTTTGGGTTCCCTGGTGGGAGACATGTGCATTAAGTGGAAAGTAGGCGCGCCGTTGTTAAATTTCCAACGAGTCCAAGAACGTCCAAATCGGACACCATATGCAAAAGTTATGCCCGTTTTACTGAAGGTCTCTCGGAAACGGAATCGTACTCGGACTGGAAACCGACTCGGTTTCAATCTTTAAATTGCTATATCTTTTGATTCCGAGGGCTAATATTGCAAAATTTTTTTATGCAAACTTGTGGCTATATGTAGAAGGGCTCCACCAGTTTTCACTGATTTTGGTGTAAGATTACTTTTTTTTTCTACCACGGCTTTTGTTTTGTGTGGCGGCCTCTTTCTCCTTCTTCTTTTTTTTGTCGGCTCTAGGGTTTTCCACAAGTCACGAATACAACAAAATGTTCTCTTATTTTTTTTTGGTGCATATTAGAGGAGTTCTAACCCACGAATTTTCTGTTTTAGATGCAAAAACTAAGAACCCTAAAACAACGATCAAACGACGCGAAGGAAAAACACGAGAAGCAATCTAGACAACGACCAACTAGACAATAACTAGAGCTAAAGATCAGCAACTAGACATGACAATGCAACCAAAGATTCAACAAGCAAACTGAAAATAAAAAATTGCAAAGGCTCAAGGGGCTCGGTATGGATGATAGATGTATTATTTTTTTTGGCAATTTTCTGGACTCTAGGTATGAAAAATGAATCTACTACTAGAAAAACAGAAAACTCTCACCAAGAACTCAGAGCTCGATACCACTTGATGAACCCTAAGGTTTGATTTGTTGGCCCGATCTTTCGATGAGAACGATAAGTCCGTGAGGCGCTGCTCAACTCGACGATCCTAGTTATGAACACGCAAGGCTCAAACCACGCAATCGCCGAATCGATCGACAAGTCGTTATCAACCATGCACGAATACCCGCTGACTCGACCACGAAGGTCGATTCCGTGATACACCAAGAAGCACGCAAGAACAAGATAAAGCAATCTGAAATTGCAAATAAAGATTGAAATATTAAAATTGGGATTTCAAAAGCGGTATTATGGTTGGTCTAGTCGACACAAGCCAATACACGGTTGCAACAAGGCTAACTTTAACTAAACAAAATCCAAGGAAACTAGAGGGGGTGCGTCCTCCTTAAATAGGGGATGAGGAGCCACAAATCTAAAAGAAATAGAGGGGTGGGACTAAAGGTACAAATTACTGTTCACATGAACAGTAATCATGCCCCCAGGTGGGCCGGCGTCATATGGGCCAATTCCGGTACGATTACAAGGCCCAAATCGGCCCAAATTAGTGACATAGTATCTTTTTTTGACGATTAAGAAGTCTACAGAAGGAATTTGGAGGTGAGACTGGATCCGTTGGAAAGATATCGTCGTTAGCTTTCCAACAAGCCCAAGAACACCCGAATCGGACTCCGTTTGCAAAAGTTATATCTGTTTTAAGTTGGTACTGTCAGGCTGATTCCGAACTGATCTGACCAAAATGTATCCAGCTTGAACTCCTGCTTGGCACATATAGTAGCACCATGGCATGTACACATAGTATCATGGTATGTAGACGTAGCACCATGGCATGTAGACGTAGCTCGATCTAATTGGGTAATATGGCATTGCATTAGCCGAAAGTCCAATTGGAGAAGATGTTGGTGAAGTAAAGGAAGTAGAGGATGCAGTGCAGCAGGTTGAAGCAGTGGTTGTATCCTTAGGGTCGATGTCCTCATCATTGTTGGGAGTCTTGTCTACCTTGCTGTTACTCGTCCGGATATCACTTATTCAGCTCACATTCTGAGTCAGTTTGTTTCTGCTCCCACTCAGGTCCACTACAGCCACCTTCTTCGAGTTCTGCGATACCTTCGTGGACTATCTCTCGCCTCTTCTTTCCACGCCCACCGCCATGCCTTCAGCTTATTCGGATGCTACTTGGGCCGATCCTCCGATCGCGGTCTATCTCTCGCATCGTGTTTTTCTTGGTGGTTCGCTTATTGCCTGGAAGACGAAGAAACAGACTGCAGTGTCCCGTTCGAGTGCAGAGGCTGAGTTGCGAGCTATGGCTCTCTTGACAGCAGAGATTACTTGGCTACGGTGATTACTTGAGGATTTTAGTGTTTCACATTACACCGACTCTCTCTTGTCGACAAAGACAAAGCTATCAAGATGTTCAGGACCTCGTGAAGCATGAGCTCACCAAACATATTGGTGTTGATGCTTCTTTCGTGAGGTCTTGTGTGCATGATCAGGTGATTGCTCTTCAGTATGTGCCTTCCGAACTTCAGATAGCGGATTTCTTCACGAAGGCCCAGACTCGAGCACAACATGACTTCTATCTCTCCAAACTCAGTGTTGTTGATCCACCATGAGTTTGAGGGGGGGATGTTAGAGATATATATTAGAGATAGAATTGGACTCTAGATATTATTTGATTTCCTTATCTGTAACATCTTCTTGTGTATATATATTGGCCCATTAACCTCATATTGAATACAAGCATTATTCATAACAACTACAACTTACCGCGCTCGATTCTTTTTAAAATTTTCTTTTTTCAGAGCTACGCGTGGAATTCGGTGTTTATTCGTTGCAGGGCTGGTTGGAGGGGCTAACCGGGTCTCGAGCTCCAGCTTCGACTGTCGACCCTGGGATCCCTCTTAGCACCGGTAGTGTATTTGGTGATCGTTAGATAGTGCAACATCAATAGAGTAGATTGAAAGAAGAAGAACATGACATGACAGTTTGTGTGGAAGTGGGCTCCATTTTTGGTCATCTTCTACTTGATAGGCTGCTGGCTTCTAAGTCCAAATGGTGAAAATAAATTTGGTGAGCGATGGCCAGATTGTTTGATCGTAATATGCAAAAGCGAATTTCTCTTGTGATCTCTGAAGTTACTTTTGTTATTTTGTCAATATGCTATGGACTGGATTTGGATTGCAAAAGATCATTAGATGTATATTTGATATGATTGTCTTATGTTAGCTTCGACTTTTGAGCACCACATCTATTTTTACCTTTTGCCACTGGTTGAAGGTTGACGTGTTTCGCGAATTACTTTTGAAGATTTTTTTCATCGATTTTACGAAGATCCAGTAGGAAAGTAAGAATACCAAACGGAGCCTTGACAATTGCTGTGCTATTCACTTTTTTTTCCCTTCTTATCTTGTCTAGATCGATAGTTGTGTTGGGGCTTAGGAGGAGATGCAAGAGTAAAGTAGTAATCGATAGGACAAGGCATTATCAAAAGTGCTTGTGTTCGGGTAACGTTATAATAAATTCTTTACTTAAAAAGGGGATGGACAAATTTGGAATAGGTTCAACTCAATATAGTTTTTTCGAGTCAAACTGGTATAGCCCAGTTTTAAGTCTTTAACCATGGTCACTCCCATGTCTTAGCTGGTATAGCCCAGTTAAGACCAATGTCATGTTGGCAATATATACCCTGGAGGCACATCACTTTTATATTTATAAGTTATAGAATAACTATTATTATGTTCCTTAAATGAATTATCATTTATAAAAATTAACAAGTATGTGTCTTGTTGGTAAAGCTTTTTAACTTATATGATGTCATTCTAAATATATTCTCGGTCGGATGTCACTAGTCGGAACACTAGTGAATTATCGACCAACACACGTATTGATTGATGATCAAGTTTCACCGGTCATGGATATGAGGATATCAAATCAATAATGTTAATACAGGTTAGAGAACATGGTGTTGGATTGACCCACTTTGAGACACTATTGAGGTTGTTATGATTTTATGTGTCATCAGTTGGTCTCAAGCAATGATGATGTATAATCCTTACACCTGAGATCAGCGTGGTTTTCTGCATGTATAATAGTACACTTAGGAGTTGTCAAACGCTACTCTGTAACTAGGTAGTTATAAAGTAGCTTTCGGGTATGCTATGAAACATACGGATAGATGTGACTGGTCGGATATGATATTTGCTCCTTCTAGCAAACAAGAGAGATATCTCTAAGCTCCTCGATGTGGTTGGAAAAAAGTGCATGATCATGCCACTAGTGGTCGAAGATTCGACAACATGAAATTATCCGTCACTTGATCGACAAAGTATTGAACAGTCCATGGATGACAAAATATCTCACTTAGAGTTTAACCAGATATCGTGAGGCAAGGGGAGAATATGCAAGCAGGTTGTTCAGTCCGACCATATACGAACTGGTCATATGGAGATACAGACTAGTCGGACATGATCACTAACTGGTCATAAGGAGTTACGAACTTGTTGTAACTAAATATAAAATGGTCGTATGGAGATACGAGCTGGTCGTAAGTGATAAGGACCTGGTTGCAGATTATATTGCATAAGGTTCGTCTGATATAATATTTGTGTGTATTCGATAATCGTTATGTGCTGCTAGCAACCGCTAATGACTCGTGGTCAGAAAGGAGTTCCCGAGTAACAACTGATTATGCATAAACCAACAGGATCACACACTTAACGGGTTCAAACAAACGAGTTTAGATAGGATCAGTTATGGGCTCTTCATAAGGGGATGCACGGGGCTATTGGTACGTATGAGTTGCTCCACTAAAACCCTAGTCGCCATCTTTCTGAAGGACTTATTATGCGTGTTGGTGCTAGCACACCGGCGTACGACGTTCCACTCCTAAACATATGGATATCGTAGAGGCGTTGTTGCGGTTGCTACTGTGCTGATCGAGTACGATCCACGACCTACACATGGAATGTGATAGGTTGCTGGAGGAGACGAACTGTGCTGAGGACGTTGGACGATCGACTACGACTAATATATCGACGTGCTCCAACTCTTTTTCCGTTGCACTTCGCGTCTGGTGGTAACGATTTATGATCTCGTGCTTCCATGACTTCCTGGTTTACATGGTAGATTTTTGAATGGCGGCACGGATGTGCCTCCAACCCACATGTGTGCAATTCGACGCTTCTCGCGCCCGGCATTAATCTTGGGCACACACTTATTGCCCGAACTTCTCTCATTCCGACATGTGCCATCTCCACAGTCCCCACACCCGGATAACTCCACCTCCGCGTGGCCCTAGCCCGGTAGCACCACTGCCACACGTCCCGCGCCCGGACGCGCGCTGCCCGCACGTGTGTCGCCCTGACAAGCCGCCTCTGCATGCCCCTCGCCCGGACAAGCCCATCCGTACGCCCATAGCCCGGACAAGCAGTGTGTCACCTGATCGGCCAGCTCTACCGGCCCCTTCTCGTCTGGATGTGCCACGTGGGCGACATCCGCTCCTCTGTGCATACAAGCCTCACGCGCGGGAAGGAATCCGATTCCTCTCGTCGCTTCGTGGTCGATTGCGATTCGCGTTAGGAGGCTATAAATTCCGAGGCAATAGCGAGACGGTTCGCAAACTCAGCCTCTCGCTTGTTCGCAAACTCTCATACTCGCTCGCTCGCTCTCTTATTCTCACTCGTTCTGTCGATTTTGTTTTCGCAGATGATTAAGGATTGTTTAGAGCCGTCATTACCAACCATATTTTGTCGTACGTATTTTCTTTATTAACTATTATTTAGGTAATTAGACGTAGTTAATTAGTTGTACTTATTTAGGCGTAATGAATTTAGTCATTTTTTGTTTTTTTGTAAAACAATTTGTGTGAGTTAATTAGTTGCAATTAATTAGGTTGTAGTTAATTTGTCGTAGTTAAATTAATCTTGTGTAAATATTCTTGACATGATAATTAGTTATTAATTAATTAGTTGTAATTAGTTAGTATTAGTTAATTAATTAGTCGTAAATAATTAGTTGGAATTAATTAGTCATAGTTAATTAAGTCTTAATTAATTAGTCGTCATGAATTAGTCATAATTAATTTAGTTGTAGTTAATAAGTCATACTTAATTTAGTACCCTTATTAAGATGTAATTAATTTAGTTGCCTTATTAAGTTGTAATTATTATTTTTAATTAATCTATTGTAAATATTTAGTGGTAATTAATTTAGTGCTATTTAATTCATCGCAATTAATTTAGTCCTAAATAATCTAGCCCTCATTACTAAGTCACAATTATTTATTTATAATTCATTTGTGGTAATTAATTGAATTACTCGTATTAATTTTGTGAACTAATTTAGTCATACTTAATTAGTCGTAATTATTTCATCATAATTAATTAAGTATTAATTACTGGGTCATAATTTCAAATTTCTAGTGATTCATCGTCATTATTAATTTATTCACTAATAATATGTGTCTTTCATCTCTTGCAAGTCATGCCTCTACTGGAGCTACTGGAACCCTTCTACAACGAGCTTTACCGGTGTAAGTTGTGGATCACCGAGGACACCGATGGCCCTCCAGCCCTCGTACTTCGGTCCGAGAGCATTACTGGGAGCTCGACGCTCGCTACGTCCTAATCCTTCTGGACACAGGTTTGTTGCCCTTTGCAAAGCTGCTCTCAGTTGGACGCTACTGCACCCTGAACGACAATCTGATGTTAGCACTTGTCCACAAGTGGAGACCCGACACACACACCCCTTCCACTTTCGGCGGGGAAATATGACAGTCACTCTCTAGGACATCTCATTCTTGACCGACCTCTCAGTCAGGGGTGAGCCACTTGTTCCAGGCCGTTCACCAATGGAGTAGAAGGCCCGGTTGGTGCATCGGTTCAGCATACATGTCCCGGACAACGCTTGTCGTGTCCCTTGGACATGGCTAAGGAATTTCAGCCAATGTCCTCTAAAAGCAACTGACGAGGTTGTTAGGACAGACCTCATCGCTTACCTTCTTCATGATCTTGGGTTTGGTCCTAACCTGTTTTCCACCAAACAGGGTGATTTTGTGTATCCTAGCTTTATCTGCATCACCGAGTTTTTGGCTAATGCAGAGGTCGGGGGATACCTCAGTACAGTTGGGGATCAACCATCCTTTGCGCCACATATAGGAGGTTGTGTGACACTTTACGGTGTGAGACTGGTGTGAAACCAGTCCTTGTCGTCTGCTAAAGGCTTTTGCAGCTATGGAGCTGGGAGCACTACCATATTGGGTGGCACTCCTTCGAGAAAGTAGTGCACACCCGTATCCCGAGTTGCATGACTCGATAGATGGGTCCACTATGGGCTACCGGTGGACTACTACTGTTGGACCGAAAAGGTGACTAGAGGGGGGGTGAATAGGAGCACACTCACTTTTTCAACCAAGATCAGATTCAATGCAAATTTCACTCTAATATCTATAAAAGCTATGAAGATCAATATACCAGTACAACGGAAGACTAGTATTGAATCCAATCTAAACCCCGAAGCAAAACAACCAAAATCAACAAGGGCTAAAATTCTAAGTGTTGGGCGGTCTGACCTCTGTGTTAATGGCGGTCGGACCGGTCACCTTGGGCGGTCTGACCTCCAGTCTGATGAACAGTAAAAATAGCCCAAAAAATAAAGTTGCAAATATATGTAACTTTTGATCTACAACTCCAAACTTGATGAAACTTGGAACACACCTTCTCTAGGATGTCAGAAACCTATTACAATCGAAGATCGTGAAGATCCTTAGAAAAGTTATGACCTTTTTTAATTTGAGAGGAGGATGGTTCAAAACCGAGTCAAAACGAAAACTAGATCCAAAAACTTCCTCGTGGGTGATTGATGATCAAGATGATCCTAGATGTGTTCCCACATGTCACAGCAAGCTAGATCACGTGAAGAAATCAATCAAAGACTCACGAATCAAGAAAGACTCAAAATCACCGAATAGAGAGAAGGAAGGCAAAGAGACACATCTTTGAGCAAACTTTCCTTAGATTGATTTGATAGGGTTTGGGTTTACAGCCACTCCATCAATGGAGGACAAAGCTCAATCCAAGAGCACGAAATCAAATCAAAACTCTCTAGAACCATAACCTCCACTAATCCTCTCCCTAAGCAAAACTAGGGTTTCAACAATAATGAAAGGGTTGAGGGGGTGCAGCCACCTCCCTCCTCTATTTATAGTGGAGGCTTAGACCTTCTAGAAGATTAACTTAAATGGGCTCCCGTTAAGGCCCAACACAAACGGGTCACACACGCACGTATTTTAAAGCACCGTCTTCAACACCTCTTGACCTAAACCGCTTCTCTTTACGTCGTCTTGCGCCGCGGGTTGGCAAAAGGTCACCAAGATGGTATTTGGTAAGATTACCAAAATACCCCTTCTCGGTCCTTCTCCGAAGACCGAATCCATCTGCGCAAAGAACTTCGCCTGCTCCGTCACGTGTAGGTTGATCAACGGCTCTCTCCATGTCGGCAAGTCTCTCCCATCCGGCTCCCACCGAAACCACCATGGCACTTGCACCGACTCCCGCGCTGCTTGATCAAACGAGTCGCACTAAACTATCCGTTCGGTTCTCTTTGTCCATTCTGCACCATACTTGAGTTCATTGACCTCACCCCGCATTGTCGATTGTTCCGGATCTCAGCTCTCCAAGCCTAGTCCTGATCATCCTCGCCGTTGACCACCAAGCAACCTGCACAGCAATATACAAGCAAATCGAATCCGGGAACAAGTTCTTCACAACTTGATCCACGTTAGTCAAAACATGCATCATGCAACAATATGCACTGAAACTCAAGATTTTGACCTAACAACCGAACATCGCCGCCACAACGGGCGACGATCAAGTGACAACCGGTCAGACCGCCTCTCGGTCGGTCGTCGCTTCACTACCTACCGGTCTGACCGCCACCACTGGCGGCCCGATCACGGATGGGACTTAGCCAAAATTTGGCCCCTGAAATCCCAGATCCTACTGGAATTTTATATCACAAATAACTTTTGACTGGAGACTCCAAAAACCATGAGACCAAGTGCAATAGACTCCCTCTCTGCTCGCACCCTCTATTTCGCCCACCAAAATATCACCTCGATAACTTGCGGTCCGATCGCTTCTATGGGCGGCCGGATCGGTTATGAATCGGCCGATCGCCACTCGCCGGTCGGACCGGCTCGCCTCGACAGAATTGTTTCTTTGCCGAAAACTCATGAAACGACAAACTGTTAACGCCATTGCCAATTGTCACATCATCCTAAGATCTGGAGTATATCCCCATGATATCCACAACTACCCAGCTACGTTGGGCCAAGGATAGACCGGCGAGGTGCTACTCGTTGTTCCACAACGAGTTCGAGCCATTGCATGACAACAACGTCATATGGGCTCCATGGTGCCCAGATTTCGTAAACACGGTAGCGCCACACGGGATGTTCGTGCAATGCACGCAGGACGTCAAATTATGGGTGATGACCTGGCAGTTGATTTTTACCCATATGGTGGAGCCTTATGCGCCGCTATGCATAATGCGACAGCTCAATTTGTACCAGCTTGTGTCCCCTCCCGACGGCAGGATCCTACTGCAAGCTGTCCACTTGTGAGTCCAACTCTATCTGAGTAATGTTTACACTTCATACCTACATTCGTTGTTCTAACATCAGTCCTTGTCGAATGTAGGCAATCAAGAGCAGTCCAACATACTAAGGACTGGCAAGCAGTCCAGCATGAGTGGATTACAACTTGGACGAGGACGGCGCACATCAAGATTCTGTAGGAGTAGCGATTGTACGATGTACGGACATACCGTCAGCACATCGAGTGGAACGTACCACGGTCACGCACCAGACTCACTCATCCTCTACCAGAGCGTCCAAAGTAGGTATGCCCCAGGAGAGGCTTCGTCACTCATCCGATCGACAAAGCACCTCGTGGCGTGTCAACACCGTAAAATACCTACAACCTTTGCTCATTTTATTGATGATATTTGTACAGTTTGTTACTAAACCAGTGTTATCTATCACTTCAGTTGGAGCGGCTGCAGCGGATCGCAAGTGCATCAGAGACCACCATTTACAGCCCAGAGCACACCATACCGGGGCTTCTAAGCATTTTAAAGTACATCTTCATGGAGTCAAATAATGTAATAAAGAACATCAGCTGCGGTCATTCGAGAGACGACGTCCTACATGTCGCGCACTGAGTGAGACGACCGTGCTCACCTGCTAGTTTGGCGCAACCTAGTCAGACCGGCGGGTGTTGTAGCGCTCCATATCGGTTATCTGCGCTGGAGATCAGCGGGGAGGTATGTTATGTACAAATTTATGTCATATTTTTTATATTACGCCTTAGGTTTTGCTAACATCATGTCGTCCTCCAGCCGCACATCCATCGGGTTACATCACTTCTGCCGTCCACACCTCGTACTCAGACTGGCACTCCTACTCGGTCTTCCGCACTGCACATCTGGAAGGTACGAGATGTTTAGTTTACGTCCTAAGTATTTATTTAGCTTAACATAATTCCATCTTGCAGCCTTCAGTTGAGCAAAGGGGGTGACGGCCATCCGTAAACAGATGAGGATACGACCATCCCAGCTCTTGCCAGGGAGCAGTACACGGCGTCAGGGTTTGGACCGTGGCACCCAAGGCACCCACCCCTATCGTATGTTGACCTGTATGGAGTGTTGTACCAAGGGGAGAGCTCCTACGGGGTCACTGGCACATCGCACAATCAAGGTTGTATATCCTCCTCACCAACGTACTTGCAGACACCATACCTGGGGAGCAGATCATCGGGGCTTGGATTTCTTAATTCCTTCATTAATACATGATTGCAGGTGGCAACCAGTTTGGTATGACTCAGCTAGATGACATCGACATTAGACAGACTCAGCTGGGTCGGAGTCAGCTTTCTGATGCACCTCTGCCCACTAAACGTTCTTCATACCCCCACCTAACCGATACGCGCTCTCTGGATCGATTAACGTATCCCACAGGACATGCTCAACGCAAAACCATGACTCGCACGCAGACGCAACAAGCAGAAAGTGGCTTAGATGATTGAGTCATATTGTATCACGTGTGTAATCACACTTCATATGTGTCATACGTCTTTTTTGTGCTATATTTGTATGCATATTTTGTATGTTATGTGCATATTGTTGGAGTAAATTAATTATAAATTAAATGTGGACATTTCATGTGGAGTTACAATCTAAAATTTTAAAAATAAATTTGACAAAATTTAGGAATACACTTTGTAATTTACAAATTAAATGCGGAACGTAGTTTGTACACGCGCGACCCTTTTGGAGGATCAAAATTAGTCTTCACATTGCATCGGCCCCTTCTCCTTATCTCATGACTGCCCACGTCGACGGTGAATGTCGAAGTCATCCATGTTATGCGACATAGGTTGGACGATTAAATGATGTTAGCAGAACGTAAGGCCAAATTCATAATCATGATGGAAATTGTACACAACTCACCTATTCGAGATGGAGTGCGGACAGGTGACTGGAAACGCTACGACAACCGCCAGTCTCAATAGCCAGAGCCTTCCCTTTATCATGGGACTGCCCACGTCGGCGCGAGTGTCGAAGTAATCCATGTTCTGCGAGACGGGCTGGACGATTGTATGATGTTAGTAGAACGAAAGGTCAAATACATAACCAGGATGCAAATTGTGCATAACTCACCTCTTTGATATGGAGTGTGTCTGGGCGACAAGAAAAGCTACAACGGCCGCTGGTCTTCCTAGTTGTTCGAGGGACCTCCACCATCACCCTGCTATCTTGGGCTCCTCCGGTGCCTTTTCAATAAGGTCTGGTACAAAAGGTTTCCATCGCTGGAAGGTCTCGGCTCGCATCGCGTAGTTCAACTAGTACTTCTGCTGAATGAATGCCCTATCGTACATCTCTTGGCCACCAATCCATTTGAAGAAGTTGCAACGCATTTCAGACTGCCATTACGCACGAATGAAGTTAGAAATCTGTAGAAGTCAACTTAAGGTGTAAAAATCGATGTGTGCGTAAGATTATCTTATGAGGACGTTCCAGCACGTGTAGTACGCTCGGGCGGCGGTGGTCGGGTGTGTGGACTGGATGATCTTCGTCGGTTATTCGCACACACATAGCGGGCGTCTAAAATCTAGGGGTACTGGCGCATCCTTCATAGAAAAATCTGAGTAGGGTTTAGCCCTCCTCGCAAGACACTTGCGCTTCTGTAGTATCTCTGCATAAAAGTTCGACAATGAGTCCGACATATTCTAAGCCGACCTAATGTTTTGTTGTTGCGCAGAAAACAAGGGTGGGTGAGTTCGGAACAAATATAATGTCATGATATCTACGCGTTAAGAAAGAATGACATAAAGATATACAAAAATATGAGCAGATTACCTATTTACATGACATGACGGTCCCCATATAGGCAGATAATACAATAAATTATGACACTAAATGATGACTAGACGAGCTCGGATTGTTGGGGGCAATCCTTCATGGAGTGCCCAAGAGTCTTGAATATCCTGCACTTCATCGTACGACTCAAGCCCCCACGCTGGTTGTTATCTACATCGTTTCGGAAGCGCCGCATTGTAGGATCAAGGATAACCGACTACAAAGGAGTTAATAGGAGGTTTTTAAAATTCTTCAACTAATTAACAATTTTAAACAAGATTGTCTTAACAAAGCTTCCTAGCACAAATGCAATGAAAGAACTACTAAGTCTTTTAAGACAATTATGAACTTGTCAAAACTAGATACAATTCTAGCTAGGCAATTCTACACAAGTAAAATGCTAGAATTGTAAATGCGGAAGTAGTAAAGACAAGAAATAAACCACAATGGAGACAATAATATTTTTCCTGTGGTGTCGAAGATTTGTCGTCTTCACTAGTCCACGTTGAGGAAGCTTGAACGAATCAAGCTGGCTCCATGAATTAAGCCTCAACCCTCGATCAATAGAGTTGTTCTTCCTCCACTCCGGAGTTGTTAAGCACAACACCAATCACACTCTTGTCGGGACTCTTCACAATCTTCTTGAAGAGCTCGCCGCACAATTCATTTCACCAAGTCATCTAGGCGTCGGCAAGCAACAAGAGTAATAGATCACGAGTTTTGCTTGAGAAATTACAAGTGCCTAAATGATCAACTAATGAATCAATGCACTTCAATGCTCTCAACTATATCAAGAATGAGAAATCAATGCAAATGAGTAGTTGAAGAGTGTATATGGGCTCAAGAGACTTCAATGCAAGAGTACAATGCTCAATGGTCTCAAGAGTTTCTGCTAGAAGTTGGGTGGGGGGTATTTATACCTCTCACAAACAAATCAAACCGTTACAACCGCTTTCCTGAAAAAAATCAGGATTTGCGGTAGTACTGCTGTTGAAACCCGGTACTATCGATTTTTCGCTTAACGGTCGAAACAGTAGCATTTAATGCTCTGAACTAGCCGTTACTCATGAAGTTGTGGTACTACCGCAGTGTGGTAGTACCGCCCAGCTAGAACAGAACTACCATTTTCCAGAGCTCAATAATTCTCAGAAAACACCTTCTTTCAAAAAAATATACCGCCATAAAAATATCGGTACTACCACACTCTGGTAGTACCGCTCAAGAATTTGCAATCATAGATTCTTAAGGGAGATCAAAACTCCCAAAAATACACTATCTGTAATTTTCATACCGCCGTATAAATATCGGTACTACCGACCAACGGTAGTACCGCAGTTGAAGTGTGGTCGTTCTGATTTTCAGAGAGGATCAAAAACACTTAAAAACATGCTCTCCAGAAAATATGTACCGCTATGTACATATCAGTACTACCGACCTACGGTAGTACCGCCTATCACTAGCGGTCATACAGATTTTCAAAACAGTTTTCCAGAAGCTCAAATCAAGGCAATACATGAACACTAGTTGATCAAAATATCACAAAAATAGTCTGTCAAACTACTAGCCATGATCTCTCTTTATAGTACAACATTTATCCTATAAACCTGTATTTTCTCCAAACACCGAGACTGGTAAAAACTACAAAAAAAAGGGCCCTTAGGCTATACAATACCTTTGTCTAGATCCCTATTGATCTTTCATCATATTAACATTGCCAATATCCTTATCATCAAACAATCATCGGGATTTGACATTTAACACATCTTAGCACTTATGTTAGTCCATTAACATAATAGACATTAATTACCAAAATCAACTTTGAGGGCCTATATACTTTCAATCTCTCCCTTTTTGGTAATTGATGACAATGCAATCAATATAAGGATATGAAATATTTTGAATATACACAAGGTTGCATATTCTTGTTTTGACATTTGATTTGCAATAATTTCTTGAGCTTAAAAGAGATGAAGAATTTGTTCCTTTCAAAGTCAATCAATAAATAGAGAAAGCTCCCCCAAAATATGTGCATCAAAATTCATGAAGTGATTTTCATGCACATATGGATTATTGAAAATTTTGATGGAGTTTTATTTATTTATTGAATATGTGGAACAATATTCACAATAGATCATTCAAGCAATAATAGATGATAATTGATAAAAGATGCTTGAGATAACATTAAACATAAGCATTCAACAAACAAGTTCAACATAACAAGTCTAGAGAAAAACCAACAAGGTCTTAAAAACAAACATAGACAAAACATTGTTCCAACATAGATTATAGCCAATAAGATAATATATAGACCCCCCAAAAGCTAAGCTCCCCGTAAATCTTTGAATCTTGATCTTTCTACCCCTTTGGCATCAAGGACCAGGAGGTATCAATCTTGTGTAGAGGGATCTTGAGGAGGAGTGTTGAGGCGACGACGGCGTCCATAACGGGCTAGAGTAGATGAGGTTTGCTAGAGTGAGTGAACCTGATCTGTCAAAGCAGCAATCCTCTTGTTTGTTTCTGTCTGAGCCTCCTCTAATCTCAGTTGATTTTGTTCTAATCTTTGTTGAGAATCTCTAATCTCCATGACCACTGAGAGCATTTGAGAAAGCGAAGCTGGATCTACTGGAGCTGCTACTGCTGCCTGAGGAGGTGCTACTGGAGCAGGAAGTGGTACTGATGTAAGCACTGGGCCCCTCCCTGGGCTTGTAAGGCTTGTGCACTCCTGGCCGTCCTCCTCTAAACTGATTCAATCTCATAAGGAGAGCCATGATATATGGTGCAAAATAGATCCTCTTGACTCTGTCATTCTTCGATGAGCTAATCTCTCTTATTATCAAATCAACCACATCAAACTTTCTGCCATGCATAATATTGTCAATAATATTCCATGCGTGCCCTCGAATGGCATAAAATTTTCCACTCTTGAGAAAGAAAGTATGGTTGATGATCCTGTTGATCAAGCTCGGTAGTGGGAGAAGGCCTTCAATTCTTCCAGGTACAAAGTTGACATTTTCATCATAAACTTGTCTGTAAGTTGGAATTCTGATAGCATCTCTGTCATAAAGCTTTTCTTGTGTCCCTATGTAGGTTCTCAGGGCACGCTCAAAGTTTGCCATGGAGGCTTGATACCTTTGAGTTCCAGTCATCCATATCAAGTGATCAAATAATGCTGACACATGGACGGTGGCATAAAACTATTGGATAATCTCTTCATTATAGTCACACTTCAATGCCACAATATCATGAAGACCAACTGCCTGGAACAACCTGTAGGCTCCATCATAATTGTCAAGAGAATTCAAGTGAGCCCAGTCCACATACTTGTGATCTGCAAATTGTCGGTGATGTAACACCGTGACCCAAAATCGGCTCAATGCCCAGCCCACCGTGGGGAGGACCCACGCATACATAGCACCTCACTTACACTTTCGTCCTCACTTCTTGTAAAAGGGTTAACCCAGAGGTGCTACGTTTGGATTCAACATGCATTATATACTACTACAACTCACTTGAGACAAGCAATGTGGGACTAACCCCACCACACAACTCCTCATAGGCTACATGGGCCACGCTACAAGTGGGCCAGGGTATTACAAGTGATGACCATAGACATGAGCAAAGACTTCCTGCTGAAATCTAGTGTAGAACCGTGCATCTGTGGAATTGTTAAGCTTCTCGTATTGATTGGCATGTCGAAGTAAAGCATAGTTGCCACTGTGAATTTGCATGAGGTCCACTATAGGGTCTTCGACCTTGGCCATCTCCTCATCACTCTCAGTTTCCTCTTGAGAGGTCTCCTCATTACTCTCATATTCTTCACTTTCAGGTTCTGCAGCTTGCTTCTTAGAAGTTGTCCCTTTATCTTTCTCCCCATAGCTAGAAGAAAAGACTCTGTCTCTGAGTCACTTTCTTCCCTCGAAGATCTTCTTGAAGCTGCCTTCCTAGAAGGTCTCTTTTGGCGTGAAGGTCTAGTGCTCGAGGCTAGGGGATCATAGCGTTCTTCGGGATCTCCGTCGGAAGCGGTCCCTTTGCGAAGAGATGGTCTCTTTGTCCTTAGCATGATTGCTAAGACAAGAAGAGACAATTAGGATAGAATTGATGCAAAAGATTATGAATAAATCAATTTTTCTTTTCTGGAGCAGTAGTACCGCTGTTGATATCCGGTATTACCGCAAGTTGATAGCACCAGTGACCATGGGGCGGTAGTACAGCAGTTCTAGAATTTTTAGGGTAATCTGTCGATTTTGATTCTATCTAGTATTTGACATGAATGAATCTATGGAATAGACATGATAAGTCATCAAACACTAATTACCACTAATTGTCCTCAGATAAATTGATTCATGAAAGAACATTTTGATTCAACCCCTAAAAATAAGATAGATGCTAAAAATAGATGAGAAGCAAGAGAATCAAGGCAAATACCTCAGGGATTGGAAGAGAATTGATCACAGGAGTCACTTTCAACAAAGAGATCCAAGATTGCTCCACAAATCAAGGGATTTGAAATGGGGTTCTTGGAGGAGAGGAGCACGGGAGAAAGAGAGAGGGGGGGGGTAGGCGGTTCTAAGAAAAAGAAGTGCGGTTGGATCGTTTTCAAAGGGGGTTAAAAGGATAACTATTCGGCCATAACCGCTTTTGGAACCACTAACTGAAGTGGTAATATCGCCATTGAAGTGCGGTATTACCGAGACATCGTAGTACCAGCGTTAAAAATGCGGTATTACAGTTTTGCATGAAATGGCAGAAGCTGAACTTGAATGCAAATTATCATTTATAATAATCATTCAACAAGTAATTTTCAGGATCATTATGCATGAGATTTGTATTAATAACTCCAAGGAATATAGTTTTTTTTAAATAGAGATTTTAAGATTGATGTTGAAATTATTTTCATAAATACATCAAGAAAACCAAATGAGAGCAATTTTCATGAGGCATGTGTTTCAAGCAACATTAAAATGGTCTATGAAAATTAACTCATTACTCAACTTGCGAAAGTGGCTTTAGTCTAAAGGTTTGGTGAAGATATCGGCTAATTGGTCATCGGTTCTTATGTGGCCAATTTTGATATCTCCTTTGCCCACATGATCTCTCCAAAAGTGGTATCGGATATCTATATGCTTAGCTCTTGAGTGTTGGACCGGATTATTTGCAATTTTCACGGCACTATCATTGTTACACAAAAGAGGTATATTTTCAAATTTTATTACATAATCCATCAAAGTTTGCCTCATCCATAGCAATTGAGCATAACAACTTCCCGCATAAACATATTCGGCTTCGGCGGTGGATAGGGCTACATAATTTTGTTTCTTGGATGACCATGGCACTAAGGATCTTCCTAAGAATTGACAACTGGCTGATGAGTTTTTTCTATCCACTTTGCAACCCGCATAATCGGAATCCGTATATTCAGTTAAATCAAATTTTGCAACTTTAGGATACCACAAGCCAATGCTAGAGGAATACTTTAAATATCTTATAATTCTTTTCATTGCCACCAAATGATACTCTTTTGCTGATGCTTGAAATCGTGCACATATGCAAACACTAAACATGATATCATGCCTAGATGTTGTAAGATAAAGCAAACCATCAATCAGAAATTTTGTCGACGATCAAATCGCCGATCTTATGAATATAAAATATAATAGAGGAAAATGATGCGTATCTCCTGGAATAGAATGGGGTCACCCTTTATTGCTATGAACTGGCTATTACAAGGAATGCTTGTGATCAAACAAAAGGCTAATCCTAGTTACACTGGAGCGCAATGCTTGCTATGGTGTTGTAATCAAACTGACTGCTAATCTTCTCAATTGCCTTCGATCCCCCTCTTCTCCATCTTCTGCGGTCCTCCTTAAGTAGTTGATGAAGCGATGACGATTATCCCTAGGAAAGACGCCTGTTGGGAAACGACGCGTCTGGTCGTAGAGAGGTGCCAGTTGACGGGTATCAACTGCTGTGCGGTTATATATCAGTGAGACATTCAACTGTAGTCCAGTGTCTTAGAATTATGTAACGTCGCGTGGTATGGAATATACAGTACGTGTTCCATTCATCACACGGTAAGGATATACCTGGATTCTGATCTAAATGATACCAGTTCATAGCCTTAGAGCAGTCAACTGGTCGGGGACTAGGTACAGGACCTTGTCCGACCAGGGTATTCATTATGTAACCTCTGGAATCCTCACGACCAGTGAGGTCGTTAGCCATAGGGGTTTCAACCACGAAGACATATAGTCTCTCTTTATGTATTAAGGTAATACATAGAGGTTTTAATCCTTGTCAAACTTATAAAGCTTTAAATCTACTGGTTTACCTCCTTTGTTAAGGCCGACATGACTGTTGGTTGCCATGTGAGCCTTGATGGGCTTTGCATCTTCTATGGCAAATTTCTTGATCAAATCTTTAGCATACTTCGTTTGGCTAATGAAGGTTCCATCCTTGGGTTGCTTGATTTGAAGTCCAATGAAATAGCTAGGCTCTCCGATCATCGACATTTGAAATTCCCTAGACATCATATTGCCAAACTCCATGCAAAAATCTTGATTAGTAGACCCGAAGATAATATCATCAACATAAATTTGGAAAACAAAGAAAACATCATGTAAAACTTTTGTAAACAAAGTTGAATCAATTTTACCAATTTTGTATCCTTTTAAAACTAGAAAATTTCGAAGGCGTTCATACTATACTCTAGGAGCTTGTTTAAGACCATAGAGCACCTTGGAGGAATTATAGAAATGATTAGGATTCTTTGGATCTTCAAAACAGGGTGGTTGCTCAACGAATATAAGTTCGGATATTTTCCTATTGAGAAAAAACACTTTTGACATCCATTCGAAATAATTTAATATCAAACCTTGGTACAAAAGCAAGTAATATGCAAACTTTCAACTTCCTTGGGCAACCAATCTTACTTTATTTCTCACAACCATTCCACTTTCATCTTGTTTATTCCTAAAAATTCATTTTGTACCAATAACGTTGTTTTCTTTAAGCATCTCCACCGATGTCCAAACATCATTATGGATGAAGTTAATGTGTTCTTCGTGCATGGCATTTACGCAATCTGGATCATTGAGTGCTTTATCTACATATTTTGGCTCAAGAGAAGAGACAAAAGAGTAATGTTCACAAAAAGAAGCGACACTAGATCGAGTTTGAACACACTTAGTTACACCACCCAACATTTGATCTATTGGATGATCCTTTGCTATTGCATTATGAATTCTTGGTGGTAGGTTAGATAGTTGATCATCCTCCTTGTTGTCCTCTTTAACAATTTCAATTTGATTTTCTGTGAAGGAGGTGGGAGGTTCGACTTGAGTGGAAGATGATGGGTCGTTTGAATCTTATTTTGGATTGATGTCTCTAATTTGCATATTCTTCATTGCTTCCCTTAATACCTCATTACCTATATCATCCAAATACTCTTGCTCTTCTTGAGGACAGTTAGTTTCATCAAATTGAACATCATAACATTCTTCAACCAAGCCAGTATTATTGTTAAAAACACGATAAGCTTTGATATTCGATGAATATCTAAGCAAGAAACTAACATCACATCGACTTACAAATTTTGAAATACGAACATATTTTCTCAAAATGTAACATTTGCAACCAAATAAAAAAAATGAAATGTTTAGTTTTCTTCCAGCAAGAAGCTCACAAAAAGTCTTTTTCAAGAGATTATTCAAATAAAGATGATTTATGGCATGACAAGCGGTATTAATTTCTTCCACCCAAAAACTATCGAAAGTATTGTATTCATCACGGATTGTCCTAGTCATTTTAATTAATATTTGATTTTTCCTTTCTACAACTTCATTTTTCTCTGGAGTGTACGTTATGAAAAATTCATACTTTATTCCAAGTTCAGCACAAAAATCTTCAATTTTAGTGTTCTTAAACTAAGAACCGTTATCACTACGGAGTTTCTTAATTTTGAAATCAAATTCATTTTGTGTCCTTTTTGCAAAACTTTTGAAAATACTAGAGGTTTCACCTTTGTCATCTAGGAAGAATATCCACGTATATCTAGAGTAATCATTCATGATGAATAAACAATAGCTATTACCCCTGATACTCTTAGAGGTTGTCGGCCTAAACAAATCCTTGTGTAAGAGTTCCAATGGTGTAGAAATTGATATGATACTTTTGAAAAGATGCGAATTTGCGACTTGTTTCCCGGCTTGACAAGCACTACAAAGTCTATTCTTCTCAAACTTCACATCTTCCAAGGTAACAAGTAAATCATGTTTGGAAAGTTTTTTAAGTTGAATCATACAAACATGAGCTAGCCTTCTATGCCAAAGCCGACCCAACAAATTTTTTGCAATCAAATATGTTTTCAAGCATGAATCATTTGAAGAAAAATCAACTATATAAAATTTCCAAATCTAAATATATCCTTTGAAAACCGAAGAGTTATTCTTTTCATTAAAAATGGAAACACCATCTTGAGAGAATGAACAAGTTAAGTCAAGATCACATATTTGAGCAACGGATAATAAATTGAAATGTAGTGATTCAACTAAATATACATTAGAAATGAAAAGGTCATTTGAGATAGCGATTTTACCCAATCCTTTTACCCTTCCTTTACTATTGTCACCAAAAGTGATCTTGTTATTCCCTTTTATATTCTCGAATGTGGTGAACATTTTTCTATCACCGGTCATGTATTGAGTGTATCCACTATCAAGCACCCAATGTTTTCCACCGGTCTTGTATCACCTACAAAATAAGAATTAAGCTATTTTAGGTACCCAAATTTGTTTGGGTACTTGGAGATTAGTGACCAAGGTTTTGGGTACCCAAATAGCATTCTTTTTTGTGCCTAACATTGAAGTGCCAATAAACCTTGCTACTACTTTGCCATCTTTAGATTTTCTAAGCGTATAGCATGAATCATAAGTGTCATAAGACTTAGCATTAGCAATTGAACGTGCATTTTGTAAATTACCAACATTAAGACATTTTTTACAATATTTTCCATTTTCTTTTACAAACCTTGTGGGCTTGTAAATTGGCTTCTTACCTTTCTTGGAATAAAACCAAGTCCTTCCTTGTTAAACGAGCATCTTTGCTCACTTAATAGCTTATCAAGGGTTGATTTTCCCTTGAAGCATCTTTCCAAGCTTTTGATCAATTTTGTGACTTGCTCTTTTAACTCATTATTTTCAACAATGAGCAATGGATCACATGTATTAGCCATATTAGCAATTAAATCAATTTTAGAGCAATATGACATGAATAAAAAATTATCACATGATGTAGAAGTGCTAGACATTGATATAGCGTTTGAAACAACTTCTACTCTAGGCATCTCATTTGTTAAATTGCAAGTAATTTCAATATTCGAATGAGATTTTCCAATATATTTTAGAAGAAGAGAGTCATTAGCCTCCTTTAGCTTCTCGTAAGAGTCATTTAGAGAGATATATTTTTTCTTCAAGACTTTAAATTTTGACTTATCTTTTTCAAGATATTCGTTAAAATCCTCAAGTATATCCATTAATTCATCATATGAAGCTTCATTATCATTAATGGATTTTATCTTATCTCCTTTTGCCAGATGGCAAGTAGGAGTGGAGAATAGCGACAACGCTTCCTTGATGGCAATGCTGACAAGTCATCTTTTTTTTGGAGGATTCGTCGTCATCGGAATCGGGGTTGGAATACTCCTCACTTGAGTCCCATTCTCCAATGTGAGCTTTATTTTTGTCATCTTTATGAAGTTTCTTCTTGCCGTTGTATTCCTTCTTCTTTGAAGACTTGCCCTTATCACCCTTCTTGTTAGGACAATGAGAGGCAATGTACCTCTTCTCATCACACTCATAGAAACAGATATTGCTATAACACTTGTAGTCATTGGAGGATTCTCATTTCTTGCTCTTGTCAAAATTAAAGCTTCGATATGGACATCTTCTCATGAATTTCTTCATTCTCCTCATAAGGAGAGCGAATTCTTCTTCGGAGTCTTCTTGTTCATCTTCTTCGTCACTTGAGGAAAATGACTCCAAAAGCTCCTCCTTGTCTTTCTGGTATAACTCATTTGTTATAAGGTTGCCCAAGAGTCCGGTTGGTATCATTCTTGGCAACTCGGGAGAGTTGAGAAATAGCGTCACCAACGTCTCGTATTTGTCCAGTGGAGCCACAAGCATCTTGTACATAATATCAACATCAAGCAAGTTAGTTCTAAGACTTTTGAGTTCATTTATAATGTTGTTGAGTTTAGAATACATCTCAGTGATGTTTTCATAAGTTAACATCATAAATATCTCATATTTGATCCGAAGCCTATGCAATTTGGCTTCTTTAAACGTGGATGTGCCCTCATGAATTTTCGAGAGCGTAGTCCATATCTCATGAGCGGTTTCAAGATTGCTCACTCGATTGAACTCACCCGTGTTTAAAGCTCCAAATAGAGTGTTCATCGCTTGAGCATTGAGGTGGGAGTTTCGTTCCTCAAGATCTGTGGGGTATGCGGGATCAAGTGCTATAACGAAACCCTCACTAATAATTCTCTATATACTTAGGCTCCTGGCCTTTAAATAAATGGATATTCTAATTTTTCAATAAGCATAATTTGATCCATCAAATAAAGGTGCCTTGCCTATCGACATTCCCTTACTAGCCATCATTTCTCTCCTAGACGGTTAAGTCTAAAATTAGAGGGACCAACCTCTGATACTACTTGTAGGATCAAGGATAACCGACTAGAGGAGGGTGAATAGGAGGTTTTTTAAATTCTTCAACTAATTAACAATTTTAAACAAGATTGCTTTAACAAAGCTTCCTAGCACAAATGTAATGAAAGAACTACTAAGTCTTTTAAGACAAATATGAACTTGTCAAAACTAGATACAATTTTATGTAGGCATTGTAAATGCAGAAGTAGTAAAGACAAGAAATAAACCACAATAGAGACAGTGATGTTTTTCCCGTGGTATTGAAGACTTGCCGGTCTTCACTAGTCCAAGTTGAGGAAAATTGAACGAATCAAGCTGGCTCTATGAATTAAGCCTCAACCATCGATCACTGGAGCTGCTCTTCCTCCGCTTCGGAGTTGGTGAGCACAACACCAATCACACTCTTGCCGGGACACTTCACAATCTTCTTGAAGAGCTCACCGCACAATTCCTTCATCCAAGACGTTAAGGTGCCGACAAGTACCAAGAGTAATAGATCACGAGTTTTGCTTGAGGAACTACAAGTGCCTAAATGATCAACTAATGAATCAATGCACTTCAATGCTCTCAACTATCTCAAGAATGAGAAATCAATGCAAATGGATAGTTGAAGAGTGTATATGGGCTCAAGAGACTTCAAAGCAAGAGTACAATGCTCAATGGTCTCAAGAGCTTCGGCTAGAAGGCAGGTGGGGGGTATTTATACCCCTCACCAATAAATCTAGCCGTTACAACTGTAACACCCCAACCCATCAAAGAGCCTGGAATGCTACTAAATAAACATGATAACCATTTAAACATAAGGCATAGTTCTAAATTTCGGCATAACCTCCTTTGTATAATTAAGTATACCAGGGGTTCCAACAGATGCATATATTATTATCAATATCTCAACATCCAAAGTTCATCAAAGCATTCTTAAATAATCTATTCAGCTAATGCATAAGCAAGCATAATTAAAAATTTACCACTCTTATTATTACAAATAATCCAATGCATTCAAGCATAGCTAAAATTAATCCTTAAACAGTTTGCTTATTATTAAGGTACGACCTAAATGATAATCATCTTTAAAAGAATATGTGGTAGTGAGTGCATCCAAAGCAACCCTACTCCCTCCCATGCATGTCGTTCTTGCAAGTGGTACCTAAAAGCACAACAAAAGCAAGAGGTGAGTCCAAAGACTCAGCAAATATAATAAATGGCATCAACAACATACAAGCATATAACTCATCAACTATATTTCACAAAACCACGTATCAATCACTTTACACATGCATGCTACGCAATATGCTCAACATGATCTTTTTCCTTCTCTTTCTCTTTTGCATTTTACCGGTAATGCAAAGTGTGCATCCGTCGATGCACACCCATGCCTGTATCATCTGGTACAGGGACCATTGCCCATACTCCACGTGTATGGGACCCAAGCCCATGCTCTTCAAGCATAGGGACCTTTAGCCCGTCATTAACATGACGGGGACCTCAAGAGTTGCTTGGTCATCACATGAACAATACTTCAGTAAACCAACATAATGCATATGTATGAATTCTCAAAGTAATACAAACATGCATCCACAACAACTTTGCATATGAATAACATATTCTTACTCTAAAATCTCATAACCATAGACAAACAACCATGAATAACACGTAATTCATATCTCTAGCAACCATGAACAATACCAACTATGCCATCATCACAAACATGAATCCACAAGTACTCATAATATATATCAAACATTTCCATTCATTAATATATATCATATTCATCATTATACTTGCCTTAACCGCGAGAGAACGAAGGATGTACAGAAGGTGCTGCCCCCGGTACCAGTCCACCACCTTAATAATAATTATAACACACGCTAAGACACAACAACGGACCAAAACAAACTATAACAACAACCATGAACTCGCAAAAACATCTAACTCGATCTCGTCCCCAAATTCCTAAACGTCGATCTGTCCCCTCGGTGGATAGTCAACTTCAAAAATCCATATCTATCGGTAAAGGAGTCCAAATAAGATGTTCTTAGACTTTCTGGAAAGGTAATTAAATTCTCCAACTAAGTATAGTTGGTGACCCTTACTGAATCGGCCAAATAATACCCCTACCAGGCCAGTTAATAAAACATCAATTTCACGTTGGGCTCTCTGGACAGAGTACTAAAACCACCATAAATTTTTCTACGCAACTCCGAACAGGGTGATCTTGGACTCTCTGGAATCACGACAAAACCAGCTACAATAGTCTAGTTGGACAAGTCTCCTGATTCGGCCTCCTACTAATTCTTATATTCAGGTAAAGTTTCTGTCTCTGCAATCTGACAGTTAGCAAAACATCGACGGTAAAAATTCTATAACTTTTGATTGCCAACTCTAAAAATAGTATTCTTTATCTACTTGGAAATCTTACTGAATCCTATACAATATTCATTTTGGGTGCCTTTCCTAATTCGACATCTAAATAATTCATAATTGTCAGACAAGACAATCTGTCAATTCTCGTCAGCTCTCCTGGTCAGTCGCGGTAAAACTACCATAACTCCTAAACCGTAAGTCCAAATCAGGTGATCTCGGTGCCCAAAGAAAGATAAAACTGAGGGATACAACTTTCTAAGAGTCGGTCAGATCAGAAAACGTACGAATCTTACCCGAAACTGACGATTAACAGCACTCTCCTCGCCTTTCCTCCAATGGACCGCAGCAAGGATCTTCGCCGGGGAGGGAGATGGTGCTGATGGGGAGGTGGTGGCGCAGGGGAGAGAGGGGTGGCGGCTATGGGGGGAAGAGAGGGGAAAGGGGGAGGGTGGCTAGGGTTTAGGGGGAGGTCATCCCCCCTTTGGTCGGCCCCCCTCTTGGGCCACATGGGCCGTGGCCCAAGGCCCAGATTGTCCAAATAATGTGGAAAACCCCCTTTTAATTTCAGAATTTTTACTCATTTCTTTGCCCTCTCTTCTTTCAGCTGATTTTCTAATTACCCGATTCAATTCCGGGATATTACATTTTACCCCCCTTAAACAGAATTCGACCCCGAACTCTTTCTGTCGCTCTACTCGAAGGACATTTACATTTAGCATGCAGAACTCCAGCTCCCAGGTCACTTTCCGCTCGGTCTGATGCGACCACCGTGCCTTGATGGATTCTAACATCTTACACCACCACGCTCGTCTTGATCTTTTCTGGTTTACTCAACGGACGAAACTCGAACGTAAGGTTTTACTTGTGGCTCATCGTCCCTGATGAATCTCACACTCCAGACTCTCAAATACTCTCTTGACATCGGGTCATATGAAACGTTGTGTACCCCGCGCATGGACCCGAGATGGCTCTAGCGAAATGCTACCATCCAAAAATCAAACTGATGTACCTTGGGCCAACCTTCCCTACAGTACCAAACCAGACACTCTACACATAACACATGGGACTCTGGTTCCAACTCTCGATCGACATTTTCATCTTAACAATGAGCACATCCTTCATCTACTCAAGAAGCATGAGATCCAAATGATCTCAGCCACAAAGCTCAAAAGATTTTCATTTACAGGATTTCACAGAAAACAAACGGACTAATTTTCTCTTGAAGAAATCAACGAAAATTTCCTTTGATTGCAACCTCTCTTTGTGAACTCAAACCAAAGAGCTTTTAGGACTAAATCACACGAAGCTCTTAAGAAGCAATAGGATATCTCGATACACCATTTTATTTAAAATAATTTTAGTTACCAGAATATTCATGAGTTCCAAAATATCACAAAAATTAAACTTGAAATATTCTCATTTAAGCGATATCACCGGAGGCGATCAAATTACTACAAGTATTAACATCAAACTCACAACAACAATTAAGAAGCACCTTGAAAAACCCATGCGGAAAGGTTTGATTGAATCTTTCTCAAAAGAAGAGGCGCATGAAAATAATTTACGTCAACTAGAAAATCGTTTACCACTCGCAAGGAATACATAACCAAGGGGAAAACCAATTAGGCAAAGAACTCGGAAAACATATGTGAAGTGCACAGTTGAGGCCACATGACCCGCACGAGAAGAAGATCAAACTCCGAATGAGAAGAAGGTACTGATTTTGAAAGTTAGAAACTTCAATGTGGCAATAGCATAAGGTTTCAACAGTCTTAGCATGCCGAGAAAATAAGTAAATCCAGCACTTATGTAAGATAATCAAATAGATGCTTATGAGATAGTTTCATATTAATATTCACTCTTCTTAGAGCCCCGTTGATTCTAATCAGGAATAAATATATTCTAAATCACAGCTCGCCATGCAATATTTGCTAAACAACAAAAATTAACCACCTATGCTACTGAGGACTTCGGTCAAGATTAATTATGCATCACGCTAATAATCCAACTGGAACTCATAGATTATCAATTAGCTTATTTACTTACAACCACTCACATAACACCACAAAACTTTACAAAGGGTTTCGACACTTTTTTTAAGGGAGATTCTAAACTCCAACACTCCAACTACTCCAAAAGAAATGAGCAGAGTCAAAATTTCTTCATTGAACTTTGTCAAAGAAAATTTCCATTCTCCAAAATATCAAACGGATAACCAAGTCACATTTATCAACAAGCAAGATAGGACTATCATAAAGAGAACGATCTTGTCAAAAACAACATTTACAAGTAGTAAAGAGAGCTCAACAGTCAGAAAGACAAGAACTGTTTTGAAAAACAAATAGGGACTAATAGAAACCCGTAGTCCACAATTTTGTTTGAGTGCAACCTCCGACTTAATCACCACAAAGCACCCCAAAAGGGTTTTAACACTTTTCTTCAAAAAGAGATGCATTAGACTTCATCAAGCGAAATGATCCAAAAGAAATACATGGAGCCAATACTTTCTCATGTTAACAAACTTGCAACAGAAAACTCTCATTATTCAAACTATCAAACGAGTAAAGGAGTCGCTCTTTTCCAATAAACGCAACTCAACAATCGAAAAACAATAATGGTTTCAGAGAACCATTAAAGGCCTATTGAAACTCATCTACCATGAATCATGAACCCAAGAGAAATTCATCAACCACCACCGAACCAGAATTTGTCAAATTCAGAAATCAAGGAAGAGAACAACTTTCTAAAGTAATCCAAAAGAAATATGCAAGGTCAATGCACACTTACTAAAGAACTTGCAAAAAAAACCTTCCAATGCCCGAAATTCCAAGCGAACAAATGAGTTAAATTTTCCAATAAGGGTAAAGCAGAACTTTCGTGAAAAAATAAATCTTGCAATTTAACTATGCTCACGTAGAGCAGAAATATCACAATAATCGAAAGAACAATAATTATTTCAAAGAACGATCAGAGACCCACTGGAGCTTACCCACTTCATTATAACCCCCCATTTAAAAGAAATTCATGAACTGCAAGAAACTACTACCAGGAAACCAGATACAAGCTCGAGAAAGACAACAAATTCATCAACGAGTTCATGCTCAACACAGAACTTGTGGAACAGGGGTAAGAACTTCTCTAATTTCATACCACGAATAGTGGTGTAGCTCTGCAAAACCTGTGACAAAGAACCACGAACTCAACTGCTCAACGTCTGCTACCAATACGCATAACCAATGTATTCAATTATGAATATATATAGGATCATCTCATAACAATCATAGAATGAATTTATATATATAGAATATCACATCATATCATAGATTAATCAACAAGAAAGATAGTACAGAAGCAATTCGATACAGTACAACATAATGAACCACATCACTAGAAATGTAGATGCAATGAATTTTCCAAACCCCACCTACTGTGCAGTGTGTAATTTTAATACGTTGTTTACCACGGACCTAAAGCTCGCTCTGATACCAACTGTAACACCCTGGCTATTCGAAAACCAAGATGCTACCTAAAGGATCTAACATGTAATCATCAAGCGGAAGAATTCAAAACATAACCCATAGGAGGACATAAAGAAGTCAAACTTCCATAAAGTAATAGCAGTAATAAAGGTTGAATCCAAACGATTAAAACAAGGGAGTAATCAAGGACCACAAACAGTACTAAGCAACCATGGCATCGGGGGAATCATCAACTACATCAATATTATTTATTACAGTTCAACAATCTACGAATGAAAGATATAATCAAATCTTGTTATTAAAACTGAAGGAATGTGAAAATAGTGAATAGTGTGGGTGTGACTACTCCCGCCCAGCGTCATCATCAATGACCACCTAAAATAAACAACAAAGCAAGAATGAGTCGAAACTCAGCAAGTACCATACATGATAAATCAAGCATATAGTGGACAAGCCAACTACAACCGAAATATGAACAATTCTCGGAACACATACATGAATAGATGGGATGAAAGAATGCATTGAAGGAATGGACTGCTCATCAGCTTATACCGGTATAGCGAGTGACACACCCGTCGGTGTTCACTTAAGCCTGTACTTAACAAAGTCCGGGGATCCCAAATACCGTATGAAGAACGTTTCATACGGTTATCCAACATTGCCCACATTGGAGTGGTGGGACTTACATGCCCATACTGGAATTGATGGGACTTACAATTTCCACTCCCGTGGTCAAAATGAAACGAATGCGTGGACGGAATGAACCTCATGCCATGAACTCTTATCACATAATAATGAAGAAATATACATGGCATACGAACATGAATAGCAAGTCTAGCAATACATCCACACACAATCATCGTCATTCATTACGATAAGACAAAGTACTTGCCTCCTGCGCTGTGACGTGTTAGGAGGCAGCGAAGGTGCCCCTCCACTCACCGCCTCACCGCCTACACAAATATATAATCAGGATAAGGATAACCAGGTATGACAAAGCTACAAGTGTCCTACCATAACCCTCTATCTATCCAACACAACCCACGGTTCCAACTGATAATTACACTAATCAGCCAGCTTATAGCTCTCCTGGACAGCAGTACGAGAAAAATCATAATTAATTATCTGGAACTCGAAACGACATAAAACCAATGCCCAATGAAACTTAACGCATAGAATTACGAAACTATAGTTGACGGAGTTTATGAATTCGGCCAAGACAATTGGCTAACCAGCAGTTGAAAATGTCTGACAGACATCTGTCCAGACCACATAACAGCAGTAAAGAAAATGGCATAACTTTCATTATACAGATCCAATGGAGGTAATTTTTATCAATCTGGAAAGATTATTAAAAATTCTACAATAACTTAGTTGGGTGGAGGTTCTGAATCATACAATAACAAGGTCAAAATTGAGTAACAAACATACAGTTCCTTCTCGTCAGACAGACATAACAGTACGCAAAGAAAAATTCATATCTCCTAAACCGTAAGGAGGAATCTCGTAATCTCGGTGGCTATGGAAATATAAAAACTAGGGCTACAAAACTCTAGGAGACAAAAATACCATATTCTGCTTCTAAGATACCGAAACTGGGCGCACAACCTACTATACAGATTGGATCTAACAACAGAGGCAAAACGATCCAACTAATCGAATCAAATTCTCATCTCTTATAAATCAAACAGCGAGGGGAGGCTATTGTTACCATTGTAGAACCTCAAGAACGACGTGGATTGATCTCCCAAAGAACTCCCCTCTTCTCCTTCTTCCTTCCTCTCCTTCCTTTCTCCTCTTCTTCCTTTCTCCTCTTCTCCTCATCTTAGTAGAGCAATACGAAGGGGGATGCTACAGTGGCGGTGTGCACTGCAGCTACAGTAATATTAAGGTTTTTCCCCTCTTTTTATACGTGGTCGGCCCCTTATGGGCCTCCTAGGCCAAGGCCCGAGGCCCAGGTTGCCGAAAAACTGCAGAAATCCCATTTTTCTTATGTCTATTCTCTCTTTTGTGAGCTTTCTTTCTTATAATAAATCAGAGTATTACATGCATGTAGCCACATCACCCAGGGTGCATGCATATTTCCTTTCTCCCCTAGCATGATTGTTGATATATTTTTGCTTCAGCCTGATCTCGTACTTCCTCCTGAGGCCATCGATCACCCGGATGTCGCGCATTCGGTTCTTCTCTATCTTTTGGTCCAAATACCTCTGCATGTTCTCGGATCAATGATTTCCTTCTTCAAGTTGTCGCCTCGCTGCAGTGGATCTATTGACAAAGTATCTGACCATGCGAGTCTATGTCTCCCCGACAATCGCGGTGATAGGAAGGCACCACACACCTTTCAGCATGTTGTTGTACACCTCGGACATGTTGGTCATCATAATTTTGTACCTCGCACCGTCTGTGTCATAGAGCAGGGGTCATTTCTCCAACTCTGGAGCGTGGAGATTACTCTTCTGCGTGAAATTTATGGTGCTCCTGGATTGCCCGCTTGCTGCCTGTTGTCCCTCCTGTGCCTCTGGGGGGGACTCCCTTGTATGCCTCGTAGTCTAATGTTCGAGCTCTATCCAGATGGACTCAACTTTCGCATATGGTTCTGCATACACAACGCCTTGAAAGACTTCATTAGTTCCTAGCCACGGAACTGCATGAAGAAGTTTGATGCAAGATGCCTCATGCACCACCGGGTTTCCACGTCGTTCCACTGGTGACGGGGTTCCGTCCCATTCTTCATGGTGTTCAGAGCCAACAACAACCCAACATTACGGTCCGTGATAAGGGATACGTAGGACCAATCTCCCACAACCGCCCGCTTCACATTCGTTAGGAACCACAACTAACTGGATATGTTGCCATTCTCTACGATGGCAAAAGCAATTGGGAGAAGCTGGTCATTCGCGTCGGCCACCACCGCAGTGAGAATGGCGCTCTTATACCTCCCCGTGAGGAAAGTTCCATCCATCATTACCACAAGATGACAGAACTTGAGGACCTCTATGGCCTGGGCAAAATCCCAGAATACCCGGTCTAGTATAAAGCAGATAGAGCCTCCATCAACATCTTCCCTTTCAACCTTGTTAATGTACGTGCTGAGGTTTGCTTCAGCAATTTGGAGAAGCATTATCAGCACAAGATTGTACGCCTCTTCGTATGTCCCGTACATGGATTCGATAAACTTCTGCTTGGCTCATCAAACATTGTTGTAACTGACTGGATAACCAATCAGATTGGCAACTTCTGACATCAGTATCTTGGGGGAGACAGACACGTCCTCCGCAACTAGGTGGCTGATGAGGCTTGTCACATATGCGGAAGTCACATTTTGATCTTGCCGCAGGGGCTCGCTAAGCTCGCAAGTGCGTTTGGCCACCGCGTTGACCGTGAAGACCAAGCCGAAGAACTTTGCTCGGTGAGCGTTGACCTTGTCAAGGCAGCCTTCCACTATGCACTAAACTGCGTCATGTCCTGGGTTAGACCGGTGCACCCGGAACACACAGCTGATGGACAAAGTGTACCGTGCTATAGCTTATTGCATGGCCGCCTTGCTAGAGAAGTGTTGTTCAACTAAGAGGGTGTCGGCATCAAACCCCCACTGGGACCCTACTTCTTGCGGCCGTACGAGTGAGCTCACTGTGATATCATCAAGTCTCGATGCCACATAAGGCACCTCTGATGACACAATTCCGCCGGTTAGACCACCACCCTGAGGTGTGTCCTTACCACCATCCGAGCCTGGGTCGGCGTCCTCGTCTGACTCCAACTCGCGAGACTGGTCTAGTAGATACTCGTGGCAGTCAATGCGGGTCGACCACCACAATCATGTCCCTCATTTTGCACAAAATTATACGCAAGTCTTCTCTCATGGACTTCCTCCAAAACAACACATTCTGTGCTACCGTCTTCAAGCTCCGTATGTGGTTGCCTGCTTTCTGAGGCACTAGCATCATCAAGATTTCCCGGCACTCTACGTATGAAATTCATGTACACCATCGGCTTCCCGTATATCGCCGCCTTGGGCTGGGAAGCAATCTGCATGTACTGGACCCATGTTATGCTTCATTCACCTTTACCAGCTCCTATACACCCTGCCCTCCCCTATTCGTGCAGGTGACCCCCTTGATGAAAAGTTTCTTCGTCGTTGGCTCCGAGTCGAACTCCCTCCGGATGCAGTTCCTAAGCTCATGAATATTCATCGCATCGAGCCCCTCCACCTGGACCATCTTGTACTGGCATCTCGGCAGGTCCAACCCATCAGGTCCGGACCGTACAAGACCGTCACCATAAAACATTATCAAGTCTTGTATGTTCGAAATTATCTAAAGGCATAACAACTCGATTTATGGTACGCAATATAACAAACATAGTATGTAATTAACACTAATTAATAAACTGTATATGACTATTCATATGGGATTATTTATTCAATTACCACTAAATATGACTAAACTAATCAATATTAAATAATTACGAGTAAGTTATTTGCCATTAATTACCCATGACACAAATAATTACACGCAAGTAATCAATTAAATACAAATAATACAAATAATTAATTAATTAGCAATAAATTGATTACTCGTCAAAAAATTAATTACGAGTAATTCAGTACATCTAAGTAATTCCCACTAAATTAATTATGATTAATTAATTAAGAATGATTAACTACACACAATTGTAATTAATTATGTTTATTTAGTTACCACTAATTAACTATGAGTCATTACTTACCAATAAATTAATAAATTAATTACGGCCACGTAAATTTGACAACTTCATTTGCACTAATGTAATTACCACTAATAAACTATGACTCAAACAATTACAATTTATTAATTACCACTGATTCATTACCACTAAATTAATTACGACTAATTAATTATGACTAGTTAATTTCCACTAAATTAATTATATCTAACTAATTACCACTAAATTAATTACGACTGATTAATTACCACTAACTAATTCATACTTAAATAATAATGGCTAATTAATTACAACTAATTATTAAGTATTAATTAATTACGGATACATTAGTTACGACTAATTCATCACCTCTTAATAATAAGGAGTAATAAACTACGACTAAATTATTTACGATTATTTAATTACTACTAATAACTACATTAATTAGGACCAGTTAATTAAGACTAATTTACTACGACCACGGTAATAACGACAAATGCAGCAGACAAAAAATTACCTTCCCTTCAGGGGGGTGTTCTTTACTGATATGGTCCTAACAACTGCTCCAAACTTTAATCTAAAAAAATATTATATTCTCTGTGTTCTCAGTGACAAGTCGAGAACGAGAATGAAATTGAGAATGGCTCATAGCGAGAGAGACTGGTATTTATAGCCACACGAAGGCAATTCCCGTAGACAGCGCAGCGGGAAATCCGGATGCGCTGCCAGACCGGGGTGTTGGAGTGGGCCACGTGGCGGCACTGGGCGAGGGGCCAGACAGAGCCTTGTCCGTGTGCGGCTTGTCTGGCCGGGGGCGTGGGGAGGCGGCTTGTCTGGGCGACACGCGTGCGGCTTGTCCCGGCGACAAGCGAGTGGAGGCGGCCACATGGCGGCACGAGAGAAGTCTAGGCGATGGGGTTGCGACGGAGATAAATGCCGGGCGCGGGAAGCACAAAATTGCACACGTGGCGGCAGGAGGCACATCCGTGCTGCCATTTTTGGCAATACCACGCGGGGAGAGCTCTATTTGCAAATACCAGCCAGAATAGTATTATTTAAGCCAAAAACTCCAGTACAGCCTACCGGTATCCCTTTATGTCAATCTCCGTAATAATGGTAATAATGGTTGCAGTTGTTTTGGTTGCATAAATATGGTTCTGTAATTTTATATGAGAGGAATATTGAACTTTTGAAGAGGAAAAAAAATCCGAGGAAAAAAAAATCCAAGGGAGCTATACTTTGCAGCCATCCGTTGATCGCACCTCGCCATTGGTTACTTGAGAATCTCGTCGATGATTTCCTATCAAGCTTATGAAATAAATACTGGGACACAACATTCGAGATTACACGAGAAAAGATAAGAACTTTTTTAGATAGATTAAAGCTTTCTTCGAAAAAGTATAATAACCATATTGTTGTGTTCTTATATTAAATGAGTTTACATAATTAAATAAGACACCGAAATCAAGTATAATGGTATATGTATGTCAGGGGCCTCTCCCTCTGTCTATCGATATCACCCCTTATAAAGCTTCTGAATGAGTGAGAATTGATGTGCGTCATGAGGCACCTTAACAGTTGCTTAAATGTGCACATTGATTACAGTTATTATCAGATAGACATCCTCCTACACGTTCATCATGCAGTTATTGCCAGAGACAGAGAACTGCACGTTCATCATGCGATTATTACCAGAGACAAAAAAAAAAAACTACGTGCAATTATGTTAAAGATAAAACGCACGTGTATTAATAATCACTTGGGAATAAGCCAGTGTATAAGATCCCTAATCAATAAAGTCTACCAGTCTGTAAGTGATCCCTAATCAATAAGGTCTATAAGTTTTATCAACTATAGATTTTATCGACTATAGGTTTATCGTAAACCAGTGGAAGGTAATTGTATTCTTCCCAAGTCGTTGTAGGTACTAAGGTATCTTCGAGAGATATTAAGAATATCATTATTCATAATGAATGTTATAGATAATTAATTTTATTAATAGAGGATTATTGAATCCTGAATTTGTGTGGGCCAGGCTTTGTATGACATGCTAATAAGAGAGGCGTTTCCGTGTGAAAGCAAGACTTCATTAAATTAAGCGTTCTGTGTTCATTACAATGTGCCTTGCTCCCAGTATGGACACATATATCACATATGTACTTATGTAGTTTCAAGTCTCAAGTCTGTTAATGATATATATAATATATGACAATATACAGAACCAAAAAAAAAGAACTTGGGAAGGTGGAGGAGCAAAACCCAGTAACTTCTGCTTGTGAAAATTTCCTTGCCCGATAATTATTTACGGAGGGTATGGATCTGTCTCACCATGCCAATGTGAGCTATCGAACCTGACATTCAAAAACCTTCCTTTTCTCGTTTCAGAGTGAACAGAAGAACCCAAAAATCGCAAGTGAATCGAGCTTGCTTGTAACCTGTCAATGCTTTTATTGAGATGGCAGATAAAACCACCCTCGCCGAGCCTTCTCTACAGAGGCCACAGCTTTTTTATTCACATTGGAGCCTATGAGAACTGATGTTGAAAGAGTAAGATAAAAATGCATTATCAGCAGCAGCAGAATATTATATAATAAGGGGGGGTGGGGGGAAATCACGGAGATTCTACTCTACCTCTGTCAAGTGAATGAAAAATTGTGCTGAGAGATTTCTCCACTCAGCCCACGAAAAATCAGCGACCACCACCGGGGCTTGAACTACCACCAGCTGTTGTATTAGTATGAGCACGCATGATGGTGTCTGGCGGGAAAACCCCTTTTGGCAAGATTGATCCAACAGGCTCGGATGCTGCCACTGGTGATCCTATTTGGTTGACTGACGAGTCTTTGGACGAAATATACTCTGACCTTAGATCTGGGGAAGATGAAGATGGAGCCAAGGTAGCAATAGAGAAGCCGAGAGGATAGGGAGCAATTGGCATGTCAGAGAGGGGCAAAGCAGATGAACTGTAGCTGAGTGTACCCATTGGGTGATCATACTTGCATGCAACTCCATATCTACAATATCCATTTTGGGCATAGTACGCACAAGGCTGAGCACCCTGCAAATTGAGATAACAGAGGAAGCTTGCTAAGAAACTGTATATATTTTCATTTAAAAAAATACACACACATAGACCGTCTAACTATCTAAGTACAATCCATTTCTTCCTGGCATATTAAAGCAAATCTGGCATCACACATGGTTTATCCCCAACATTATATTCCAGATGAAGTGTGCAAATGTGTAGGGAAAAAAATGATGAGCATGTGCCGTGCGTAACACAAAGTTCAGTAAGAGCAGTAAACCTTGTGGACATTGCAAACTAATCCAGGGTATCACACTGATAATCACAATTATTATGGAGTTGCAACTAAACAAGGAGATTGTAAGATCCAAAACTAAAGGAAGCAAGAAACTTGTTATCAATGGATATTTTCACAATATATGGAAAATTTTACACTATGCAAGAAAGTTCAAAGTAACATTTCAAAAAGGAAGATTATGCCCCAGAAAGACCTTGTCTTTGTTGAACTGAGCCCTTCAATAAGAGAGGGCAAACAGCATTCGCTCGTGAATGCCAGATGAATACCCTTGTTGACACCGGAACTAATGCTGTAAATATTTTATATATTTTTTGGTTTAAAAAATACTTATCTTGATATACACAAACAAAATAGATTATGGGTTGATTCTCATGAAGCTAACACTTAAATAATTACATAGTTTAGGACTACCTGCTACAGTATAAGTCAGTATCATATCAGCATTTCATTATGAAAGGAGTAGATACAGAAAATTATATGCCTATTAATTATCAATGCAAATAGTTAAAATATCAAGCCCATCCGGGCGAGTGGTGATCAGGGAAAAGAAAATAGAGTTATAGTACTGAAGTATGCATTTCTTGATCATGAAAAGACAAAAATAGGAACAAGATTCTACCTTATGGAAAGGAAAATATTTTGAGAGACAAAATATCAATGTTTACACAGTATCAGTAGTAAATGCAAATCAATAAGTATTGAGAGGTGAAATTGTTAGAATAGGAATACCTTTGTATTTCTTTATATGCCCTTTGTATTTCCTTATTTGTCTATGACATATTCTTTTGTAATATCCTCTCGTACTCCTCATATATAGCTCATTGGGCCTTATGAATATATATACAATATTCATAATATGGTATTAGAGCAAGCGCACTAACCTAACTCCTTTCGCTGCCATCCTTCCGCCGCCGCCACCGCCCGAATCGGGCTGCCACCACAGTTCTGGTGTTGCCCTCTACCACCCCCGCGCTCGAGCGCCGCTGTCGGATCCCGCGCCAGAGATGACCGAGCCGAGGCTGCGCCGACGTGCATCGCACCTCCACTGCCTGCGCGCTCGAGCCCGACACAGCTGCCTGACCCGACGCCGAAGCCAAAGCCGAGAATCGACCCGAGGCCGACCGTCGACCCAAGGCCCCACAGAGGAGTAAAGAGGGGTAAGTGAGGAGGCTCTCACTCGTGTGGTTCCAAACCCCGGCTCCCGTCGTGCCGCCTCCTCCTTGGCTCCCCGTCGCGCGCCGCCTCCTCCTTGGCTCCCCGTCGCGCGTCGCCCCCTCTCCGATTCCCCTTCGTGCGCCGCCTCCTTTCCAACTCCCCTTCGCGCACCGCCTCCTCCCCGGCCAGATCGACATCCCCCATCACCAGATTTGGTCTCCCCACCGTAGGATTTTGTGTTGATGGGAGGGGGATGAGGCGGTGGCGGGATGGGAGAGGGAAGAGCAAGAGCGAGGTGGCTGTCGTAGGGGCAAGAGGATAAGAGGATAAGATGGAAGTGAAGACAAAGCACAGGATGTGGTTTCGACCGGAGTACTAGACCAGGCCGACAAGTAAGTTTTTTTTCTTTCTCTCTTTTTTTCTTCTTCACTTCCTTCTCTTCCTCCTGCTGCTTCTGTTTGCCGGCTGCTTCGACCACCGCCTAGGCACTAGGCAGCCACCCTCCTTCCGCCTAACGCCTAGGTGAACACTATGACTAGATGAAAAATATTTGATGGTTTTCATTGACCTAATGGTTAATTGATGACTACATCGATATAGGCTCCATAGCGCTACCATCTACATCTAAAGAATTATATTGGATGTTCTGATAGGCCATGCCATGCATTTTCATTGACAGGAAAGACTGACTAACCAACATTTTCAATCACCAACATTCAATTTTTCTAAGCATCATGTAGCAGGAAACTCAATTAATTGATGTGCAGCAATTTATTGACAATGAACTTCACACCTGAGTCCTGACACAACTACTACTAAGCATGCTTATTAAGGCGTCGCTTAAGTCCTGACACAACTACTACTAAGCATGCTTATTAAGCGCCGCAATGACGCCTAGCGTAAGGCGCACTCGGGGTTGAGCGTCGCCCGCCTTGCCGTCGATGTCACCGTCCCGTCTCGGCCATCCTCGCCGCCTGTCTCCAAAGAACCACAACCAAACCCGGATCTGGATCAAAGGGAGAGGAGAGCTAACCTAAGCCGCCGTCTTGCTTCCGTCGTTACAATCGCCACATGCAAGTGGTTGCTTTTCTTGCCGCCGTCTCCTCCTCTTCATCACTGCGTCGCGTGGTCGCCACTGGTCGCCGCTCTCCGCTTCGCCACCACCACGGCCATGATCTGGGCTCCTAGTTGTTGGTGGCGCAGCTGGAAGAGGAGGAGCAAGGAGGAGGTGGCGCTGTGAAGAGGAGCGGCTGCGCTGCTCAGCGTTGTGGAGAGGAGCAGCAGGAGGAGGCGCGCGCTCGGCGTCGTGGGAAGAGCAGCGGAGAGGAGGCGCGCTCGGGCGTGGGAAAGAAGGCGTGGCGTGGGAAAGAAGAAGGCAGGGCAGCAAGGCACCGATCTTCGTGGTCTTCCACCGCTAGCCGCCACCGCTTCGCTTCTAACCTCTCGCTCAGACTGTCGCCTTAGGATGTGTAAGGCGTCGCCCCGCCTCACGCCTTACCGCTTAAAAGGTGTGAGGGGGTGAGTCGCCTCGCCTCGCCTTACCGCTTTAATAACCATGCTACTAAGCACTTGAGAGTTGCAGATCAAGAATTGGTTCATTGAGTACATGCCATAAGATCATGAAACCAAATCTAATCTAGAAACTAACCAACTGCATGATATTTGTTTGAACAACTTATGATTTATGAGAACAATTGAGAGCCCTTGTTGGAACTATTATGAGAGCTTTATCCGATCATGATAAATGTTACAAACAGCTTCACAATTCAGGAGGTAAGTTTCAACAAAGTATATTTGATAGGTCCAAGTTTCAACCAAACTTTCTTATTAAAAAAAACATAAAAAAGTTTCAACCAAGCTTGAGCTACACAAGTTACAGAGATGGCAGAGCTAATATTACTCAGTCTCACTGACCAATAGCGTCATAAGTAACCAAATATGCCAGAGCATGCTAAGAACAGTGGCATGAGCTCAGAGTTCCACAATACTCAGCCATGAAAAACACCACAATGCCTCTTTAATCTCCCTATATTCACTTTGCCTAAAAAAGCCATTGGTTCCCTTTAGATTATGGTCTAAACTTTAACAAAATCAAAACACTATTTATGAGCCACACATGGTTTTCAGTCCATGGCTAGATTTTCTGACGAAATTGAAGGTCCAACTACCCAGCATCCTGAATAGGTGAACTTTGCTACTCCCCATGGTCATTACCTGTGTGGATACTAGATAGAAAACCTCTGGTTTGTGATCTCTTTAATATGCCAAGGTTATTGATGGTCACTCATCTCGATAGAGAAGATTATCATTGACATAGATTGCCTCTTGAAGATAATGATGCTACAAGTAGCATTAGTTCCTACAACACATAAGCTCTGTTCAGGTTACTCACCGGACGAAGTGGAAGACAAAGAGGGCCGAACACATAATTAGATTTAGGTGCACTCCAGTCTCGAGGATGATTATATTTACATGCAGCTCCATATTTGCAATCCCCTGTCCTCATGTAATACTGACACTCAGGCTGCCCTGGCCGCTCAGGGAATCCATGTTCTTGTTGATTATTGCTTGATTGTCCAGTTGAGGAAGAATAAGGCATGTAAGGACCACCATAAGCAATTGTAGAGGAAGATCCATGGTGCCCTATGCCATACAACGGTCCAGCTTGAATAGTCTGTTGTGCTCCACATGATGCTACAGGGTTTACTGAAGCCTGTACCAAACAGAAGAGTTATAACTTGGAGGAAAAGATTTATCATGTTGCATCCACTCTTTTAGGTTACAAAATGATTTTCCTTTGTTTGCTTTCTATCATCGCATAGGTCAATTATTTCACCCCTTTTCATTGTTTTCTTAGCATTGGGCAGTGCTGTTTTCTTAACATTGCCTACAAGACAAGGAGCACATTTTCCATCTTTCAGTCTAGATTACAAAAGGTCTTCATTTGCTTTATATCTTTACACAAGTTGGCTGTTATGACCTTTTTCTTAATTCATTTTACATTTACATGCCTGTTATTTATTTTATCAAAAATGAAACATTTAATTCAAATTAGTTACCGGATAAGGGCTCCATCCTTGCAATGGGATCATTCCAGATGAGAGCATCATTGGAGTGTATGAGCCTGGCATGTATGATCCAGGAACTACAGGCGCATGCGGCCTCCCCATTTGCCAATTTGCAAGAGGAGCATATGGATGAGGGGAAGGTACAGATGACGATTGTAATGGTGGATATATTCCAGGGGTCACCGGAACACCACCAAATTCTGGATGATGAAATTTACATGTAGTACTGAACTTGCATTGCCCAGTCTTCATATAGTAGGAGCACTCTTTCTCACCCTGCATTCGAATCAACAACTTTTCAGAAATTATTGGGGGTGGCAAATGAAGCAATATTTTAGGAGAGAATTTTCACACCGGACGTAGAGGAAATCCACCGTTGTTTAACATAACTGTTTGCACAGATCCATCTTGCTTAGGATGATGATATTTGCAATTGGAACCAAATTTGCAAGTCCCAGTCTTCATATAATACTGTAAAAAAATACAAAAGAATAGGCACAGACACTTAACAAGTCATCTGACATAACATAAAATGGGTAGTGTCCCAAACACCCTGCTAATTATTACTTCTCTTTTGTTTGTGCACCCTGCATGCCAGTCGACGAGCAACAAATAAATGGCCAAATGGGTGTGTGCAAAGTAAGTGTGCAGGAGTTGGTGCATGCATGCTCAAGTGTCTGACTGATGATCTTTTTTTGGATGAAAGGTAATTAAATTTGAGTTTAAAGTTGTTCAATTTATGTACCTCACATACAGGTTGACCCAATCGTTCTGGGTAGTCCAATGATACTGCATTCTTTGCACCTCCACCAAACTACATTTTTTAAATAATTGAAAAACAGCAATTAATCAATTTGTCACTTAGTGCAAACTGGCAAATATTTGTTCCCTATAATTAAACTGGAGATAAACTCTTTGCCATTTTCCAAGTTCTGCTGAAGATTTGCCGCTTCTCTCAACAACAACAACAAAACTGAATATTTACTACCTAGACGATATAGTGGAAACAAAAATGGCATCTCAGGCCCACAGACCAACTATGTTTTCTTTCTTTAATGAAAACATGGAAACTAGAGAAGCAATCGCAATAGACACATAGATCATAAATCATTTATGAAGATCATCGTCACGATAGAAGCAATCTTACTAATGCCACTTGTAACTATTAAGTAGTAAGCAGTACTCAAAGTTGTATCTTTTGCAAATCCAACAAGTCATAAAGCATCTTATCCACCAAAATTCAGGATAAACCGCAGTAAATGTAAGGTACCCACAATTGTTGGTCAAAGTCATATATACAAGTACAGCAAAAAATATATGAACCTTCAGCAACAAAACTGTTTATAAAACTTTCAGCTCCATGTTTGATGGTCATACATGTATATGTTTCTGCCATTTGACATAGAAAACTAATGACTACCAAATGAAAAAAAAAGACAACTTTTTATGTTATCAGGATCAACATGACATGATATAAGTTGAGACTAAATGGAGAGAGGAGAATTGGGCACCCAGCAAATGCATGTAGCAGGACCTAGTAAACTTAGAAGGAGACAATAAAGCCAAACTAGTAAATTTGAAGCAGCCAATAAAGTGAAACAATTGGCATAGCGGGCATGGTGAATTAACCATGAAAGGAAGGCACTCTACGGAGCATTCATGACATTCTGCTTTCAAAGGGATACCCAAGGGGCACCGTGGTTCAGCTTTACGCACCGCAATCCAAACTCTGATGCTGCCACCTGATCAGTGCTAGCGAGACACCACGGAAAATTCCGTGGGCAGTAGACGCATTTCCAGCAAGAGAAGAACTACACTACCCAAATCACTAATTTTCTGTGATCCGATCCTCACTGGGTGTTACACTGCCACTACCTCGATCACATGGCAAATCTACCTAGAGCTGCCTCATTTACCCACAACAAAACAAGCGTGCTCGCACGGGAAACGGCGCATCCAATCGCACCGAATCAGATCATAAAAGCGCTGAGGCGCGCGAAAGGGGAGGGGAGAGGACGGGAAGCGGTTCCTCACCTCAGTGCCGCCACGATCGAGTGGGTGGTTGTAGCGGCAGCGCTCCCCGAAGCCGCACGCGCCGGTGCGGAGGTAGTAGACGCAGTCCGCCGCGCCCGGCCGCTCTGGCAGCCGCGCCGCGTCTCCCTCCCCGCCACCGTCCCCGCCCAGTCCCAGCCTCCACATCGGCCCTGCAAAAAAACCACGCACGCATTCACCCGTCACGCCAATCCGTATAGATCCACGCGCCGTACGGAAGCGGAGATCTAGGGGGGGGGAGCGTGCTACCTTCGAGGCCGGTGTCGGGGCTCGCGCCGCGGCCGCCCTCTCCTTCTCCTCCTCCTCCTCCGGCTGCTGCGGTGGCGTGAGGCTCCATCGCGTCGGGGCGGGGAGGCGACGATCCGGTGGGGATTCAGGGACGAGCGATCGGAGCGCGAGGAGGAGACGGCGATCCGGTTGTCTCCTCTCTCTCTCTCTCTCTCTCTCTCTCTCTCTCGTTTCCTTTCCACCACTGTGGTGTGGCTACTGCTCTCTCTCCCTCTCTCTCCTGTCTTTTTTCTCCTTTTTTTCGGCGGTTTTTCCCACCACTGTCGCGGCTTCGCGTGCACCTGTCCGGTTTATACACGGGGTTAGGTGTTCTTTTATGTTCATTTTTTTTAAAAAAAATCCTTTTCTCTCTGCTCTATATGGCCTTCGCTGCCGGACCACGCTTGATGGATCTACTCAAGGGAGGATTAATGGTGATTTTCCGTTGCATAAATGTTGGACGATCCACCTGAGGAAAGGATTAATGGTGATTTTCTGTTGCATAAATGTTGTGCGGTAACGATTTGAGTTAAGCTATGCTATAATGGTGAGTGAATGGAATTATGTTGAGCTATTGTTTGTGTTTTATGGCATCGGTATTTATTGTTGTTGGGTTTTTTATGTTTTATTCTTGTGAAAGTTGCAGGTAGGATGAGAGTATTTTGTGCGTAACACATATCGCTTACTTCGCGTAAGGATAAAATATGATATGAGAGTGTTTGGTCTATAACCTATGGTGTTTGTTTCACATCACATGTGGTTTGTCGTTCTTGTCGTTTATATAGAGCTATATTGTGTGAAGTTATAGATCTTTTTCTTTTCTGTACTAAAGTATATTTGTCTGTATTATATCTTTTCTTGTTGTTTAGGATACATATTAATCTATTGATTTTTTTATAGGACATTAAAAATCAGTATATAGGGAAGTGTAGAAGAATTACAAAGTGCAAAAAAAAATATTCGAAGTGGCATGGTAATTCAAAGGCAACTATCAAAGAGTTGGAATTCTTGAACACACTATTTTGGGGTTCTTGGATAATTGAAGAGTACACCAAAAAAAATTGAGAACTAACTTAATTGATCTAAATTGAACTCAATAGCGGTAATTCAAAAAGGAAGACATTTTTAAGCCTGAATTTAATTGACCAAAATTGATGCGATGGATGTTATTTTTTAATCATGAGTTGATACATACAAAAAAAAATGTGAAATGCACCATGCATACTGAATTACTGATTCAGATAAGCTAAAGCCCATGTTCTATGCTTCTATGGTTAAATCATTTTGCAAGCTCAACATATGTTGTACATTGACTATGTATATGTAACGTACCTATCAAGCTAACACATTAAAACACAAGCTAACTACCAATGTGAAAATTGTGGGAGTTGGTTGATATATAGCTACCAGCTCGATCGATCGTTATCTAGCTGGTGAGTATTAGTTTTTTTAAGACTCGGTGAGTATTAGGTTTTGTCACAGCATAACTTTTCTAGTAAAGTTGGCTACAATTTAATAAATATCATGTCCTACAAATTAAATAACATAAGGGATTAGGGATGGGACGTATATACCTAAAGTTGTTAAAAGTCATGCAAGCTTTATCATCCTAGATTCATAGAAGATCTTATTAATAGTGACCATCTAGTCGGATGTATAAGGTCATTAACTATGCTCAAACTGCATATTGTAATGCATTATAAGTACATAACAACAAGATTATTTTTAAAAAAAAACAGGAGGACGTTCCCCGCTTCATTTATTGAAACTGATGAAATAGCTCTTGCAAGTTCGACCACAAAAGAAAACGAGAGATTCAAAATAGGTGGGGACTTGGCTGCCACACGCCCACACATTTTGCTGAACTAACTAAACTAGTAACGGATAGCGTAGAGGCGGAGCCAGTGTTGGTGCTAGTCGGGGCTCCAGCCTCACATCTGTCCCTTGAGTAATCCCTAAACACCGGTGTCAATTTTATGGTACAGCGGCGGCACAAGCAAGCTAATCTATTCCATTTCAGTACCGGTTGTGATGAATCACGAATATCCTATTTTAACTCGATCTTTCGATAAGAAGGTAAGTTCGATAATAATTGCTCAACTCTTACTATTCTGGCTATAAACTCGCAAGGCTTGAAACCACGTAAACACTGAACTGCTCGACAAGTCGTTATCAACCGTGCACGAATACCCGGATGACCTGATCACGAAGATCAATTCTGCATATACCGAAGAAACATACAAGAACAATATAAATAGGCAATCTGAAATTGCGAATAGGAATTAAAATTGTATTGATAAGTGAGGTTCCGAATAACAATATCGTTGTTGATCTTGCCGAACAAGAAGACAAAGTATAAAGTAGCAAAGCTAAATTTCAATCAACAAAACCCGCCAAACTCTAAGGGTGGCGGCCACTATGTAAAGGAGGAAGAGAGGGGCGGCGGCCGCAGGTACTGTTCACGCGTAAACAGTACCACGTGAACAATGCCAAATACTAGGTGTCCAACTCGAATTACAAGGCCCATGACCCATTAGAATAGGCGGCGCAGCACCAAGTTCCTTTACTCAAATATTGATAAGTGGTTGCCTAAACAACTTGATATATAGTCTTCATGCTAGATTCTGCTAAGGCTCGGTATATAAATATTCATTCTTCGTATAATCATCTCCATGCTTGGTGCTGCCATCATCTCCATTTAACTTGCCTCTTGATCCTTGATTTCCAAGTAACATAATATTACGTGCTTTAGGCAGCATCATAGGTTTCATAGAATATGGATGCACTACGAGAAACGAAGTCACCTAATAATTTAGTTGAGAAGCACATGTTCTAGTAATTGGTCATTGCACATCAGAAGTAGTATGGATGGTTGTATCACTGGAAGGGATGTCCTCATTAGACCGGATGGTCGGAATATGTCATACCAACACCCAAAGCGATACACAGTAGCCTTAAGTGTATCAGTTACCAGTGGGTAAATGACTATTTAATCAATCAGTTCATAGCATCCATATATATATATATACACACACACATAGCGTGTTGTACAACTGTATCCATTCCTTCTTTTCTTCCTTTTGTAAACATGTGATGTTGTATTGCGCCGTCTGAGCCTCATTGACTCTTCTTCTCGGCGTGCACCTTGAAGAAGCGGGCGGTATCTCCTAGTTGTTGCTGCCGTGAAGACCTGCATGAGGGAGCAATAAGGTTTCTGGGCAGCGCACATCTGCGTGACCGCTCGCTTTGCTAATTCATCTACATTTCTGCACTATATCGAGTCTGCGATGCTTTCTGTTCTTCATCGAAATCATCTTCTTTTGCAATATTTGTCTTCTATTAAAATCTTAAATTAAAATATAACCCTCATTTTCAACATTTCAGAAACCTTATTGTAAACTTTGTTACAACACAACTATGGCTGGAGCTTCTGATACTATGAAAGCTGAGAGGTTTTCTGGTCAAAATTTTCATAGATGGCAGACTAGAGCTGTAATACCCTTGAATTTAATCGGGCAATTAGAAAAGATTCGGGAGGGAAAAATTAATTAAAAATAGGATTTTCAGATGTTTTGAGGGGGTTTACCATAAAATCCCGCCAACTTGGGCTGCGGGCCACAGCCCAGGAGCCCAAGAGGCGGCCAGCCAAAGGGGGGTACCTTCCCCCCAAACCTTAGCAGTAGCCCTTTTCCCCCTACTCCCTCCACCCAGCCGCCACATCTCTCCCATCCCCACCAGGCCGCCGCCCTCCCTGGTGTTGGGCGCCCCATCTCCCCCACAGCCGAGTGCCCCTGCCGCCCCTCCTTGTGTTGCCATCTCCCGGGGTCGCCGATCCCTCGCAGTGGTGGCCGGCCGTGGAGAAAGAAGGGGGGAAAGGAGGACAAGGAAGGAAGAGAGGGAGGAGCACCTTGCTGGGAGCTCATCGGGCTAGCTCGTCTCCAAGGGTAACGCTCCTAATCTCGATAGTTGGGTGTTTAATTTCTGTTTAGGCATTACTGATAGCAGATCGGTTCTGGCAGTCGGTAGAGATCGTATGTTTTGGGCCAGTTATTGTTGTGCTTTTATTTTTATTTAATTGCAAGCAATGGAATGGTATGGCTATATCTTGTTGAGAATCATGAGGAAAAATTGGATATGATGAATATTATGAAGTTCTACTTTGCATTCATAAACATATTTGCATATGAGCAGGTGATCCTGATTGATCACAACTCCACGGGAGTGGAGGAGGTCCCAAATCCTTGAGGAGGAGCGGGCTTGAGAGTTGAGAGTGAATGTTGTCGTGGGCATTCACTCACGCTATACCGGTATACGCGAAAGAAGTGCATGTGGACATGTATAGTAGAGTTGCATTGGTATAAAATGAATGGGTGTGAAACAAAGAGAAGAGGACAGCATGAGAATATTAATAGAAGTACAAGTGATGATAATGAAGCTATTGAATACTGTTGATTTATCATTGTTCGTTGTATATTGATGTATTTGATGAGTCGTGGACTCACCCTTGTTTTTTGTTGTTTTTAGATGATCATTGAGGGCGCCACGATTGAGAGCGAATAATGCACATGGGATAGTTGAATACTTCAGACACATGATTAATTCGCAATGAGAACGACTTGATTCATTATTGCTGGACTACTTTTAGGACATGTTAGAGATTGAATAAGCTTATGTCAATGTTTTGGACTAGTCTATTTGTTGCAAGGTTTTGGATTTATTGGTTTGGTGCTGTTTTAGAGCTTGCTATGTTTCCCTTGTTTATTTATTCATGCTTGATCAATCTTTATTCATATTCTATTGTGACCCGTGGATGAGTTTTATTATTATTCTGCTTGCTGAAATTTCATAGAGTGTTGATGTTTATTAGTTGTTAAGGGTAATTTAGTGGCATTTCAGTCTCAGTGTTGGGCTGGGGTGTTACAAGAGCTAAGTTCGGTCATGTCTTTGGGGCTGTGGTGGGTAATCCACCCGCAGTATCCATTTACAATTGACCAGTATATAACACTGCTCTTGGTTGCATTCTGACCATTCTGGCATATCAACTCTACAATGTGTATATGGACTATAAGTCCGCCTCAGAGTTGTGGGTTGCACTAGAGCACAAATATGCAAAGGCAGAGGCGGTCGTTGGCTCTACATGTGTGAGCAATTATTCGACTTAGCATGGATGAGGCTAAGTCCATAGTTGGACAAGCTCATGATCTCCTACTTTTGGTTGGTGAGATTACACACCTAGGCTGTGTGTTGCCTCCTAAGTTTGTGGCTACGGGCATTGTCGCTAACCTTCCTGTTTCTTGGCGGAATTTTTCCACTAGCTTGAAACACAAGAGGGAATATATTTCCGTTGAAGATCTCATTGATGCCCTCGATGTGGAAGAAAAGGCAAGAGCAAAAGATGCACCCAGCACTTCTGGTCAGAACAATGCAAATTTTATAAAGAAAAAAGACTATTGCAAAGAAGTACAAATCCAACAAACCGAACAAAACAACTAGCTTTAAAAAGAAAACTGAGAAGAAGAATATGAGGAACATCACCTGCTTTGTGTGTGGGAAGAACGGTCATACGGCGAAAGACTATCATTTCCACAAGAGCGAAATGGTGAACAGCCAAAGAAGAAGGTTGTCAACGTGATCATAGGCGAGGCCTCAACTTCGGGACGGTATAGTAATTCTCCTGTTGTTTTTTCAAGCATATCAATCCACTGATTGGTGGGTTGATGCTGGTGCTAATGTTCACGTATGTTCTGATATTTTCTTGTTTTCTTCTTACCAGGAAGTAGGGGCTTCCTCCGTCCTAATGGGAAACGGGTCGCATGCTTCTGTTCTTGGTGGTGGCATGGTGGATCTGAAGCTTATTTCCGGGAAGATTGTCCACTTGAAGAACATGCAGCATGCTCCTACAATAAACAAGAACCTCGTTAGTGGTTATGTACTATGCAGGTGATTATAAGCTAGTATTTGAGTCAAATAAAATTATAGTGTCTAAGTTTGAGAACTTTGTTGGTAAAGGCTACGAGATCGGAGGCATGTTCCGCCTAAGTACTTTAGAGTCTTGTTATAATTTGAATGTTGCAACTAGTTTAAATAAGTGTGAGGCAAATATTTGACATTCTCGTTTCTATCATATTGGTTTTGATAATATTCTAGAATGTCCATATTATATTTAATTCTAAAATATAAAATTATCAAAGGATCAAAGTGCCAGTCATGTGTGCAAGCAAAGCAACCTCGCAAACCCTTTAAGAGATTAGAGGACGAAAAGAACTTGGCACCATTAGATCTTGTTCATTCAGATTTTAGTGAAATGAATTGATTGTTGACAAAAGGAGGCAAAATATATTTTTTAAACTTTTATTGATGATGCAACATGTTATTGATATGTGTTTTTGCTAAAAACTAAGCAACACGCTATTGCTATGTGTTTTTGCTAAAACCAAGGATGAAGCTTTAAACTTTTTAAGACTTATAAGGCCGAGGTTGAGAACCAACTAGAGAAGAAAATAAAATGACTAAGGTCTAATCGTGGAGGAGAGTACATCTCTTATGAATTTTCCCAATTCTGTTCTGAGCATGGAATAGTCCATGAATTTACACCACTATATTCTCCCTAATCAAATGGGGTAGCTAAGAGGAAAAATAAGACAATAGCAGACTTGGTTAATGCCATGTTAGAGAGTGTTGGTATGCCTAAAGCATGGTGGAGGGAACTATATTGACAGCAACTTTTGTCTTAAATAGAGTAATCACTAAAAAGGGTGTGATTACTCCATAGGAGGGATGGAAGGGAAAAAACCGAATGTCAATTTTCTGCGAACATGGGGGGTGTTTGGCAAAGGTCAATATACCATTGCAGAAAAAGAGAAAGCTTGGACCTAAAACAATCGATTGTATTTTTCTAGGATATGCTCAAAACAGCACGACCTATAGATTTTTAGTAGTTAAATCAGAAACTCCTAAGATTATTGCTAACATAATAATGGAGTTAGAGATTCTTCATTCTTTGATGATTATTTTCTTATGAGAACTGCAGGCAGTACTTCACGAACCGAGAATGCTCAAACTTAAAATATTGAAAGTGAGAATATTTAAACTTCTGAACTTTACACCATTTCTGAACCAATATGTGATATCCCTGAGGAGGATAATAATCTAGTCGCAGGAGCAAGAGACAGAGGGTTGAGAAAACCTTTGATGGTGACTTTATTGTATACCTCGTGGATGATGTGTCAAAGACTCTTTCGAAGGTTTATGCATCTTCTGATGCTGACAATTAAAAAGAGGCAGTTCGTAACGAGATGGACGCTATCATGGCTAACGGGACTTGGGAGATCATTGATCATCCTATCGGGTGTAAAGTTGTAGGATGTAAGTAGATCTTTAAAAAGAAACTAAGGTCTGATGGTACTATTGAGAAGTACAAGGCAAGACTTGTGGCCAAGGGTTACACCCAGAAAGAGGGAGAAGATTTCTTTGATACCTATTCTCCTATTGCCAGACTAACCACCATCAGAGTGCTCCTTGCGTAACATCTTCCTATGGTCTACATATCCATCAAATGGATGTAAAGATAGTTTTTTCAATGGAGACATGGAGGAAGAAATCTATATAGATCAACTGGATGGTTTTGTAATTTTTGGACAGAAAAATAAGGTATGTAGATTATTGAAATCCTTATATGGTCTAAAGCAAGCACCTAAACAATGGCACAAGAAGTTTGATGAAACTTTGACATCTGTTGGCTTTGTTGTGAATGGAGCTGATAAATGTGTATATTATCGTTATGGTGGGGGTCAAGGAGTGATCTTGTGCCTGTATGTGGATGATATACTTATATTTGGAACAAACACTACCGTAATTGATGAGGTCAAATCTTTCTTATCCCGATGCTTTGATATGAAGGACTTAGGGGAGGCAAATGATATTCTGAATATTAAATTGATCAAGAACGAGGATGGGATCACTTTGAGCCAATCCCATTATGCTGAGAAAATCTTAAGCCGTTTTGGCTATGAGAATTGTAAAATTTCTCCAACGCCCTATGATGTGAGCATTAGGCTTCAAAGAACCAAGGGCCAGGAAAAGATCAATTAAGATATTCACAAATTATTGGGCCACTCATGTTTTTAGCTGATGCCACAAGACTTGACATTTCATTTGCTGTGAGAAAATTAAGTCGATTTACATCTAATCCAGGAGATGATCACCGGGAGGCACTTGAAAGAGTGTTGTGTTACTTGAAAGGCACAACATCTCTTAGAATTAATTTTATTGGATATCCTTATGTATTAGAAGGATATAGTGATTCCAATCGGATCTCTGATGCGGATGAGATCAAAGCTACAAGTGGCTATGTGTTCACTTTTATTGGGGTTGCAGTTTCATGGAGGTTTTTCAAACAGACCATATTGACGAGGTCAACCAAGGAATCAGTACTTGTAGCACTTGGCACAACCATTGTTGAGGCTGAATGGTTAAGATAGCTTCTGTTGGACTTGTCGTTGGTTGAGAAACCAATACCGGCAATCCTGATGTACTGTGATAATCAAATAGTGTTGGCTAAAGTCACAAGTATCAATGATAATATGAAGTCCTCCAGACATGTGAAGTGTAGGCTTAAATCTGTCAGAAAACTGAAAAACTCCGGAGTGATTACTGTGAATTATATATGCACTGAGAAAAATCTAGCGGACCCTTTCACAAAGGGCCTAGCACGGAATGTGATTTCTGTTTCGTCTATGGACATGGGAATGAGGTTCATTGGAGCTACAACTTAACAGTAACCCATACCTACTTGATTGGAGATCCCGTGACTTAGGCAATGGAAAAAACAAGTTGATGTTTGAACAAGAGAGTGCATTTTAAAAATATATGTACACGTGTCCTAATAGACAGAGTGCACTCATCTGTATGGAAGGGTGGTTTAAAGCCTTAATGTATTCTAGTGTCTAATGAGGGAAAAGATGTATTAGCCTACAAGATACCTAAAATGAATACATCTACTTGAGATTAACTGTGATGTCACAGTTCACAAGAATAAGGCATTCTCTAGAAATCTCATGAGCAGATAAGGGAGCATGACCAAATAATACTCCGTTTATGCACGGTTATTTGACAACCTAGTATCAGTTGAGATTTCAAGTGAAATCTAATCACGAAAAGCTGTGAATTCAAGGCATAGTCCATTCATCAGTTGTGAGAAGATGAATCTTGTCATTCTAGGTGCAAGTTCAACCCGTACGGGACTTACACTAAAAGACTGGTATATTAACAGTACTTCAGCACAATATCTTTGATATCTTTTTGTTTCTTACTTTGGAATTGGTTGGGGGTTGTTGAAAATTGGCCCATATAAGTGAGACCAATTTTCTATAATTACAAAGTATGTATGGTTTAGTACCATATTGCTAAGGCAAGGTGGAGATGACCAACATATAAGGTGGAATCATTACCATTCTTTGAAACATGTGACACATGGATGAGGGTGGAACAAGGAGGGCTTTGGCTAAACACACACACGTGAAAAATCGTGTGACTTATGACTTGCGATGCGCGACCGTGCCGTGACGTGGCGCGCCACTTGGTAGACCAAGTCTACCTTATTTTTACTGAACCATGCATCTCTCTCTCTCTCTGTGTGTTTGAATGATATTCAAATGTTTGAATTTAAGGTTTTATTAGGTGATGATGACAGATAGTTACCAGTAGGTAAATAATTGGTTAAGTGTGTTAATTATCAATGGGTCAATAACTATTTAATCAATCAGTTCACAGTTTGCATCCATATATATATATATATATATATATATATATATATATATATATATATATATATACCTAGAGACATCCAGAGCATAGCGTGTTGTACAATTGCCTCCATTTCTTCTTTTCTTCCTTCTGCAAACATGTGATGTTGTATTGCTTCGTCTGAACCTCATCGACTTTTCTTCTCGGCGTGCACCTTGAAGAAGGGGAGCGTTATCTCTGAGCCGTTGCTGCCGTGAAGACCTGCACGGGGGTCGGCAATAAGATTTCTGGGCAGCGCACATCTGTGCGACCGCTCGTTTCGCTGATTAATCTACGTTTCTATACTGCATCAAGTCTGCATCGGCGCTACTTCCGTTTCTTCATCGAAACCATCTTTTTTGCAATATATGTCTTCTATTAAAATCTGAAATTAAAATATTACCCTCATTTTCAACAAAAACTACAGCAGCAACAAGACTGCAACATGCTTTACTGAAGACTTCTATCACCAAGACGCTTCACCATCGGCATCCATCCTTAAGTCTTGTTGGCTGCTTCACGCGCAATATGGCCATGTTTTAATTGGTACACTGGTCAATACATTGGAGGCTAGCTTCTAGTCTTGAAGAAGGTAGAATCAGCCAGTCAGGTACATAAACCCATTCCATGTACAACTGCGCACTGACTGATTCTAAAAAAAAGGACGTACACCTCTAACAATAATATAGAAAAGTGAAAGTATTTTGGGCCTATTTAGTTGCAAAAATTTTAAAAATAAATATTAAAACAAAATAAAATAATCGTTGGCCCAAAAAAATAGCAAAAATAGGTTCATATCGCCAGTTCAACTAGAGATAAGTACCCTACCCCCAGTTCAACTGGCGATAGGTACCCTGCCCCCTTCTGTCGCCAGTCCAACTCACTGTCACCAGTTCAACTGGTGACAGGAAATGAGCAATCACCTATTGCCAGTTCAACTAGTGATAGTAATCCAGCTATAAAAACCCCAAAAAAATCAGCCTAAACTCATTTTAATTCAAAAAAAAAGAGAAAGAGAGGAGCAGAGGGAGAGAAGAAAGGTAGCGAAGATCTGCCAGTTCATCGTGGAGGAGAGATAGACGGAGCATCGGATCCGATCGGCCATCTTGTAGGTACATTTTTTGAAACTTTGTACATTGTGTCAAAACATTGTTGGTTAGCAAACAAAAATAGCGATACAGAATTTAGTAGGTTAGATAAATGTAGTCCAATTATATAGTACATCTTTTGAGCTGTGTATAAGATAGGTAGAGGGTAATGTAAATAATACTAGTTTTATTTAGCTCCCCATTTATGCGCGGTAATTATATTGTTAATACCGGAAATTATTTTGTAAGTAGGAAAGTAGCATCACACGTTTTAAAATTGAAAGAAAAATCTCTAGAAGCTAATTAGGTTAGGTAGAGCCTAATCGAATTAATCGCAGCTTTATTTAGCTCCCTATTTGTTTGCGGTAATTATATTATTAATGTCAAAAATTAATTTATAACCAAGAAAATAGCATGACACATTTTAAAATTACAAATAAAATCCAGAGCAGCTAATTAGGGTAGGTAGAACCTAATCGAAAAAATCTCATCTTTATTTAGCTCTGTAGGTTAGGTAGAGCGTAATTGTAACTTTATAACTTGTCTCATAAATTTTGTTTCTATTTGTGGTTGGTAATTAATTTGGTAATGTCTCTTTGTATTATCTTTTCACATATTTCATAGTCTTTATAATGTATGCACTGAATTTTCATGTATTGCGGACCCAGACCACGCTGCCGAGTGGTCGTACGAGTTGTTTGACCCAGTGATTGACCTACATCACTATAGCCACCTCAGTACCATCCTCCCCTAGGAGGCCGAGGCGCTGATTGAGCTTGGCGCATTGCGGCTACGCATGCCCATCAGGGCCTGGAGGTTGCACCCTAGCTGGGTGCCGAGGTACGTGCTATTGCGATCTTTGTGTACTCATTTGTGGCCTAACTACTACTTGTGGACTAACGTTTGTTCGTAACCTGACCCGACGCAGGTTGAGAGCGCTAGGCCTCTTTCTGCTGGCACGGATGGTAGAGGCTACGTGGGAGGACGACCAGGACCACAATCCTAGTCGTACGTCTAGGCATTTTCCATACGACCGGGTCCTACTGACGGCGTTGATAGACCGCTGGAGGCCGGAGACACACACGTTTCACCTCCCGCGCGGGGAGATGACACCGACGCTGCAAGACGTGAGCTTCCTGACCAGGTTGCCCTGCGCAGGCTTCCCCATGGCAACGTATGAGATCTCTCCCACGTGGCGCACGGAATTCCTAGCGAGGTTCAGAATGTGCTGCCACCGGGCAGCAATTACCACGAGTTCAGCAGCCCACACAGGCCGCCGCTGAGGTGGATCTGCCAGTTCTATGTAAGTCTTTGTAACTATTGTCCTCTCGCATCAATTAATTTGTGAACCTTTCTGACGTGTATATGTCTTCTTGCAGCTCGAGCATATGGCGGAGAACGCACCCAAAGAGACGGTGAGAAGGCACTTCGAGGAATACCTGTTGTGGCTGTTTGGGTGTGTCATGTTCCTGGGGTTCCACAGGATAAGCACTACATCCGCTACGCATGTGAGCTCGCAGACTTACCAGTGGAGGAGATCCAGCTCTACGCCTAGTGTCCGGGCGTGCTGTGCGCGACGTACCGCGCACTGTGCGACGTGTGCCATCGGTCCCAAGACAGCTCCATACTCTCTAGATGCCCTTAAACTTCTGCAGCTTTGGTCATTCGAGCGCTTCTAGATCGGACGTCCACAGCTGGACTTGGTAGCGTACACGGTTAGCCTGTACGCCGAGGACGACGACGTGGACCGGCCTACTATGGGCACGATGTGGTGCCACCGACAGGTTAATTTTGTGAACATTTATTATTTTCTCGTAATACAAACACAATTTCGTGTGCTAAGTGTTCGTTTGGTCTATTTCACAGGTGACCTACACACCTATCACCACGCAGGGGTTGTACTCGTCCTACGTTGTGATGTTCGACCAGCTGACGAATGACCACGTCATCTGGAGACCACACACAGAGGAGAGAGTGTCCGCGCGCGCCAAGAGGACTGTCCAGTCTGTGCACGCGAGATCACATGTACTGGTACACGAGGGGGCCTTGGTGCACAAGGTCTTCGTGGAGGAGTACCAAGTGGCACGAGTCAGGCACTAGTTCGGTTTGCGATAGTAGGTTACAGACCCCTGGGCGCAGCGGCTGCCGACCCACGTCCACAGGTTAGTTTGCACTTTAATTATTTAGTACGATCTGCATTACATACGTACTAAATGATTGTCTTGCCGTCCATAGATATACTAGGAAGGGAGTACGTGGTACTACCATCTAGACAGAGAAGATGTTCCCTTGGGTTGAGGGCTGCTCAGCGCCTACGCGGACATCATCTTGGAGGATGCTCCCTATGACCCCAGGGAGTACGAGGAGTACATGGAGTGGTACGACAGTCGGACGAGGCTTTGGTGTGTCCGGGTAGTGGTCGACCCGCTACGACACGAGGCTACGACATCTGACACATACCCCACACAGCCAGACTCTGTATTCGACCGCGTGGTACGTATTCAACGGTTAGTACTTTATATTTAATTAGCTAGATTTAGGTTTCAATCTTGTTGATTACGTGTGCAGGTGGATCTACCCCGGGAGATACTCGAGTTGACAGGCTGGACGCAGCAGTTGTTGCTTGGGGGGAGGCAAGAGGGATCTTACAGCGTATCGCGGAGAAGGCGAGGCGAGGGATCCAGATCACGACTTATCACGGGCCGAGGACACATTCACATTCACCAATGCATGACGTGGGGGCAGCCATGGTGTCTCACGGCCACAGGCTCCTACCCTGGATGTGGCGGGCGGGTCCTCGTGTGTGTTCCAAAGGAATGGCTTCGTGGTTATTTTGCAGTAAATGCAACATTTGCAATTGAATACAAATAATAGATTGAAAGCATAATTCAAAAAAATAGACAATAATATGTTAACAATTGATTTCACAAAGGACACACAGTCTAATCAAGTTATTCACACAGCTGCACAAGTTATCTCACACAGCTGACCCCTTTCCAAATGTTTTTTTATGAAAATTTACCCCTCGTGTGAAATTCCCGAGCATGTCCATAACCGAGGACGCGGCTATTCGAATAAATTGGTTTAAACACTCTGCAGAGGTCAGACACTTTACCCACACGATACAATCAAGTGTAGCTAGCATCGACCATAACAAAACCTTTCAGAGACTTCATCTCAAACAATGACACTCCCGATGTGCTTTCCTGCCGTCCAATTTGTACACACAGCCCTTGGAACGACACACACCGTTGGACAGGGATGCAGCGAACCGTCCCACGATGTGACATATCACACCTTCAGCCCATCACACAGTTTAAATACAACCTGAGTTGTCAATGTCAAGACTCCATAACTTACTAAGTCAGGCCCAGCCCATACTAGGCATGTGGTCGCATGAAGGCCCAGTTCAATGGCGCACAAAGTTAAGTCCTTAATTGACCAAGGCAAGACTTCCAGCTTTTCCCAAATCACAAAGTTTATAGCACACAGCCCACCATTCACACGCATCCACCACTTGCTCGGTCTAAATCTTTTCCCACCCCGTTGATTAAGTGCAACACATGCCATCAACGAGTGACAAAGACACAAGACACACAGCCCATAATCACTTAGTCAAGTTTATAATTGCAACTCACATGAAATGATGACTCGTGGCATGGCTAAGCAGTCTAATCGTATCTAACCAACTCACGTTGGTGCTACGATAATACCAACTAATAATGAACCAACCTAGGGTGACAAAAGATCTTGGCATACAATAGACAAGGTGGTATAACAAATTGGATTAATAACTATCCCAAAAGTATTTAAATAAATACTTGAAATAGAATGCAATACATTGAAACAAAGTATCTGGAAAACTGGGTTCAATATGATCAAGGTATAACTTGCCTTGGAATAGATCTAGATATTGGTCTTGGTCTTGGTCTTGAGGTGCTCCTTCTTCTGCAAAATTCCCCGAAGTATCGACGTCTACTCGCAAACAAGATAAAAGAACCAAACACAATAAATAACAGAGGCAAAATAACTCCAAAAATTCAAATAAAATTCACCATTAAATAGATCTTAATTTTATATGAATTTACAAATTTGAATGGGCTCAATCGGAGTTCGGATGCAAAAGATATGGGCTTTGGAAGTTTGAAAATCAAATAAAACCCTAATTTGGATTTTATTGAATTTCCCGAATTATTTTTATAAAGGAAAATCGGATTATTGCGCAATGCTTGCGTCGTAGAATTTCCTAAAAGAAATAGATTTAAAGAAATCGACATGTGGGCCCCACATGTCGGGCCTCGGTTCATAGTGAACCGAGTGCACCAACCGAGGAGATCTAGCGCGTGGACCGAGCCATGCACGCGTGTCTTGGCCGATCTGGCGACACGCAATGCCACACCAAAGATCGGTCGACGCCGGCGCCGAGCCGGGCGATAACGGCGGCAAGCGCGCGGGACTCATGGTCACCGGCGAATCAGTGGCGACTTCTGCGGCAGATGGAGGGTACCAGATTGTTCCTCGTGCTATTGCGCACTCGGGGTGCCTTATCGATAGCCGGCAACGACAAAGCATGGCCGCGGCGAGGAAGAAGCGGTGCTAAGGCTCGGGTTTTGTCGGAGAGTGTTCGACGATGCTCCGGCGACGAGGAGGTGCGCCCGAGGTAGCTCGTGACTTGCTGATCACGGTGGTGTAGTCGGCGAGGCAAGGGCGGCGACGACGGCGACGCAATTCACCGGAGAAGAAGCTCGGCCGAAAACCCTAAAACTCGAAATACTGGCGCGCTTAGGCGATCGGGCGACGAGGTGGCGGCTTTGGGTTGCGAGGTCCCGACGGCCGAGGGGTATTTATAGGCTCCTGAGATGCCGAGATTTGAAACCCCAAATCGAGTCCAAACGGCCGGATTTTGAAATCCTTGATTTTCGAAGATTGAAAGGGATCCGGGGTTTGATTCGGTTTGGAACGGATAAGAAATCAACCGAGGTGCGATTTGGTGGGGTCGGCGCGAAGAATTAGCAACCGAACCGGTTTTGTCGGACGAGCTCAAGCTCCAAAGAATGGCGGGAGAAGCGCGCGCGAGGAAGAAGAAGGCGCCAGCGGATACGACGACTTCGGTGGCGGTCCCACCGGCGGCAATGAGGCGCGGCGAAGCGAAATGAAGCGAGATCGGCGGCGAAAGCCACGCGCGATCATCCAACGGAGGAAGGGGGTTGAGCGCGCGCGTCCGACGGAACGAGGGCACGCGTCAAGCATCCAACTGACGAGGGCGCGCCGGGCGAGATGGTGGCAGCGCAGATGGAATAGTGTTGGGCTTCGCCCAACATTTCGAGGAATTTCTTTTACATCGTGGCACCGTGGTGGGAGCTACTTGGGACAGTTTGCATGTGAGTATGACACATTTACTTCCGCTACTTTATTTCGAACCCCACTAGTTACTAATGGCAATCTTCTATTGCAGGTCCTCAGTTGCACCAATACACGGGGCAAGAGTACGCGGAGTCGTCCGCGGCTGCCTTCATGCCCCCAGGTATGACTACCTTTTTTGATTTCATAGTTTTCCTATGATTGCATGTGTAACGTAATATTTCATAGGTCGTGTACCGAGTTTGAACGAACCGGACTTGTCGTACGACGAGATATTCACCGATGACTTCCACTTCCCCCAGGACCAGACCTCTCAGCTGCCAGGTGCACCAGACCTGACCCTACCGACCCGGAGACGACCCTACCAACACCGGACCTCAACGTCGTGACACCACCTCCGGCTCCATGCGCCGGTCGGTATGTCGGCCGCCTGATCTTTTGACATGCTCGCACCAGCGCCGGCCGCGGCCGGGGTCGATACGCGGGGTATGCCCCAAGAGTTTCATTATAGTGTTTCATTATCTCTTTTTGGCGCGCACAGTTTCTGAGTACTATTCATTTCGAGTACTGTGGGATTCAAGAACTGTTCATTTTGAGTACCGCTGGCTTCGAGTACTATTTGTTTCAAGCACTGTTCATTTCGACAACTGTTCATTTCAAGTACCGCTAGCTTTGAGTATTGTAGGTTTCGAGTACTGTTAGCTTCGAGAATTGTTCGTTTTGAGTACTGTTCATTTTGAGTACAGCTTTGCGCGCGACATGGCCCAACGAGACGGCTTTGTGCAGCGACCTGACCCAACGAGACAGCTTTGCGCAGCGACGTGACACAACGAGACAGCGGCGTAGTGACGTGACCCAACAAGTTAGCTTTGCGCAGCGCTGCCTCGCGGACGCGAATTTTCATCAACCAAAATATAATTTAGCTGCGTACGCAGGGCCGCCTCGGCCTATAAGTACTACCCATTCCACGACGGGTTCTCCTGCATCAACACTTCAACACAATCTTGCTAAGATGGACAAGCAAAGCAATGGGAAGAGATTCGCGAACTTGCAAGGCATGCTGTGGCCCAGGACAAATAAAGAATGCGTGCCACGAGGGCACCTCCCCGCATGACCCCCCCCAGCAGCAACCCCGTCCCGAACGTACCCACCGAGCCTTCGCCAGAGGGGCCGCCCGAGGAGGAGACGCCACCTCTATTGGTACATAGACCCATGCAAGTTCTTCAAGTCCAAGCACATAATAAGCCTGGGCATGCGGTACTGGGCTTGCGCGAACTACTCCGCAGACTATCCGGACCACCGTTGGGACACAAATAGCTATCGACAACTGGTAAGGACTAGTTATAGTATGTTCCCCTACTATTACTAGTTACAGTATGTTTCCCTACTATTACTCTTTCAAAGTACACACTAACAACCTCTCCTGTCTACCCGTAGTCTCTGGATCTGCTATGTGGCTACCGCAAGTGGATCGACCAAGAGATCCACCCACGCGACCAGTGGCGTATGCACTACAAGGAGTAGGGTGCCAAAAGGGCCCACAAGATCCGGGAGGAGGAGCGCCGCAACAATGAGCAAAATGATTGTATCCACCGGGAGACGAAGGCTCATATCAAGGCATGTAATCGCAGGGAGCGTGAGGCTCGCGGGAAGGAGCGCGAGAAAAAGAAGAAAATGGCGGCTAAGGAGAGGGAGGCCGGTGAGGAGTACAACACCGAGCTCGCAAGGAAAGGTAAATGGTCCCGGTCCACGCAGTAGGTTAAGCCATTCCATAGTAATCTCCTATCCTACTCGCCATATTTTTTACTATCTCTTAAATGCATGTATACTTACATGGTCCGAATGCTTGTGTCCTAGTGTACCGTAGTAGTAGCATGGATGACTAAAGCAATCAGCCGAACCATCATGCCATGTGAACAAGTGTAATGTTCTTCTGTTTGCGACTCTAATGTATTTGTTGGTGATGATATAGCAATTAGTTCTTCTGTAGGTTTCGAGTACTGTTCTTTCCTCCCACAAGTTGGTAAGGAAGATCAAATCATGCGAATTTGCCATTACTCAAAACTACGACATGTCACATTGATATTACATAACATTGAGCAAAATGTCATAACACTTAGTTATTTACAAATGAAAGTGATATTCCAGAACATTGGCTATCACATATTATAACTTTCTGTGCTTTCCCGTGGCAGTGTCCTCAACGTCCCTTATGTGGACTGCCTTGAGTCGGGCGGCCAAATGAGGTCCCCGCGGCGACGTCCGGAGTGCTGGTGTCTTCTTCGTCCTAAGGATTTCTCGTCGGGCATTACTTGAAGGTGTGCCTAGACTCCCAACAAATAGAGCACTTCTTCATACAACGTCCAGCTTTTGCTTCGTCTATGTCGTTCCTGATACGCCATACCTGTCACCGACCGACCTTTCCCTTAAGCCTTTCAATGTCCGCGGCCCAGATTAGTTGCTCCCAACTAGGATGGCCTGTGAAATGGCCAACTACGGTGTAACCATACATCTCCGCACTCCATGTTTGCATCACCGCCTCCTTGTTGAAGTAATCAGAGATGTACTACCCAGGATGTTGCGCCACCATGGTGTACGATCGTGGGAAGGCTATGACAACACAAAAAAAATTCTACCGCACAACCAAGTAACCTCCGCTAGTAATAGATCATGAGATTACCACTAGACGCGCCGACTCATAGCGGAAGTCGAGTCGATGTAGCGAGTTGATGCAGTAGTGGCCATACTTGTCGCACGTCTTCTCCTCCTGCTCCGATGATCGTCACGAGTTGTGGATCGTCCTAGTGCTGATGTTTCACAATAACCCCTCCAAGGTATCCACATGTACAGGGCAGGGACACCACGCACTGGAGTGCTAGCGCTGGCGGTGTGGTTGAGAAAGGAGTGGCTATTAGGGTTTCAGGAATTCTTTAAAATGATTACTGCACCCCTTGCCACAACCCCTCTATTTATAGGCATCCATAATAGGTCTCGAACTTGAGGCTCATTAGGAACTCGTGGCCTACAAAAATTCAGATCACTATCCAAATCAAATCCTTGTCCATTAAGTATGTGACCCTATAGGTTCATGTATAATCGGTTGTGACTTGGAAACTCTTTTCCGACCACAAATCATCAGCGGTACCTAGCAGCACATAACGATTCCTGAACACACATAGAATATATCGGACGAACCTTAATGCAATATGATCTAAGACCAGGTCCTTATCACTTACGACCAGCTCGCACTTAGTCACGACCAGTCCATATTTAGTTACGACCAGTTTGTAACTCTTTACGACCAGTTGGTGATTACGTTCGACCAGTCTACGACCAGTCTACAACCAGCTCGTATCTCCATACGACTAGTTGTGTGATCATGTTCGACCAGTCTATATCTCTATACGACCAGCTCGTATCTGGTCAAACCGAACGACCTGCTTGTGTATTCTCACTTTGCCTCACGATATCTGGTTGAACTCCAGGTGAGATATTTTGTCATCCATGGACTGTTCAATACTTTCTCGATCAAGTATCGAATAACTTCATGTGGTCGACACTTCGACCACTAGCGGTATGGCTATGCACTTCCTTTATCCGACAACAACGAGGGCCCCGGAGACATCTCTCCTGTTATGTTAGGAGGGGCAAATCTCATATCCGACCAATCACATTCCTCCGCATGTTTCATAGCATACCCAAAAGCTACCTTTATAACTACCCAGTTACAAGTAGCATTTGGCAACCCCTAAGAGTGCTATTACACATATAGGAAACCATGCTGATCTCAGGTCTAAGGATTATACATCATCATTGCTTGATACCAACTAATGGCACATAGTATCATAATAATCTCAATAGTGTCTCAAGGTGGGTCTTATCCAACACTATGTTCTCTAGCATGTGTCCATATTATTGGTTTGATATCTCCATATCTATGACCTATGAAACATAGTCATCAACCAATACATATGCTAGTCTATTCATATGTGTCCTCATATATTTCCGACTAGGGAACATTTAAGAATAATCATCGTAGAAATATAGAGTTTCACAATCAAGTTAAATATTTGATAATAATATTAATGATATTATTCCAAGAACAAGATAACATATTATCCAATATTATGAATATAGCAAAATATAATTATCTCTATGATTGCCTCTAGAGCATATTTCCAACACATGGAACATGCATCCATGATATGGGAGCAGGGCCTATGCAGAAGAAGGGGTATGTTGCAAGTACATACACAACTAGAGCGGCGTAGCGTGCACTCGTGGGTAATCCTCTCATGGTTCATCCTACAGTGTAATTTATCCTTGCACATTACCTCGAAGCTGAAGCTCCCTTGTGCCCATCTTGAATGTGTGATGCATCTCACCCTTCCTGCTCTTCTCCTCCATGTACTTGGTGATCATGGCGAAGAATTACCTCCACAATACCAACTAAAGGGAAACACTTTGCGGCGCATGCCCAGTTGTAAACCTCCACTAGATTGGTTGTCATGACACCATATCGAGCACCACCCCTATCATGCAGCGGCAACCACTTCTCCTAAGACTCGAGCTCAATCCAGTTCGAGAAGCATTTCACCTGCGCCACGACCTCCTTGTCAGACTGGGACCATATGTGGGTAGTCGTGGCAATGCTTCGGGGGCCTGGTCAGCTCTTGGGGTGGCCCTTTTCGCTGTCTTCCTTCTGTGCGTCTCGGTCCGCTCATCCAGAATATTCCAGAGTGCTTCAAACTTTCGTTGGTGGTTCTGGTTGTACAGCCGCTTGAACAGGTTCATCAGGTCCTTGTTTCGAAATACTTGTAGAAGTTTGCCCCCAAGTGCCTCATGCACCACCTGCTCTGCAGATCCACTCATGCAAATGGTTCATTATCTCCTTGTTGTGGCTGGGTTATTGCACTGAGCAGGCCGGCATGCCGATCACGAATAATGCATACGTTTGGATGGCCATGTACAACATAAATCCTCACATTCTCTAGGAACCACAATCAGCTATCTGTGTTCTCACTTTCAACAAAAGCGAATGCCACGAGAAGAACTTGATTGTTGCCGTCCATTGCTATTGGAGTCAGTATCTGGCCTTTGTACTTTTCAGCAGGAATGTGCCATCTACGCACAAGATTCGATGATACTGCCAGAATGCATTGATGCACGGACCAAAGGCGAAGAATGCTCACTACAGTGCCCTCTTATCGACCCACATCGAATGTGTGGTTTCTTGAATGTCAACATGAGTGCCCGAATTCATGTCTTGTATGACTTGGAGTAGCCTAGGGAGGTTGTGGTGGGAATCCTCGAACGTTCCGAACCTTGATCCCACTGCCTTCTGTTTTTTCCTCCAAGCTTGGCATAACTGATTGTGTACTGGAACCTTACATCAATCGCACGAATAATGGATCATGGATCAAAATCAACATTATCCATGATCTCACCGTACATGAGGTTGGCGATGAAGCCTGATGATAGGTTTCTGTTGGACTACATTGACTCAGCGACGACGAATGTGTGTGGGACTACTATATAACACTTCCAGTAGGTGTCCCACTTAGGCTGAAATGCGTGCACTCGCCAAGGGTATCCCTCTATTTCGCACTTCACGTTGTAGCATTTTGGGTTAGACTTGACGACTGTGAATGTGCACCGCACCGACAAGACCCAGAATTTGACCACCTCCTGCACGGACTCCTTGCATTTGTACACAGCTCCTTGCCTGACCTCGCTCTGGTCGTACTCCCACGACACACGGGAGCCTTCGTCGATGACAAGGTTATCGAACTGGTATGTGTTCCGCTCGGATGGAACCGCCAGCTGGTCCACATCATCCTCATCATCAGATCCTTCATCTTCTGACAATACATTGTAGTCCCGGGATTCCTAGTACATCCTTTGCACAATGGCTTCCAGCTCCTCACCCTCGTCAACAAGCCCACTAGCCTGCCTGATTGAAGGCGCTACTTCTTCAGGGTCTTCATCGATAGTATCAGCAACTCCAGGAGCTTTGAGCACTGTGTGCACCGCGCTGTGACTGGAGTCACCGACTTCTTCTTTGGCATCACCACCCCCTTCTTGTTCAGCCGCGGATGCAAGAATGAGCTTAGCATATGCTTGGGCCAGAAGGACTAAATCCGACCCTCCCTCCCTCGCCACACGTAGATATGACTGCTATGACTTTGTTCTCTTCAGCTGCACTAACTTTAAATGTGTGGGATGTGTTGCTCGAGGGGTAAGGCAGTTCAATCTCAAATCATACACATCACGGTTCACTTGGAATGTGTGAAACAACCACCCCATCACAGCACCCCATGTACGCCCCTCAACTCTTGGCAGGGGCACAGTCGCCGATTGGAAATAACGTAGGTCAATCCCCTCGGGACCCTCCAAAATAGTCCTCGAACCGTAGTAAATTTTAAAATTAGTGACGTCCGACATAACCGACGCACTGCACCATGAAGAATATTTCACGATTAACCACATATCAAAAACAAGACTACCCACCGAAAAGAATTGTGTACAACATACTTCACTACGCAACCGTACATCCAAAACTATGAAATACATTTGGTTCAAAAAATTACCTCATAGGTGGGCAACCGGACGGGCAGCGCTTCGCTAGCCTCTCTCCTGCCCTCTACTCCTCTCCCTTCCCTCCTCCTATTTTTTCTGAACACAAATGAATCATGTGCCGAATTTCAGGGTTTCATCCAGCTTTTATAGGGGTGGAAGTTTCTGTCGCCAGATCAATTGACGACAGGTTCCTGTCGCCAGTTCAACTAGCGAGAGGTTCTTGTCACCAGTTCAACAAGTGACAGGAAGTCGGACTGGTGACAGAATGGGGGAAGGGTACTTGTTGCTAGTTGAACTAGCGATAGGAACCTGTCACCGGTTGAACTGGCGATAGGAACTCATTTTTGCTATTTTTTGGGCTGACTATTTATTTTTGTAATTTTCTTTTAAAAATTATTATTATTTTAAAAAAGTTTGGTTGCTACCAACGCGAAACAAATCAATGCTCTTCTCGTGTCAAGTTTTAAAGGACATCATCATAAACACCATCTTGACCTTATGGAGAAGAATCGCAACCAAAGATTCAATAATCGAACCAAAAACGGATTTCTTGAAGAAGGGGCAAGAAAGACCAAAACCAATGATAAGCGAGATTCTCAGATTCTTAGAGCATGAAACTTTGAGGAAGTAATAGCAATACCAAAACGATTCTAGATATGAAGTTTCATGCTATCTCATAAAACGAATCAAAAGATATGCCAAAACCCTAGATATTCAACATGAACAGAGAGAGAGAGAGTTGCAAAATCAAATAATCGAAACCTCAGATTTCATTGGATTGAAACATGGATTACAGAGGTAACGCAAAGAGGAAAGATTACAATAGGTTTCAGTTCATACTCTCCCTCTCAACAAGCTCTCAAAAAGCAATACAAATCCTTTTCTAGAGCTAACCCTAATTTTCTCTCCAAAAGTCTAACCCTAACACCGTGGTTCTCCTATTTATAGCCTTTGCTAATGGGCCTCCAACCCATTAAGCCCGCTACACCAATGTAACCGCCTCCACTTTTGCCGCTTAGCTTAAAAGACCCTTTCGCCTTTGCGCACCTTTCCGAAGCCTCCGTACACCTTGTTGTGCACGACGCAACCGCTTCAAGATTCACGCCGTCTTCGACACATCCCGACTGCTCGACTTCAACGCCTCGCGCTTAGTCCGGTCCACGGTCTCGCCACGACTCCATCTTGATGCCCTGCAATCAACACAGACAAAAACACATCACATAGCATTGCACAATATCATAGCATCAATATTTGTATAAGACTCAAACTCATACAAAATCAAAACACAAAATATTCTTCTCTCGCACGCTCGACACAATTGGAAGTTCCGCACTTACTACAAATGAAGTTCGATTTCCTAACATCCGCACTGTCAGATTATCGGAAGTTCCGCACTCACTATCAGGTACTTCGATATCCGTAACAACCGACTTTCCGGATAATTTTGGTAACGCCAATAAAAATTAGCTATCATTTGGTTTGCTACCAGCATTTGATAATGCCAACAAAAATAGTAACACCAACAAAATCCAATGTTACACGTGGGCAATCCGAGGGCGAGGAAATCGCTCACATATGGATCTTTGCTACCGCTGACCTTGTCAACCGCTAAAATTCTAAAGTGGTTTGCGAATACAGGTGGATCTTTGTTAGCCGCTGACCTTGCTTGATCAGGCGGTTGCTTTAGGTTGGGGTTAAAAACTTAATGGCCTGATTGCAACACGGGATGTCCCTAGTTTCTAACGAGAATTAACTTGTTTTTTTAGGAAATTCCTGCAAAATTCCTGTTAAATTCCAACTATTTCAAACAGGGCATAAATATATACTACTTGAATATGTGATGAGATGTAACGACCTCATTTTTCAAACAGGGTGTATCCGATTTGTGCAACCGTTCCAAATTTCAGTTGCGAACTGAAATAGAATCAAACCTGCTTATGAACAGTTGAAAAGCATTTATTTGATTAAATTATAGCCTAACGGCTATTTTGCAGCAATAAAATGGACATCTTAAGCCCAAGGATTTGAGTTACATTCAGAAGAACCAAAGGCTTTCACATGAAAGCTTGAGTGTGGTCGCAACCCTAACACATTCTCCAAGGTGTCCTTCAATCTTCTGATATGCCTTCTGATGAAAATTTAGAAATATTGAGTACACAACGTACTCAGCAAGCCATATGGGAAAGCTATTTAGCTACATGCTAGGAGTTCAATTGATTGTTTAGTGTTTACCATATCAGTTATATGTGGATGCATCGTTTGAGTTAAAGCAGATCACCTTTAAAACAGTAAAACCATACTAATATAACATCAGAGGTTTACTCAATAATTACAAATATCATCTTAACATCTCAAAATCTTTACTTATGCCTCATATATTGGAATCACCCGTGAACACAACATCATTATCCGGAAGCACGATGTATTCAAATACCACTTATTATACTCTACAGAGTTGCCCAACTTTACCCACAAGATACCTTAAACTCGTACTGTCATGCAATATACACGCAACCTAATAGCGTGCGACTGAGTTGAGATAACAAAGCATTTTCACTGCTCAACCTTTCTAGCCTATATCTGGTATGTCCTTGGACAATACAGCCATCAAGAAATCACTGGTCAATGGTGAAGTACGCGGTCCGACGCTGACTGTTCCTACCATTGTGTAGTTCAGCTAGTGTCCTAACGAACCACTCCTAACTCACCCCTAAACTGTGGCTGCTCTATCACACAAGAGCAGGTGTTATCTTATAGATATTCAATTGGAAGAGCAGTGTACTAAGCCAAGTTGAATTTACTAAATCCGTGGTTGAGCGATTTATATGTCTATTATTTGACACAAGGTTCTAGTCCTTACATGTCTTACAGTGAGGTGATGGGCCAACATCCAACTCGTTGATGTCCACCTCTTGATCTCACCTTTGACTCATTTTTGTCAAGTCTATTGGGTTATCCAACCTCCTGATCTCAAACCTCAACTCTCAAGCAAAACCATTGGCGACTAACCAATACTCTTTTTCAGTATTTAAAAGCACATTGTGTGACAATGCTGAACATTTATTAATATCTTATGTAACTTAATCTTGTCGAGGTGAATATGGCCTACAAGAGAACATGTGGGCTTGTATATGGGGTGATAGGATATATCTAATCATCGTGATATTTAAAAGTATTATTTGAATATTAAAGTAATTGGCATAAATATGGTAATGAAAGTGATAATATAAATAAATGGAATGTCGGCTCAAAATGATCAAATGAATGTGACTTGCCTTCACATCCATAGTCCTTGATTGGACTTACTTTTCTTAAGTCTCGGTCATCTCCTTTTGTAGCTTTAGTAATAATTTCCGCTCTAATGTGGAAGAAAATCAAATAAATAAGTCCGGGCTTAACGAAGTGAGCTAGAAACAACATGAATTAAATAAATTTAGAAAGAATTGAAAAGAAAGGTGGTGGGATGGTTGGGATTTATTTGGTGCTTTATTTGGCCAAACATAGTTAAAAATGAGATTTACTGGCTCGAAACGGTCAAAATGGATACACATGTGTGTGTGTGTGTGGGTGGTACTATTTATTGTGTGTCGGGTGGTACTATTTATTGTGGATTAGGTTTGGTAAATAGTGTAGGATTTTGGGCTGTGTTTGGGCTTGAATATTATTTTGCACAGTGTTGGGCTAAGCCCAACACCTAGGTGGGCTACAAGCCTACTAGACAAAGCCTTAAAGGCCCATTACAACTAGAGCTGCGCACGGCTTTGAGTCGATCCGCGCTCCATGGCACCCAAGCCAAGGAGGAGGAAGTCGACAGAGCTACCAGTGGCTCTGGCGGCGAGTGGCAGTGCCGGGTGGTGCGGCGAGCACGTCCTCAATGCACGCGGCCCATTTTTGGGTTTTGTACTGGTTGGGGTGGCTCGGAGAAGGGGCGGCAGTGACAGTGGCGCAAGGCCGGTGCAGGGTGGCGGTGGCGGTCCGACCATGCTCCGCTCAAATTGGCCAGGGCTTGAGCATTGGTGGGTGAAGGGGAACTCGAGGGAGGTGGCGACGAGGTTTGGGGTGCACCGAGGCGAAGCTAGCCATGTGAGCCATGGGTGGCACGACGCAGCGGTGGAGGGTGGTGCCAGCGAGGTGGCCGTGGTGGATTGGGAAAAATGTGGTGGGGGAAATGTTTGGGGTGGAAGGGTGGTGCCGGTGATGGGGTTGGGAGGAAAAGGGAGGGGCGGTGGCGGCGAATTTGCCTTCGGCCTCGCCAGGGAAGAAGGTGAAGGCGGCAAAAATTCTCGAGATTGGTCGGCGTTGAGGAAGAATAGTGGTGAGGGTGAGGTTGAGTGAGTCCTGGTGATGCATATGGCTCGGGATTGGGTGGCTTTTATAGCCGGGATGAGGAGGTTGCGGCAGTGGCTGGGCGAGGTGCGTGGCGATGAAGTGGATGGTGGGCCGTAATCTGCGTCGTGCGGGAGCAAGGTGGCGGTACGACGACGGCGCGGTGGCGGTGGCACCTCACTAGCATGAGAACGCATGCTGGCGAGGCCAGGCGTGGCAGGTGCGAGCGGTGAGCAAGTGCGAGGGTGGCCATGAGGTGCGGTGCAAGAAAGGACGCGCGGCGGGTGGAGCTGGCGTGCACATTGATGGTGTGGCAAAGCTTGTTGGCGAGGTGGCATGAGAGGTGGCGGTCACTGGCGCGGCTTGGCGTGAAGCGGGGGCGGCGCGAGGAAGATGGCCGATGTGGCGAGACGAGTGCTGGCGTGACGCGAGGCAAGAAGATGCAGAGGGTGATGGCGGGTTTTGAGAAGCCGTTTTCGGTAAAGGAAAATGAAATGGCCTAAAGAGAAATGCAAACAGGGTTTAAGAGTTTTCAAATTGGAAAAGATTTCAAAATCAAGCCAAAACTCCCAAAAAATTGGAACTCCGGATTTTTTGGGTTGTCTCACGAGGCAACCCACATGTGGCGTGGTGTGGTCCGATCAAATCAGCATATCGGAGCAGCCCATGCAAATGCATAGCTCCAACAGACCAGATGCAAATATACAGACTCACTCGACCGACTCCTGCAAGACCGATCCATCAATAACTCCGTATATAAAGGCGAATTTTTATTTATTTTCTTCTAAAAAAACTGGCAAATTTGGCTGCTCATTTAGATATCTGAAGCAGCAAGCTAAAGACAGTAGTGTTAATTAAGCAAAAGCACATGTGTGCATTGCATCCGGAAATGCAAGCGCGCGCGCGCGCGTGTATATATATATATATATATATACTAGGACTGGCCATAGTCAACTAATCCATCATGATGCATTCACCCAGCAAATCATCAACAGCCGCCGAAAAGAGAATCTCAAAGAGCTAGCTTAACGTGAGAAGGAAGAAACGAGCTAGAGAGAGCGAGTACAATGGCATTTTTCAGCCTGACGCACGTGCACGCTTGCTTTATGTGACACAGTGTGTAACAACCACATCACAGGGAATTTCCCGTGCGCACAGTTGTCCTCATTAATAGGAGGAGCCATCAAATCTACTGAGCCTTCTTTCACTACTTCCTCTGTCCTTTTATCTTTAAAATAGCCTTCCTTCACTGCTTCTCTTCGTCGCACAGGGGTGTTACATATTTGGTATAAAAAAAAAACGATTTTTAACTATTGTCTTGATTCGATTTTGAACTTTGAACCTGAAAACCGTTTGAATTGAGATCTCGAACAGAAATCATTCACTTTACCTTTTGGATCCAAACCACAGTGGTTTTATCTGACATAGCATCCACACGTTAGTAGATTTGACACGTAGGCCTATTTCCGATGACAAAGCAACCACTCATCAACCTCAGCAAATAAAAGAAAAAAAATTATGGAACCTACATCTCATCCTCTCATCTCCTATCTTCTTCATCCCCTTCTCACTCATCTCTCTTCCCTCTCTCATCTCTCCCTCTCCTAACCCGCTCTTCTCCAAGTCCGGCACCGGCAAGGGCCGGACCAGACCTCGCCGCCGCTCCATCTCCTCCCCTATGCCCTCCGTCGTCCCCCCCCCCCTCGCCGCCGTAGAGCTCCTTCGCCAAGTCGCCGCCCCTGGCATGGACCCCTGCCTGATGCTCCACAAGCTCGCCGCAGCACCGCCATGTTATTCCCCAACCCCAACACCGCTACCACCCAAAATCGAAGACACTGTTGTGTTTCTCACCTCCTCACACCCCTGTGGGCCACTCCTCCGGCGACATGGCCACCGGTAGCCACCCACACCGAGCATGTCTATCCCGACTCACCGCCACAATCGTCCTGCAACTCCAAGCCTCCTTTGCAACTCCAGATTGGTCACGTCGTGTGAGTCTCGCCATCACTAGCACCAACCTCCCCTCACTGTTGAGCTCCGCCATCTCGCCATCACAAGCACCAGCACCATCACCGCTACAACTTGCTGCCACCAAGCGCCCCAACTTCCCCTATTCGATTCCAGTCGTGTTTTGCCTCGTGCCCAACCACCACATTCCCCTCCATCATCATCGCCATTGCCTCACTCGAGTGAGCTTCGTTGCTCATCTTTTGTGCCTTAAGCACCCTTGCCACCTCCTTACTCTTTCCCCTCCCTCTATTTCATCTCGTCGTTGCTGTCGAGTACTATCACCATTGACCTCATCTCCGCTGCCGCTGTTCGTCATCAACTTGCCTTTGTTGGGTTCTTCCATTGCAACCAACTATACGACTGAGTTACTCACGACCTGTTGATGCTCCTACCCTACCCGCTTTTGCTCATTGTATTGTTTTGTGCCGTGGCTACCATAGATGTCCACCGCTTCGCCTAGTTTTCTCGACATGGTCACTGTTCTGGATATCGTTGGTGTGTGAGCCACCATCCCTAGCATTGCTGAAGAATCTAGACACGCCATTATGAGTTAATAGAGTATTTTGGTGATTAATGAAAACTCTAAATGTGGGACTAACTCGTTTGTTAACTATGAAATTATGTAGTCTCATTTGATGAAAATATGAAAAGCATAGAGGTATGCATTCCACATTGTATTCTTATATCTTGTTGTATTCTTCGGATCAAAAATATAGGTTGAACTCCACTAAAAGTTTAACTTGAATATATGCTTATGTTTTTATTACACGTTCGTGTATGCACACATTTAGGGGAGTTCACTTTATGTTTTGTGGTTTCATTAGTATTGGATCCATATTCTTTTATCCACATATGTTGAGAATCTCTACTTTGAGACATATACTTGAGTATATATAAAACTTGTGTAGTTCATATATACTCATAATGCTTCATATTCAATTATTTGCAATTGTGGTAGTTGTCATCAATTAATGGTATGTTTTGATGATTAATGACAACCACATTGTGGAACTAACATTTTTCATGAGTTGGGTAATTAGGTTATGTTCCATAATGATGGTTACTTAGGATGACATCATGAGTTGATTGTCAAAGAGAAGATGATCATGAGTTGATCATCAAATCAAGAGAAGATCCATCATGTGTTGATGGAGGTCAAGTGAATGATGCATCATGGGTGGATGCATATCAAGACAATGACCCAGACTTGAAGTGAAGATGTGTGTCATCAAACTTTATGTGAATGTGCAAGGCAAAGGTAAGACTAGCTGGGGCTAAGGATGTATTCCTAGTCTTTTACCGGATTGCAAGTATAGATTGTTGTACTATTAAGAGGGTCTTGACTAGTAGCTTGAGTGTGTCATGTGTTGATATATAGCTCATCTTACTTGCTCTAGCTCTCGTTAGCATGTTGCCAATATTTGTGAAAATATTTTGCAAATGGTCGATGCCCATGCATAATCCTTGCAGCATGTGATTTTATTTTGCAAATATGTTTTGCAAATGGTTTAAGTCCATGTACCAAATTCCTTATGGCGTTGATTCCAAAAGTCGGCAAATGTGTTTTGTAACTTATTGAGAATCTCGCTTTCATCCCTTGTGTGCATCTTGCGTCAATTGGCAAATGTTGTTGACGTCTGGAACTCTTGTCACAGAACATACAAATAAAATTATAAAAAGGAAAAATGACTGTGAATACACATGGATTAGGGCTTGGATCAGGATCTATCTTTACAACAAGCGTCGGCAGTTTATTGCAGTAGCACCTCTTCACGTCAATGGTCGTGTCCCTTTAAGCTAATTATCGCATTCCTTCATGGTGACCGCTGTGTCTCCGGATGTAACGGCCAATACCTTCTCCACATAGGTTGTAATTAACCACACGTGGGCAACCGCCTTTGATGATCTCCTCTGTTAGGGAGGGGTCCTGGTGGTCTGAAGCGACCTCTTTAGGAAAGAGGTCCTGGAGTGGTCCAAAGAGACCTCCAGGGGAGAGGCCCTGGAATGGTTTGAAGGGAAGGTTCTTGGGTCCACCTTCTGACTGTGTAATTAAGCCTGAGCCTAGCAAGCTTATTCGGGCCTAGTAGAGGATCCAGATTACTTTTGAATAAAGGTATATCCAGATAATTTAACTAATCAACAATCTTCGTCGGCTAGCCCCTCAACTTCAAGTGAAAAATAACATACTTGGAAAGAGGGTCGTAAAAGATCATACGACTACAAAGTGGTCATAGAAGATCGTACGACTACAAGATGGTCGTAGTATGGTGATCGAAAGTAAAACCTTTTCGACTAGTATTTCATTTGACCAGAAAAAGACTTGGTGTCGGTGTATTAGAACCGATCTTACGTAAATATTATTTGATTCGGGGGGTCTCCTAGAGATGAAATCACGCAGAGTGGTTGACACGGGATGTTTAGACAGGTTCAGGCCTTCTCCGGAGAGAATAATAACCCTAATCCTGTGTGGTGTGGTATTCTTGATGATCAAGTAAGAAGCTAAGACTATTACAGCGAATAGAACTTGTATTTCCCCTTTCTTCGCTCCCTTTGTTCTGTCTCCCTGATGCCCTTATATAGTCGTGAAGGAGTAGCCGTTTTGTCCTGCGGAAGAGGCGCCTTAATTGAGCCATAAATGGGCGATGATGGCGATAATTACCGCGCATTGGCTTCTCACGCCGTCTGGCAATTATCATTCAAAGATAATGAGGTATTTAAGCACTATTACTACGCGGAATAGTAGTGCGTGCAGACCGTTCGGATTCTTTAATCAATTGGACCCACTTGCCTTTAGGTTTGATTATAAGGTGGTCGTGGTTTGCCTGGTCGTAGGAGAACTTACGACCAGGTAGTAATCGTAAAAGGTCTTACGACTATGTAATGATCATAGAAAGACTTACGACCATGTAATAGTCGTAGAAAGACTTACGACCATGTAATGGTCGTAGAAAGACTTACGACTAGGTAGTAGTCGTAGTAAGACTTACGACTATGGGGGGTGATTGTAGAAGATCTTACAATCACTTGGTAGGCCTCTCCCTTATAAAAATAAGGGGTACTTCTGGAGACTATGTGACATCATATTTACCCATAATAAGAATTATAGATAATAGATAAAATGAGGATTATTAGATCCTCGTCATCTAGCCCCCCAGCTTCAAGTGAAAGTAACTTACTTGGGGAAGGATTCGCAAATGGACTTGCGACTATGAAAAATATCGTAGAACCATAGTCGAAGGAAAACTCTTCGACACTTGAGTATTACTTTGACCAGGAGTTTGCTTGGTCAGAAAGGTTGCTTACGACTATCAGAAAGTCATAAAAACCTCTACAATTGTGTAGTGGTCGTAGTAAGGCGATCGGAGAAAAAACCCTTCCGATCGATACTTCCTTCGGCCAGAAAGACTTGGTCAAGAAAGTGATTTTGCTTGGAGGTGACAAAACTAACCTAACTTTCCTGAACAGACCGTCTGGGGAATTGCAAACGAATTCCACAGATCTGTTGATAAAACAGTTCCCGAAGCGATTGCAATCGTGAAGATTGCTTACGACTATTAAAAAGTCGTAAAAACCCTACGACCGTCTGATGGTCATAGTAGGGGAATCGGAGAAAAAACCCTTCCGATTGATACTTCCTTCGACCAGAAAGACTTTGGTCAAGAAAGTAATTTTACTTGGGGGTGTCAATACGCACCTAATTTTTCTCGAACGGACCATCTGGGGAATTGCAACCGGCTCTCACAGACTTGTCCGATGAAGCGGTTCCTCGGCTTGCACAACCAACTCCCATAGACCTATAGCGAGACGGTTTCCGGCGGCGGAGATCATGCGGATTATAAAACTTACCAGAGGTAGACTTGGGTTTTTTACCTTTTCCTCAAATCACTCTGCTGTTCGTCGAGCTCTTGCTTTCTCCGTCCTCGACTAGGTTTCATCTTCTCCGCCGCCAACCCAATCAAAAAACTTCTTGCTTCGAGCGAAATGGCCAAGAGAGTTTCGAATGGGAAGAATCGAGATGGATGCGCTAAGATCAAGATCTTGGTCGATCTCGGGAAGATCCCAGAAGGCTCGGTAAAGTGGATTCCGCCATCGGCAAAGATCGCCATCGGGGAAAATGGGCAAATCCCGCCTTCCAAGCGTATTGTGAGTGCGACCTTCGATTGCTCGCCCATCCCTTTCTTACAGAGTACTCGAACACTTTGGGGTGGAACCGTGAACTTAGGTCCCAATTCCATTACCATGTTGAGTGTGTTCGTATATCTGTCAGGCGTACTGGGGATTCCGCGGATCTCGAGCCGCTCCAATATTATTATGGGATGGCTCGACAAACCGGAATCGCCGGAAGCTGTGGTCTGAAACTCCACGACTCGAAGTCGAAGGAGTATATTCAGAGTTTCACCCGGTCTTCGTGGCCGGGCTGGAGAAAGAGGTGGTTCTACTGGAAGGTCACCTCAAGAAGGCGACTTTTCCTTCGGGAAGGTCGCTGAAAAGAAATCTTCATGGGATTCGACCCCTGAAGATATCTGCCGGATTAGCCCTTATATTCAAGCCATTAAGGACTTGAAGGAAGAAGGGCTGACCGGATGGCATGTGGTGAAGGATTTCATCACACGCCGAATTAGTCCTCTGAAGAAACGAGCATCTCCTATGTGGAGATACTCGGGAAGAGGAGACCCAACCAGAGACTACGAGGAGGGTAAGTAATTTGTCGACTTAGCTCTCGGTTTGGTCTTTCTCAACCTTGTCTAATATTCTTATCTGTTTACACAGATCTTTCACAGGCTGAGGTTGACTCTAGAGTCGACTCATCTCGAGAAGTCTCCGCCACTCAGGGGCGGTTCCTCAAATCATTGCGGCTTTGTCCGCAGATGAAAGGATAGAGCGCCTAAAGGTAATCAAAAGTTGATTCTTTCTTTAGGACTTTATAGTCGAGAAGATACTTACGACTAATGGTGATCGTAGAATATCTTACGATCGGGAAAGAGTCGTGAAAAACTTACGACTTGGCACTAGTCGTGAAAAACTTACGACTAATTAGTCATTCTTCTTTTTCGCTTTGCTTTACGTAAAGTAGGCATGGAAAATCGTCGGGACGACGAAGAAGTCGTCGATGACTATTAGCGCCGGGTTGTCGAAAGACAAAGGCTCGCTCCTCCCTCAAGAGACGCCGACTTGTAAAATCTGCCGACAAAGGGGAGCAAGCTCAAGCTCGTCTTCGACCGCACCCTCTACAAGGCTGCGGCAAACTGTAGTCAGATCTGAGCCGAGGCCGCAGACCATCGGCCGAGGAGGTTGAGGCAACTGAATCTCTTAAGCGCAAACCTCGCAAGGCTAAGGTACCCTTCTGTTATGACAAAGAATCTTTCGCAGCTTACGCCACTCCTAGTTTTGTTAGGCAACCGGGAAAGGAGAATTGGAAAGATTTTGTGTCTTTATGAAGGACGATCTTTGCATCAAAGACAACTCGCAATCGAGGGCGGTCTTGCTCTTGGAATGGTCGAGACTGATCTCGGCCATCCAGAGAATCAGGAAACCGAGCTCGTTTCTGTCCAAACTCTACGACGCACGTGGTCGAGGTGAGCCGATTGTTGAACCTCGACGGGCGTGGTCGTGGAGAAGAAGAGGTCCTCCGTTGGGAGGATTGCCCCAAAATTCTGGTTAAGACCAGTGCGAGGTATGTGAAATTTACTAAAGTGTAAGAACGACATTTACCTTTTTCTTTTCACAACCTCGATTTGCTTTTCTTTATTTCACCGACTTCTTCACCCCTGAATGCTTCACGAGAAGTCCATTGCCATCCCTTCGCCATCGAGGAGGTGGTAATGGAGGTGGTCGGCATCACCCTTGGCCCGGTGGCCGATGAAGTCGAGACTCCCGAGTGACTCCACATCCGCCGAAGTCGTAGCTCGACCCTTGAAGTAGCGGTATTCTTCGTTGAGGTGGCCGCCACATCGCTTGAGGTCGTAGAAACAACGAGGCGGTGTGGAAGCCTCTGGTCAAGGCGGTGACCAGCTTGTGCACCGCCTGGGAAGGAAATTGTAGGAGGTTCCTTCCCTACCCAAAGAGAAGTTCTGAGAACCGGAAGGAGAAAATTTCAACTTCGTGGTGATTTCTTTGGGCTGCCTCCGTCGTGGGGTCTTCTTCATAGATCTCGTGACCGAGTCCCCATCCCAAAGATATTCCCAATCACGGAGAATACTTTTGATAACGAGCCTCGAGAAGGTGTGGTGGGACAAAGTCGCGAGGATAGATAAGCTGAGAACCCTGACCTTGTATATTCGATGTTTGCTAGGGCGACTATGAATGTAAGTATCTTCAAAATACTTATATATGTGACTTTCCTTCTCTTCTCATTGTTTTCTTTTTGTAGAAAGCTCGAGCAAATTCTTTGTTGTCGGTGAGTACCATCGACAACTTTTAGAGCTAAGACAGAGAAAGAACTACTGCAGCAGAGGCAGAGATGGTAAGTCACTTATCATTCATAATTGTTTTCGACTTAAATACTCGTATAATGTTTTACGAGAATAGTCATGGAAGAAACTCATGACAAAGTACTAGTCGTAAAAAGCTTACGACTACTTACGACCGTGTAGTGGTCGAGAAAGACTTACAACCATGTCGTAGTCGTAGAAAACTTACGACTAGGTCGGTGGTTGTAGAAGTACTTACAACCATTCTACTGATGTTTATCTTTGTTCCTGTTCTTTGTAGGTTAAACAGTGATACGAAGACCTTAGCTGACTCACTCGACTATGAAAAAGAAGAGTCGAGGAGGCTAAGGAACGAAGTATTAGTCCTCTCGGATAGACTTCGAGAGACCTGCTCTCTGCATCTAAAAGATTGCGAAAAAAATAAACGATAAGTTCTGAACTTAAGACTTTTGATCTTTAACCTTTACCCGACTCTCATTTCTTCTCGGATAAAGAAAAAGAGATGCGGAAGCTCGAATATCAAGTTCAAGAAAAAGCTTTGGTCATTCGAGTTTTCCGTATTACCACGAATAAGGATCAAGAACTTGAGGGTCTTAGAACTCAATTAACGAGTAAGTAATTCTTTACGTTATCCTTTTGAGTATTTTCCTTTTCTAATGCCAATTTCTTGTTCGTAAATTGCTGTCCAATTGAGAAGCCTCGAGGTCAAATCCAAAAGAAAACCTTGATCTACAATGAGTCCATCCGCATCGCTAAGATGAATGCAGAGGACATCGAGCATGGGAGAAAAAGCATTGAAACCATTGCTTCCCATCGAGAAGAGGTTAAGAAACGGATTCTCAATTAGTAGGTAAGAAATGCTTTTACCTATAATTATCTTTGTGTTATCTTCCTCCGTAAGTTTATTTTCGCTTGACCGATTTTATTCTTTTCGTAACAAGTGGTCGAAAACAAGAAACAAGAAAGGCTTCGACTTGTACCCAACAGAGATGGAGTCGATGAAGACTAGTCTTCAAGGCAACATCACTCTCTGAACAATGTGCTTAGTGAGCTACATTACGAGGAAAAACTCCTCGAGAAGATACTATAGCCGCTCACACAAGTACCATTGGGGAACAAGTCGGAAAATTGCAAGAAATGGTGACCACTCAAGGCTAATCAAAATCAATCAATAAGGAGGCAAATGGAGTAAGTTACGCTTTGGCGAAACTTAAAGCTCAAGATCCCGCCTTAATGTGCAACCAATTGAAGCCGAGTTCGATTGCTCAATCGAGGCAAATCGTCGATTGAGGAAATGCAATCGGTTGGCAAAAGGTAGTATGAGGAAATGCAACTAGGCTCTCCCCTCGAGTAATCTTGTAACTACCTTGTAAGGCAGACAATATCTGTTGATGAGTGATATATGATCCATCTTATTTCCTGAAAATTATCTTGTCGAGTAGTTAGTAACTCAAAAGATAATAAACGAATGAAAGACTAAGAATTGAAGTCAAATTAATAACTTTATCCTAGCCAATCTAAGTAAATAGTGTTTGAAATGGGGTTTCTGAAAACAAAGAGAGGTTTGTTTAACTTATAGTTTTTGTTATGGTTGTCAAGCACTTGGTCGAAAGAGTAGAAACGACTCGACACTAGGAAGTTCCTTCTAGTGGGCAAGACCACGTGCAGAGAGGAAAGGCTTCGACTAGGTGATGTTACCATCTCCGACTAGTTTAATCAAACCAAGAACAGCAACTTGAGTTAAGCAAACGTCTAGAGGACTTTAATAATTCGTTCGCCCTTTTCTGATGGACTCGATAAGTCTTTTCCAGTAGCAAAAAGTAGGAAACTGAACAGCGCTAGGAAGTTCCTTCTAGTGGGCAGGACCACATGCGAGAGAGAAAACTTCGACTAGGTGTGTCTCTTCCTTCACCGCTTAAACGAAACGAGTACATCAAAGGTGGTCGAATAAATGTATCAAGTGCACTCTACTTAGAATATTTTTGAAAATCCTTGAAAAAATAAACTAAGATTGAGAGAGTTGGCTCGAGAACATTTCGATTTGGATAGAACCCGAGCTCTTTGTATTGGCTGAAAAATGAGTAACGAGTCGATGCTAGGAAATTCCTTCTAGTGGGCAGAACCACATGCAGATAGGAGAAGTTTCGACTAGATGATGTTACTTGTTTTTCGACCAGTGTAAAGAAAACTGAGTGTTTTTGTATCATAGTCGAAAGATTAAAAAAGCACTACTCAAAAAATAAGGCAAGAGAAGTAGAAAGAACATGGACTTTTATTGCCTGAGAAATTGGTCACACATAGAATTTGCGTAACTGGTCGATGTTCCAAGAGTTTGAGAGAACCTGTCCATCTTCCATCGCTAGTCGTGACAGACCACTGGCGTTACTTCGACCATCGTAAGGACCTTCCCATTTGGGGAAAGTTTATTCCGATTAGACTTGGATTGGCAGAGCCTCAATACCAAGTCACCTACAGCAAGGCTGCGAGGTTGGACCTTACGATCATAGTATCTGCGCAGGGCTTGTTGGTAGACTGCCGAACGGATTAAGGCTAGGTTTCTCCTTTCTTCGAGTAGGTTAATGTCATCTGCTCGAAGTTGTTCCTGATCTGAGTTGTTGAAAGTTTCAACTCGTGTCGACCGTAATTTTAGCTCCGGAGGAAGCATGGCTTCGACTCAACACTAGAAAAATGGTGTTTCTCCGTTGCTCGATCGTGGTCGTCTTTAACCGCCCATAACACGGAGGGTAATTCTTGTACCCAAGCCCCGAGCGCTTAACAAGTCGGGTCAAGACTCGGTTTTAATTCCTCGCATTATTTGGCCGCTTGCACGCTCGACCGCCCGCTGCTTTGGGGATGTGCAATGAAGCATAGCATAATTTGGTACCCAACTCGTCGCAAAATTCCTGAAATTTTGCACTTGCGAATTGTTTACCATTGTCTGTAATTATCCGACTTGGAACTCCAAATCGGCTAATTACGCATCTCATCATGAACCTTTTTGCTGCTTCCGATGTTATCCCAGTTACAGGTTCAGCTTCAATCCATTTTGTGAACGTGTCAATAGCCACAAAAAGGAATTCGAAACCTCCGGAGCTTTGGGAAACGGTCCTAGGATATCGAGACCCAGTGTCAAAAAGGCCAAAAAAGAGGTATTGTCCGTAATGCTTGAGCCGGTTGGTGTATTTATCTACCATGGAATTGGCACTAGACACACTTTTTAACCACCTCCTTAGCATCATACAGGGCTGTAGGCCAGTAAAAACCTTGTCGAAAGGCTTTACCAACCAATGTTACAGAGGAAGCATGTGTCCCACAGATGCCACTGTGTATATCGTGAAGGAGTGTTATTCCTTCGCTTTGGAATGCATCGCATGAGTATCCCTTGGGTTCCTCGCTTGTAGAGGACTCCTTCGACCAAAGTATACATTTTGGCTTTTCGGGATAAACGATGCGCCTCAAGATCATCTTGCACGGAACCCTTGCGAAGATACTCGTAGATGGGAGTCATCCGTATCCTCGTAGTCTAATGAGGCCATCTCAATAGGAGGTGTCTCTGGTTCTTCGACTGAGACGGCTTTTGGAGTTGCTCCAAGAAAACTCCTTTTGGTACCGTAGATCGGAAGAAGCCATCCGAGCAAGTTGGTCTCATGAGGAAATTATCCTTTCGAGGATGAATTGTACCTCGAAACCTAAAAATGCTTTTCTAGCTTGCGAACTTCCGATAAGTATCGAGACATTGTCGAGCTAGAGCACCGTACTCTTTCCCAACTTGATTCACGACTAGTTGAGAGTCTCCTCTCACGAGTAGTCGATTTAATTGAGAGTGCTTTAGCACTCGTATGCCGCCTAGCAAACCTTCGTACTCTGCCACATTATTAGTGGCCCGAAAGTTTAATTGTATGGCATACTTTAAGGTTTCTCCTAGGAGATACCAGACCACCCGACCCAGAGCCACTTAAAGTAAGTGACCGTCAAAGTACATCATCCACTGGTCATGGGAATCAGATCGGGATCCCGAATGTGTTCAGATTTGTCCATTCGCCGACAAAGTCTACCAAGATCTCGGGATTTTATGGCCGTCGGGACACGAAATGGAGGTCGAACTCCCAAGTTCGACCGACCATTTTGCCATGCGTCCCATTGCTTCCTTATTATGGAGGATTGCTCCCAAAGGAAACTCAAGCGACAGACTATTTTGTGCGCTGAAAATAATGCCGCAGCTTCTCAAGACATGAGGAGGGCATATAGAAGTTTTTGGACACGGGGTAACGCCCCTTAGGCCCGTAAAACTTCGCTAACGTAGTAAACCGGTCGTTATGCGTTTTCACGTTCTACGACTAGTATCGCGCTTCTTTGCTGTGGCGTGGTAGCTAGGTAAATTAAGAGCGCCTCTTCCGGCTTTGGAGAAACCGAGCAGAGCACTCGAAAGATACCTCTTGACATCCTCAAAGGCGCGTTTGCCTCGTGCTCGACCACTCAAAACCTTCATGTCTCCCGAGAAGTTTAAAGAAAGGTAGTCCTTTTCCCCTAGTCGTGCGATGAAACGACTTAAAGCCGCCATGCACCCAAAGGAGTTTCGACTTCCTTTTTGTGTTTGGAGGACGATCCGAGGATGGCCTTTATTTTTCAGATTTGCTTCGATTCCTCGCTCGGATACTAGGAATCCAAGTAATTTTCTGAAGAAATTCCAAACACACACTTCTCTGGATTGAGTTTTAAGCGGTGCTTTCGAGGTTGTCGAATGTTTCTTGTAGGTCGCTGATATGATTAAGTCTCTTAATGCTTTTACGACTAGATCATCAACATAGGCTTCCAAATTCGGCCTAATTGAGATGAAAAGTCGATTGCATTAGGCGTTGAAAAGAAGCACCGCATTCTTTAGACCAAATGGCATTTTGACATAGCAAAAGGTACCAAATGGAGTAATGAATGCGGTCTTTTCTTCATCGCTTAAACACATATTGATCCGTGGTATCCGAATATGCATCTAAAAACTTAATATCTCACAACTGCGCAGAGAATCAACCACCGATCGACACGAGGTAAAGGGAAATCATCTTTTGGACAAGCTTTATTAAGATCAAGAAAGTCCACGCATTTACGCCATTTGCCGCTTGACTTTTTGACCATTACAGGTTAGCCAACCACTGGGGTGGTTGACTTCTCTTATAAAGCCCGCTTTAAGTAGCTTATCCAACTCGATTTAATAGCATCTCGCCGATCGGGGCAAATCTCGTAATTTTTGTTTTACGGTACTTTATCGGTAGTAAAGCTAGCCTGCTCGATCACCTCCACAGGGACTCGGGCATGTCGGATGTTTGCCACGCAAAGACATCTGCGTTAGCTCGGAGGAAGGTAATGAGGGCGTCTTCCTATTTGGGGTCGGAAGTCTCCCGATGCGAACAGTCTTGAGGGCTCTTCTGCGCCGGAGGAACCTCTTTGACTTGGTCGTTCGGCTTTGGTGTAGCTTTAGGCTTCGACTTGCTAGTCGGTGACTTTCATCTCGAGTTGGTATTTGACCAACCATCTCGAGGATCGACGGCCGCATGACTATACGCCATCTTTTGTCACATTGAATGGTGATCACCCTTTGGGACCCGCATCTTAAGACATTGATACCCATAATGAGTAGCCATTAAGAATTTTGCCAAAGTTGGTCGTCCGAGTATGGCGTTATATGCCGACGAAATCGACCACATCAAAGGAGACTTTCTCGTCCGAAATTACTTGGTGAGCCAAATGTTAAAGGAAGAGAAACTTGGCCAATAGGTTTGGTGAAGACCGATGCGATTCCATGAAAGGAGTATCGTCTCGCCTTACCTTTGTCCCGGTACTTGCATCTCGTCCAGGCATTAGTAAATAATATGTTCAAAGAACTGCCACCATCAACCAACACTCGATTGACCCGACAGTTGTTGATGGTGGGTTCGACCACAATCGGATATCGACCTGATCGACTCGTAGTGATTGGGCAGTCATCCTTCTCAAAAGAGATGGTAACTTCCACCACTTCGTAATTTATTGACGAGAGGAGTATGTATGGAATTTACCTCTCGTCCGTGACTTTAAGTTGTCGCTTGGAGTCGTATGTCGATGATCCTCCGTAGATGTGCTCAACGGTATGTTGCGGATCTTGGAACGACATCTCCTCATCATTCGACGACTTTTGGCCACTCGTATGTCCTACCGCCGAGAGTAGGGAGTGGTGCTTCTTGTTGTAGTAGTCCTCGAGCTTTCTTTGGAAAACTTCTAGCGATTCTGGAGGTCATGTCCTTCCTTTTATGAAAAGGACACCACCTTGGTTTGTCGCTCCTACGATCGTAGGCGCTTACCTTTGCCTTGATCGAGTACGACTTGGTGGTTTGGGGCTCTCCATCTTTCACGGCCAAAACCTCCTTGGAACCACCGGTTTGTGGTTTTGACTTTTATTTTCTTCTTGGACTTTTTGCTTTTTATCCTTACCAACTTCACCGGCTCTCGAGGAGTGTATGTTTCTCGATCGATAGTGTTGTTCCACTCGACCGCCTCGAAGCGATTGCATATCGATCGGCCATCTCAAGAGCTCGACAATGTTGTTGGGAGGATTCAAAGCAATGTCCTCCGTTATCCTTCTACTACGGACTCCTTGCTTAAAAGCCCCGATCACAGAGGAATCGAAATTTCGAATTGAGTTACTTAACCCGACTAAAGCGTTTGATGAATTGACGCAAAGTCTCGTTGTTGTTCTGCTTTATCCGGTGCAAGTCGCCTTCTTTCCGTGGCGGTTGTATGTGCCTTGGAAATTCGCTGTAGAAGATCGCAGAGGTGTTGCCAAGAGTAGATCGACTCGGTGGTTGGTTTAATAACCACGATCGAAGCGGATCCTTCGAGCACGATCGGAAGGTAATTCGCCATTACATGCTCTCCTCCTCCCGCCGCCGGCAATGTTGTATAGATCTCAAGAAATTCGATGGGATTTTGAGATCCATCAAATTTCTCCATGTTCATCGGCCGAAAATGAGGTGGCGTGGCCGCTCGAGGTCGGCGAAAATGCCCAGATCCGGAATCACTTCTTACGCCTTCTTTGTAGGAAAGAAGGGTTAATGTCACCAGTGATCGTATACGATGATACCCTGTGGTGACTCGACTACTCAGTAGGTCTCGCTTCTCGAGGGGAATACTCCTCGTACTCCACCCGCTAGAATTTCTTTGTCGAAGTGGTGAATGATCACCTCTCAGAGGCTTCTTGATCTTCACCGATCGAAATGTATTTCTCGAATAGAGGATCGATTCGACTTATGGCCGTGTCGATTCCTCGTGAAAATATTCGATTGATCGTAGGCGAGGAAGTCGTATTGCTACGACTACACGAATGTTGTCGATGAGGTACCTCGATCTTGTCATCACGAGTTCGAAGTCTTTGCGTAATCTCTTCAAAGAAAGAGATCGTACCTAGCGCTCGAGCAAGCTCTTGGTGGGATTCTCGAGCAAGTCGCTGATGTCCCGGAGTTCTTGTACCTCCTCCGATCGATGTTGAATGCGCCAGCGGAGTTCTTCTCGATCGCAATTTTCTTTCTTCTGACGACATCAAAATCCTCCTCATCAAGTCTTTGAGGCCTTCTCGGTGGAGTGCGAGAATGTCGAGGATTTCCCTCGCGTTCATCGTGAGTGTTGGTTCTCTCTCGCCAACGGTGGTGCCCTTGCCATTACCACGAGGCGCGTGTGTGATCTTCGGGAGTGTTCTTATCTCGGCCTCCATGAGGTCGACCACGATTTGGGGAAGGACGAAGACCTCCGTTGATGATTCTCACTTGCGCTCGAGGCCTCCCGCTTGAGGAGTGCTCGAGAGACACCATCTGCGACTTGGAGTAATCCTCCGTGTAGGGGAACTCCGGGTTATAATCGTCTCCGTTCGCAAATGAGATCTGCGGGAGACGGTCCGAATTTGCGAGGAAAGCATGCTTGATCCCACCCTCTCCGGAGTTACCCCGAGAGAGGATCACTAGATGCCGGTGGAGTCTGGAATGGTGGCTCCCGAACTTGACTCACCAAGTCGGACCGCCTTAAGGGGACTTGAACACTTGGAGGAAAAACTCGCCGTGTTGTGAGTCCTCACGGGAGCGGTTACGGTCGGATTGACCCTTGTCCTTTGAGGGAATTGGCCCCTCTGTTGGGCGTATCGTTGTGGGGATAAGGATCCTCCTCAACTCCATTAATGGGATAGTTTCTGGAGAATAATCTCCGAGGCAACATCACCATCGGCGGATGCATCACTCGGCTCGTGGTCGAAACCGCATCCATGTCGACGTCTGCAGAACCGCCAAGTCAAACCAGTTCTCCTCGCTCCATTCTCCTGCCATGATTGCATGAGATTGGAAAAAGAGAGTATGTTGACAAGAGATTACCGAAGATCCCCACGGACGGCGCCAACCGCCGGTGTATTAGAACCGATCTTACGTAAAGATTATTTGATTCGGGGTCTCCTAGAGATGAAATCACGCAGAGTGGTTGACACGGATGTTTAGACAGTTCAGCCTTCTCCGAGAGAATAATAACCCTAATCCTGTGTGGTGTGGTATTCTTGATGATCAAGTAAGAAGCTAAGACTATTACGTATAATAGAACTTGTATTTCCCTTTCTTCGCTCCCTTTGTTCTGTCTCCCTGATGCCCTTATATAGTCGTGAAGGAGTAGCCGTTTTGTCTCTGCGGAAGAGGCGCCTTAATTGAGCCGAATGGGCGCATGATGGCGATAATTACCGCGCATTGGCTTCCCACGCCGTCCGCAATTATCATTCAAAGATAATGGGGTATTTAAGCACTATTACTACGCGGAATAGTAGTGCGTGCGGACTGCTCGATTCTTTAATCAATTGGACCCACTTGCCTGTAGGTTTGATTATAAGGTGGTCGTGGTTTGCCTGGTCGTAGGAGAACTTACGACCAGGTAGTAATCGTAAAAGGTCTTACGACTATGTAATGATCGTAGAAAGACTTACGACCATGTAATAGTCGTAGAAAGACTTACGACCATGTAATGATCGTAGAAAGACTTACGACTAGGTAGTAGTCGTAGTAAGACTTACGACTAGGTAGTAGTCGTAGTAAGACTTACGACTATGGGGGGTGATTGTAGAAGATCTTACAATCACTTGGTAGGCCTCTCCCTTATAAAAATAAGGGGTACTTCTGGAGACTATGTGACATCATATTTACCCATAATAAGAATTATAGATAATAGATAAAATGAGGATTATTAGATCCTCGTCACTTGGTCAAGAAGGTAATTTCACTTGATTTGTAAAACTACAACTACTTTTCCCGAGAAGATATAAAGGGGAGTGTCAATCGTTTTTATTTGTGAAAACAATTCTCGAAGAGACAATTATGCTTCGACTTTCAATGATTTATTAGGAACATATTCAAATAAATCTTATCCCTTGGACTGTCGTATTCAATATCGCCATGAGTTGTTGGTCTATAAATAACCACCAGGAGGGGTAGAACTTAAAAAAAATTCCCTCATAAGCTTTCTACCTTTCCTGTCTCCACTTTATTTTTGAATACTCACCTTCAAACTCCTTAAGTTCGAGTAGATGATGTACTATGATAGCAGAAATCATGAAAGAAGACAAACTTTGTAGAACAAATTTGATTTTTTGACCACCTTGAAGTTATGATCTTTGGATTTTATTCTTCCAAGGTGGTCAAGAAGATTTATTCTATGATGTTTTCCAGAAATTAGTATAAGGAAAATTCTGATGATTAGGTGAACACTTCTCAGAGCACATGTCAAAGCAGTTTCTGTTTTAAAGGTATTATACTTTTTACTCGCGATGATTACGAGATAAAGATAACTTTGGGAAAAGGAATAAACTTTTCAACTATTTTTTCCCACACATCTCTGATGCATGGAACAACTTCCTTGACCAGATATGAGCTGTCATGTCCCCATTGGTCGAGGTGAAGTTGTTACATCCTTGAGGTAGTGGCTTTTAAATGCACGGATCTTTATCCTTCCTTGGGCACGATTTACCCCTGACATTTTTACTTTCCCCATTCACCGAGAGCCTTTCGTCTTCCACAAACCTTCAAAAGGAAGAATTCCTCAGTTCACCATTGAACCATGACAATAGTGGGATGGAAATCGTCAATGCTGTTTGCGGAAGAGCTCAAAGGATTGGAGCAAGATGGGCATCCACTAGAAAAGGCTATTCTCGAGTGGTATGTGCTAGGGAGGGAGATTGAGCCATGCTCTTCGGTTGGTTTTACGGTACTCTTCGTGCCATATCTCCGGGCAGACCTCTGTTTACCCGAGAGTGATTTTTTGATTGAAATTCTTAATCATTATGGAATAGAATTAATTCATCTTGTACCGAATTTAATTTTGGTACTTAGTGTCTTTGCCCAAGTGTTTGAGGCGTTTTTAGGAATAGCCCCTTGTTTGCGTCTCTTTAGGTTTTATTACCAAATCATTCGCAACAAGAAAGGTTCTAGTGCTGTGGGTTCTTTTTACTTTAATTTTCAAGATGCCAACAAGTGAGTGTTTTCCTTTTTGGTTACCAAAGATGCTAGCCAAACATGGAACAAAGAATGATTTTATTTTGCTGTTCCGAATGAGAGTAGAATTACTTACAATCAGAATGTGTCACCAAAGTGGTCCTCAAAAAGCCGAGCTACTAACAAGGAGATCAAGCTCTCTGATGATGAGAAGAGCGTGGTCCAAGTGATCAGCAACTTGGTAAGAAGAGGTCTAACTGGACGAAAAGTCGTCCATGACTTCCTCAAGAACAAGATTTTTCCTCTCCAAAAGAGAGAAATATTATCTTGTGATTGCGACATCCCAGAGAATGGTAATAATCCATTTACCTTTTTACTCGAACAAAATTTTCATAGTTGAAGTAAAGTAATTTATCATTATATTGCAACTTTTTCGGATGATGAGGTCCTTGCTAGAGCCTCAGTCCTATTAAAGGATCGGGTTCTAGACAAGGAACTGGTCGATTTAGAAGCGCAGCCCCCAAGCTTAATTGGGGCTGCCTTATCACTTAGGAAAGATCGCAAACTAGTAAGTATTCACAAGAATTGCTAGACATAAGAAGTAATTTTTACTTTATATCTAACTTACATTTTCTGAATAGACGACGTCAAAGAAGTGCCCCATATTATATGTTGGTGCAAGTTCTACCCCTCCTTCGGCAAAGAATGCAAGGATAAGTTACAGGCCTCCTGGTACGCTAAAGAAGACCATACCTGCACCTATTTCAATCTCAATTCCGCAAGAGCTTCCTACCTTAACTCCAACTCCAATTCTTTTAGAACCTCCTACCCACGAGGTATTTAAAAACCAAAGTTAAAATTTTAGTTTCTCGATATGCTTCTTGCCCTTAACCAATACTAGCTATATCAATTTTCGTGGTTGAGGTGGTACAGGGCGAATGATCATAAGAGGAGTACGAAGAGGAACGTCCACTTCAGCGGGCTTCAAGGCCATGGACCTCCTTGGCCTTGGTTCCATCTTTGTTAGAGCCAGTGCAACAACCCACTTTCACTGTTAATGAGGACTTCATGGCGCTCTTTAACGAAAGTGGCTTCGAGATCGAGTAAGTTATTCGACCATAACTGTATAATTTTATCTTATAATGACCAATCCTATATTTTCTTTTAGTCTTTCTTTTCCGTCGGACCAGAAGTGGACAACTAACAGCTCAAGAACAAACCTCACCACCCATCGAACCGTCAATGGAAGAATCTCCGGCAGAAGAGATTATGCAAATAGAAATACCTCCTAGTACCACTGAGGAAGTGATCCCGAATGTCCTAACTACATCTACTAGGACATCTAGGGAGATGCTGAGATGCCACAGCGCACGGAGGTCCAAACTGAAAGGACCTCCCAAGAGGATCAGGCGGAAGAGGTGGTCCGTGAGACCACACAGTCAGAGGAGGTGGTCCATGAGACCACACAGTCAGAAGAGGCGGTCCATGAGACCACTAAAACTCAAGATGAAGATGATCATATCTTGGTAAAATTTTTATCTTGGTAATTTTATTTTGAACATACCAGTATAGATCTTACTCATAGAATATCTTAGGAGTCGCAAGATACTGGATCTAATCCAACCAGAGGAGTTTTCTGTTTGGTTCAATTGGATCAATCCGAAACTGAAGTTCCTCGAGAGAGATCTCCCCTTAGAACTGAAAAGAAAGACCTCCAAGACCTCATGACATCTATGATCTGTATGCCACACATTTTTCTCAGTTGGTTCATATAGCCTGTAGTTCATCTAGCCTGTGATACAATACAGTATTAAAAATATCATCCACATAAAACTGATAACTTAACAAAGAGTGCCCTATTTGATCGAGGTACATGTAACAACACCCCCTCATCCTTCATCCCGATTGCAATAAACCCGCGTGTGTATCATGTAATGCTTTCAACAAAGAATTTTGTCAATTTTCATGTGCCAGTTAGTTAAGTACTTTGTGTGGGAATTCATAAAACCCTAATTTTCGAAACATAAAACTCAAGTCTTCGATACCTAAATCCTTAATTTTTTAGATAATTTCAGAACACATATAAAATTGTAGAAATATTAAATAATCAAGTCCACTATCTAAGGACCCTTCAAAACAAAATTTGTAATTTTTGAGCTCATTTTCTATATTTACATGGATGACTTTGACATATGACACCGACGGGGGGAGTCCCATGACAAGGGGAAGGGGAAGGCTACTTCGACTGAGACCAACTGATGTCATAGCGTATCCAGTCACCCAACCGCACTCCGTATCGAAGATGTGAGTTACATACAAATTACATACTTCTTACGTTTGTTATCATATGATCCACTTACATCATGGAATCGCAGGACATGGACGACTTCGACACTTGCTGCCACCGTGAGCAGCCCCGAGACAAGGGGCAGTGGCTATGGTGTCATGGAGACTAGTTGCAGACATCATTGCATAGATGATAGATCCAACTACCCTCATGAATAACATGAGGTAATAGAACATTCTTTTTCTAAGGTATTGGTTTAATGTGGATGATATTCTGTAACACTGTATTATACCACATGCTATATAGGCTTGTACATGAACAAACTGAGGGAAATGTGTGGCATGCAGATCATATAACAACACTTTTGAAGGCTACGGTTTGTTGTTATATGATCTGCATGCCACGCATTTTCTTCAGTTGGTTCATGTAGCCTGTAGTTAATATAGCTTGTGGTACAATTAGGGATGGCAATTGTGCCCGATTACCCGCGTGCTCGCGGGCGAATACCCTAATGGAGGCGGGTATGGGTGCCTTTCTTTGCCCACGTGCATGAAAACAGACACAATTCCTTGCCCATCGGGTAAACGAGTGTGGGCATGGGTAAGCTCTACCGTACCCGCTTTGCCCGACTACCCGTAACCTACCCGTATTTGTAAGGAACTATGTCAGTTTATATTTTAATTTTTATTTGTTGAACTTGATTAGTTGTCTTGTTGAACATGATATGTGAATTGTGATGAGCGTTATTAGTTGTTGAATGTGTGATGCACCATTGATGTGTGAATTATAATGAACTTGATGTATGCATTGCTCGCAGGTAACGAGCATGTCCGCGGTGATGGGTACCCACGGGCGGCGATGCATTATTCGCGGGTAAACGGGCATGCCCGTGGGCGACGGGTATGTGCGAGTTTTTTCGTCCATCATCCTTCACGGGTATGCCCGTGGGGGGAATTCGGGTTCGCGGGCATGGGTATGGCGCGAGCACTACCCGTACCCGCCGCGCCCGATTGCCATCCCTAGGTACAATACAATATTAAAGATATCATCCACGTTAAACTGATAAATTAACAAAGAGTGTCATATTTGGTCGGGGTACATGTAATACTACCCCCTCATCCTTCATCTCGATTGCAATAAACCTGTGTGTGTATCATGTAATGCTTTCAACAAAGAATTTTGTCAATTTTATGGTTTCATATGTCAGTTAGTTAAGTACTTTGTGTGGGAATTCATAAAACTCTAATTTCGGAAACCTAAAACTAAAATCTTCGATACATAAATCCTTAATTTTTTAGACAATTTCAGAACACATATAAAATTGTAGAAATATTACATAACCAAGTCCACTGTCCAAGGAGCCTTCAAAACAAATTTTGTAATTTTTTGAGCTCATTTTCTATATTTACAAATTCCCACAAACAGTACACTTAAATGAAATTACGAGAAAAAATTCGGAACGAATAATATTTTTAAAAATTACAGGTAAGTACACTGTGTCGGGAGGCTTCACAAAAAAAATAATTTTTTGAACTGATTTGATATATTCAAATTTCATAATTGGCTAATTAGGCGAATTAGAAATAAATTAAGTCATTAGAAATAATTAGACAATGGAAATCGGATGGAGCGCCTCACGCGGCCTTGACGACGCCGCAAGGTGCATACCATAGAGATGTCAATTCTATAATTTTCGCGCGAAGACTATCATTCTTACGCTACAAAGTATAGCTCTAGTACACTAGTGCTACACATGCAGTGCTACAGTCGAGCTCTATGTCTTTGGGAGCTGGGAATCGAATTGCCATGCCCAGAACCAGGTGATGAGCAACTCAGATCAGATCATCAAGGCGTTCACAAAGCACGGAAACGCGACGGTGAAAGCACGAGTGGCAGAGCCCACTCGCTGGACACGGTACAAGTAGGCGTCTATGTCCAGTCTTGATTGCGTTTCTCATCAGGCTCCAATGCCCAAGAGTCCAAGTTTCTCACCATCGTCGGTTGTGCTTCAGGAGTCGTGCCCCCCACCTCCGCATCCGGCGAGCGTTGCCATTGCCTCCAACGAAGCTGAACTCAGGTCAGCGTCAGCGTCTCCGTCTCCGACAAAGCCAGCCGCGTCGCCACCCGGCCCACCGAACGCTGAAGCCAGCTGTCATCGAATGCCCCCTTTATTTTCCTTTGATTAAGGTTTTGAGTTGTAAATGGCGTTGGCCAGCAGTGGCTGTCGTCTCACACTTCCAGAAGCGCCACGACAACTGTGGGGAAGAGACGTACGAAAATAAGCAATTACTAGTTCAATGTCCGTGTTTTGCTACGGATTAAAAATATTAGTTCAATGTCCGTGCTTTGCTACGGATTAAAAATATTATATCTTGTTGACTGTTGTCGTGCTCAACCTACCATGCAAGTGGTGCGTCGGCAACTTATTCTTAGAAATATCGATGGAATCTTTGGGCTTTTGCGTATGCGCTTGGGCGGTTAGTGTGTGAGGAGTGGAAAGGAGTTTATGGGTGGTCCAACCGTACGCATCGGGAGGAACCGAGAAAGAACGAGATCCAACAACTCACATCTCACGAAGAAAGATAGATGTAACAACTCACATCGCATGAGAGAGAATGAATCGCCACTAATTCCTTCTTTTAAGTACTAGAGATCATTCCTGTTTTTTTTTATTTTTTTAAAAAAAATGTCTCCATAAATACTACCTACAGGCTACAGAAGAACCCGCAACCATCTCTTACAACCCCTGGCATGTCTCAACCCAACCCGACCAAAGGCCATCCACCAAACCGATCACACCCGTAGTGAATTAATAAGTGGCATCTTTATTCAAAGGGCCGAAGGAGACCGTCCAGTGGGCCCATTTAATGGACCAGTAGCGGGAATAAGTTGCTAGTAAACTAAAGATGCATGTCAGCTTTCGGATTAATTAAGGTATCCAATGGCACCACGCGCATCCATGTTGTGACGATAATTACTTGATGTGCATGGCAGATGCTAATCTGAGGCAAGCTCACGCTAAAGCCAATTAACCAAATGCTTCTTTGGCATTCCCAACACACGGCAAGACGATCACGCGTGAGAGCATGTACAGTGTTATAGATAATTATTATCTATACTAACTCTCTACGTTATATGTAGACAACACTATAAATAACTCATACAATGGGTTGTATTTTCACTTATCTTTACATATGATACAATCTTTTAATGCTTTTATGAACCTAAGATATTTTCTCTTTGGTTCTAGTGATACAGTCGGCTACAGGATTGTAAACAACACATTACTCTCTCTTTATTCTCTTTCATCTACATCAGCTTACATCATACGTGGCAGAGTCTATAGACAGCTGATGTAAATCCATTGTACATAACTTGATGCCCTCCATCGATCACAAGCTTCTTTTTTATGGCAATTAAGTATGTCAGTCCGTAAGGATGAATAGCTCGAGGATTAATATACAGAAGGTGACAAATCATCACGTGCAGTTCACCAGTACCGAACTAGAGCATGTACAACAATGTGACGCCGGCTGTCTGCACACTACAAGCGGAATATACATACAACAACACATAACTCGCAACGGAAAGCACATGCGTTGTAGGGCCAACTTATTCACCATGTATGAAGTCTGCTCAACCCACCACCTCCCACGTCCAAATAAAACGCATGCTCGACTGCATCTAAACCCATCTTATCCTAGAGGGCGTTTGAGATGCCTCGCTCCCGTCGCCTCCCCTCCCAGGAAACTCCACGGTGACCCCTCCCTGCCGCCGCCGGCCTCGCCACCATACAGATCCAACGCCTCCTCCTCCCCCGACCTCATCACCCCTGTGCAGATCTACCGTCGTCACCTCCTCCCCACGGCTACGTCCACGCATGGAACCGGCGCCACCTCCTCCCCTGCCACTCCCCCGCGCGGAGACGCCCCTTGGCCTCCTCCCCCTCTCCCTTGTCGTGAAGTCGACTCCGGAGAACACCATGAGACACCCCTTGGCCTCCCCCCTCAGTGTGAAGACGACCCTGGCCGGATCCGAACCTCCTTCTCCTCCTTCACGCCGCTCGACTATCCCATCCCCACGCCGGTTGGTCTCCTCCTCCGCGCTGTGAAGCCACCTCTGACTGGATCCGGGCTTCCTTGTCCTCCATGCAGCGCCGCGAAGCCGCCTCTCACCGGATCCTCGCGGAGGGGTCGTGACGGCGGCGGATCCGGCTGGTGGTAGCGTGTCGCCGTGGAGGACCACGCCGCCACCCGCGGTGGGCGAGGCAGCTGTCATGGGGGCCGAGTTGTGGCCCTGCCGAGGAGGCGAGGCGTAAGGTCACGGCAGCAGCGCGGCGAAGCCAAGGCGGGCAATGCTCGCCGGCCCCTACGGTGGCGTGGCATTGCAGTGACGGCTGGTACCAAAACTTTCACTGACCACCTCCTCCATTGCCACTAGACCGCCTCCACCATCTCCAGGGTAGTGGTAGTCTCTCTGGTAATTGTTGTTGTTTAATTAAGCAGATCTGTGGAAACTTTGGACTTAATTAGGCTATCAGTCTTTCATCATTGTATGTAATCACCGTGATTAGCTATTCTGATCTAGTAGGAACAAACTAATCAGTTGTTAGTTATGTTTGTCAACTCGTTTTTATGAATATCTAACATTGATTTCGTTCACATTTAGGTTCTTCATTGATGAGTTGACTGGCTTTGAGATCAATGTGTTCCAGGTCAGTATTTATCAATTTAAGTGCCTTATTTGATCATCCAATCCTGCGACCGACCAAAGACGGATATGGTGATACATAGTTCGCGTCAATGATCATTGTTTTTCTTTTCCCTAAAGTCGCCCGGTAAGTTCATAAATGTTAAAAGCGGATGTGTGATCTGTTTGCTTGATGATCATTTTCTTAAAACTAAATCGCACCACAAAGTTTAGAAAATTTTAAATGCTACTAGTCCCAGAGTGCGTCCCCGCTAAATAATGAAATATATCTTTGTTTCTACTTTTGCTTTCTTCTTTATTAATTCGTGATTTTGCCAAGTTTAGATATGGATGGGTCTTCTAGCAAAATCATTCCGAAGAATGACCTGAACATGATCAGAAGCATTATAAGGACTAAGATTTGTGCACTAATTGTAGCATCATGGCAACTAGGAAAAATATGTTGCCTTTTATATGGTTTCCCATGATGTGCATGCTTACAACATCACCTGTGGTCCTTTTCCTTTCCTCCAATCTACTCTTTGACATTTTATTTAATTAACTTTGTGTTCTTCCTAAACGATGCAGCTGCCAGAGCCTTTCGGTTTCATTTTCACATGGTTTGCTGCTTTGCCTCTAATATTGTTCATAGCAAAGTCTGTAACTAATGCCATAGTGAAGGACTTTTTAATCCTGAATGTATTTTTCCTTTTCCCTATCTATCATACATTATGGCATATTCAAGTGGAGAGCAAGCTGATGTTGAATTTTATGGGCATCTAGGGGCCATGTCTGAATTGTGGTACTGAAAATGTTTCCTTTGCGACTATACTTTCAGCTGTAGTGGCGGTACAACAAACAAAGTGAAATATGCGAAGTACGTCCATTTATCATGGTTAACTACTATCTAGATTCGAGTTCTAGAGTACTGAGATGCTTATTTCTAATGGTTATCTCTGTACCGTTCTTTTTGCAGCTGTAGTACCCAGTTGGTATATGACTCAAAATCTCGGCTGATCACACTTCCATAACCATCAAAAGGATAAGGGAAGGTACGAGTGGCTGCCTGCACCAATCTTCAATAGCATATCTAGTAGGTCCAGCAGCTGACGAATGAATGAGATTTAGCCCACTTGCTATCTGTCTTGCAAATTGGGTTCTGCAAAGTTAATAATAATTTGTGTATGCATATCGGTTGATAAAATTGTAGATAATACGAAGAATGTGAAACGTGCAACATATTGTATCGGTTAGGAACGAACTAATCAGTTGATGTTCAACTTCTTTCGTAATTAATTTCTTTTCCTTACACTCTTTTTGTTTGGTATATCACTATTTATTTACTTTCTTGTTTGATACTTGAAAATGTTGATATTCCAGGCTTGAAAGGATCGATTGATGAATTCAGACATTAGGATATTTGCTTGGGAGATGAGGAAGGACGATAAATGAAGCAAAATTGATAGAAATACATAGAATTTTACATTCTAAGGCTAGATGATGTATGCAGTGGTGTACTGACAAATTCAAGTTGTACTTACGAATGATGCAAATAATGTATTCTGAGATTTTTCTCTAATAATATTTTTGAGTTATTTTTTCTATGCAATTGAATAATTGTTTTATACTACCTTCTTATTGTGAATTATTTTTCTATGCAATGGAATAATTGTTTTATGGTACCTTCTTATTGTGAATTATTAAATTGGAACATTTCGAAGTACCAAAATATCTTGCTTTGAAAATAATGAAACATGTTGCAACGCTTATAAATTTTGCAAATAAAATAATTTAATCATTTGACTATAGAAGGTACCAACTTATAAAAGTATTGCTACAACATTATATATGTGTTGCAAGGTAGCAACGCTTCTTCCTTTATGTTACCAACGCTTAAATATGTGTTGTGAAAGACCATTGCAACGGCAGTAATAGCAACGCATAGACAATGCGTTGGTATAGACCGTTACAACGCTTATGTGGACTTTTAGCAACGTATGTATGCATTGGTAAAGGGGTGTTCTTGTTGTAGTGGCAAGCCTTGCCATGTAGGGCACGAGATGATATGGATGAGAGAGGGGGAGTACAAAAAATTGAGCCATCTCTCATGCAATAGTTGACTATAACACGATAAATAAGACACGTTGTACATAAAATAGTTGTATATAGAGATATATAAAAATACAACATATTGTAAAACTGTCTATAAATGACACAAGAAGAAAGTTTAAAAAATCAGTTATCTATATTATGGTATATATCCTTAGCATGGTCAAAACAAGTGAGACATCATTGGCACGTAGCGATCAGCGTACATACAACATGGCAGCGCATGCACATGCGTGTGCATGAGTACATTGCATTGCAGTACCACCATCACATCTACCGTCCCTAGCTAGTTTGTTCTATCTTTCAATTCCATCGATCTAAACACATGCCATCCCTAGCTAGTTTGTTCTATCTTTCAATTCCATCGATCTAAACACATGCACCTACTCCTCGTTTGGCAATTTATACTCCCCAAGGGCTCTCACCCTCACCACCCCACTCCACCACTACACAACACAGTGCAGTGCTACTCTACTCACCAATCGACAAAGCCCTAAAATTACCCCCAAAATGCCATTCAAGATATAAACATGAATCTCTTTTTTCACTACACAATTTTATCCGAGATAGTGCTTTACGTGATGAGATTTTGAGAGATGTGATCTTAATGAAGATTATGACCCAAGCGATACTTTATTATGATATGATCGGATATTATTTTGTTTGGTTGGCTAAAATATGTCTTTCTATATTAATTTCTTTCATTACGCAATGTCCATAATTAATATATGCATCGAACAAGCAAAACTTTTTTGTTTCATATGTACACTTGCACGTATCGTCATAGTTACAAATCCCATGAAAAAATAAGTTTAAATTCATCCTTAAAAACATCTTTCAAACCCTCAAGAGCAATTCAGACTTTTTATCCTTCACACACAACTCAATAAGCCAACATCCTATAAAAAGCCAGATTACCAAACACCAAAACTTGGCTTAAAAGTCGGGGCTTATAAGCCAATTAAATAAAAAGTCGGCTTTAAGCTATAAGCCAAAATCTCCCTTCTGTACCCTACCTACGTCTTCCTCCTCCAGAGGCTCCGAGACTACCGCTACTGCTGAGCTCTCCCCAGATCAGCCCAAGCTTGTAGTGGCCACTCCCCAAGTCCACTAGCCTTTAACTTTACATAAGGCGATGGCGCCGATGGCAGCGCTAGCGATAGCAACAACAGCCTGTTCCTGACTACCGCCTCCCCCTCTCCTGCCGAGAGGAGGGGGAGGAGGAAGAAGAACCTCCTAGGGTTGCGGTGGCGGCCATGTGGTCATTATGCCGTCAAAATAAAAGACCCCTCCACCAAGAGGCGCCGTTAGCTCGGCACCTTCGACACCGCCCATAGGCGGACCCCTCCACCAAGAGAAGTCGTTAGCTTGGCACCTTCGACACCGCCCATGAAGCTGCCCTAGCCTACGACCACGCCGCGCTCACCATGAGAGTGTAACCTCGAACACGAACACAAGAACACAAGAAAGATTTTTGTGCCACGGATCAACAAAGCACTTTTCTTAATATCTCTTGCTCTATTGCTCTTGATGTTCAAGTTACAAGACCATAGGTGCCTTTATATAGGCTAAGCACTTGGGTTCTTTCATCCAATTCGTTTCTTTGTAGAAAACCTACTCGGACTCACGTTAGGAAACCAAAACTAAATATGGATCCTAACACCCTATACTTAGCAAGTCTGGATTAATTTCCAACAATCCCCCCTAATCTAGACTTGCCGACTCTAACTTGTTTCTGCAATGGTCTCAACTACGACTTGTTCAATGAGATACTCAAAGACGGGATGGCGAACACACCTCTTCAACATCCCGACACAACTCAGACGGCGAACACACCTCCTCAACATCCCGGACACAACTCAGGACGGCGAACACATCTCCTCAACGTCCCATACTCAACTCAACAGACTCGACTCAGGACGGCGAACACACCTCCTCAACGTCCCGGACTCAACTTAGCATCAAAGTAACGCCGGCTCGTATTCAGCATCGGCCACAATTAAATGCGCTTCGCTTTCTCCTTTCGGGATTACGGCATTCAGAAGCGAAGTGTCCGTAGTCTTGACAGTTGTAGCAGCGAATCTTCGTCTTGTCGAACTTGCGATTCTTGTTGGCGCCCTTTTTATTGGACCTGGATTCCCACTCGTCACGAGTGAGTAGTAGATGCCCACCTTCCTCGTCGTGCGCGTCCCTTTGTGCGCTCCTCATATGCCTTCATCGCCCAACCACCTCCACAATCGCCATCGTCTTCATATCGACAAATTGCTCAATGGTGGAGACGATCGGCAAGAATTTTTCGGCATGGCACGAAGAAACTTCTTCACAACGGTGCGCCCTCCATCTTGTCTCCGAGGACACGAATCTCATTGACGATGGTGGTCGACTTCATAGCAAAGTCATTGATGGACTCGGTCTCCTTCATCTTCATTACGTCGAACTCACTCATGAGAGTCTGCGCTCGTGCCTCCTTGACGCGGTCGGCGCGACGCGCATCTCCTTCAGAGTGTCCCAAGCCTCCTTGGCTGCGTCTCATATTCGGCCAAGACCATCATCATGGCCTCGCACGGCTTGGAATATGGCGGCGAGCCATCTGGTCCTTGCGCTCATCGACCAACTCTTTGCCTTCCACCACGCCCACACCCCTTGTGCGCGCATGAACACCTTCATCTTCACCGCCCAAGAGTCATAGTTGGTCTCCGTGAGCATTGGGTATTGAAGGTTACCGAACTCACCTTCGTCGGTGCCTTGATTCCGCCGTGTCCGAGGTGTCATCACCGCCCACGAACTTCTTCGTGGACGGTATCTGTTATATGACATGACGCGCCACACCTCGTCGCCCGAGGGTAGTGCCGCAAACCGCCGAGAACGATCGTCGCCGGACCGAGCCACGCGTTGCCGTCTGCGCCGCACGGCTCCTCCTCGCACCTTGCTCGATACGCCACGAATCTAAGACCAACTTCATCTACAAGTTCCAAACCCAGGGCCTCACGTGTATTCCACTGATGAGGCGATAGCTAGCCATGCAACGACCAAGCTCTCACCATACCATGACCTTCCAACAACCAACGTCCCGGCCGCTGCAAGCCTCAACATTGCCTACTGCTACTACCTTCTGCTCTGCTAGCTCCGTTCCAAAGAGTGATGAGCACGGTAGTGAAGGTGATGACTTCAGCAGCCTCTTCAGTTCAGTGAGGACACTAGGTCCGGCTACCTCAGCAGCGTCGTCCCCAAGATCTGCCTTAGAGCCTCATCGCCTCGCCACCGCGACGGAGACGACGGAGACACCGCTCTTGCACCTCTTCATCAATAAACAATCCCTGGTTCTTCCTCCATTGCAACGGCATGCAGCAAATCTGCTGTTCTTCCAATGAGCGGTAGAAGATGAGGTTGATCTGTGGTTGCAGCATAGTCCAATGATGTGGGATGATCAGCTCATCATCAGTGCATGTGCATGGGGATCGATCGAGGTGAGGGAGATGATCTGGTCCATCGTTTAATTGGGTTGGGTCCATTTTGTGACCAGGTTTCAGATGCTTTGGAGTTGATTAATGTCTGTAGGAGATGATGTATGCATGTGTTTTTCTTTAATTTGTTGTCCTCTAGATTCTAGAATTGCAGTGTATGTTGCTTGAGTTGAGACGGGTCTAATTAATCATGAAGGATGATATGTTAGTTACACTACGGGATACTGTTTATTTACCGAGTGTGAGTAACACTCGCAAATAGTGCTACACACTCGCAAACTGCTTACCGAGTGCCACACTCGCAAAGTGGACTCGCAAACAACGACTCGGTGAAGTTATTTTACCGAGTGTCTAATATCGGCGCACTCGAGATAGAGTTACCGAAAGTGCTACAATGACACTCGGTAAACAATTATGACTTGACGGTCGTCACCTCCAAACTAACCGTTTATCGGCGAGGTTTACCGAGTGTCACTAGCAAAGACTCGTAAATAAATTAGCATTTCGTGATTAAAACAATTCCGAAATAAATTTTTGAATAATATTTACCGAGTGTCGCCCTAACACTCGGTAAAAGAATAACCATTTTCGTGATTAAAACAATTCCGCAAATAAACTTCAGAATAATGTTTACCGAGTGTTCCCACTCAAAAAGTAGTCAAATATTTCCAGTGGGACTCCGACTCTAAAAAATGGCACACTCGCAAATGCACGTAATCGTAACCAAATTGGTTCTGTTTCATTGCTTTACCGAGTGCTACACTCGTAAAATATGTCCACGTAATTTTTTTGTTTGTTTCAAGGCATATCCAAATACAATGAGCAACAAAATCACAGAAATTATAATAACATGACAGATAGGCAATATATATCACATATATGTCCACAAATGTCACATCCACTCACAATAACCAACATATGTCGACAAGCACCATGCAAAGTCCACAAACACCATCAACATATGTCCAAAGTCCACAAAGTTCAACCAAGTCCACAGCTCAACATACAAACCCATCAAACAAGGTCTGATGGCTCGTCACATGGCTCTGAGGCTCATGGAGAAACGGAGTCAAGTCCGTGTCTTGATCACCTCGCATATCGTTGTTCGATCCAAATTGTAGAAGGTCCCTAGAATGAGATTGCACATGTGAGTTATCCGATCAAAGCAAATTCTAAGGTCTAAGCTATGGTAGGTCAAACTAAGGTATAAGTCGAAGGTAGCTCTATATGACACAAAAGTGAAGAGTGCATCTAAGTGACTCACAGGAGTGCCGTCACGGAGGTGGAGGCACCAACGGTATTACCGGCGGCGCGGAGGCGGTGGAGGCCGCCCATGCTCGAGAAAACGGGCCATGTACTGCACGCTGCGCACCTCACCGAAGGCCTCAAGCCGGGCTCGCACTCGCTTCTCTCCCGCGCTAACTCGGCCCGGTGCGATACCGAGGGCCTCAAGCCGCTCTCGTGAGGCTTGCCGTGACTCCTGCAGGCTTCAACTGGGCCTACAATTATTTATCACATAGTTAGAATGCAAATAAAGAACGAGTAGAAAATGAATGGACAACGAATGCAACAGAACTAACTCGAGTGCTACCACCGGGCCGTGGCGTGGGCGTATGGCCGACTCGAACTCGTGTTCGGGCTCTAATCTGGGCGAGTGTCCGAGTGTTGGCCGTGTCTATGGTGTCGTTGCCCATATAGTACCGCCTGTGTGGCTTACCCGTCCCAACCTCATGACGATGTCACCTCGAGGTCGGCCGGTGCTCGGATCAAATTCGACCCATGGATCTCTCGCCATCGCCGTGTACTCGCTTGAGGCGCCTGCACGCCGGTTGTCAGATGCCTCGGGCGGGTCCTCCGCGTTGTAGACGAGGTCGGGTCCTTTGCCTTGCCCTTGTGTGCCAAGGCATATGCCTTGAACGAGGCGCACTCGGCCGGGTGGAACTGCGTCTGCAGGAAGAAGCACAACAATAAGATATTATGCATTCGTGGTTAGCATAGCAACAACGAAATGAAATCGCGTACATATCCGGCCGCATATTCCTTAAGGGTAGTGGGGCCTTGTTTGTGCGAGGAACCTCGATCATCGCACGGCAACGTGAGCGTGACGGTGTGATATTGCTCGCACTCTCACTCAACCACTTGTCCACAATGGCCTCCCAAAGCAGCTTGTCCATCCCCGCACACCAAGCAGAGGCACTGCACGCACACGAGCACGTGACAAATCATAAATCAATTTGAAGGCAATTAATCGCAGACGATGTAATCTCATGTTTACCGCCAAGTATTGCTCCTTAGTCGTGGGCGTGTGCACCGCTCGCGCTCTGTGACTCTGTGTCCTCTGCGGGCATGGTAAATTCTTCTCGCACAGAGCTTTGTCTCGTAGAAGAGGTCCCGCACTCGGTGAACACAGCACTGCTCACCACGCCATCCGCCCTCCCTACGTACTCCTCCGCCAAGGTGTAGTAATCCTACAAGCAAATAAAGTCGAGAATATACAATTAATGTGATGTTATTATCAAGATAGTGCGATGAACACGCATCTACGCCTCTTTCATCACTCGGTCGGCCTTGTCGTTATAACACCCGCCACCGATCACCGATCGCTAGCGGCGTGCGCTGGGACCACTTCATGGCGGGCTGCACAACACCATCGATCCTCACCATCCCGGGTAGTTTGCCCCGCATGTAAGACCCAGATCCCGCTTACTCGGCGAGAGTGACTGGGATCACCATTTCCCAATCCTGCACAAAGTTATTGAGATTGAATATTAGTTTCGTTATAACTTAAAACCTCGTGAAGTAGTGTTAACATGCAAAAATTACTTACTTAGTTCCGAGGGTCAATCACCGCCGCCTCAGATGGGTAAGTCCGGGAGGCGCGACGACCGCAGCCCAAACCGTAGGCACCCCATTTTCCTCGCCAAAGAAGTCGGCATCCTCTCGCGCCACCCCGCGGCCTCATCCTCCTCCGTGCCTCCTCCACCGCCTCCGCTTATCTCCTCCTGGTCTCCTCCTCCTCCTCATCCTCCTCCGTGGCCGCCACGAACTCGCTGCGTCGCCGCCCTATGGAGGAGGTGTCGCTCGACGCCTCGCTCGCCGCCGTCCTCCTCCTCCACCCTTGGCTCCTCCTCCACCTCGGCTCCACCTCCACCTCGGCTCCACCTCCTGGCACGCCCGCCGCCGCCCTCCTCCTCCTCCCCGGCACGCCCACCTCGGCCTCGAGGCACGCCTCCTCCTCCACCTCGGCCGACCTCGCCACCACCAAGAAGGTCATAACCGACCTAATCTTCCCGATTCCACCGCCCACCATCAATCACCGCAACAAAAGGAATAAACTATCAAGACGCATATACAAAAGTAAATGTATCATACATGTATAAAAGAGATGCAAAATAAGTAAATGTATCGTATATGTATAAAAGAGATGCAAAATAAGTAAATGTATCATACATGTATAAAAGAGATGCAAAATAAGTAAATGTATCATACATGTATAAAATTGCCATAAGTACTACAGATCTTACATGTACTAGAAATAATCATCAAGATCATTGATAGGTGGGCCAAAAATCTCATCATCGCTATTGTCGACGTAATTATGATCGCCTCAAAGTCTCATCACTAGCGACAATCGCCTCGAATGGTGTTGCTCAAGTAATAACAAGTCCTTCGTTGTAGAACCTCCTCTCCATCATCCCCGCCAACAATGACCGTATCATTGTCTACTTCCATTGTAGATCTACATCTAAGACAATCTCAAAACTCCCATCTAATCCTTCTTCTTGAAAGAACTCTCATCATATGTGTTTGCATCGATGTTATAATCATCATCGCTTGGGACTGCATTTTACCATGCGGCGATACCTTGTACACCACATCATACGCCTTAAGACGGTCTTTGGTTTGGCACGGTATGAGAGATAATAAACTTGCGTGGCTGTTGGGCCACAATGTACACGCTGCCTCCTAGCAAGACGGATGACTTTAGAACTTCGACTAACCCAAGCTCGTGGGTCTTTATCACTTCTTTGGGATCAAACCAATGGCATTTGAATATGACAGACTAAGAGGTACACAACCAGAAACTTGAGTTTGTATATTTCTTCAATTATTCCATAGTAGTCCAACCCATCTGTGCTCGGCGTGAAAACACCGGATTTGTGGTTCTTCGATTCGCCGACTCGCCAGGCCGAGTTGTGTGAAAGCGATATCCATTGACATCGCATACAGAGAATGACTTGACCCTAAATTCAAATCCATTGGCAACTTGCCTCAACTCTGCACTCATAGACACGCCGGTTTGGCCTCGCTAGTTCAAGTAGGATGATTCGTTATATATTTGTCGAGTTGAGAGTTAAGTACAAACAACAAATGAAATTGAACAAGACTTCCTCCTTGAACCAACAAATAAAAGTGGGATTTCGCTCTCCGCGCCATGTCTTAGAAGGGTTTCAACTTCCGCTTTGGGTTCCTCCGTGAAGGACGATGGTAGAGGAGAACAAATTTGTCAGAACGGCCGCTAACAAGAGGGTTGGATGGGTGCATGCAAAATATTGACAAGAAAAGAAACAAGTTTGTGTAAAACTTACGCAATGTACGGGCCAACCTCTTCAAGGTTCCGCAACACATACACCGGATAGAGCGCCACCTTCTAGGCTCAACATCTTCAAGGTAGGTTCACTTGCACTTCCGAGTTGCCCTCGAAAAGGAGGGTCGATCGATTGTCGACAAGATTGTAACGAGGGGTGGATTATGCACGTTAGGAAGGTTGTCGGATAGTATCTTGTTGTGAAGTATGACACCTCCTCCACAATGGATGCCTCGCACAGAAGCTTCAATTTTGCATTTATTTTTGCATTTTGTTCTAAGAACCTTTAGGCATCGCTCAATTGATAGCACCAACGGCATGCACAGGGCCCCATTTTTGCCTCATATGGTAGGTGCAAGAGCAAATGTTGCATCGGATTGAAGAAGCGGGGAAAGATCTTCTCAACTTGCGAGCAACACCGGGCTATTCTTTCCATTTCTTCAATCTCGGTCCGAGATATCTCCTTAGCACATAGCTTATGGAAGAACATGCTCAACTCTGTCATCACTGCCAGATGTGATCGTGAAAATAGCCACGAACCATCACCTAAGAAGGCGCTCAATCCATATGTGGTAATCATGACTCTTGAGCCCCGTGATTCGCATGGTACTTAAGTTCACACCCTCCTCCAATCACGTGATACCCGCTGAAACATCAATGATTGGAACCATTGAAGAACTTCTTTCTTTTGGGCCCTCGTTAGGACGAAGTCGGCCTTAGGCTTCTTCCATGACTTCCCGTAAGGGAGGCAACATGTTTAGCTTTGGTCTATCGCACAATGTTGCTTGATCCAATCTAGCCTTGACATTGTCCTTTGACTTTTCCCACCCATGATTGTGTGAAGGACCGCCTCGTAAATTCTTTTCAAAGGTGCATTACATCAATGTTATGTGGAAGAAGGAGGTCCTTAAAGTAAGGAAGCTTCCACAAGCACGACTTGTGTGTCCAGCATGCTCTTTTCAGATCCCACGAAGCCCCCCTTTTCATTGTCGACCACAAGACCATCTAACATCTCAAGAACCTGGGCACCTGTCATCATTTCCGGTGCAGAGTCTTCCACTGTGACACCTTTTCGAAAGTTCTTCTTGTCTCTCCTGAATGGGTGGTCAAGAGGGGGAATTGTCGATGTTTGTCAAACGAAGAAAACTTGCCCCTTCTCCAACCGAAAGAACTCCACAGCTGACTTGCATATCGGGCATGGCATCTTCGTGTGAACACACCAGCCACAAAATAACCCATAAGCCAGGAAGTCATGCATGGAATAATGGTACCAAATATGCATTCTCAAGTTTGTCTTTGTGAATCGGTCGATGTCACTACCCCTTCGTCCCATGCACGGACCAAATCGTCTATCAAAGGCTCCATGTACACACTCATATTAGCCCCGGGTGTCCCGGAATTATAAGTGACAATAAAATATTTTGCCGCTGAAAGGCGACGCCAGTGGGAGGTTGAGAGGATGACGAATACGGCCAACATGTGTATGGTGAAGAACCCATTCCATAAGGATTGAACCCATCGCTTGCCGTGCAATGCGTACATTACGAGCCTCGTCGCTTTTGTCGGTATGCTTCCGATCGAAGCTTTTCCATGATTCACCATCGGACGGATGTATCATCTTGTCGCTGTATCGGCCCGCTTTGTGCCACGCCATCTGCTTTTGCGGATTCCTCGCCATGAAAAGCCGTTGGATCCTCGGATGAAAGGAAGGTACCTCGTGATCTTTGCGCCAACTTTTGTTTGCGCCTTCCGACCATCACCGATTCTAACTCAATGTACCTAGATGCCTTACACTTCTGGACAAGATTTATCGCCAAGATGTTCTCCCCGAATAAGATGCATCCGTTCGACAAGCATGTATCCGCCGTCACGACATCTTGAGTGCACGGCGATTTTATTTGACTCATACGTGTTCTTTGGCGTAACGTGATCATCCGGAAGTAGGGTGCCAACCATCATCAACAGCTGATCGAAGGATTCTCTACTCCGCCTAAATCGACTTCACACCATTAGACGTGCAATGGCATCCGCTTTAGAAACATTGGTGCGCCTGTGAAGGGGTTGTTGTGCCGCATCCAACATGGCGAAACGCCTTTGCGCTTGCTCGCCTCGCTTCTGCACTTCCTTCATCGAAAGCCATGTCATGGTCATTTAACATTTCTGCCACCCCGGCTTCAGAATCAAACTCCTCGATCCGTTGTCTCACGACCTCTTCTCTCGCACGATGGCGTTCACCATGCATGGTCCACCGTATAGTTCTCTACAAATCCATTGTTGACAAGATCTTTAGTCATCTCCTCATATGTTTTCATTGCCTTGTTCTTACACTTCCTACAGGGACACCAGGCATGTCGCCGTCCATTTGCAAATGCCTTCGTCATGAAATCATTGGCCTTCTCAATCCATTCATTTGTGTATTGACCCCTCTTCTGATAGCCCGTGTACATCCACTGACGGTCATCCATCCTAACATATAGACGATATTGCGCTTTAGAGCAATAGAGTAGTAGTGCTAGAGAAAACCATATGAGATGATAAAGAGACATTCATGTTCTTGGTCGATTCACATAGAAGATGTTTGCTAGATTGGATGATGAGATTTTACCTAAGGTTGAAAGGCCGCTATGTCACTTGTAGATGGAGGAATACCTGAATATGATATGTAGTGATATATACCTTCCCAAATGGGGAGACAAGTCGGTGAAGGGCGTTATTCTATCCTCAAGCTTCTCCTTCCTCACCAAGCAAAAGAACAAGCAAACATACTAAAAATGCCATCATTTCCATCCCCTACCCATCCCACCTTTCTCCGACCCCACAATGATTCCATGCCTGTCCATTTCAAAGATGCATGCTTCAATGCTAGATTATCAAAATGCAAAGATGAAGAAATGAATGCTTCACGTTAGCAAAGAAGACGATTATCGCAAATTGGCAAAGCTAATGATACACCTAGAAACATCGGAAGAACTGAGAAACACCGGACAAGAGCTCTGCTCCCGACGCTGCAGATGCCATAGAGGACCCATCGTTCTACCATCCAAGGTAGTGTGATTCATATGCTTTACTATTGCATTGACATGGACATGTTTATTGGATGGTCTCTAAAACAGGAACTTGACATTTTTTTATTGCAGATTCGGGATGTGCAACCTCCTAGGAGTGTATCCTATTTTTATCGAGATTTATGCTTTTGCTTTGTTATTAATGTTCATTCTCCATACTTTACAAAGGCACCACCCTTAGTATCCTTAATCGCTAATGCATTTTTGCACTGATGATTCTGTTGTTGGTGAAGAGCAGAAAATACACACTCCCTTGGCATTTCAAGGCACTCGTTGAACATGTAAGTTGGTAGCTATTCACTTTCTTACATGCCCGCACTCGCCCACTTCAAGACAGAATGATATCTCAACATCTTAGAACTTACCGAAAGAAACTATATCCAAGTTTTGTTTCTAGAAGTGTGTAAATTGTGGAGAATGTATTAGATAAAAAAATTGTCAATTCGTAAGGGTATATTTAGGATCAATAAATGGTTGGCCAAAGCTTTCGTTTGTACGAACTAACAATTCAAGGTGAATTACATTAACTGTGTGCCCCCATTGGGCCCATTCAAGTCCCTGGGGATCTCAGAGACTTAATTTGACTCTCGCTTGCTCCAAAATCGCCAGTTCTATTTCAAAGGAAGTGTTCTTTAGAATTTTATGCACAAATAAGCAATTCTATCTAACACAAAAACTTTAATTAAAATGGAATGCAAGTTTACATCAGAAAGGTATTTTCAATTTTCAGAGAGAATTTTCCTTATAAACATATAGAATATTAAAACTAAGACACAAAATACAAGTCACACACAAAGAACTAAAATTGCATATTACCTAAAAGTGAAATTTTAATTCAAATGGTATGCCGCTTCTAAACTAGACCTAAGTATGCCATTTGGATTGTGTGAACCATTTGTTTATAACCCGATGGTTGGACAAAAGGAGGTGTCCAAAATTATGTCACAAATTTTATCCGATGAAAAGGAAATATGAAATATTACATCTCAATAATAGATATCGCTTAGTTAAATATCGAATAGCTTCTTCCACGAGAACAAAGTTGTGTTCGACTCAGACAATTCGGGATTGAACATCCATGTCCTGTGAGAATGGGTATTTCAAGATGCAAGATATCATATAACTAGTTTATTAAAAAAGTGTTTGCAATCCATTCAACAGAGAAACGAATAATTGAGTTTTTAGTCTCTCGTAGATGAACAAAGCAAAGATCATGTAAGAAATAGAAATAGGATATAATCACCGGTCCTTTGCACACAGAGTCTCATTCTCTCTCGCATGCAACTACCAATAATCAGATAGGCTAATCTATCTACAGGCTTAATTAGTACTCCCCAGGTCAGATCGACAAGAAATAATGCACACTAAATTGCAATTAAAAACTGAATCACTATGAGTACATTTTCATTTCAAGACAAGCTCCGCTGGGCAATTGACTCCAAACAAATCAACATAACCGGTGGTAGCGGGCTACCATCTTTGGATCGAGGTTGTAGTGGGCTAGCATGAGAGAGACAAAGAGTAACTACACAATGTACTAATTGATAGCAACAACATGGGAGCTGGGCGGCGCCTACCTCTTCGTCTCCGGGTGAGGAGAGGAGGGGCGGTGTGGGAGCTGGGCGGCACCGTGGCGGAGAGGAGGTGGGGGTCGGGCGGCCTTGCCTGGGCCGCCAACACTGAGCCGGGAAGATGGGGCGGGGAGAGATGGGGAGCCGGGAGATGGAGGCGGGGAACCGGCCCGGGAGATGGGGGCGGGTGGGGCGGGGGGGAGCCGGGGATGGGGGCGGGAGAAATGGGCGGCGGGGAGCTGGGGATGGGGTGTGGGGGGCCGAGCCTGGGGAGATGGGGACGGGCGGGGGAGCTGGGGAAGATGGGGGCGGGCAAGGGCGAGGAGTGGGAAGCCGGGAAGAGGTGGGCGATTGGGGGGCGTAGGCCGGGGTCATAATGAGAAAGTTTGCCGAGTGCCCGAGATCCGGCACTCGGCAAACAATTTTTAATTTTTTTTAATTTTTTTAATTTCTTTGCCGAGTGTCGGATCAGGAGGGCACTCGGTAAAGAACCAAGTTCGCATATGATGGATGGAGAGTTCTTTTTTAAAAAAAATAAACCCCTTTGCCGAGTGCCAGATGTGTGGCACTCGGCAAAGACACCCTTTGCCGAGTGCCGTGACCTGGCACTCGGCAAACGTTTCTTTTTTATTTTTTATTTTGGCCTCCAAATTTTTTGTGCAGCCCTCCTACAGTACCAGGTACTCTATGTTAGGATTTGGTACATTTTTGTGGCTTTTTGTTATATTTAGTTAATTTATTTTATTTACTATAATTATTTCGGAAAATGCAAATTTGAACTGCACGTGCATCGAATAATGGAATTTAATGATTCAAAAAATGATAGTCATGTTATTGAGTGTAGTGTGAGGCAGATCCAGAACGGATCCAAATTTCAACATCTTGTTGATTTAAACATGACCGTGAACCGTGCGCTAAGTGTTTTAAATTTATAAAAGCAAAAAGTTCAAAATTATGAAACTTGTGGAGATGTCATGATATCATATGTGGAGGCTGTGATAAAATTTGAGAAGGTTTCGCACGTTGTCACGCACGATGCTTTCAAACCGTGACATCTCTATCTAGGATATAAGTATCACATGTGGAGATGTCCCGTTTGTAAGCATCGATGTGAAAACGCGTACGAAACCATCTCAAATTTTTATCACAATTCTCCACATATGATATCATGACATCTCCACAAGTTTCATAATTTTCGGACTTTTTGGTTGAATTTGGTTGAATTTTACCGAGTGTTATGACAATACACTCTAAAAGATAGTGTTTACCGAGTGTTGTGAACTTGCACTCGGTAAAACTTTATTATTACCGAGTGTGACACTCGGTAAACATATGTTTGCCGAGTGTATGCTCATAACACTCGGTAAACATGTCATGCCGTGGACGCCGCTTACGACGGTTGCTATCCTAGGTGACGGGCACCTCAATACCGAGTGGTCGCTTTTACCGAGCGCGCCTTCGTAAACTTGTAGTTTTAACGAGTGTCTTGTTACCGAGTGTGGTGACTCGCAAATCGGTCTACTACGGGGTGTTTATGTTTTCCGAGTGTTGGCACTCGGTAAGTAATGTTTTCCGAGTGCCCCGACTTTTGACACTCGGTAATTGTCGGGGCACTCGGTAACTACACAGTGTCCGGTAGTGTTAGCCATTTGCCGGTTACGTTCTAACCATGAAGCTAAGCGTGCGTCGTGACACATATTGACGTGTATTTGACAAAGCTTGCATGGAGTTGTTGGTAGTAATATTTGCATGGCTCGCAACTTTACCCGGGTATCGTACGTCGTTATAGATCGGTAAAGTATATTTAACTGTATATAAATATTACTAATTTCTAATTACACTAAAAAAGATTTATTCCATACATTTGTTTTCTATTTAATTTTAGGTATCTTTTTTACATGTGTTGTGTATTGTCCATTTAGTTGAAAATCAAGTAAAAAGATAGCATTTTTCTATGCAAATTCTTTTCTCCTCGACGATTAAATGATAGCTTTGTAGTAGAGACATGGGGGAACACCCCACCAGGCTTCGATCCCTACATCGACCTAGTGCGTCTCGCCTAAATAATTTGGGTACACATGTGTTCGAGTACCCATCTTTGATCAGTGACGCCTATAGACTTCCAAACTACTTACGTGTTAATTAGGGCACACACGCGTGTGGTGTGAGTGTGGTGTGCGTCCGCATTATACCCTCTTTTTAAAAAATTATTCTCTTCGTTTTTATTTTTGTTTTCACACAAAAACTCTTCCTTATTTGCGCTCGAAAAGACGACTAGGCGAGACATATGTGGGTCGGAGTTCCCTTTATTGTATTCACATGTGGTCTATTTAGGCTAAGACTTATTTTTTTTACTTTAATTTCATTCTCATCTTTTAATCTTAAATAGTCCAATGCTTGCGCTTTGCTACGGATTAAAAAAAATCATATCTCATCAACCACCGTCGTGCTCAGCCTACAATGCAAGTGATCCGCCGGTAACCCGTTCTTGGAAAGATCGATGAAATCTTTGGGTTTCTTGCGCACCAGCTTGGGCAGTTGGAGTGTGGGGGGAGTGGAGATGAGGTTATGGTGTCTAACCGTACACACAGGATGAACCAAGAAAGAACGAGATCCAACGGCTCACATCTCACGAAAAAAGATAGATCTAACAACTCACATCGCATAAGGGAGAACGGACCGCCACCAATTTCTTCTTTTAAGTAGTAGAGAAACACATTCATTGCAGCTTATCTTTTGAGTTTAAATAGAGGTTGCCTAATAACATCTAATAGTTGTGATTATAATCATAACTTGGATCCACCAAATTAATGGCCATATTTGTTTTCGAGAATTTCTAGCATGTGTTTTTTTCTTGTAGCATCGAGTGGCTACGAGCTATCAATCATAATTAGTGTCCACCAAACTAAGAGTCAGATATATATTTTTTTGTGAGAATTTCTAGGCGATTTATATATTTTTTAGCAGCTGTTAACCACCCATAATCGACTTTTAGTAGTATATAATAGATTTGAATAGTTATAACTTGAGTCCGCAAGATACATTTGGATACAATGGTACGCCTATGGTTTTTTTTTCTGAGGGATAGGATTAATAGTAGCATACTGAGTAGGGATATAGCTATGAGGATATATCTAGTACTACAAGCACAAATGGTAAAACAGACGTTGAGCGGTCGTGTGCCGGATGTTTGGTGCCACCTTCCGAGGTGACCATCGAGTTGTACTGTTGTCTACAATGTTGTTTTGCCTTTATTCTCTTAATGGAATGGGGGGAGCTCTCCTATCCCCACTTCTGAAAAAACAAGCACAATATGATGCATATATAATCTAAAATCTTATTGTTTAGATATCAAATTAATACACTATTACAAAAAGAGTTATACTGAACGCTTTATCACAGACGGTTTTACAAGAGCGATTATCTAAGTTACTAGTGATAATTAGAATCGTCTGTGATACATCATTATCACAGGCAGGTTTTAATAAGAATCGTCTGTGATCTATGGTAATTTTGTATCACAGACGGTTTGTGGTTGAAAGTGTTTGTGATATGTTCCATGCTTCGTCTCCCGCGCGGTGCGTCTCTTCGTCTCACACGCCGACATTACGATGCGTCTCTTCGTCTCTTCTTTGTTTTATAAGAATGATCATCGCGGGCCATGGTGAGCACACACGGCATTGAATATGTACGCAGCTAGCTATAGTACCGTCGCGTGCTATGGTGATCACACAGAGCATGATGGCGAGAACCAAGGAGAGGAGGTCGGCTATCGCCGTCGCTCTTCATCACAAGGTCATCTTCCACATTGTCGGCTTCGTGGTCGCGAGCTATCCTCAGCCTATGCTTGACCTCTCTGCAACCTACGAGCAACGTACATATTTTCATACCTATAAAAATACGAACTACTGTTTGTGGCGGCAACCAATCCATGCATGCATACATGTTACCGTAATGAATGTGTTTGCTGCCGTGGCATGAAGCAAATCACGCACTCCAATGTGTCAGGTTCGATAAAGTAGGTCGTGGTTCACCTACACGTTTAGGATGAACGCACAAGGAGCAAGCTAGCTAATTGAATTCAGGTCTTGAGTTAGCTAACAAGAGACTAACTATATATATATATATATATATACACACACACGGTTCCTTAGGACAAACCATCTGTGATAATTAGCTATCACATATGGTTTCATCTACAAACCGTCTGTGACAGTCAATTATCACAAACAATTCTTAACTTAGAACCATCTGTGATGACCTCACGTTATTATTGACTCATAAACTTGGACGGCTCACGAAACCGTCTGTGGTGACCTTTTTGAACCGTCTGTGATAATTTTTTTCTGCAGTAGTGACATAACAGTGTCCTAAGAGAAATTCTAGAAATAACATATATTTGTGTTGTATCTCCCTTTTAATTTTGAACTTAAAAAAATATGTTATAGGAGTTTGCTTTGAACAGTAATGATTGTTTTTTTCCTTTATCTTTTTTCATTCCCTTCATTTGTTAGAATTTTCTTATTTATGTGACTCTTGATATGGAATGTATTTGACTTGAAATTTTATATATAAGTAGAGTACTTTTAGAAGTACAACCACCATTTCTTTTTAGAATTTTTTTATGTTGAATTGGTACCCAAGCAGCGGCGGACCTAGGACCAAAATTTAAGGGTGCTCTCGCCTGCTTGCGGTTTGCCAAATGCTGATCGGCCGACGATAGTCTGCCTGAGCATAGCTAGATTTAGGGTGATAGAGGTACACCATGAGTCGTCAGTCTATAAGGAGGTGTCAGCTGCGGCTGCCCCCCGAGTCCGCCACTGTACCCAAGCCAAAAATTTGTGCTTACGCACGATATCCCCTGTAAGTAGTTTGCCAGCATTTGATTCATCTGCATTTTTCAAGAGAGGGAACAGTTTTTATCACGACAATAATGTCACGCGTACTTCCATTGCCACACTTGTAATATCCGTAGCCCTAAAAAATGTAATATCCGTACATATTGCATGTTTTGAAACAGAGGGAGGAAAGCGTAGAGACACGTGAGCGATCGTGAAATTACACCGAGAAACTGATATTTTCTTTGGGCCAAAGTCTTACCCTGCATTTAGAAACAAAAGTATAGCAATATCCACCTACTGATCGATGGACTCGTTTTTTTATAAATAAATAAAACATTTCTTGCTGCTGACAACTTCTTCTCTTTTTCTAGACGACGTACACTGAAATTTTTTAAGCACCGAACCGCAAAGAGATGCCAAAGAAGAATGTAAACACATATTAAAGTACGTCGACACGAACAACACATTTCCAATGTCTTATTTTTAAAAATAAAGAAAGAAAGAAAACGACGTGCCCCGTGGGCCCCTATACAAGATGCCAATTAATTAATTCCTGTAGTAAGGCTTCTACGCTTCACCTAGATCTATATGTAGCATGCCTATAGTGATTGTGTGCTTTAGCTTGACAACGAAATTTGATAGGAAATTGATTCTATGCATACGTCCTTTCGAATAAAAAAAAAATCAAACGCACCAGACCTCGAATTGCACTCCACTTCGCTTTATCTTGTTCAGTCACTCTCATCTACTACATCCGCTCTTACCACCTTATCCCATCACTCTACCGCACCCCTCACTACCACAAAACGGGTATTTCCTCACGGTTTAAAACCGTCAGCAAAATAGGAAAAACCGTCAGATTTAATTTTTTTGACGGTTAACAGTCAGTAAAATACCATCAGGTCTAGGTGGTCAGGGATGTCCAATTTGTCTGACGGTTAACCGTCAAGAAAATATTTGCTGATGGTTTTTTCATATTTTGCTGACGGTTTTTTGAACTATCAAGAAAATAAATTTTGCTGACGGGTAATAACCGTCAAGAAAATTAATTTTTGCTGACGGGTAAGAAAATTAAACTTGACGGTTTTTTTGACCGTGGATAAAATGAATTTTGCTCACGGGTAAGAATCGTCAGTAAAATTAAACTTGACGGTTTTGGGAACCGTCAAGAAAATAAATTTTGCTGACGGGTAAGAACCGTCAGTAAAATTAAACTTGATGGTTTTGGGAACCGTCAAGAAAATGAATTTTGCTGACAGGTAAGAACCGTCAACAAAATTAAACTTGACGGTTTTTGACCATGCATGAAATAAAATTCTCAATTGATCGCATTTTCATACATCCATGCATCATAAATCCACAATACACATCCATGAATCATATATAATCCACAATACACATCCATACCTCCATACACAAATAAGAAGTTCAAGCTTATCATTTCAAGCCCAATACCATCCATAAGGTTCACTTGCAGAAAGCAACATCGTAATCCACACAAAAGACATCAAAAAGTCCAGTACTACCACAATACACCTAAAGGACTAATGTCACATACAAGTAATATAAGTCCATCTAAAAGTGCAGCAATACCATATTCAACTATTCAAAAGAGCTAGCAAGTCATCAAAGATCATGAAGACAAATTAGTTGTATCTGTCGCGGTCGATGTTGTTGGCATCATGGTTGTTGCCGCCACTAATGTCAGCATTGCAGTTGTCTCCATCATTGTTAGCATCGTTGCTATCAATGGCATTCTCATCCGGTGCCGAGCCCACATGGGAGGATCCAGTCCCAGTCCTGGCCCTTCCTATAAGGTGAATAGAGTAGGCATTCTCATCTTGGAGAATCGTCAGCGTAACTTAATTGATTAAACACAGGTCTTTACTTTAGCCATATAACCCAAATCATTTTCAAATTCAGTAAGTACGTGGTGCGTTATATCAACTTATATACAGGTTATAAAACCGTCTCAAAACTTATCACCCAGATCATTTAAGCTTAGTCGTTTGTTACACCTCATATCCAGTGAAAGGGACATGCCACACATTACAATGGATTGAGCTGTACAAAGAGACAATATGAACACTTTCTTATCAACGTAGAAGGCACTTGGTAAAATAGCAAAGTACATAATGTTACATTGTATTCAATAGTATGCATGCATGGTGTGTTCATAAAGGATACCATTGACATACTCTAGTTATATATAGTCTCACAAAGAATAATCATTTGCTTCCTATTGGTAAATTTGCTATTGCACTTCAATAATTAAAATGAGTAGTATTTTCTAGAATTATGCACGAACAATAAAACATAAGTAAGGTCAATTGAGTATTAGCCATGAAACATTTTTTTCTTGTTGGTTGATCATTCGATGTACATACATAGTTAATAGTATCTTTTATGTAACCATTTAATTTCAACCTTGGATACCGATAGATACAGATGGCACAGCTAGTGGGGGTACATGTTCCATTTAGCTTTATTTAGGTTCTAGTAGATTAATCACTCTCTGACTTCTGACGTGCCTAACAGAACTGCATACGTGCGTGCATGGTACATATGGGAGAATGTACTGTGTAGAAACATGCATGAACAAATCCAGGAGCTTATGAGAGTGCATGTTCTCATAGTTTAGATTACTAAGGACTTTTTTTAATAGAAAACTTAATAACCTTCAGGTCACTTCCTGAATAACCTTCTGTAGCATTGACAATTTCTTGGTTGTTCCTCTACATAAGCAGAAAAGTCGAAGGAAGGAGCTTGTACACTACTGAGCACACTGAGGGAATGCTAGGTTGGTTGAAGTGGGTGTGACTAAAAATTGCAACAGCTTGGTGCTGAGGCAGTCAATTTTCAATAAACATCAAAATTAAAAGACAAGGCATAGAAGTACCATGCCAAAGAACTGGTGCAAGCTCTCCTTCCTCCCGTCACAAGCACGACCAAATTCGATAAGCAAATCATAAGCTCTGTTTCTGGTTTTCTTGTTAGCCTGTGAAGAAACATCAACTCATCACTGTTAATCTCACAGCTGGCTTTTTATGCACCATACAAGTACTTTCAGAAGCTGTTCTAAAATAAAAAATGAGTACTTTGCTTGAGTAACCAGAGTTAAGCAACAGAATAATGTGGGTAATGCCCTGGGACACCAAGTTTTCATTGATGCAATTATATATTAAACCGTTGAAAACCTCCACAGTAGAAAATCTCGCTTCTTCAAAATCACTTACCAATATATCTGACACAATTTACAAGAAAATATTTAGACAAAATACATTAATATGATTCATAAGCATCGTAGCTCAACTTAGAAATGCCAGTTTATGAGAGAACCAACCTCCAAGCGAAGTAAATACTAGCGGAAGCTTTACAACACATATTGGATCCTCCAGCAAGAAGCAGAAAACACTCAAAACATGAATTGGTTCTCAGGCTCACTCAATCCCAAGCTAATATAGTCATACGCTATGAAACATGAATATATGCTAGCTAGCTTGCTTTCCCGGCCAGTTACATGCATGTGAAGGAGCCTCAAATGCTAGATAAGATGTTCTAAGTTAAGAAGATAATTGAGCTCAAGTACCATAGCCATGTACATGCAGCAAACAACCCCCACTAAATGCTCAAGCACCATAGCCGTAGTGTCGCCATGTCCAGAACCAACCCACCTCCATCACCCTTCCCATTGCATAAGCATGAATCAACCAAAATCTAAAGAAAAAAAATTAGCTCAAGCACTGAAAACCAAAATGCTTCTATCATTTCATATGTAGGTATTGTCTTCTTTGAGCTGTACTTACGAACATCCCACACATTCACAACCTGCAGATGTTCCATACACTCAAAATTGCTGGTAGCTCAAGATAGAAAAAATGCATCACAGTGTATGTATTGAAGAATATTGGAATGGTAGCCAAGAAGAATTATCTAGACAAATAAAAAGCATGACAGTAACTAGCCCCTATGTTCTCTTCATTAAATTTTGCATGAATATTAACTGTTGAAACCTAGTATGGTGGTATATCACCTACTCCACAGAAAACTATACTTGCAGAGGAATTTGCACATAGATGCATTCACAGATGAAACAAGCAGTTCCAATCAATTCCAAGCTGCCCCCACCCACACACACACACATACACACACCTTTTTCACTGTGTAGTGCTGACAAATAAAATGGATCTCATGATATCTTGAAAGTATATGCTAGTACAAATAGAAATATGAACATATAACTTAAAAACATAGGCAACATCTATGATGTATGATACACATGAACCTATATTAATGGAACAGATTCAAACATTTCAACCATACCTTATTCCTCCCAGCACTGAGCAATGTTTGCCCATCTTCAGCTAATGCCAATGAAGTCGCTGCGGAAAATTGCTCTTTCAGCACAATGCATAACTCATTCCCTGATATTAATTTCTCAAAGGCAATTCAGCAAACACTTGGCATTCACACAAAAATGCTACACATAGATCAAATATCAAAAGATTGCTTGGTTAGGAGAGGATTAAGCCAAAGATAAACCTGAGGAGAACCCACTGTTATCTTTAAGAAAGCACACACCTTTACTCTTATAAAAAGTAACGTGAAGGATAGAAATGCTGACAATAGGCAGTATGCGCAAGACGTCCCAACAAATTTAGTGCTTAGAATGTAAAGAAAATAAGCACTCGCAGTTGCCATTGAAGTAGCAACCAGAAGCAAAGTTAAGCGAATATCCAAGTTGTCAAGTCCCGGGAATAACTCCTTCCCATTTTCCTGCAGGGAAAGTGTTGTAACCAAACCATATGTCACCATACCAACTAATGGAAGAGGGATCCCTGTCGAAATTAAAGAGAGACCAATCGTTAGCTATGAGCCACAGCATTGTATTTTGTCAAAGTAGCCTGTGGGACATAACAACACAAAGTTCAGTCAAATCCTTATCACGTGCAGTGGACCAACAATTGGTCAGCAATAAGCTGAGGATATTACCAAAGACGACGGAGTAGTCGCTGTCGAGCACGTCACCGCAGCCTCCTCCGCCGACGGGGCAAAACGCCTCGAAGCCTGTGAGCTTGAGGTAACTTAGGTAGCTCGTCTCCAAGAACCCCAGCCTCGCGGCTCCCGCAGACCATGTGCTCGTGGAAATGCCCAACAGGACGAAAGGCGGCTGGGGCTTCCCGGCATGGTCGGAGGCGCAGGGTTCTCCTGCTCCGGGGAAGAAGGCTCCACACAGCACCTGAACCGCGTGATTCTCTGCAAGAATTACGAAATTAGAGGAGGTGGAGATGGCGCTTGGAAGTGGAGGCGCGGGTAAGGGACTTTACCTTGATATGCGAGGGAGGGGAAGGGAGGCGGCGGTCGGGAGGCCGAGCCGGAGCACGCCAGGCCGAGGAGGGGGGAGCTGATGGGAGGTGGAGCCGGGAGGAGAGAGCCGAGGCGATCGGGGGCGGGCACAGGCGGCGCCGAGAGGGAGCCGGGCGGCGTCGGCGCCAAAGTTGGGACGGCAGGCGAGGCGACGGCGGGGTTGAGGGATCGGGGATCTGCACAGTGTGGGGGTGGGGCAGCGGCGCGAGAGGAGCCGGGCGGCGCCTCGGCGCCGGGTTGGGACGGCGAAGCGAGGCGACGGCGGGGTTGAGGGATCGGGGATCTGCGCCAAAGGGTGGGGCGGGCGCAGAGGCACCGAGAGGAGCCGGGCAGCGCCAGCGCCAAAGTTGGGACGGTGGAAGCGAGGCGACGACGGGGGGTTCAGGGGATCGGGGGGGTGGGATCTGCGCTGGTGTTGGGGGTGGGGGGATTTGGGGGAATGGACGCGCTGCGGGCGCCCGGGGGGGGACGGATTTAGGCGCGTGTTATTTTATTTTCCCGTGTGGAACGAAAATCATTAACTTCACGGTTGAAACAGTCAGGTTAATGTATTTTGCTGACGGTTATAATAGAACCGTCAGCAAAATTCAAAAATTTCCATACTATTCCAGTGACCGAGGGATTTCGACGTGGAGAGGCGCGTGGTATTTTTTTCCCGTGGGGACGAAAATCATTAATCTCACGGTTCAAACCGTCAGGTTAATGTATTTTGTTGACGGTTCTATTATAACCGTCAGCAAAATTCAAATTTTCCTGAGGGGATACTATTCCCGTGACCGAAATAATATATCTTGACGGCCAGTGCGGGCCCGTCAAGAAACTTGATGACCGTCAGGTTTTATCAGTTTTCTAGTAGTGCCTCCACCATTCTTTTTTTTCCTTCTCTCCCCTCTTCCCTTCTCCTCACTGATTCCTCTCTCGTCCCCTTCTTCCACCTTATAGTGTTCTTCCACCTACAAGTATAGTGAGTGCCCCATGGCGCCACTCCCTGGCTCGACCCTCGATGTTCCCGGCCATTGGCGCGCTAGCACCGCCGTCCCCCCCCCCCCCCACTCGCGCCTGCACTTGGCCTGGCTCCCCGCACCCCTACGCCCCTCGGCCCAGCTCCTGCGTCGCGCAGCCTCTGGTCGCCTCTGCTCACGCCCTGCATCCCTACTTTTCGGCCTACCCGCAGCTCGCGACCACGCCTGGCCTTCGTCCTGGGGCTTGGCTCTCTCGCGGCACCAGCGAGCCTCTCGGGGCGCCTCCTGTAGTGTTGCGACACAGAGAAAAAAATATACAGACGAGGGAAAACATATTGCATACGAATTTATGAGATGTATTTTTTTTTTATATTGGTGTCCTCGTGTGTTTGATTATGAAAATGTGTTTTTTTTTATTATGAGAATATTTCGTTTGCTTGATTCTGAGATTTTAGGGTAATGTTGTATATGATTATTTGATACGTTGTAACAAGAGAGAAAAAAAATATTGCACTACTCTTTCTCATGTATTGCATCGGACCGTACAAATAGGAAATCTCATACCCTACGTTCGAACCGTAGTTGCACCAAATTTGATATGATAACCCGTATATAGCGCAGCTAGCAGTGACCAAATAACGTACAAAAAAACTGGAGTACCGCACGAACCTTTCCGTCTCGTTGAGATGCAAAATACCGATAATTAATCTTAAATCATCTTTCTTTTTTTTGGGATCACATAGAAGACGCACACGCTCGTGGGTACGATCGAGAGGGCCGTGGATGCAGAACCAACATACGCGCGCGATCTAGGCACCGCGGCAAGAGACGCACTCGCAACGCCGGCCGTGCCATTCATTCTCTCGATGGCGGCGTCACGCCGAAACGAACGCATCGGCTCCGGCTAGGCGCTGTAGCATCCTCCTCCCCTGGGTGCGGCGCCGGTGTCGCACTCGCACGGCCCACGCGCACCCTTTCCCTTTTCCCCGTTTCCATCTCGCTCGCCCCAAACCACGTCGCCTTCGAAATACTAAAAATATATTACTTGTTAAATTTGGCACTGAATGGTCGTTATCATGGTGATTTCAGATCGTATGCATGGAGACATATCAGATCATATCAGGTCGGTGTCTTAGTGTGCAGATAAACCAAAGCTTTGGTTTGATTATTACAGCCCGCTAGCTCTTGACTTGTCAAACGCGCGCCGTGCCGAACATATTACCGCCGAAGGTTTGAGATGGAGCGAGCTGCAAATCACACACTTTTGACCGGCCCTCTCTTGGTATGAAATGTCGTTCCAGGAGACGCTAATGACGGTGCTGATGAAACTTATCAGGAACGCTTGAATTCTAGTTTGCCCCCCTCAAAGTAAAGAGTGGCATCTAGTATCTCTTTAAAATCATTCCAAAGATTGTTTTTCACCTCACGGGCGCGAGATGGATCCATGAAAGGCCCGCTTTTAGCTCAAATGACGCAAAACTTTGCAAAGGCAGAGGATACAAATAGGGTGATATTTATGAAACATATCTCCCATCTATGTATCCACGGCTTACTTGTCAGTATCATTCCGTAGGCCGTACCAATTTGTCTCTTAAAATGCTACATCCGCGATATATATATATATAGTTGTATGTACACTAATTTTATTTGTAATATTACTATAAATACATAGTAACATGATTAAATATAACATATACTTTAATAAATTTAATAAATGATATTTTCAATTTCACATGTACGATCCATATTATCCCGTATCGTACCGTAGCCAAACTAACCACACGGCATCGGTTGTCTGATGTTGTTGTGCTCTTCCACGTGTTCATCACACTCCGGCGTGTTCTCAGACACAAGGAAAGCACTTTCTTTTCCCCAAAAAATAACTCTATAGCTACTTTTCCTTTAAGGTTTTATTTGGCTTACAACAATGTCTTCGCTGAACTGAATTTTGCGACTTCTCCTTTATAAACTCGATAAAACCCTTTTTCACTTATTTAAGCTTATTCAATGGGTGACCATGAGAGCGCCCCTTTTTTAGTTCAGATGGGACGAAGACTTTGCAAAGGCAGAGGACGCGGATACACTGAAAAACATGAAGCATATCACCTATCTAGGTATCTACGCTAGATGCAGCCACAACCAAACTAACCCACACGTCAATGGTTTTCCACCCGTGCGCTGCCGCTGTTGTATCCTTACACGCGATACTCACACTCCCATGCACGTCACTGACAGATATAAGAAGAAAATCGACCATCGTACATACCATTGCATATATGTAGGGCAAATAAGTATATATATATATATATATATATATATAAGTCAAAACTATATTGAACTCGTGTCATGTGCCTCTGACAATGCTTTCTTTTCCAACAATGTTAGCAGATGCCAAATAACTCCATCACCAGCGTTTAAAGTTTGTTTGGCTTGACAATAATTTCTCCCAATTGAATCACATTTTGGGACTTTACCTTTATAAAACTTGATTGAAAGATAACATTTCACTGTATTAATCTTATATAATACACTAAAAAATAAGGTAAATATTTAGTCATCATCTCTACTACTTAAAATAAGGATTTGATGGTGGTCTGTCATCTCTCGTACGATGTGAGCCGTTAGATCTATCTTTCTTCGTGAGATGTGAGCCGTTAGATCTCGTTCTTTCTCGGTTCCTCCTGTACGTACGGTTGGCCACCCATAACCTCTTCTTCACCCCTCACACCCCAACTGCCCCAAACTAGTGCGCAAGAAGCCCAAAGATATCATCGATTTTTCCAAGAATGGGTTGCCGACGGATCATTTCTACTACTTAAAAGAAGGAATTGGTGGTGGTCTGTCATCTCTCGTACGATGTGAGCCGTTAGATCTATCTTTCTTCTTGAGATGTGAGCCGTTAGATCTCGTTCTTTATCGCGGCGATAACCTCTTTTCACCCCCACACCCCAATCGCCCCAAACTAGTGCCTATCATCGATTTTTCCAAGAACGGGTTGCCGGCGGATCATCTCTACTATTTAAAAGAAGGAATTGGCGGCGATCTGTCCTCCCTCATACGATGTGAGCCATTAGATCTATCTTTCTTCGTGAGATGTGAGCCGTTAGATCTCGTTCTTTCTCGGTTCCTCCCGTGCGTACGGTTGACCACCCATAACCTCCTCTCCACTCCCCTACACCCCAACTGCCCAAGCTGGTGCGCAAGAAGCTCAAAGATTTCATCGATCTTTCCAAGAACGAGTTGTCGACGGATCACTTGTATTATAGACTGAGCACGACAACGGTTGACGAGATATAATTTTTTTAATCTGTAGTAGAACACAAGCATTGGACTAGTAAGCGTTTAAGAGGAAGCTTACACAAAACAAGTTTTTTTAAAACCCTAGCACAAGTTGTTTTAGGAGTGATAAAATACAAATAAACACTTTCTCCAGGGACGCGAATGTAATTTGCCCTCGAAATTAAACTCCGTATTAATTGTTAATTAACCAGGTAGTTAGTGACTCCCCGACATCCCCATCGATACGGACTTCTCTCTCTCCCCATTGTTTTGTTTATCGCTTTCAGTTTGTTATATTTCTTTCGTTTGTGGTAGGAGACTTTTGGCCGCATGCTATCCATCTGTCTCGTCTCCTCTTCTATTTCTTTCTGGACGGGCCTAGTGATCCTTTTCTCGGTTGCTGTGATCTTTACTATCCCGGCGACCTGAAATCTCCTTCTGAGGCGACCAAGAATTGGGGATTTCTCTTCTTGATTTCCTCTTTGTCGGAGTTGTTGAGTCGGATTATGATATGGGCTTCATGTCGTGCTTGTTCCGGTGTCCTCAGAAGGAAGAGGACGACGAGGAGTCCAGAATCGATCATCGAGTCACCTCAGGTGATGATACACCTGGCTCTATTTTTGTGCTGATCACTTTTCCGCTTCAGTTCTTACCTAATAAGTATAGAAATGTTCGTTTCTTGGTGTTGGTTGGTTAAGTATCTCGTCCTTCCACTTATAGCATGTTCTTGTGGAACTAAATATGCTCTTTGCTATGAGAGGGGCGTCTCATTCCGTGGAAGGAAAAATAATCCAGACTCGTGGTCTCATGATCTCAATAATTGTTCTGTTCGGTTGAGGATGATTCTGAGCTGTAGGGTATTGAAATTTGATGTCTGACTGACGAGATGTATTACAGTCAACCATCAGGAATTTTCAATTGCAAGTCCGGAATTTTCAATTGCAAGTCCACCTTTACTTTCTTGGGGAATAGCAAGTCTTCTCGCAACTAGCCTTAAGGATGAATTTATAATATGTTGCACCGGAGGTTTCGCAATTAGACTTCTGTTACAAGTCTTGCGTGCATATTTTCATCAAAAAAAGAGAAAAGGAGATAAAAATTAGTAGGAAAATCAAAATTATGATGAAGATGAATACTCTAGTATTTACAAGAAAATTGAAAAGGTGTAGGGAAACTGTAAAAAAATCACTTATTTGGTACTATTCTTGTTGTTCTGTTTTACCAGTTGCCTTTTCTGTTTTAGGTGTAATATGGGTCTATCGGCATTAACTGTGGCTGTGTGTTTTCCTGTTTTAAATTGGTTACTATCAGTGGATTGTTCAAAGTCACCAGAAAGTTGCCCACTGAAGACTGGAAGATCGATACATATGGAAGGAATCCAAAGCAATGGTACACATGATGAAGCAATGATCTTCACTTTGCGTGAGCTTACTGATGCTACCGAAAACTTCCGGCAGGATTACCTTTTGGGCCGAGGAGGATTTGGTTGTGTCTATAAAGCATATCTGAATGATGGACAGGTCTGTATTTGTTAGTTATACACAATACTTCTCATTGACAGTCTTATACTTCTGGTCTCAAGTTACGCTGCAAGCGTTTAACAGCTTCTTGCAACAACACTACATTGAATACTTAATGACACTAATATCAACTGTTCATTTGGTGAAAATTGATGGCAATGTAGGTTATTGGAGACATAGAAAGTATTATAATCTTATAAGTATGTTCTATAAATATCTAATGATGTTCCAGCATTTGCTATATGGCAGGTTGTTGCAGTGAAACAACTTGATCTACATGGGCTTCAGGGGAACAGAGAATTCCTTGTGGAGGTTCTCATGCTCAGTCTCTTGCGTCACCCCAATCTAGTCAATTTGTTTGGGTACTGTGTTGAGGGCCAACAGCGCTTGCTCGTTTATGAGTATATGCCATTGGGATCACTAGAAGACCATCTGCATGGTTAGTTTATGTTGGAAAATGTATAATCCTTAGTCAGCATTAAGAGCAATTTGAAAGTTTTGTAGGTGTAATTTATAGTGTTATCAGAAAGTATTATCTATTTTTAGTAACACATGCATTGAGACATTTGTAGATTGCAGGGACTTCTGTTTTAAATATCAGTACATTTTATATACCATCATAATTTTTATTTTTATATTTAAAGCATATCTGAGTACTTGAACATGGTGAAGTGAAATGTTCTAACTTCTGAAATGCTTTACAAATTTAGCTGACAGTCATTGTCACACATTAGGGCGAAAAGAAATAAATGTAGAATCTAGTAAAGTAACAAACTAACTACTTCTGTTCTTTAGGTTAGTTCTGATTTTAGAAGATCGGTTTTCCTAAATTCGATCTTGCAAAAGAAAAGGTCTGCTTTTCTTCCATGTGAAGAACAGGAGTCTGTAATATTATAGAACATTTGAATTTTGGGTTATATTTTATCATATTGGAAGGTGGGGAAATTGGATTGGAAAGGGGGAGCTATTTTTATTGAACTAATTCCTATGAGGCCAAACATCTCAACTTAGTACTTCCAATAGCTATCCCTGTTCCTTGGCTAAAAATAGAATCACTTATTCTTTTATGTTTGTGAAAGGGGCAAGTGTGTTTGGCATTTGAACTTTTTATTCAGTAGACCCTAATTTAATTTGATCCGGATTAGTCCCGTTGCCATTGCTTGATGCATCTGATCAAAAGCTAAAGCTAGCATGGAATGTTTGACTTTCGGATGAAGTATGAACTACCTAATAACCCATTGATGGGACAATATTTCAATAATAGTCAGTCATACTAGAGAAACATCGCAAGGAAATTCCTACTCAGGGCTTACCATAACTAATTTATTGAATATTTTTTAAGCATGTGCTTTATTTATCTAACTTTGTGTTCCCTTCTAGTATTACACCACATGGTTCAATAAGAACTAAAATGCTCCTTGACATGCCATTTACCTTGAAGTATTTGTCGCTTCTGGTGTTACTTCTGTGATGATTCACCATTTCTTTTACTGCCATTTGCATTAGAGTTATCCATGCATGCGCTTTACACTATTTTGCTGTTATTTACTGGACACCCCATTAATATTGATGATGTTTTCAACAGATCTTCCACCCAATCTAGAGCCTCTAGATTGGACAACACGGATGAAGATAGCTGCTGGTGCAGCTGCTGGTTTGGAATACCTGCATGATAAAGAAAATCCAGCAGTTATTTACCGAGATATTAAGCCATCAAACATTCTTCTTGGTGAAGGGTATCATGCAAAGTTGTCCGACTTTGGACTTGCTAAACTTGGTCCTGTAGGTGATAAGACTCATGTGACAACCCGTGTCATGGGGACTCATGGTTATTGTGCTCCTGAGTATGCCTTGACTGGACAACTAACGATTAAATCCGACATTTATAGTTTTGGTGTGGTGTTCCTCGAGCTAATTACAGGACGAAGGGCACTTGACAGCAATCGGCCTCCTGAGGAACAAGACTTGGTCTCATGGGTGGGTTTTGTCTATTTCAGAATTTAGGTCTCATGGGTAGGTTTTGTCTATTTCAGAATTTAGTTAAATGGCCCGATAATCATACTTTTACAAAGGAAAACAAAACACGGATAAACATATGTATGTCGAAAGGCAAAGATGAAATACTCATGGGATGATTGTTTCATTTAGTTATCTTCCTTGCACTATCTTCGTTCTTTTTTACTTGTCGTTTTGGACATTGACACGGTCTCTAATACACACCTCTGACCATTACTTCTTCTAATTATATGTTAGCAAGAATTATTAAAAATATAATGATATGAAACTATCTTTTATGACAAATCTAGTAATATCATTTCCGCATGACAAATCCAAATAGTTTTGCGTATATTAGCAGTCAAAGTTTTAAAGGGTTGTCTGCACACATTCTAAAACGACATTTAAAAAAGAATGGAGGGGTACTTTGGCTATGGTTAATGTTATTATGATACGTGGATAAGGTAAAAAAAAATGGGTATGTGGTGGTAACTGGTAACATTAAAATAACAGTGCTGGGTTGGGTACTGGAGATATGTACACCTTTCAAGTATATGGTGTGAGCTCTTTTCTAGCAACCCGTAATTTTTCTTGTCAATTAACCTCCTAGTTGTGTACATCTAGCAGTTAAAGAGATGGTTTTACCTGAATTATAAATGAATCCTCATAAATTGGCACTGTTCATTTGTTTTTGTCATTTGAGGCCTCGAAATATAAGTATGCTAATGTTGAATGTTCTACCAATCTGTCTGCAGGCTCGTCCATTGTTCAAAGACCAAAGGAAATTTCCAAGGATGGCTGATCCTTTGTTGCAAGGCCGCTTCCCAAAGAGGGGTTTGTACCAGGCCTTGGCTATTGCAGCAATATGTTTGCAGGAGAAAGCAAAGAACCGCCCTCCGATTAGGGAAGTTGCTGCTGCTCTCTCTTATTTAGCGTCACAAACATACGACAGGCATAACACTGCTGCTCGTCGTAACCTGGCTGGCCCTTCCGCACCAAGAGTGCTGGACGATCAGATTAACCAAGACACTACTTTGCCAAGTCGACATGGAGCTCAGATGGCAACGCATGACCGAACGAATCACTTCGTGCCCGAAGTGAACGAACCTTGCTGGAGCGGCTCACATCGCACAGGACGGGGCAGGGTTGCCCCAGACGGTTTCGATAGAGAGCGTGCACTTGCAGATGCCAATGTCTGGGCCGAGGCTTGGAGACGTCACGAGAAGGCAAGCGAAATGCAGTAACTGATCAAAGCCTCTGACGGCGATCTCTGCTTGAGTTTTGGCATGTTGCGATTTTGAAGAAAAGGTATGGAGTACAGAAAGGGATGTTAAGAAGGGGCGGAGGAATAATGCGCAGTGAGGTGTGTAGAACTGCACCAGAGCGAGCGCTTGGAAGATTTCGCCGGTGGAGCCTGATACATTCCGACTTGTTTCGTTGCATACATGGATTTATTTTGCCTATAGATACAGTCTCAGTCTCGGGGGCTGTGTATATGTAATAACCCCCATAATATATGTATTAGAGTATAAAACCTTTTTGTAGTCCAGTCGTTTTGGATGCAACAAGGATATAGAATCCATGCACATGAAATGGCATGTGTTACAAACTTACAGCATATACATTTTGGATAATTCATGCTATTTTTCTGCCGGTGCCATGTTCGCATCTTATACATGAGCTTACCCAGAAAGTTTCCAACCGGTTCTAGTTGCAGCCTAATTCCAGTCGCACAAAAGCAGCAGTGGATTTTCTTTTTGCAGGTATTACCTTTTGCAAAAACATCATGTATTCGAGCTTGCATAAGAAACAATCTGGAAATTACCAAACTTGGCCAGAAGAAACGAACAAACCCGTAGAGCTGCCCAGTGCGAAGAAAACGGCGGCGGCGTACGGTTTCCCTTCTCCATCCACAGGCGACAATAGGCACATATCACAAAAGTATACGCAGTGACGGAGCCACCGGCCGGGCAGCACGAGCGCCTGCCCAGGCTCATCGGCGAACCGCCATTGATACGCTAGTTCAGCCTCACCGCCATCGGAGGTGAAGAGCAGGGTGTTTCTCGGGCCATAGAACGGCTTGCCCAAGCTCCAAACTTTTCCGGGCTCCGCCACCGAGTATACGAGAGAACTGAGGAACCGCCATCAAATTTCATAATCTATCTAACAAAAAAAAAACGGCCAGTTTGGAAACAATTTGTAACATCCCATTTTGGGGTGGTTTCTTTTAAATTTGGATTTGGTTTTCGGTTTGTAAAGAAGTTTCAAAACCTAATTAAATCCCCCTCAAAGTTCAAAGTTTGGCGGATTTCAAAAGCTCAATTCAAAATTTCCCCAAAATGATTTCAAATCCTCGTATCTCTCTTAAAATCCAAATTTCAGTTTTCTCGTCAATCCTTTGGGCTTGGCCCATTTTCTCCCCAGGCTCGGCCCATCCCTCTTGCCTTTCCCCTAGCTCGGTCCGGCCCAGTAGCCCCTGGCCACCCCATGCCGCACAATCTTCTCATCATGTCCCTCAAGCGTGGCGCCGCATCCCGCACGCCACCACGACCTCCCGAATCAGAGGACCAGTAAAGGCGACTAGGGGGGTGAATAGGCACTTTCTCAAATTTCTTGCCTTAATCAAATTCAACATGAACTTTACTCCTTTAGCTATGAAAGCCAAGAAGATCAGTAAGCGCACAGAGGAAGCCTTGTGCTGAATTCGATAACCCCTTCAACCACACGACACAAATGTGGAGAATTGAACTCACTGTTCTGGACTGGACACTGGCGGTCTGACCGGCTACCAACGGGCGGTCCGACCGATTTGAAATCGGTTCGACCGGCCTTGAACGGGCGGTTCAAAAGCGCAAGCGATCGACCGCAGATAGAAATCGGTCCGACCGATTTAGTCCAGTACTGAAAAACAATACCCAAAACCAAAACGAAATTTGGTCCAACTTTTGATTCAACCAATGAAACTTGACTAAATTTGGAGCACACCTCCCTAAGGATATTAGAGACCTATTTCTAGCGACGATCCTCCAGATCCGCTTCACAGAATCGATCTCTGACGATTTTATCAAAAAAGTGCACAAACCCTAGAAATATGAAAAACTTGATTCAAGACTTGCTTGTGGGGGTTGATGATCTAGATGAATCTAGGAGTATTCCCACACATCAAAGCAAGATCAAGTAGGTCAAGAGACCAAGCATAAACACTTGAATCAAGGAAGCACCACAATCAATAAAAGAGAGAAGAACACAAAAGAGAGAAGAACACAAAAGAGAGACTTCACTCTTGAGCAAACATCAATGGATTGATTGATTCAAGATGTTGCTTACAAAGCCACTCCCTCAAGGAGGACAAGAGCTCAACAAAGAGCACACACACAACCTTCCTCTCCTCTCCTCTCTTCTCCAAACCCTAACCCTAGAAAAAGGAAGAGGGGACCAAATGAGTGCTTAGGGTGTTTTTCCTCTTCCCCCTTTCTATTTATAGGAGAGACCTAGGGTTTCACATTTGGAGACCCACACACACATGGGACCCACACAAATACATCTGTTGAAGCAATCGCCTGCTTCACTACGTGTAGGTTGATCAGCGGCTCTCATCACGTCGCCAAGTCTCTCCCGTCCGAATCCCATCGGAACCTCCCAGAGACTCGCACCGACTTCCGCACCGTCTGATCCAACCAGTTGTACCGAACTACCCGTTCGATCAATCTTGCCCATTCTGCACCATGCTTGAGTCACACGACCTCACCCGGCATCCATGATCGTTCTGGACCTCAGCTCTCCAAGCGTAGTCCCGATCCACCTCACCGTTGACATCATTGACCTGCAAGCCACCTGCACAGCAATAGACAAACAAATCGTCTCCGGGAACAAGTTCTTCACAACTTGACCCACGTTAGTTCCGCAATGCAATATGCAACAATAAGGCATTGACATCCATACAATAACCACAATCAAAACACATCAATGCCAAGAAGGCCAAGCTTCAAGTGATCGACGGTCTGACCGCCCCACTCCACCGGTCCGACCGATTCCATAACGGCGGTCGGACCGCCCGAAAAGACTTAGCCAAAATTCCAACTCGAAAATCCGAAACCTTCTGGAATTTTCAAATGAATAGAACTTTTGACTGGGAGCTCAAAAATTATGTAACCACATCCAGGAGACTCCCCTCACTTGCCTACACAACCTATTTTTGACCTAGCCCCAGATTCCACCATCACCATTTGGCGGTCGGACCGGCAAGCACTGCCGGTCAGACCTTTCCACTGGCCGGTCGGACCGGCGACTCGGCCGATCGACCGCCGCTACTGACAAAGACTGGAGCAAACCCGAAAACGCGACAAATTGCAAACCAATAAAACCATTGCCAATTGACTCATCATCCTGAGATCGTGCACATATCCTCACGATATCCACAATGTCCCCCTTGATGAACACATTGGCAATTTCCTAGAAAATGTAGTTTTTCGTATTGAAAAGTAAAAAATTCACCGTTTTCGCATAAAGGCACAACTTGGTCCATAAGCAAGAAAAAGCCTAGGAACCGATCAAGCTGGCTTCAGAATAGTATAAGCAAGTGAGATAAGGCAATGAAAGCACAAAAGGATTCAATTTCCAGAAAGTAGCCAAAAATCTCACTTAGGTCCATATGAAAGACAAATGATCTATTTGACCTTTGATCATTGTGAGTCTTCTTCAAATTCAACTAAAAACATGAAGAGGCAATAAATCCAAGAGACTCAACTCACTATGATCACAAATTTTTAAAAGGTTCATTTTTTTATGAGAGTTCTTTTATATGAAACCTTATGTATGAAACCAAAAGCTCCAAAATAACATTTTTCTTCACAATCTTTCTCCCCCTTTGATAATGAATTCATCAAGATGCATGGGAAAAGAATGAGTATGAAGGAATGACTTTATTTTTGAACTTTAGTAAAAAGGAGCCATGACCATTATACATGTAGACAGTACAAGTATTATACCAAACCATATAAAGAGTAGAAGCTATATTCAATTATGGCAAAACATGTACTGCAAAGCTAAAACTAAAATAGCAGTAATCTGAGATTAAAGGAATTAATACCATGAAAAGTTGCTCAATATCATAGTTTCACTAAAAGCAACCAACAATGAGTTAAGCCATGTCTATAAGTAAACAGAGACTCAAAACTGGAACTGAGGTATTTTGAGCATTAAGAGTTCAAATATGAAGCAATATTCAAGCACTTAGCATTTTGAGCATTTTCCTAAAAAGGATTTTTTTTTCATTGTGCTAGATCTCAAGCCTTGCCGCGACCATCTCAAGCGAGAAGCTTAAAAGAGTGGTCTAGGTCATCCAAAACTCCCCCTGAGTTCATGCCTAGTGCAATGGCAAGCCGTCTCATGAGAAAGGATTTGTGAGATCAGTTTTTTCGCACAGAAAATCTCATTTTTCATTTGCTTGACTTAAGAAGTTAAGAAGCTCATTTTTCATCTCAAAATAAGTTCAAGACTCAATTTAACCTATATGACATGGCATGAATCATAAGAGGATCACTAGAGTAAAACTAGTCACAAGATCCAACAAGACATGATTTGATTCAATTTGCTCACAGATATAAAGCTAGCAAGGTAAAAGCTAAGCTAAACAAGAAGAGCCATAAAAGAAGTCTATCAGACTATCACTTGATATGACAAGGTATAGAGTATGAAAACAAGCCATACAAGGATAATAATCAAAGTTCCACAAATTTTATTATACAATGCAAGACAATTGAAATGAAACATGCATTATGATACAATGAATGCAAAAAGAGCAAATTCCCCCTCAAAACAGCCCAATAGGACTAATAACCCCTAACTCTCCCCGCAAAGCAGCAAAACGAGAAGAATCAAGAGTTTTAGTGAAAATATCTGCAACCTGTTGCTCTGACTCTACAAAGTGAAGGACAACATCACCCTTCTCAACATGGTCTCTAAGAAAATAAAATCGAATATCAATGTGTTTAGTCCTGGAATGTTGCACTGGGTTTTTGGCAATATTAATTGCAGAAGTGTTGCCACAGAAAAGAGGAACACTTCTCAAGGATAACCCATAGTCCCGCAGCGTGGATAAAATCCAGAGAACACGAGAGCGACCATCGGTCTGCAGCTACATACTCGGCCTCACCGTGTGTCTTTGTGCAATCAAGACCTGCTTTTCTAGAAGACCAAGAAACAAGAGATGTGCCTAAGAAATGACAAGTGCCAGAAGTACTCTTCCTATCCACTCTACACCCCGCAAAATCAGCATCAGAAAATGCTCGAATTGAGAGCAGAAGAAGAAGAATACCAAAGTCCAAAGTCAAGAGTATCTTGAAGGTACCAAGATGCGACGTCTTCGCTGACGATGAGAAGCACGAGGAAGCTCGAAGCGAGCGCACGGACATACGGCAAATTGTATGTCCGCCTCGACGTGTGAGATAGAGGAGGAGCCAATCATATCGCGGTACTCCTTCCGGTCCACGGGCTCTCCATCCTCATCGTGGTCCAAAGACGGTGGTTGTAGCAATGGGAGTAGACATTGGCCTACTGCTTCCCATATTAAAGCGCCGAAGAAGGTCCTTTGTATACTTACTCTGGTGAACGAAGGTGCCTTCTTTCAGTTGCTTGATTTGTAAACCAAGGAAGAATGTCAACTCTCCCATCATGCTCATCTCGAACTCACTGCTCATAGAATCTGAAAATCTGGACACTAAAGCATGAGAAGAGCCACCGAATATAATATCATCCACATAAATATGAACCAACAAGAAATCACTGCCATGCCTGAGAGTGAACAAGGTTTTATCAACCATTCCCATTTTGAAATCATTTTCAAGCAAGAAACTCTTAAGCCTGTCATACCAAGCTCTAGGAGCTTACTTCAATCCATATAAGGCTTTAGAGAGTTTAAAAACATGGTTTGGGAATTTAAGATTTTCAAAACCAGGAGGTTGCTTGACAAAGACCTCTTCTTCTATGAAATCATTCAAGAAAGCACTTTTAACATCCATTTGAAAAAGCTTGAAACCCTCGGATGTTGCAAATGCTAAAAGAATGCGAATGACTTCCAATCTAGCTACTGGAGCAAAGGTCTTTTCAAAGTCTAAGCCTTCTACCTGGGAATAACCTTGAGCTTCGAGTCTAGCCTTATTACGAACAACCAACCCATCCTCACTTTGCTTATTTTTAAAAATCCATTTTGTTCCAATAACATGAGAATCAGATTGTAAGGAGCATCGTGCGACGGATGTATGGACACGGTCGTTCAATTAGAGAGATTGTTGATTGAGTTCTTTGTTGGAGGCTATCTCATTGGAGTGTGTTGCCAAGATTTGCTTCTCAATAGGCTTTCTCTATTTATCCCCCTCGATCCTACGACGTGAAGACCCGGTAATCCGTATCACCGCCTCCCTTTGTCGTCGGCTTCTCATCCGATAATCTCCTCCCCCATGGGTTGGCCAGCCGACAAGCTCCCCCGTCACCACCAACCGGCCCGATTCCCCCAACTAGAGGTCTATCTCCCACCCCACGCCAAACCGCTTCGCCCTCCTCTCCCCGGTCGCCGCCAACTTTAGTTGGGAGGACTACCGCCACGCGATCGTGGCACCTTTCTCTGGCCGATGGCGCTTCTCGTCGCCACAGACGCGCGCACCCACCGGCATTGTCCAGTAGAAGGGCGTGTACTACCCGTCTCCGGCGGCGTCGTCCCCGACGGCGCGTGATCCCCGTGACGTGTTCGCAAGGGACTTACCGGGCTTCATGCGCGGCAGCACCGAGTCAGCGTCGCTGCAGAAGTCGTTGAAATATTCAGGGAACAGGATGGCCAATGGGCGGGTGAACTCGGCGTCCGGGCTGAGCAATAGCTCTGGCGGCGACCGAAATTACGACAAGATTTGCAATTGGGAGTCGGATGGGGACATCATGTACGACATTGTGGACAGGGCCGCCTTGGTGGACGAGGTGGTGGGCGCGCTGAGGAGCGTCGGGATAGACAACAGCAATGAGGGGAGGGGGTGCTAGCACCGTCATCGGCGCCGCACATCGCCAAGTAGATGCCGCCGCGGGAGGTGAAACGGCATGGGGAGACCATCGCCAAGGGGCACAAGAACTACTTGCTTATGCTCAACTTGCATCTTGGGATCAGGTGTGTGCTTTCGTTTGCCTTCAATGGCGGGTGTGAATTATGAACATTTTAGTTGCTCAATCGTGGGATTTGACCATGTTACTACTTTAGCACCACATAGCGTGTAACGCCGGAGAAATTCGCATTGGCTTTGGTACCTTTGTCGATTTACAAGTTTGAATTAGGAAATATTGACATGTGAATCATCAAAGAGTTTGCTTTGGGTGATGTAAGTAATGGTTAAAAAGAGATTTTTTTGTGGGTTGGCCAATCTGATTTGGATTACAAGGTAGATGCTTCACCCTTCTGTGTGAATTTTCCACCAACTCACAGCATTTCATTGATGGCTCAAATTGTTACTGAACTCCTTGCAAGCATATTAGCCATTTTTCTTTTATTTTTTTCTTCACGGTTAAATTCATCTTTGCCTTACCAATGATGTGTTGACACAGGCATGCAGTCGGCAAGCAAGGTCTAATTACGCTTGATCTAAAATTGTCGGCTTTCAACCCAAAGGAAAAGGTATGGACAAAGTTCCCTTCAAAAGGTTCAAAATATACTCCTCACAATTCTCGTGGCTTCATATGGAAGGATTACTGCCCACAGCTGTTCCGGTTGGTCATCACTCCCAGGACAAAGATATATGATGTACCCTTGCTCTGGTGTCATCATGCTGATCGACGTATCATTTGTTCTGAACTGAATCGCAGGACACTGCACAAGCTGTTCAAGGTGGATGCTGCTGACTATATGTTATCCCTTTGCGGAAGTGATGCTCTCCGGGAGCTCTCATCTCCTGGTAAGAGTGGAAGATTCTTTTACCTAACAAATGATGATCCGTACTTGATAAAAATAATGAATAAATTAGAAGTAAAGGTTTGTCCTTTGTGGTTCCTTCTGTCTCTAAACTTTCCAAGCTTCATAAATAAGGCCAGAAGTTTTATTCTGAATGCAAGAAACACGTTTACATTACAGATGCTTTTGAAGATGCTTCCAGCTTACTACAATCATGTCTGCACATTTGAGAATACTCTCATTACCAAATTGTTTGGTCTACATTGTGTCAAGTTAGCGTTAGAGATGAATGTGATTGTCTATTTCTTCTCCATCCTTAGCACTACCTTTGTTATATACATTTTTACCAATGTTCAAAATGTGTGCCCTGACTGTTTACTGCTGTATTACTACTCAAGTTCGTTTTGTCATAACGGGAAATCTATTCTGCTATGATTATTCTATCCATAGACGTTTTAATCTAAAAGGTTCATCTCTTGGCCGTACAACTAACAAGCCACACACAGAGATTGATCAGTATACTACCCTAAAAGACCTCGATCTGAACTTCATATTTAGATTGAAGAAGCAGTGGTTTCAAGAGTTCCGAAGGTGCAACCATCTTTTGTATCATAGTCTTGCTTCGACCAATGCATCTGCAACTTCATTAGTTAGGTTCCAACTGTGGAAAATGAACCTTTCATTTCTGTAATGGTGTATATACATGGGTTGTGTCACTGTAGTTGAAATTGATGTGGGGGCAGTATGCATAGAAATGATGGGGCTCAATGAATGCAAGTGCTAACAAGGTATAATAAACGGTGTTGATTTTGAGTAAATTCATCATCCTTTGGGATAGGCAATTTCATCAATTTTCGCTCTGTTCAATTGTAGATGGTTGAAACCTTGTGAATTCCCTCTTCTATCAATCAAATCCAGTGATGTATTTTATAAAAGAAATATCTTGTATCACTGTGGTATTAGTCTTTGATTTCATAAAGTGATCTTTGCATAGATTTGAGCAAAATTATCATCAAAGATCTTTTATTTAAACTGATAAATTTCTAGATGTTAACTATTTATGGTACATGTAATGAAAAGAGATTGAGTAGTAAAAGTGGAGATTTTTTTCCTCCTTTTGATAGGGTTAGAGCGGTAAAGGGAAAGGTAGGTTGAGAACCAAAGATTGAGAGCAGCCTGGCATGTTTTAAAATTCTAATGGTAAACTATTCAGTCATAACATAACTGAGTTAAACATTAACACAATTTAGCATTTGTGGTATTATTTATTTAATGCCAGAATTGAGAGTCACAACCTCAGATCTCTCAATAACCAGCGGATGCAAATCATTGCTCTGCCAGCTAGTTGTGAATGGCGCCAACATGCTATGCACAATAAACCTAGAAAGATCATCATACTTTGCAAATCAAGAATAGCTAGTAAAACATATAGAATCCAACTCTGCATACGTCTCAGTGCATAATAGAGCCAGACTATTTGCCAATTCTACAAATGAAATGAAAATTTGTATACCGAGGAGATGGTACTGAAGTGAAATAAATGACTAAGTATTAAGTCTTGTCAAGTAAGATGGACCCAAATAATATTTATGCCTATCGAAAAACTTACTAAGATGTTTGAGCAGTAGGGCTTAATCCTGAGATAGAATGCTGATGACACACAAGCCTCCTGCTGTTTAGGAGAAAGAATGGTAAAACGTGAGTAACCAGTGATTCCATTCAACTTTGTACTCCACAAATTCAACTTTCCATTAACGAAGAAACTTTCTACTCAAAAAATTCGCTTAATTTCAACTTTGATTTTGACAACTACAGGTCGAATTCAAAGCTTTCAAACCGGATTAAAAGTCTTTCCAATCATTATTGTATACTTTCAATTCGGACTCTGAAGCTTTCAACTCGAGCCCAAAAAATCTGCGAAAATTGGATTAAAAACATTAAAATTGGGGATGAAAACTTGCAATTGGGGGAGCTTTCAAGTGGGGATTTACAAAACTTTTAACTACAACCGAACTCAAAAGGGGGGAAAAAGAAGTTGCAATTACGGCTTGCTACCTTAACACGAGAGAAAGAGAAAGAACGATTAGAGGAGATATACCTTTCAGCATGAACATGTCACATGAGTGGGGGATCTGGCAAGATGCTCTGATGAGCGGATCCTACGTGCCATTGCCATGTGCAGTAGTATTAGCCATTGCTGCCACCGAGAGCCATCACCTCGACCCGCACCGCCAGTCGTCCGCGTCGCCGGCCGTTGATGCGACCAGGAGCTGCATCGGCAGCAAACTCCCTGACTCAGCTCCTGTGGTGCTAAACGACCCAGCCGACGGGTTCCTCCTCATGTCTGGCCGAAGTCGTCGTCCCAGTCATCCCATCCTCCGTCGTCGCCACCGCTGCCCATACCGGAGGCAATAAGGGGTGGCTTCCTGGCGGGCATAGGCGCACCAGATCCGGGCGTCTCCTTAACAACGGGCGGGTCGGTCCACGACCTGCCTTCGATGAGCGCGGCGATGCGGTCGCGATATGCAGTGGCGGTGTTGGAGTTGTACTTGGCGACGTGGGGCGTCTCCTTAGGCACACCCCGCGCGGTGAGGTAGGCGTTGAGGCGGTCGTTGCCCCTGGCCTCCATCTTGCGGAGTTGCACCTCAGTCCACGAGTCTAGGGTGACGAAGTGGACGAAGCTGATATGCACACCGAGACCGCGGTGCTTCTCTCATGACGTCCCCCCATCTCGCCGTGACCTCCTCACTCTCGAACTCCACCACCACCGGCGGCGCCAGGCACGGGGAAGAGGGAGGACGGCGGCGTCGGCCGCAGGGAAGAGGGAGAGAGGGCGCCGTGACGAGTGGCGGAGGCGGCGAGGGAGGTGGGCGAGGGTCAAGGGGGTGGAGCGAGCCGGCGGTGGGGAGGAGTTGGGCGACAGGTGGGGCGAGGAGCGATCGCGAGGATCGAGGCGCGCGAGGAGGTGCAGGAGATGAGAGGCGGCGGTTTGGCGTGGGGTGGGAGGGGGAGAGAAGCGAGGCAACGGTTCTTTTTCCATGGGGGCGGTGGTTTGGCGTGGGGTGGGAGGGGAAGGAAAACAAGCGAGGCGACGGCTCTTTTTCCATGTATACGGTGGTTTGCCGTGGGGTGAGAGGGGTAAACTCAGAATTATAGTAGTTAAGATAATAACCCCCACAATAGATGTAGTCAAGAGTGTATGTATGGCCTCTTTGTAGTTGGGTGGTTTTGGGTACAGCCAAAATGTAGGATCCATGTACACGAAATGGTATACCTTACAGCATATACATCTCGGATAATTCATGTTGAAGCTCTCGCGCTATTTCTCTGCCTGCGCCTGATTCACATCTCGCACGGTAACTTGTGAAGCCTAGGTAATGTAATCTGAGAAAAATCTTTAGGTCCTGCCATACGGAAGAAATGTTGAATGGTGATGATACCTTTCACAACACGATGTGAATTGTGCAATTTTTTTCACCGCGAGTCTGGCGCAACATACAATGGGAGTTTTGTTCCTGTGCAGTGCATTGTGTGGTAGTTCTTTGTTTTTCTTTTGACGTGAATTGCTGCGGAGCTGTTGTTCTTTGTGATTTTCTCATGCGGCAGCTTACCCAGAAAGTTTCCAACTGGGTCTAAGGCAACGGCTTCCTTTGTCTTTGTAGCTTTTCTCATGCGGCTTAATGACTGTGCTTTTCTGATTTGGTGTTTGGCTGTCTGGCTTTTAGGTAGGCTGGCTGCAGCTTCCGAGATATGAAATGTCTGAAATGCTCATGAGGACAGTAATAACTTATTTGATGTCGTTTAACTAAATTAACAACATTAAACGGCATTTAACGACATTTAAGAACATTTAACAGTATTTAACAATAAAACTTCAGAAAGCATGTGAAAATAATCTGGACTAGAAGATCAGTCCCTTATACATAGTTTAAATTGGCAAGTACTACATACAAAATACTGCATATATCTTCCATCTATCCTATCGTCATGCTACCAAAGCTATTGCAATAGCGTCACGGAGGTCGTTCATATCAACATCATCCATAATGAAATTGTATCATCATGTGCTTGTGAGGTTAGTGGACATGTCCCGTCTACATAATCATCATTCACATGCGACGAAAGCAAAATCATTATCAATCAAAGCACTATCTCGAATAAAATTATGCAAAACCATTGTTGCAATGATATTTTTTTTTTGCTTGTGCTCATTGTAACTTAGAATTTTAAGTAGACTCAATCGAATATACCAGTGGGAATGCGAACAGGCAAGATTGCTTTAAATACTAGGTATGAGGTGGGTAATTTCTGAAAGTCAGGGGTATTCTTGGAACGCTGAGGTGGGAAGTCATGAAGACCAACACCTTTGGCTTTTCGCTTTTGGCCTATATATGTATTGACAGTTTTAAGCCTTCCCGTGAAAGCCTTAAAAAAACCGTCGTTTACATTTCGACTTTTCTCACTCAAAAGCTAAAGCAGAAACTGTACCAAACAAGGCCTAAGCGCAACATAATCCAAACACCAGGAAGCAGGTTGTCAGGTGGACTAATTAACCGAGCCATTGCTCAACCTTAATTTGCATTTGTCCAAATATCCAATATCATGTATTCATGCTCGCATAAAAGCAATTTGGAAATCACCAAACTCTGCCCTAAAACAAACTAAATCATGCATAAAGCTGCTGCTCCCCAAGCTGTTGAAAGTATAAGCATGAAAAATCAGGGTTTGGAATTCCGTGGGTTACCGGAGATCTCGAACCTAAGCGTGATTGTATAAACCGCCTGGTTTGTATTTAGCTAAATTGAGTTTTTAAATTTAAACTTTGGCACCGGTAAATTCATGCGTTACAAATGGGTCCTAAGTTCGCGGAAACCAGTCCAGTACGTATGGATCAAAATTCAAACCAGTCCAGACAAACAGACTTAGTTAGAGCTGTTTACTAATTTCACAAAAAAGGAAAAGAAGTCTTCAAAAGAACAAAAAAGAAAAAGAAATTTCTAGTGGAGCTTCACACTTGCAGTCTCATGGACCACACGGTTCTTCTACATAACTAAATTTTGTAAAAAGAACCTGCCCACAAAAAAAAAATCCCTCTTGAAGATAACGATTGATAAGTCGTCTCCCTCTCACACACTTTTTGAGAGTGACAATGACACATCTATGTATTATTATACCCAAGTTGGGGTAAGGTTTTTACAACAGATGCAAGTTGCAACAATGGCTTCAACCTTCAATAAATCTAACGAATCGTCCTTATGTCACACCATTGACACCATCAAGGTCATTATAAATCTGTGAAACAAAACAAGCATATCTGCACAACCATGTACTGGCTAGATCGCACTAGCGAGCCAAGTACACATGAATAGACACGCGATGATTCAACACCAATAAGTGTAAATGTAAATTGGAGGCTTAATTTCAAAAAAAAAAAAAGATTCGGAAGCCTCATACAGTAGGGACTTGGTGAACTGACAGCAAGTGTGAGCTAAGCCTAAATCTGAGAGGCTCAACATCTTAACTACTATATAATTTGGAGTTTACCACACTCACACTCCCACCCACCCACCCGCCACAACCTGTCGCCGAGCCTCCCTCGCCCTAGCCCGCTACCGAGCCGCTATCAACCTCACCCCGCAAGACTCGCCACCACCTCGCCCCCACTCCGCCGATCCGCCTCGCCCGCCATCCGCCTCGCGACTCACCCTAACCCGCAGCCGAGCCTCCCTCAACCCTCGCCCTAGCCCGCCACCGAGCCGCCATCAACCCTCGCTCCCAAGCCGACCACCTCGCATCAAGCCGAGACGTCGTGAGGGAGCGCGACATCTTCGCCGTGAGGAGTGCGGCATCTTTGTCGTTTGGGTAATTTCTTGGTTCAACCCAAGTTGAGTCTCTAATTTAGTGGTTCAATGCAGCGAGGCCTACTGGTTTCTTGGTCCAATTCACGAGGAATCTTTTTTAGCGTGTGTTTTAAGTAAGATCTTGGCGCAATGCTACAGCTCCTATTTTGCTGGTTCCTTTCGACTAGCTTCACAATTTTCCGTGTATGTGCCAAGAACAGGAATTAGCAGGTGCGGACACCTAATTATACCTTAGTCCATCGAAATATTTTTTGAATCATATTGTCCATCGAAATAAGAATCTTCATTGCCAGCAAGTCCCACAGATTTCTTGGTTTCCAATGCAATGTGTGAGCCTTACTAATTTCTTTGTCAGATGCAAGAAGTGTCTGCGGCAGGGTGAGACCTAAATAATTTCTGGGGCCAATGACCAAGGTCTCATTCTTTTCAGAATCAAGTGCATATGACACTCATGAACATTTTTAGTCAAGACTCAACACTTAACAGCGAAGCCTGAATGCCACCACTCTACTCTTTAAACTAATAATTATCGACACACTATAAAAATTACAGAAGGAAGCAATGATAATCATATCAATAGACCACAAAAGGACATGCATAATCATGGTTCAAGCGATAATAAATAATCAATGGGAATTATAACCGTAAATAACCCAAAGTAGCATCAACCAATGAATCTAAATTATTAAAGCAAATAGTCTTGTCCAAATGATGTCCTAAACATTATTCAATAATTAACATGTCCAAGAGTAATCCAATTGTGAATGAAAAGATAGATTTTATTTATTTCATTCAGAAAGAGAGCACAAAGCTGTCGTGTGAATTTTTTTGGAACAGTATGGTGTTATTCTAAAATTTGCTACAAAATGAATACTCTTTCTAGCATGTATTCCCTATTTCTGGTATGTTTCATGAAAGAATTAAAGCAATATGTAGCACACATTTTCCAATCTGAAATCATTTTTCTTCTTTATGAAAGTAAATGATCATAAGTGGTCCATGTGCTCTACTCTGCTAAACTCTTTTATGCCATCCTCGCAAACCTCTGTTAAGATCACCTAAAGACAACAATAGAGCAAGCCTCAGTTTAAATAAATGGTAATTATATGCATTTAATGACTCACATGAAATACATCCATAAAACAACAAATTCAAGACAGATTTAAAACTTGAAAAGAAACTCCAAAAGAAAATTTGAGTTGATGTTTGTAAATAACCCTGGAAATTAATTTATTCAAATACTAAATTATTTTTCACGAATTAATATTATTTTTCACAAATTTTTAGAAGCCATTTTCATCTCACCATAATCCAAACCTTCTCATAATGCAGTTTTGAATTAAATTAATTTTTACAAATTTTATCTGAATAGTGATTCAAATTATTTCTCTTAATATCCTCATTTGATTATCTTATCTTTGATTCACATCCATTAATCTCAAATGTCAATGCAAATCTAATCTACATGTCCACATGCACTTCTTTCACATATATCCGTATAGCATGAGTGAATGCTCGCGACAACATTCACTCTCAAGCCCGTTCCTCAAAAGGATCGGGACCTCCTCCACTCCGTGGAGTTGTGATCAATCATGATCACCTCTCTTATCAGAAGATGCTTATGAATGCAACCAATGTACACTTCTATATTTTTTTCTCTATATTCAACCTTATTGGAGGCAAGCTCTCACTTTGCAAAGGCTCCTTGAAGGCAAACAAAGATGTAGGATATATCATAAACATCATATCCAACTTTTCATCATGCTTGTCAACAAAGATATAAACATACCAATTATTTGTTTGCAATTAAACAGAATAAAAGCACAACAATAATGGTAATTGAAGATAAAGAATCACAATTTTGTGGAAACTGTGATCAATCATTGACCTCTTACTACCATGCACTTGCCTTTACTAGTTCGGCCTCACGATTTGGCTAGCAGATGGCAACAAATTTTGAGAGACGACGCTTCTCCTACATTAGATACACAAATCTCAATACAAGCTACAGCATCATAAGAACAACAATCAATCGACATCGCTCCTACACGTCCCCAAATATACCACGTTATGCCGGTACCAAAAAGTTACCCATTGCTGTCTTAGTACTAAAACGAACGTAACTTTTGACTCAAAAGTCCGATCACAACAAACCACCCTATTCTGGATTCTTTATAAAATTACCCACATTTTCTTAGATTACAAAGACTTCTAATTAAATCATCTAACCCTCCGTATTTAGCCCGGAAAACCGATCTGTCCGCTTCGGAACAGCAGTCTTACTAAATTCATAACTTTTGTTTTACTCAACCAAAATGCGCGTTCTCAGATTCTACAGAACCATTGGACAATTATCTACAACTTTCATGTAGATCAAAAACACTAATTAGGCTATTTACTATTTTTAATCTACAGTCTACCCAAACAGCGCCGGAAGACGATAACCCTAAAAACAGCAGTCTTCCGAAAATCATATCTCGAAATCTACTTGTCCGATTGACATGATAAAATATGCTAAAGAAAGATATCGAAATTATCTACAATTAACTAGTAGATGAGATTTCCAAAATTCGCCATTAAGGTACCCGAATAAATTGTACAACAAAACAGCGGGCTAAACAGATCTATTAATCGTCTCTTCGACTAAAACTATAGAACCCTCTCTAATTAACCTCAATTATAATCTCTAATTAACAGAACTAATTAACTACTAATGCCCACATGCATCCAGTACACCCTAATCAAGCTAGCAGCCAAACTAGTTAATTACCATCTTGCATTGAATTTTATCTCTCTATCTCCTGTGTACCACGTCCAGGTTGCAAGCCAACTACCAGCCGAGAGCATGCATTGCTATTTAATTGATTAATTACTCGGGAGACAATGGTGGCTCACAAATGCAAGCATGCAGCAACTCCACTAGGACGACTGAATTGATCTTGTGCATGCGGACACACTGGAAGCAGCAGAAAAAAATAAATCATGCAAACCTCCACGTGGCGATTAACGCCAAGGCGGCGCGGTCGCTCACTTACAGCGGCCGGGAAAACTCACGCAGAAGGTAAGCAGGCTGCGAGCCGGCGGCGATCCACCTGATTGGATGAAGCCGGTTGTGGCAGCCGCTAGAATATGAAGCAAGACAAGGCTCGGCAGATTAGGCGGCGTCCACAGTAACACCACACGCAATAAGAAATGGAAACAATGGCAAGAAGAAATCACCGCATGACAACCTGACAACATACAGAAAAGCGGCGCAAAGCGGCGGTATTGCAGCGTTCCAGCTTCCACGCCAGACGCGTCAAAGAAAAAAGAAAAAATCCACAGGGAAAAAAATAGTTGACGGCGGCGGAGGAAAAACTAAAAGGCTAGGGTTACGGAGAACCCAAATTCTATTTATGTATCTCTCAAAAAAAATCTAAAATTCTATTTTCACAAATTCTTTTTATTTAATTACGCACAAGCCCTAAATTCTTTAACTAATTAATTTAATTACTCTCCGACCCTTAAGACGCTTTTATTAATATTAATATTATTTTTCAGAGTATTACATTCTACCTCTTAGCGAATTCGACCCGAATTCTACTCGCGTTCTACTCAAATAAAAACCACCTTCTTTGAAATTAAACAACAAAACAACACGTGCAGCGTGAACAACTCCGGTATTGCTCGCGCATGCGAGACTCCAACTCCCAAGTCGCCTCTCTCTCAGACTGATGCGTCCACAGCACCTTGACGTATACCAACGTCTTGTGCCTCAGCACTCGCTCCGACCTTCCGAATCGCGCGACGGACGCGACTCAAGCTGTGAGGTCTTGCTCAATAGTCGGTGCTCTAATGAAATCTTATGCTCGGATCTCTCAAAAACTTTCTCAAAGATCGAGGCGTGAAACACATTGTGAACTCCACGCATGGACTCAGCGGAGTCCAGGCGGTAGGCTAACTTTCCAATTCTTGCAATAATCGGAAACGGTCCAACGTACCTCGGGCTAAGCTTCCCTTTGGTACCGAACCGAACAATACCTTTAGTGGGAGACACTCTCAAGAGCACCTGGTCACCCACCGCAAACTCCAAGTCACGCCTCCTCAAATCAGCATAACTTTTCTGTCTGCTCTGAGCTGCTAACAGATTCTGCCTCACCATGGCCACACGCTCAACGGTCTTGAATCGGTCCCGACCCAAAGCGCCTTCTCTCCAACCGCATCCCAACAAAGTGGCGATCTGCACTTCCGCCCATAGAGAACCTCAAATGGCGCGGCTCTAATACTGGAATGGTAACTATTATTATAAGCAAACTCTGCAAGTGGCAACTGGTCCTCCCAACTACCCTTCCAAGATAGAACACAAGATCGCAACATGTCCTCCAAATCTGTCTGTGGGTGAAACGCTGTACTAAGGCGGAGCTGTGTGCCCAATGCACTCTGCAGACTCTCCCGAACTTGGAGATAAACTTGGCGTCCTCGTAAATGATGGTCTTTGGCACACCATGCGAGTCTTACTATTTCACGCACATATATAGGAGCTAGATCACTCATTGAATTTGTCGTGCGAATAGGAATGAAGTGTCTGCGACTTCTGAATCGATCCACCACTACCCAAATGCATCCTTCCTCATGCGAACGAGGCAACGCCACCACAAAGTCCATAGAGATATCATCCCAAGGCCACTGGGGAACCTCCAAAGGCTGCAACAACCCTGCAGGACGCTTATGCTCAGCTTTCACTTGCTGACAAACACCACAAGAAGCCACATAATTAGCAATATCCACCTTCATTCTTTTCCACCAAAATTTACATTTGGATCTCGATACATCTTAGTCTCACCAGATGAGCGATTATGCAGTGCGATGTGCCTCCCTCAAGATATCATCTTTGACCTCCGCCTTTTGTGGCACGCAAAGCGGCCTTTAAACCTCAAAGTACCGTAATCATCCATACTGAAATCACCTTCTTTACCCTCATCCAGACGCTTCCTAACCTCCACCTAGTAACCGGTCACTCTGTTGTGCTTCCCTTTGCAGATGCAGAATAGTGACTCAAGAATCAGCGAGTCTCAACATGTGTTGTGCCCGCATAATGAAGATATTCCCATGCGATCAAAATCAGCAATGAGACAATCTAGAGTAGCGAGAGTCGCCTTGCGACTAAGAGCATCGACAACTACATTGGCCTTGCACGGATGATCTTGAATAGTAAGATCATAATCTTTGATCAACTCCAACCACCTCCTTTGCCTCAAATTCAGATCCTACGGTGAAGATATACTTGAGACTCTTGTGATGCGTGAAAATATCACAAGGCTCGCCAGTATAGATAATGCCTCCAAATCTTGAGAGCAAAAACAACCGCACCAACTCCAAATCATGAGTGGGATAATTACGCTCGTGCTTCTTTAAGCGCCTCGGCGATAAGCAATTACCTTACCGTCTTGCATGAGAACGCGCCAAGACCCACTCGAGACGATCTGAAAAGGCGTGAACCGCTTTCCGCTCGGGAAGAGTGAGAATAGGAGAGGTCACCAACCTGTCCTTCAAAATCGTAAACTAACGCTCACACTCATCGATCCATAGGAATCTCACACCTTTCGAGTAAGTGAGACATCGGTTTGGCGATGATAGAAATCTGCACAAAACGCCGATAATAACCAGCCAATCCCAAGAAACTCCTCACCTCCTTCACATTAGTCGGCCTCTTCCAATCCACCACTGTAGAGACCTTGCTAGGATCAACAGCAATACCCTGAGGGTTAATCACATGACCCAGAAAACCCACTTTTGAAATCCAGAACTCACACTTCTTCAACTTAGCATAGAACTTGTGGTCTCTCAAAGTATCTAAAACCAGTCTCAAATGACGCTCATGATCCTCATTAGTCTTGGAATAGATAAGAATATCATCAATAAACACCACCACGAAATCATCTAGATACTCGTGTAACATGTTGTTCATGGTCTCCATAAAAATGGCAGGTGCATTAGTCAATCCAAAAGACATAACTTTATACTCATAATGCCCATACCTGGTGGAGAAAGCAGTCTTCTCTACATCCTGCTCATGCACACGGATTTGATTATATCCTGACTGGAGATCGATCTTGGAGAACACTTGAGCTCCATTCAACCGATCAAACAAGTCCTCGATGCGGGGCAATGGATATTTGTTCTTGATTGTGACTGCATTAAGCGCCACGATAATCAATACACATGCGCCAACTCCCATCCTTCTTCTCGTGAGCGAGCAGGCTCCCCACGGCGATACACTACGCTGATCAAACCTTTAGCCAACAAATCATCCAATTGCTTCTTCAACTCGTCACGAAGCGGACGTGCTAATCGATATGGAACATCGAGATGGGGCGAGTACGGAACAAGATCAATCTGAAACTCCACGTCTCGCACGGTGGCAATCCGGAAGCTCACCGTGAACACATCCGGTAATCACTAACCACTGGAATCTCCTCAATCTGCGACCACGCTCGGTTTCTCGGCAAAGAGCTAAAGAAGCCCGATTTTCATCGCGGGACCGGAACGGTCCGACCAACATCGACGAGAGCGCGGGCGCTCCTGAAAAGTCAAAGTCTCCCCAAGCGAGTGCGCGCGAGATCGTTCTCTAAACAAGATATCACGGCTCGATAAGAGTGCAACCAATCCATACCAAGATAACATCGAGCGGCTCCATTTGAATAACTATCAAATTCGCCGTGAACTCCTCTCCATCAATGACAATGAAACACCGGGACAAGCAGTAGAGCTAGCAATAATACCCCGGGAGAACTAACCAACACCGGTAGAAATCCATTTGCATACTCAAGTTCGCTCTCCTAGCAAACGCCACGAAACAAGCGAAAAGGTAGCCCCGAATCAAAAGGACTAAAGCATCAAGCGAATCCACAAGCAAAGTACTGTCACCATGTCGGGCGACCGCGGACTCATTGTGGGCATGGCGTACCTCGGTGGCGCCATGGCGAAAAAGACGACAGCGGCGGGCGAGCCCCAACAATCTCTTGTGGCGGTGCGGTAAAGCGGTCGTGCAACTTGGCGGTGCGAAGGTGGCGGTACCGATAGTACCTATTGGGCGCCAAAGTGAAAAATGGCATCGGCTGGAGCGATCATCATCCGGAAAGATCCTCGGCGGGACCCATCAAGAAGAAGATGGCACGGGCTCCCACTTGATCACGCTAAGCGGGGTTACGGCGACACACCCGCTCCTTGTGACCTGCATGCCACCACCAGCGGCAATCACCCGTCCAAGTGCACTCGGCGTCACGGTGTCCATCACCGCACTTAAAGCAAAGCATGCCCCCTTACAGGGGCAGGGCGAAGAGCCGAGTACCGCAAAAGGACGAGGCGCCAAAGAAGAACGGCCTCGATCGCTAGACTGAAAGGCTGCGGTCCTCCTTGAATTTCTTGAAAGCGGTCATTTGAGCAGACCCACTTCCTCACTAGAGCTCCTCTTACGGTCACCACGAAACAACGATCCACCAGAGGCTTGTCGCCTTTGTGGTGCATCTCCAACTCCATGCCCCGGCTTGCTCCACAACAGAGTGTAATCACAGAGTGGAGTAGCTCCCAACACATGTCGGTACTCGGTGAGACCCGCGGAACCTCTTGGCTTTACGAAGATCATCGTTCGCTCTTGAAGGGACAAGCGAACCAAGTTGTTGAACTCGACCTCATACTCGAGAATAGACCTCTTCCCACGAGCAAAGGTCGTCAAGGCAACCTCCATCTTCTCAACAAAGAGTAGGGGTAGAACTTCCCTTGAACCGATCAACAAAGTCCTCCCAAGTGGTCGGCCCTTGAGTGGCGGTCCTCGAAGACAACACGCCTCCCACCAAATATCCGCTTGCCCTTTCAAATGAAAGGCTACAAAAGCGGACCCTCGAGGTGAAGACATCTCCAAAGCTCAAAGCGCCTCTCCATGTAGCGCAACCCAGTCCATTGCTTGGACCGGTGTACCACCGTCAAGCGAATCAAACCTCAACCCCATCCACTCTCAGTGACATCGCGCCTCGAGAACCGGTGGATGTGCGGCAGAGCAACAACAGATGCGCGCAGACAGGGGTCACGGCGCCTGTTGACGAAGAGCACGGATCTCTCCCACCAACTCTCTCAAAGCGGCGGGGTCTCATCTCGACTCCAACCGAGGCGGGTCAGCAAGAACCCCTCACCATCGACTCATCACACTCGGGAGGTGGCTCTACGGAACCTCTTCCGCGGCCACGACCTCCACGATCATGGCCACCACGACCACGTCCTCTACCCCTCGGCATAGCTATCAACCACAATCAACAATACACAATGAGTTCAAAGATCAAAATAAACTCATGCATCAATGAACAACATAACTAGCGTAAAAACTATATTCGTACCTCTCTCTAACCTCATGCACTAGTGTGTCAAATTTTAGGTTAGTTAACCATTAGCAAATTTTAGTTGATTTACTAAACTAAAACAAATTTTAACAATTTTAGTTTGCCTAAGTTGTTAATCTATTCACCACGGACCTAAAGCCCGCTCGATACCAAGCCGAATAACACCCACCAACACTGAGCCTAGAATGCCACCACACTACTCTTTAAACTAATAATTATCGACACACTATAAAAATTACAGCAAGGAAGCAATGATAATCATATCAATAGACCACAAAAAGGACATGCATAATCATGGTTCAAACGATAATAAATAATCAATGGGAATTATAACCAGGTAAATAACCCAAAGTAGCATCAACCAATGAATCCAAATTATTAAAGCAAATAGTCTGGTCCAAATGATGTCCTAAACATTATTCAATAATTAACATGTCCAAGAGTAATCCAATTGTGAATGAAAAGATTATGAAAGTAAATGATCATAAGTGGTCCATGTGCTCTACTCGCTCTCAGCTACGCCATCCTCGACGATCACCTAAAGACAACAATAGAGCAAGGGTGAGTCCACGACTCAGCAAATACATCCATAAACAACGAACAATAATAAATCAACAGCATTCAATAACTCCATTAACATCACAGGTACTTCTCTTAATATTCTCATGCAGTTATCTTATCTTTGATTCACATCCATTAATCTCAAATGTCAATGCAAATCTAATCTACATGTCCACATGCACTTCTTTCGCGTATACCGGTATAGCATGAGTGAATGCTCGCGACAACATTCACTCTCAAGCCCGTTCCTCCAAAAGGATCGGGGACCTCCTCCACTCCCGTGGAGTTGTGATCAATCATGATCACCTTCTCTTATGCAAAGATGCTTATGAATGCAAACATGCAAACTCCATCATAAACATCATATCCAACTTTTCATCATGCTTGTCAACAAAGATATAAACATACCAATTATTTGTTTGCAATTAAACAGAATAAAAGCACAACAATAATGGTACTGAAAGATAAAGAATCACAGTGATCAATCATTGACCGCTGTTTACCATGCACTTGCCTTTACTAGTTGCGACGCACGATTTGGCTAGCAGATGGCAACAAGTACGACGCTTCTCCTACATTAGATACACAAATCTCAATACAAGCTACAGCATCATAAGAACAACAATCAATCGACATCGCTCCTACACGTCCCCAAATATACCACGTTATGCCGGTACCAAAAAGTTACCCATTGCTGTCTTAGTACTAAAACGAACGTAACTTTTGACTCAAAAGTCCGATCACAACAAACCACCCCATTCTGGATTCTTTATAAAATTACCCACATTTTCTTAGATTACAAAGACTTCTAATTAAATCATCTAACCCTCCGTATTTAGCCCGGAAAACCGATCTGTCCGCTTCGGAACAGCAGTCTTACTAAATTCATAACTTTTGTTTTACTCAACCAAAATGCGCGTTCTCAGATTCTACAGAACCATTGGACAATTATCTACAACTTTCATGTAGATCAAAAACACTAATTAGGCTATTTACTATTTTTAATCTACAGTCTACCCAAACAGCGCGGAAGGCGATAACCCTAAAAACAGCAGTCTTCCGAAAATCATATCTCGAAATCTACTTGTCCGATTGACATGATAAAATATGCTAAAGAAAGATATCGAAATTATCTACAATTAACTAGTAGATGAGATTTCCAAAATTCGCCATTAAGGTACCGAATAAATTGTACAACAAAACAGCGGGCTAAGCAGATCTATTAATCGTCTCTTGACTAAAACTATAGAACCCTCTCTAATTAACCTCAATTATAATCTCTAATTAACAGAACTAATTAACTACTAATGCCCACATGCATCCGTACACCCTAATCAAGCTAGCGACCAAACTAGTTAATTACCATCTTGCATTGAATTTTATCTCTCTATCTCCGTGTACCACGTCGGGTTGCAAGCCAACTACCGGTAGAGAGCATGCATTGCTATTTAATTGATTAATTACTCGGGAGACAATGGTGGCTCACAAATGCAAGCATGCGGCAACTCCACTAGGGCGATCCGAATTGATCTTGTGCATGCGGACACTGCGGAAGCGGCGAAAAAATAAATCATGCAAACCTCCACGTGGCGGCTAACGCAAGGCGGCGCGAGGTCGTCACTTACGCAGCCATCGGGGAAAACTCACGCAGAAGCGAACGGTGCGAGGTTTCTGCGATCCACAGCGGTTGGATGAAGCCGGCTGCGGCGCAAAGATCAAATGGCAAGGGCTCGGCGATTAGCGGCGTCCGCAACAGCGATACCAGCGCGGCAATGGAAAAGCAATGCAAGACAAATCACCATGACAACCTGATACAGAGAAAAAGCGGCGCAAATGCGGCGGTATCTTGACGTTCCACCTTGCGCCAAGACAGTGAAAGCGTCAAGAAAAAATCCAGGAGGAAAAAAATAGTTGTGGCAGGAGGAAAAACTAAAAGGCTAGGGTTACGAGAACCCAAATTCTATTATATATCTCTCAAAAAAATTTCTAAAATTCTATTTTCACAAATTCTTTTTATTTAATTACGCACAAGCCCTAAATTCTTTAACTAATTAATTTAATTACTCTCCGACCCTTAAGACGCTTTTATTAATATTAATATTATTTTTCAGAGTATTACAGCTGACCAGCCCTCGCCCCTTGCCCCCGCCACCGAACCGAAGTATCCCCTATGGCGCATCCTCTCTCCCCTCTCCCCTATGGCGCATCACCTCTCCCATCCTCCCGATCCAGCTCCCTGGTGATGGCAACTAAGGCCCTGTTTGGTACGGCTCTGCTCCAATTTTTTACAGCTCCAACTCCAGCTTCACTCTTGGATCCACTCCTATGATAAGTTGGAGTAGTCTACGGAGGTGTTTGGTTAGAAAGTTAATTCCAGCTCCAGGAATGAGAAAGATCTTTGTTAAAAGACTATACTACCCTTGTTTTATTGGATGGGCGAGGAGGGTTTTATTGGATGGTATTTGGTGGGTAATTTTATCTTAATTTTAGGGGTATTTTCGTAACCGGATGACTGCTCCATGCGGGGAGCAGCCTTCTCGCAGCTCTGAAAAAATACACTACAGCCTGCTCCAGATTCTCAAACTCCAAATTCAATTTTTTGTTGGAGCTGGACCGTTTGACATGGCTCCACCTACTCCAACTAAGAAGCTGGGAGTTGGAGCCATACCAAACAGGCCCTAAGGTGGAGTTGTGGTCAGCTCACATGCCAAACTGCCACCTATTTTGCGAAGACTCGTTCAAAATGCCCAGTGCACGGCGGTTGCAAGCTATGAAGAATCGTGAACGCACGGCAGTTGCAACTTTCACACTACAAAAGGTACACATCTCTCCTCCTTTTTCTTCCACTTCTCCACCTCACATCTCCAGCTTATTATCTCCCTTTCTCTCTTGCTCTCTGTTGCACGAACAATCACAGGTGTGCATAACATCATCAGCTGGTACCAGAATTAAGCTGGAGACGTCGTGAGGGAGCGCGACATCTTCGCCATCGTGAGGGAGTGCGGCATCTTCGTCGTTTGGGTAATTTCTTGGTTCAACCCAAGTTGAGTCTCTCATTTAGTGGTTCAATGCAGCGAGGCCTACTGGTTTCTTGGTCCAATTCACGAGGAATCTTTTTTAGCGTGTGTTTTAAGTAAGATCTTGGCGCAATGCTACAACTCCTATTTTGCTGGTTCCTTTCGACTAGCTTCACAATTTTCCGTGTATGTGCCAAGAACAGGAATTAGCAAGTGCGGACACCTAATTATACCTTAGTCCATCGAAATATTTTTTGAATCATATTGTCCATCGAAATAAGAATCTTCATTGCCAGCAAGTCCCACAGATTTCTTGGTTTCCAATGCAATGTGAGCCTTACTAATTTCTTTGTCAAATGCAAGAAGTGTCTGCGGCAGGGTGAGACCTAAATAATTTCTTGGGCCAATGACCAAGGTCTCATTCTTTTCAGAATCCGCTTACTTGGTTTGACCATCCTGCTCTGCATAAGTGCATATGACGCTTACTCTAAAAAAAAGTGCATATGACACTCATGAACATTTTTTAGTCAAGACTCAACACTTAACAGCGAAGCCTGAGGGCAGATTTGTGACCCTGCCACATTGTACTCTTTCTCTTTTGATCTTAATATAAATAGCTCGCAAAGATTGCCAGCCCCTTGAAAAATACTTAAGAGCAATGATCATTATTTGGGCCTCTAAAATCTGTGCAATTCTGCATCAGATTGGTGGTAAGTGAATGGTTCTTTGGATTTTTCATTGTGTACCCTGATTGACTTACATATTGGAACAATTTCCTTTTTCTCTATGGACAATTAGAACCAAGTCTTGTACAACAAACAGGATTATAAAATTGCAAACTTTACAATGTATATAGAGTTATAAACCAACTTTTTTTTGTAGGGCAATAGACATACAAGTTTTTTTTTCTGATAAAGTTGTCAATTGGGACATCTGAGGATTTCCATGTTGCTGGATTTGGTAGTAGATTTTATTTATTTCATTCAGAAAGAGAGCACAAAGCTGTCGTGAATGAATTTTTTTGGAACAGTATGGTGTTATTCTAAAATTTGCTACAAAATGAATACTCTTTCTAGCATGTATTCCCTATTTCTGGTATGTTTCATGAAAGAATTAAAGCAATATGTAGCACACATTTTCCAATCTGAAATCATTTTTCTTCTTCTTTATGAACTAGTGTATGTGCAACTTGTGCATTGACCTTTTCTTCGTTGTATATGTTACATGTAATTCTTAACTCTGCTAAACATACTTTTATGATACTCATTGGATGCTTGTTGCAACTTGCAAGCAAACCTCTGTTAAGTAACCTGCAGTTTCTCCCTTTTTACACAAAGCAATAGGCTTCAGAAAGTAGGGTAGTTGTCTGTGTAACAGCCTCATTTTAAATAAATGGTAATTATATGCATTTAATGAGCATACATGACATTTTTATTCAATTGCACAAATGGTTGCATTTGAAAACAACAAATTCAAGACAAATTTAAAACTTGAAAAGAAACTCCAAAAGAAAATTTGAGTTGATGTTTGTAAATAACCCTGGAAATTAATTTATTCAAATACTAAATTATTTTTCACAAATTAATATTATTTTTCACAAACTTTTAGAAGCCATTTTCATCTCACCATTATCCAAACCTTTTCACTAATGCAGTTTTGAATATAAATTAATTTTGACAAATTTTAGTATTAACAGTGATTGAAATTATTTTTCCTAAGTCCCATTTGATTATCATAACACTCACAAAAAAATTAGAATTTTTAAATTTTATTATCTATTTCAAATCGCTCGGTCAAATGTTTTGAATTTCGGTAAAAATTGAATCCAAATCCCAACACTTGGAAGTTGCATATACTTTGATATATCTGCTATGCACGATTTAGTTCATGCACACGAAATGCGTAAATTATCATATCTGGAATAGACTTCTTTATTGATTCTGAGATAGATAGTTTCGACTATGCAAAGTTGTACTGTTTATTGAACTCCGCAGACGCTCCTGAATTCGATGTTAACCAATGTACACTTCTATGTTTTTTTTCTCTAAATTCAACCTTACTAGAGGCAAGCTCTCACTTTGCAAAGGCTCCTTGAAGGAAAAAAAAAAAAAAGATGTAGGATATATCATTTAACATGCAGTTTTCATATATAATAGATGATTGCGCTTGGTGTTGTGTTAATCGTTGATGTATGTGATGTGCATGTAGTTATGTTGTGTAATCTATGAAGTTTGAGCACTGCAGCTGTGCTTGATTTAGTTATTGCTTATGTTTGCTCTGTGTAGCATAGAATGTAAGATTTGAACTGTAGGACTTAATCTGTGTAATGTGTTGATCATGACCATCCATTGTTTTTGTAGAGGTTATGTATTATTATGATAATTTTGTGGAAACTGTGCTCGAGCTTTGGCTTTTGAGTTGGATAAGCTCAACCTTTCTGTTTAGCTCATGAAAGGAAAGCTCAGGTACAGTTCGTACATATGCTTAGCCTCCTGTTTGCTGCCTTGTTAGAAAATATCAACAACTTTTGAGAGACTACAGCTTCTGCATGACTCCTGTTCTTTATTATAACATAGCTCCTGATAGTAGTACACTACACATTAGCTAGAGGCAAATGTTCTTGTGGTTGGGAGGGTCGATTATTGGGATATATAGAAAGTTCATTCTTAGAACTCTACAAATAGAAGATCGGGTATGCTCATGTAGGAACATTTGTGTGATCGACTGGTTGCTTGTGTGGTGAGGGGCATGGACATGGAGATGGGCAATTGGCACACTTGTGGTCCAAGATATATTTGATGCACAACATGGTCAGATAACCACCTCTCTAAAGGAGAAACAGTCACATTAGGGAAAGCCAATTCCGAATCTTGAGTAACTAGAATTCTATCCAATTTCTCAAAAGTTGGATCCTCCTGGTTGTTTGCCCAAGTACACAATCTGCCATGTAGGTCTAATTCCTTTAAACCATATTGTTCAATAACTACACAATCTCCGAATGTTGGTGTGTACCTCCCAGGTCCTGTTTTCTCACATGAACAACTCTATGTTGCGCTTTCGCGAGCTACTGCTAGGAGCAATATAAGAATACTTGCTTCACGGGAAAAAGATAGGACTTTCGCATCTTGATAAATCACCAAAAATATCGTCTATAAAGATGTTCTTACGTCGAGATGGCTTATGTACTATCTTGAATTTATTTGGTTTGTATACATGCTGGAAGAGAAACCATGTAAACTATTGTAATATGGAGTTTTGTATTCGAGTTGTTTTACTTACAACCGTCTAAGTATAAAAATATTTTCTATGTGATCCTTTGTTGTTTGCCATTGGCATCCTTGTCAAGATATATGTCTCGTTGGAATGTTTTTAGCGAGTAAAAGTTACAAAACAAAATTTGCTCGTATTAGATTTCTTTTTAACAAATTGTTTGGTGTGACATGTCAACATCATGTCGGTTAGGAACATTTCCACTTGTAAAGTCTATGCTCCGTTTGATGCCCCCACTGCATCCCAACCTAGGTAAGTTTTTCCAAATGCACCTTTATGCATATTTCCTTTTTGTTTTAGTTAATATTTTGTGTGTTTGCATGTAATAAATGTACATTTCACGTGAATATAAATAATATGGTTGATGATTTCTCTTTTATAGATACATCCACTTTCATGAGTTGGGTGTAGACAGCGTGCATTTTACGTGGTTGTTCAGGTAATGAGTGCACAAATTCCTGTCTTGAGAGATCATGTGCGGACCTATGCTTGATTTATTGTTGCTAATGAGAACGTATGTACCGATAATTACTTTATAATTTATTACACACATGTTATTAATATTTCTACGAAGGTCATTTCATACATTGACCATATGCTTTCCGCATTTCTATTAGGGCATGAAAATGGAAGCATTTTGCTTCGGTAGACAAGTGTCCAGATTTGATAGACTACTTGCGGTGGGAAATTCCTTGGGAAGGAGCTTAAGTTAAGGTTTACGTGCCAAACTATTGTTCGGCAGCTTGAGCAATTTTATTCCGTTTACGATCTCCCTACCTACTTCACGCATTTTGAAGAGGTTTATCAGAAACCAAATAAGTCAACTGTTGGTAAGATCTCTATTTTCACATATTGTATCTTCTCGTATAATAGACTTTTTGTATTGTTACTTCTCACAATAATACTTCATGCAACTTTGGCAAGATGTGGTCAGTTTAGTTGTACACGTCAGCCCAACTCAAGACATCAACAACTTCCCACGTCGTATACCGATGAGGAAATTATGCATCATGGATGATAGGTACGAGTAGCACAATAATGCTTCTACTTTCTTGAAAGAGAATATATTATATTGCATATCTTTTATTGAGTCTATGTTTTCTGTGAATTAGCCATAACTTACTATTCGTGCGTGTTTGGGATACGCTAATTGTGCGGTATCTAACACGGTGGAGACTTGTGGGTGAAGACCACCATGTTTTTGGCCGTGACAATGCTAAAGAAGAATAGTCATTATGGTATGTGTAGAGCTCTTTCGAACTTATTCTTGATACTCAACAAATTGTTATAACATATTAATCCTATACACTATAATGTTGAAAAGGTTGCTTGATGACAATGGGATGTATCAATTTCTTCTTTAGACCTCAAGTTGCTGGTGCACAAGAGCTCGAAGATAAACAACCATGTAAATAATGTATGGAATTCTTTCTTAAATAATAATTTAATCGGTAATCGCTTTAAACAAAACTATGACAAGTAGTGTTGCACGATGTAAATGTAAGGAACTTTGTCATGAATGCTGTTGATATAAGGAATGATGCATTTATTAGAATGTTTGTACATTAATAACGTAAGTAAGTCACTCAAACTTTTGACATCTCTTTATATATAATATACAATATAGATTTATGATGTTTAACTTTTGTTTGTTATTTTGTAGAATGTGCTTCCATTCTCTTTACGTCACAAGCTAGAGATGAGGATGTGTCTTCCATAAGGCTGCTGCATGAACTTCATTTTTACATTTCCATTTCTGTTTCTGTTTAATGTATGATGTGTACTTTATCTGTTGGTTTGTACTTAATTTACATGATGATATGTCAGTTATTTATGTATTGAAGTAAATTATGGGAACATATTGTTTCTACCGATTATTTCTAGAATTGTCGCACAGAGTTCTTGTTTTCTCATATTGCACTATTGTGATGCACGTATGTAAAATCATCATTTCATTGCTTGATTTGCTTTATGTGTTAAAGGAAAAGAAAGCGGTCTTCTCTACATCACCGCTCATGCACACGGTTTGATTATATCATCGATGGAGATCGATCTTGGAGAACACTTGAGCTCCATTCAACCGATCAAACAAGTCCTCGATGCGGGGCAATGGATATTTGTTCTTGATTGTGACTGCATTAAGCGCACGATAATCAATACACATGCGCCAACTCCCATCCTTCTTCTCTGTGAGCGAGCAGGAGCTCCCACGGCGATACACTCGCTGATCAAACCTTTAGCCAACAAATCATCCAATTGCTTCTTCAACTCGTCACGAAGCGGACGTGCTAATCGATATGGAACATCGAGATGGGGCGAGTACGGAACAAGATCAATCTGAAACTCCACGTCTCGCACGGTGGCAATCCGGAAGCTCGGTAGGAACACATCTGGGTAATCACTAACCACTGGAATCTCCTCAATCTGCGAAGCCACGCTCGGTTTCTCAGCAAGAGCTAAAGAAGCCCGATTTTCCTTGCCGCGACCGGGAACGATCAGACCAACATCGACGAGAGCGCGGGCGCACTCCTGAAAAGTCAAAGTCTCCCCAAGCGAGGTGCGCACGAGGCATTCTCTGAAACAAGATATCACGGCTCGATAAGAGTGCAACCAATCCATACCCAAGATAACATCGAGCGGCTCCATTTGAATAACTATCAAATTCGCCGTGAACTCCTCTCCATCAATGACAACAGAACACCGGGACAAGCAGTGAGAGCTAGCAATAATACCCCGGAGAACTAACCAACACCGATGAGAAATCCATCTGCATACTCAAGTTCGCTCTCCTAGCAAACGCGTCGAAACAAACGAAAAGGTAGCCCCGAATCAAAAGGACTAAAGCATCAAGCGAATCCACAAGCAAAGTACTGTCACCATGTCGGGGCGACCGCGGACTCATTGTGGGCATGGCGTACCTCTCGTGGCGCCATGGCGAAAGAAGACGACGGCGGGGGGCGAGAGCCCCAACAATCTCTTGTGGCGGTGCGGTAAAGCCGGTCGTGCAACTGAAGCGTCTGCGAAGGTGGCGGTACCGATAGTACCTATTTGGGCGCCCAAGTGAAGGAAATGGCATCATTGGGGAAGCGATCATCATCGGAAAGATCCTCGGCGGGACCCATCAAGAAGAAGATGGCACGGGCTCCCACTTGATCACGCTAGCGGGGTTACGGCGACACACCGCTCCTTGTGACCTGTCGGCCACACCGCGGCAATCACCGTCAAGTGCACTTTCGGCAGCCAGCGGTGTCCATCACCGCGCTTAAAGCAAAGCATGCCACCGCAGGGACGGACGAAGAGCTGGAGTACTGCAAAGGGCGGCGCCAAGAAGGAACGGCCTCGCTTAGACACAGAAAGATCTGCGGTCCTCCTTGAATTTCTTGAAAGTCATTGAGCAGACCCACTTCCCTCACTAGAGCTCCTCTTACGGTCACCACGAAACAACCGATCCACCAGAGGCTTGTCGCCCCTTTGTGTTGCATCTCCAACTCCATGCCCCGGCTTGCTCCACAACAGAGTGTAATCACAGTGGAGTAGCTCCCAACACATGTCGGTTTTCGAGGTGAGACCCAGCGGAACCTCTTGGCTTTACGAAGATCATCGTTCGCTCTTGAAGGGACAAAGCGAACCAAGTTGTTGAACTTCGACCTCATACTCGGCAATAGACCTCTTCCCACAGAGCAAAGGTCGTCAAGGCAACCTCCATCTTCTCAACAAAGAGTAGGGTAGAACTTCCCTTGAACCGATCAACAAAGTCCTCCCAAGTGGTGGCCCTTGAGTGGCGGTCCTCGAAGACAACACGCCTCCCACCAAATATCCGCTTGCCCTTTCGGTGAAAGGCTACAAAGCGGACCCTCGAGGTGAAGACATCTCCAAAGCTCAAGCGCCTCTCCATGTAGCGCAACCCGGTCCATTGCTTGGACCGGTGTACCCACCAGTCAAGCGAATCAAACCTCAACCCCATCCACTCTCGAAGTGACATCGCGCCTCGAGGCCGGTGGATGTGCGGCAGAGCAACAACAGATGCCGCAAGAAGTGCCGGCGCTGTTGACGAAAACACGGATCTCTCCCACCAACTCTCTCGGCAAAGCGGGGTCTCATCTGGACTCCAACCGGAGGCGGGTCAGCAACAACCCCCTCGACTCATCGGCTCATCTCTCAGGAGGTGGCTCTCACGGAACCTCTTCGCGGCCCTGACCTCCACGACCGCGGCCACCACGACCACGTCCTCTACCCCTCGGCATAGCTATCAACCACAATCAACAATACACAATGAGTTCAAAGATCAAAATAAACTCATGCATCAATGAACAACATAGCAGGCGTAAAAACTATATTCGTACCTCTCTCTAACCTCATTGCACTAGTGTGTCAAATTTTAGGTTAGTTAACCATTAGCAAATTTTAGTTGATTTACTAAACTAAAACAAATTTTAACAATTTTAGTTTGCCTAAGTTGTTAATCTATTCACCACGGACCTAAAGCAGCTCGATACCAACTGTAACACCCCAGCCCAACACTGAGCCTAGAATGCCACCACACTACTCTTTAAACTAATAATTATCGACACACTATAAAAATTACAGCAAGGAAGCAATGATAATCATATCAATAGACCACAAAAAGGACATGCATAATCATGGTTCAAACGATAATAAATAATCAATGGGAATTATAACCAGGTAAATAACCCAAAGTAGCATCAACCAATGAATCCAAATTATTAAAGCAAATAGTCTGGTCCAAATGATGTCCTAAACATTATTCAATAATTAACATGTCCAAGAGTAATCCAATTGTGAATGAAAAGATTATGAAAGTAAATGATCATAAGTGGTCCATGTGCTCTACTCGCTCTCATTTCGCCATCCTCGACGATCACCTAAAGACAACAATAGAGCAAGGTGAGTCCACGACTCAAAGAAATACATCCATAAACAACGAACAATAATAAATCAACGACATTCAATAACTCCATTAACATCACAGGTACTTCTCTTAATATTCTCATGCAGTTATCTTATCTTTGATTCACATCCATTAATCTCAAATGTCAATGCAAATCTAATCTACATGTCCACATGCACTTCTTTCGCGTATACCGGTATAGCATGAGTGAATGCTCGCGACAACATTCACTCTCAAGCCCGTTCCTCCAAAGGATCGGGACCTCCTCCACTCCGTGGAGTTGTGATCAATCATGATCACCTTCTCTTATGCAAAGATGCTTATGAATGCAAACATGCAAACTCCATCATAAACATCATATCCAACTTTTCATCATGCTTGTCAACAAAGATATAAACATACCAATTATTTGTTTGCAATTAAACAGAATAAAAGCACAACAATAATGGTACTGAAGATAAAGAATCACGATGATCAATCATTGACCATTTGTTTACCATGCACTTGCCTTTACTAGTTGCGGCCTTACGATTTGGCTAGCGAGATGGCAACAAGTCTGACGCTTCTCCTACATTAGATACACAAATCTCAATACAAGCTACAGCATCATAAGAACAACAATCAATCGACATCGCTCCTACCGTCCCCAAATATACCACGTTATGCGGTACCAAAAGTTACCCATTGCTGTCTTAGTACTAAAGCGAGCGTAACTTTTGACTCAAAAGTCCGATCACAACAAACCACCCCATTCTGGATTCTTTATAAAATTACCCACATTTTCTTAGATTACAAAGACTTCTAATTAAATCATCTAACCCTCCGTATTTAGCCGGAAAACCGATCTGTCCGCTTCGAACAGCAGTCTTACTAAATTCATAACTTTTGTTTTACTCAGCCAAAATGCGCGTTCTCAGATTCTACAGAACCATTGGACAATTATCTACAACTTTCATGTAGATCAAAAACACTAATTAGGCTATTTACTATTTTTAATCTACAGTCTACCCAAACAGCGCGGAAGGCGATAACCCTAAAAACAGCAGTCTTCCGAAAATCATATCTCGAAATCTACTTGTCCGATTGACATGATAAAATATGCTAAAGAAAGATATCGAAATTATCTACAATTAACTAGTAGATGAGATTTCCAAAATTCGCCATTAAGGTACCCGAATAAATTGTACAACAAAACAGCGGGCTAAACAGATCTATTAATCGTCTCTTGACTAAAACTATAGAACCCTCTCTAATTAACCTCAATTATAATCTCTAATTAACAGAACTAATTAACTACTAATGCCCACATGCATCCAGTACACCCTAATCAAGCTAGCAGCCAAACTAGTTAATTACCATCTTGCATTGAATTTTATCTCTCTATCTCCTGTGTACCACGTCCAGGTTGCAAGCCAACTACCAGCCGAGAGCATGCATTGCTATTTAATTGATTAATTACTCGGGAGACAATGGTGGCTCACAAATGCAAGCATGCAAGGCAACTCCACTAGGACGGTCGAATTGATCTTGTGCATGCGGACACTGCTGAAGCGGCGAAAAAATAAATCATGCAAACCTCCACGTGACTGACTAACGGCAAGGCGGCGCGAGGTCGTCACTTGCCTTGTGGCCGGGAAAACTCACGCAGAAGCGAAACAGGCCGCGAGCTTCGCGGCGATCCACGCTGATTGGATGAAGCCGTTGCGGCGGCAATGCTGATCTGTGCCATGGCAAGGGCTCGGCAGATTAGGCGGCGTCCGCAGTGCAGACCAGCCTTGGCAGCCAGGGAAAAGCAATGCGACAAAATCACCGCGACAACCTGTTAGCCTAGAGAAAAAGGCGGCAAGGCGGCGGTATGCAGCGTTTCCACGCATAGCATGGCAAGCGTAGCGTCAAGAAAAAATCCACGAGGAAAAAATAGTTGATTTGGCGGAGGAAAACTAAAAGGCTAGGGTTCGAGAACCCAAATTCTATTATATATCTCTCAAAAAATTTCTAAAATTCTATTTTCACAAATTCTTTTTATTTAATTACGCACAAGCCCTAAATTCTTTAACTAATTAATTTAATTACTCTCCGACCCTTAAGACGCTTTTATTAATATTAATATTATTTTTGAGTATTACAGTGACCCACCTCGCCTTGCCCCGCCACCAGAAGAAGTATCCCCTATGGCGCATCCTCTCTCCCCTCTCCCTATGGCGCATCACCTCTCCCATCCTCCCGATCCGGCTCCTGGTGATGGCAACTAAGGCCACTGTTTGTGCGGCTCTGCTCCAATTTTTACTGCTCCAACTCGACTTCACTCTTGGATCCACTCTATGATAAGTTGGAGTAGTCTACTGAGGTGTTTGGTTAGAAAGTTAATTCCAGCTCCAGGAATGAGAAAGATCTTTGTTAAAAGACTATACTACCCTTGTTTTATTGGATGGGCGAGGAGGGTTTTATTGGATGGTATTTGGTGGGTAATTTTATCTTAATTTTAGGGTATTTTAAGTATCGGATGACTGCTCCATGCGGGCGACCTTCTCATGACTCTGAAAAAATACACTCTGACTGCTCCATTCTCAAACTCCAAATTCAATTTTTGTTGGAGTGGACCGTTTGACATGGCTCCACCTACTCCAACTAAGAAGCTGGGAGTTGGAGCCATACCAAACAGGCCCTAAGGTGGAGTTGTGGTCAGCTCACATGCCAAACTGCCACCTATTTTGCAAAGACTCGTTCAAAATGCCCAGTGCACGGCGGTTGCAAGCTATGAAGAATTGTGCACGCACGGCGGTTGCAACTTTCACACTACAAAAGGTACACATCTCTCCTCCTTTTTCTTCCACTTCTCCACCTCACATCTCCAGCTTATTATCTCCCTTTCTCTCTTGCTCTCTGTTGCACGAACAATCACAGGTGTGCATAACATCATCAGCTGGTACCAGAATTAAGCTGGAGACGTCGTGAGGGAGCGCGACATCTTCGCCGTCGTGAGGGAGTGCGGCATCTTCGTCGTTTGGGTAATTTCTTGGTTCAACCCAAGTTGAGTCTCTCATTTAGTGGTTCAATGCAGCGAGGCCTACTGGTTTCTTGGTCCAATTCACGAGGAATCTTTTTTAGCGTGTGTTTTAAGTAAGATCTTGGCGCAATGCTACAACTCCTATTTTGCTGGTTCCTTTCGACTAGCTTCACAATTTTCCGTGTATGTGCCAAGAACAGGAATTAGCAAGTGCGGACACCTAATTATACCTTAGTCCATCGAAATATTTTTTGAATCATATTGTCCATCGAAATAAGAATCTTCATTGCCAGCAAGTCCCACAGATTTCTTGGTTTCCAATGCAATGTGTGAGCCTTACTAATTTCTTTGTCAAATGCAAGAAGTGTCTGCGGCAGGGTGAGACCTAAATAATTTCTTGGGCCAATGACCAAGGTCTCATTCTTTTCAGAATCCGCTTACTTGGTTTGACCATCCTGCTCTGCATAAGTGCATATGACGCTTACTCTAAAAAAGTGCATATGACACTCATGAACATTTTTTAGTCAAGACTCAACACTTAACAGCGAAGCCTGAGGGCAGATTTGTGACCCTGCCACATTGTACTCTTTCTCTTTTGATCTTAATATAAATAGCTCGCAAAGATTGCCAGCCCCTTGAAAAATACTTAAGAGCAATGATCATTATTTGGGCCTCTAAAATCTGTGCAATTCTGCATCAGATTGGTGGTAAGTGAATGGTTCTTTGGATTTTTCATTGTGTACCCTGATTGACTTACATATTGGAACAATTTCCTTTTTCTCTATGGACAATTAGAACCAAGTCTTGTACAACAAACAGGATTATAAAATTGCAAACTTTACAATGTATATAGAGTTATAAACCAACTTTTTTTTGTAGGGCAATAGACATACAAGTTTTTTTTTCTGATAAAGTTGTCAATTGGGACATCTGAGGATTTCCATGTTGCTGGATTTGGTAGTAGATTTTATTTATTTCATTCAGAAAGAGAGCACAAAGCTGTCGTGTGAATTTTTTTTTTGGAACAGTATGGTGTTATTCTAAAATTTGCTACAAAATGAATACTCTTTCTAGCATGTATTCCCTATTTCTGGTATGTTTCATGAAAGAATTAAAGCAATATGTAGCACACATTTTCCAATCTGAAATCATTTTTCTTCTTTATGAACTAGTGTATGTGCAACTTGTGCATTTACCTTTTCTTCGTTGTATATGTTACATGTAATTCTTAACTCTGCTAAACATACTTTTATGATACTCATTGGATGCTTGTTGCAACTTGCAAGCAAACCTCTGTTAAGTAACCTGCAGTTTCTCCCTTTTTACACAAAGCAATAGGCTTCAGAAAGTAGGGTAGTTGTCTGTGTAACAGCCTCATTTTAAATAAATGGTAATTATATGCATTTAATGAGCATACATGACATTTTTATTTAATTGCACAAATGGTTGCATTTGAAAACAACAAATTCAAGACAGATTTAAAACTTGAAAAGAAACTCCAAAAGAAAATTTGAGTTGATGTTTGTAAATAACCCTGGAAATTAATTTATTCAAATACTAAATTATTTTTCACGAATTAATATTATTTTTCACAAATTTTTAGAAGCCATTTTCATCTCACCATAATCCAAACCTTTTCACTAATGCAGTTTTGAATATAAATTAATTTTTACAAATTTTAGTATGAATAGTGATTGAAATTATTTTTCCTAAATCCCATTTGATTATCATAACACTCACAAAAAAATTTAGAATTTTTAAATTTTATTATCTATTTCAAATCGCTCGGTCAAACGTTTTGAATTTCGGTAAAAATTGAATCCAAATCCCAACACTTGGAAGTTGCATATACTTTGATATATCTGCTATGCACGATTTAGTTCATGCACACGAAATGCGTAAATTATCATCTCTGGAATAGACTTCTTTATTGATTCTGAGATAGATAGTTTCGACTATGCAAAGTTGTACTGTTTATTGAACTCTGCAGACGCTCCTGAATTCGATGCTAACCAATGTACACTTCTATATTTTTTTTCTCTATATTCAACCTTATTGGAGGCAAGCTCTCACTTTGCAAAGGCTCCTTGAAGGAAAAAAAAAAGATGTAGGATATATCATTTAACATGCAGTTTTCATATATAATGGATGATTGCGCTTGGTGTTGTGTTAATCGTTGATGTATGTGATGTGCTTGTGGTTATGTTGCGTAATCTATGAAGTTTGAGCACTGCAACTGTGCTTGATTTAGTTATTGCTTATGTTTGCTCTGTGTAGCATAGAATGTAAGATTTGAACTGTAGGACTTAATCTGTGTAATGTGTTGATCATGATCATCCATTGTTTTTGTAGAGGTTATGTATTATTATGATAATTTTGTGGAAACTGTGCTCGAGCTTTGGCTTTTGAGTTGGATAAGCTCAACCTTTTTGTTTAGCTCATGAAAGGAAAGCTCAGGTACAGTTCGTACATATGCTTAGCCTCCTGTTTGTTGCCTTGTTAGAAAATATCAACAACTTTTGAGAGACTACAGCTTCTGCATGACTCCTGTTCTTTATTATAACATAGCTCCTAATAGTAGTACTACAAATTAGCTAGAGGCAAATGTTCTTGTGGTTGGGAGGGTCGATTATTGGGATATATAGAAAGTTCATTCTTAGAACTCTATAAATAGAAGATCGGGTATGCTCATGTAGGAACATTTGTGTGATCGACTGGTTGCTTGTGTGGTGAGGGGCATGGACATGGAGATGGGCAATTGGCACACTTGTGGTCCAAGATATATTTGATGCACAACATGGTCAGATAACCACCTCTCTAAAGGAGAAACAGTCACATTAGGGAAAGCCAATTCCCAATCTTGAGTAACTAGAATTCTATCCAATTTCTCAAAAGTTGGATCCTCCTGGTTGTTTGCCCAAGTACACAATCTGCCATGTAGGTCTAATTCCTTTAAACCATATTGTTCAATAACTACACAATCTCCGAATGTTGGTGTGTACCTCCCAGGTCCTGTTTTCTCACATGAACAACTCTATGTTGCGCTTTCGCGAGCTACTGCTAGGAGCAATATAAGAATACTTGCTTCACGGGAAAAAGATAGGACTTTCGCATCTGCCCAGACAGTCACCAAAAATATCGTCTATAAAGATGTTCTTACGTCGTAGATGGCTTATGTACTATCTTGAATTTATTTGGTTTGTATACATGCTGGAAGAGAAACCATGTAAACTATTGTAATATGGAGTTTTGTATTCGAGTTGTTTTACTTACAACCGTCTAAGTATAAAAATATTTTCTATGTGATCCTTTGTTGTTTGCCATTGGCATCCTTGTCAAGATATATGTCTCGTTGGAATGTTTTTAGCAGAAAAGTTACAAAACAAAATTTGCTCGTATTAGATTTCTTTTTAACAAATTGTTTGGTGTGACATGTCAACATCATGTCGGTTAGGAACATTTCCACTTGTAAAGTCTATGCTCCGTTTGATGCCCCCACTGCATCCCAACCTAGGTAAGTTTTTCCAAATGCACCTTTATGCATATTTCCTTTTTGTTTTAGTTAATATTTTGTGTGTTTGCATGTAATAAATGTACATTTCACGTGAATATAAATAATATGGTTGATGATTTCTCTTTTATAGATACATCCACTTTCATGAGTTGGGTGTAGACAGCGTGCATTTTACGTGGTTGTTCCGTGTGTACGTAGTGCACAAATTCCCTGTGCGAGAGATCATGTCTGGACCTATGCTTCAGTTTATTGTTGCTAATGAGAACGTATGTACCGATAATTACTTTATAATTTATTACACACATGTTATTAATATTTCTACGAAGGTCATTTCATACATTGACCATATGCTTTCCGCATTTCTATTAGGGCATGAAAATGGAAGCATTTTGCTTCGGTAGACAAGTGTCCAGATTTGATAGACTACTTGCGGTGGGAAATTCCTTGGGAAGGAGCTTAAGTTAAGGTTTACGTACCAAACTATTGTTCGGCAGTTGAGCAATTTTATTCCGTTTTCTGATCTCCCTACCTACTTCACGCATTTTGAAGAGGTTTATCAGAAACCAAATAAGTCAACTGTTGGTAAGATCTCTATTTTCACATATTGTATCTTCTCGTATAATAGACTTTTTGTATTGTTACTTCTCACAATAATACTTCATGCAACTTTGGCAAGATGTGGTCAGTTTAGTTGTACACGTCAGCCCAACTCAAGACATCAACAACTTCCCACGTCGTATACCGATGAGGAAATTATGCATCATGGATGATAGGTACGAGTAGCACAATAATGCTTCTACTTTCTTGAAAGAGAATATATTATATTGCATATCTTTTATTGAGTCTATGTTTTCTGTGAATTAGCCATAACTTACTATTCGTGCGTGTTTGGGATACGCTAATTGTGCGGTATCTAACACGGTGGAGACTTGTGGGTGAAGACCACCATGTTTTTGGCCGTGACAATGCTAAAGAAGAATAGTCATTATGGTATGTGTAGAGCTCTTTCGAACTTATTCTTGATACTCAACAAATTGTTATAACATATTAATCCTATACACTATAATGTTGAAAAGGTTGCTTGATGACAATGGGATGTATCAATTTCTTCTTTAGACCTCAAGTTGCTGGTGCACAAGAGCTCAAGATAAACAACCATGTAAATAATGTATGGAATTCTTTCTTAAATAATAATTTAATCGGTAATCGCTTTAAACAAAACTATGACAAGTAGTGTTGCACGATGTAAATGTAAGGAACTTTGTCATGAATGCTGTTGATATAAGGAATGATGCATTTATTAGAATGTTTGTACATTAATAACGTAAGTAAGTCACTCAAACTTTTGACATCTCTTTATATATAATATACAATATAGATTTATGATGTTTAACTTTTGTTTGTTATTTTGTAGAATGTGCTTCCATTCTCTTTACGTCACAAGCTAGAGATGAGGATGTGTCTTCCATAAGGCTGCTGCATGAACTTCATTTTTACATTTCCATTTACATTTACATTTAATGTATGATGTGTACTTTATCTGTTGGTTTGTACTTAATTTACATGATGATATGTCAGTTATTTATGTATTGAAGTAAATTATGGGAACATATTGTTTCTACCGATTATTTCTAGAATTGTCGCACAGAGTTCTTGTTTTCTCATATTGCACTATTGTGATGCACGTATGTAAAATCATCATTTCATTGCTTGATTTGCTTTATGTGTTAAAGGAAAATATTATTTCTATAAGGTTTAGAATTCTGTTACAACACACAGACATCCTACTAGTATGTATGTGATTCCTGGGTCCTGATTCACCATCCTTGTCGATCCAAGAACACAAGTACCCAAATGCATGGTTTTGATTACAAGTCAATTTGTGGACGTAGTTTTCCCAAGTCACAATTAGTGCAGACTGCAGAGTCATGGACAAGTCGTTCATTAATAATAATAATAACTGCACTCAAGGGCCAGTTTCTGAAGAAAATAGAAGCAAACAATGTTACCTGCAGTCCTGCATCCGTTTCTCTGTTAGGTGTGATACGCATACTACAGACATACAGTGCACGAAGAAACCCTGTACAGAGTCAAAAAAAAGAATTATCTTCTGAGACGAAGAGATTAACTGCCCTTTTCCCATCTTGCGAAAATAATAAAGACCAGAAGGATATCGTCAACGTCGTCGCCTCCTGCTCCACCACACATACGAAAACGAAGTTCTTGTCCTTAAGTTCTTGTTGCTTTCTTGCGCCAGCGAAAATGCTAGAATAGAAGAATTTATGCCAATTGTTGTACAAACAATGTGGCTGCACACAAGAAAAATGTAATGCATGACCAGATTTTGAACAGGCCGTCTAATTCAAAATTTCAAAGCAAGCATGAAACGGATCCAAATAAGTAGAAGTTACAGAGTACCACCAAAAATCTACCAATTACTGCAAGTTTTTCACTTGAATAAGAGCAATTTTTCTAAAACAAACTGATTGAAAATTATGAATAAGAGCAATTTTTCTAAAACAAACTGATTGAAAATTATTATGAGATCTACATACATAGCACCATGATTCAGTAGACCGCTTGTTTTACAGTTTACAAAAGTCTCGGCAATAGAATTTTCACCCGTCGCTTGCCAACTAAAAGAAGATAAGAGTGTATTGATGTGTACATGATTATGGAGTATTACATAATTACATGAAACTGAAAACTTAGGTGCCAACCAAAATTGGCAAGGGAAATAAAGAGGGTGTTGGCCTTCAGCTGTCTTCCAAATTTGGCCAAAACATACCATATACAGCAGCTCCGGATCGTCACACATAAAGGATTACATAGCAGCATCGCACATAAAGGATTACATAGCAGCATCCTGCACATCGATGAGCCAGGGTACCGAGTGGCACTTCGTGGCAAAGAGTAGCAATTGAGGTCAACACCATGGCCACTGATGATGAGGCCATGCTCATACACTACTTGGTGCAAGAAGAGTGAAGCAAGCGCTGCCTCTGACCATGGCCACTGATGAGGCCATGCTCATACAATACAAGGTCATGGTCTTCTCCTATTAAGATCAAGTGTACAATGACAGCAAACCTGCCTCTGACCACGTCTCCACTCAACCACAGTGAGGGAAGCGCTGCAGTTCAGCGCCCAGATACGAAGCGGCATCAGCAAGACGGCTATCATGTGAACCCTTGAATGCTGATACAAGCGCTTCTACTCGCATCAAAGCTGATAATGATATTGACAGAATCATTCCTTGAGCTAGATACTGTCTGCAAGAGAATGCTAGGCCGTACAGTAAGCGGGTCAACCTTAGGCAGATGCCATGCTTCAACAAGTCCAGAACAGCACTCAGTTTTGGAAGATTGGTCAACAAGGCCATCGTAGCCTCTTGAGGTGCTGCCTTGAGTAACAATACCACGCAATCTGATGCCAAATCGCTTATCTGTGGATCCGAATTTCCAACTAGCTCAAGGAAAATACCCATGTTGCCACCAAAGTCGCATATATCCATGATGCAAGATTGTTGATCGACAGCAATGCTCATGCTGACTGCACTGTCAACAAGGAGGGCGGGCTTTTTGGAAAGGGCAACACTTCTGTTGCTACCGATGCCACAGATAATGAAAGCTCTGCAAAGTTCCAATGTTGGTTCGAGAAAATCATCCATATCTTTTGCAGTGACAAATTCAAGTAGATTCCCTAATCTTCTGACAACTTGAAGCTGAGAAAGAATATTGGTGTCCATGTCGGGAGCAGACGCCAGAGCAAAACAAAGCTTCACATTGCTTACATTTGCATTTGACAGATCTCCTAGCAAAAATTCAAAGCACTGGGATACTGTTGCTTCATTCAAAATATCAGAGACTTTAACACAATCATGTTCCATCAGCATTACTAGAAGTTTCTGTGCATATATAGGTATTGGATCTTCATCCTCTGCAAATGAAGGATACATCGGGAGAAAATACTTCTGAGAGATTGTTTTCAAGTCAGCTATTGTTTGTTCATCAGCAGTCAAGGAAGAATCGCTGAAGATCACAATCATAACATCAGACAGTATCTTCAAACACAGGAATCTGGCATTGCCGTCTTCATTGCCCTTGTATAAGATGGATAAGCTTGGAAGGATTCGACTTGTGAATATTTTGTGCTCATTAAGTATAACAGAAGGCTCCTCCGTAGCTGCCTCAACAACTCTCAATAATGTCATTTGGAAATCATCCCGAGCCTGGAAGTACAATAAGATATACACAAATAATCACTCAAGGTCAATATTTGTTTAGCAAATACATTGCACAATTCAAAGGCTGCTAAGGCAAGACAGCATCAAGACTAGGATGAGTTTATTTTATACATTGCACTATTGCAGTGCAGTTATATAATGGACGTACTCTCCATATTTAATAATCGGGGTGTGTCCAGATAGTTTATATAAAATACCTGAAATGGTGTTTCCAAAATCTTCATAAGATTTGCCGACTGAAGCAATACATGACTCGTCACAACTCTGTGATGGAAGGATACACTCCCAAGAAGATGAAGGATTACAGGAAACAAATGAATTGTGCTTTTTGGATGAGCTCGTCCAGTTAAAGCAGTACCAGGTCCATGACGTTTGCCACCCATGACCTGCTGTACATCACTGGACACAGTGTCAAGAATGCCTGGGACCAAAGAAGCAACCAACTGCACAAATGCTTCTGTACATTGATGAATGAAGCCCTCCTTCTCCTTTCCCAATCTATCAACTGCCGATAGTAATTTTGCATTGCAAAAGAAATGAGGAAGCCACCTTCGACTGTTTTTGCAAAGAAGAGCAACAAATAGAAGGGTTTTTCCACGCAGAACATCAGTTCCCTGTTCTATCAGAGAATTGAGTCCAGGGACCAACTGTTTCTCCTCCGTTAACGACAGAATATAGCGGTTCATGTTTGGTATGATATGACTGTTAACTAATGCCGAGTTCAGAAGGTTCAGACTGATCTGCTGCTCACGTGGATTGCCCTTTATGAGTGTGCATGCAATATCCTTGAACGATAGCTTCTCCAATATCAAATGAATACATGATGAACTGAAGCGAGCTAAGCGGCCCAAACAAGATCCTGCAATAAGCCTTGTATTCTCCTGCTTCCCGGTTGCTTTATAGATGTAGCACAGATGTGCAATTACATCTTGGGGAGCAAAACGAGACGTCCAATATATCCCTTGGCTACAGATGTTATCAATTGTTCGTAAAGCATAAAGCTGGGCTAGATCATCTTCACCTTTACGCAAGATAGATGACACCAGCGCAATTACAGCACTAGGAACCTGCACAACTTCCCAAGTTAGATCATGAAAAACACTGTAGTTTGATTTCATAGCTGCAAATTAAAGGAAAGGGATCCTTCATATGCACATCTACCCTGCATGACCACTTACAACTACACAAGCTAAAAAGAGCCAAACCAATTGTTTCACAGAAGACAACCCTACGCAACCAAGATATTTAAACAAAGGTCTAGATCATCCATTTGTAATTTCACAAACGCCACAAATACAAAAAAATCATCCATTAAAGGAAATTAGGTTAAAAAGACGCCATTAAAAGAAATAAATTATGAAATTATGTCCAGCAATCAGTGGAAAAAACATAATGCCCTAAGTTGACCAAACCAGTTTATTTTTGTGGAGGTGAAGTTGAACCTTGACAGTGTGAGAGCAAAGGTGTCAAGGTGCAGATTTCACCAAGAGATACATCCTGAATTCATGGACATGTAATCACTATATAAATGCAATTTCTCTTGGAATGAACCCTTGATCTATTCCAATGGGATGGGCCAAAAAGCAAATATATCATGTACAATGTAGGTAAATATACAAAGAGCGCCCTAAGCTATATACATATCTAACACACACACCTCAAACTTGTTGGATATATTAGAGTTTCGGTAAAAAAAATTAAGTCATGCGCGACTTAGACTCAAGTTATGCTAAAGTCGGACCGTAACATTTAGCACAATAAATAAAGGGTGTGGAGATCCAAAAGTGACACAATATTCTCGAAAATCTACATCGTCTCGGAGCCCAAACAAAAAACCCAAGCGTCGTCGTCGATCCGCCGGGCGCCGCTGTCTCGTCGTGCATGTCCTCCGCAGCCGTGTCGCATAGGAGCGGACCGACGGCCGACCGGGTTGCGTGCAGGCGAGCCAAGGGCGACGGCCGGTGGTGCAGGAGGCGGCGCGATGCGGGTCGCGGGCAAGGAAGAGGAGCGGGCCGAAGGCTTCGGGGCGGTGCAGTGTCGAGAGCGACGGCGGAGGTGGCGGGATCCGGGCCGGTTCGGCCGGAAGGAGGTGAAGGAGAAAGATCCGGCGGTGGAGCCGGCGCTCGGGGGAGAGAAGGAATCCGGCGCTTGGCGGCGGTGGAGATGGCGTGAAGGCGCTCTGGGTAGCGGGCTGACGGGATCCAGCGGCGGGGTCCGAGCGTGGGCGAGGAAGGCAAGGAGGCGGCGCATCAAGGTGTGGTGCGAAGCCGGCGGCAGAGGAGTTTGGTAGCTCGGAGCGGCGGAGTTTGGTGGCTCGAGGGCTCGAGAGAGAAAGGAAGTCGGTTGGGCCGGAGAGGTGAGAGAGAGGAAGGGGAAAGGAAGGGCTTGGGCTCAGGGAAGAAAGGAGGAAGATGGAGAGGCCGTGCGTGCGGGGAAAGAAGTCGTGCGTGCGGGAAGGGAAGTAAGGGGAAAAGAAAGGGAGAGAAGGGAAGTGAAAAGAAAGAAAGAAAGAAAGAAAAGGAGAGTAGAAAAAAAGAGAGAAGGGGACCTGGTGATTCGGCGAGGTGTCGGTGTGGATTTTGAATTCGATGTGGTGTTGGTGTGGGTATTTAAGGGTGGAGGATCTGATCTTGTGTGAAAGTCAGAGTATCTGATCTAGAGTGGATTCAGATCGGCGAAGGATTGAGATCGGCGTGTGCTATATTTGGGAAAGGAGAGAGATGATGGTTTGCTGGTGGAGAATTTGATATGGTTGTGTGTGATGTGTTTGGTAAAGGAGAGAGAATGGTGTGTTTGCTGATAGTTTCAACTGTTGTGTTGTTTAGTGGTGACAGTATCGGAGGTTACAACAAAAGGCACAGAAGACAGGGGAGAAAACTATTCAGGTGGTGCTTTAGTGATTGTGCTAATGGTGTTATTGGTGCTGGAGATAGTGTTGCTAGGGAGGTCCATAAGAGTATTGAGACTAGAGCCCAACGCAATGGTCGTGTGCGAGTCAAACTCAAGTTGTATTAGAGTCGGACTGTAATATTTGGCATTATAAATAAAGAGTGACACGCAATATTCTTGAAATTCTACAAAACTCATAGTGGATCAATAACACTGAGTTTGGAGAGGTAGAAACTATGTTGAGCTCTAGTCTATACCTTGATGAAGAAATCTGCTAACTGAAACTCTGAAGACACATACTGAAGAGCAATAACTTGGTCTTGCATGTGCGATCTCATGTACGAAGCATCAACTCCAATGTACTTGGTGAGCTCATGTTGCATTGAATCTTGAGCAATACAAATCACATCAGTACTGTCTGATAAAAGAGGAGCTGGTGCAGAAACTGAAACACTGAAATCCTCAAAGAGCCACCAAAGCCACCTGATCTCAGCTGTTAACGACACCATAACTCTCAATTCAGTCTCAGCACTCGAACGGGAAACAACGGTCTTCTTCTTGATCTCCCAGTCCATAAAAAAAGAACCAAGGAAAACACAACAAGCAGAGAGAGACTGGCGATCAGAATGATTGCTAGCCTAGTTCGCATCAAAGTTATGACTGAAGCTATAGAGAACTGGAGTGAGGAAAGAAAAGACGATAAGTGATGGTCCCGCAAAAATATCGCAGAACACGAAGGTGACTGTAGTGGAGCTGAGAGGGAGCAGAGATGAACTGACTCAAAATGTGAACTGGGTGAGAAATATCAAATCGAGTGATCCCAAGGTAGACGAGGCTCTCGACAAAATGACGCTAGCAAGTGGGGTCCGCAAGAGGCTCACCATCAATAGGCCAAAGGTTAACACCAAACTCCATAGGAGTATCCACTATGTGTTGATCAGTGAGACAAGCACGAGCAAGGATATCCTAAATGCACTTCTCTTGGAGAGGTAGTAGCCCTCGGATGTAAAGTGACCTTAATCCCAAGGAAGCAATGAAGAGAACCAAACTCAGACATCAAGAACTGCTAGTTGAGACGCTCCTTCACAAAGGTAATGTATTGAGAGTAATCTCTAGTAATGATCATGTCATCCATATATAGAAGGAGCATCCGACTGCGAGGAGAGATGTATACAAAGAGGTAGGTTGTGATCACTGGCGGAGAAGTCGTGAGCGGTGACAACGAGAAAAAGTGATCAAACCAAGCACGAGGGCTTGTTTGAGCCCATAGAGCGACAAAGGTGGCAAACCATACCATCAGGGACAAATATCCAGGGGCGACAGCATGTAGACCTCACGTAGCTCGCCATTGAGAAAGGTATTTTTGATGTTCCGCTGAGAGATGGACCACTATCGAATAGAGGCTACAACAAGAAGAGTTGAGCGGTGGTCATGTAGGCGGCGAGGCGAACGTCTCATCGTAGTCACGACCATGCTCCCGCTAAAAACTACGCACCACAAGACAAACCTTGTAGCACTCAAGGGAACCATCCGAGCAGATCTTGATCTTGTACACCCACTTGCACGTGATAAGAGTGACACGCGCAGGTAAGGACACAAGATCTCAAGTGCTAATATGCTCTAAGCGACAATCTTCTCGACGCCATGCAAGCTACCACTTAGGGTGCAGTAGCCTAACGATAGGTCGTAGGCTCATAAAAAGCAACAGCTGCAAAGCCGTAGCGCTTAGGACCCAACAAGGACGGAGAAGAAGAGTAGGCCGAGAACGGCGAGAGTAGTGCAAGGGAAAAGGTGGAATCCCAACAAAGGAGCTGGAAGGAAACTCCGACGGAGAGGGGACAGGTGGAACCGGAGGAGAGGAAAGACAAGGTGGAGGAGGAAACGAAACAAAAGTGGAAAGCTGAGCATCAGGAAAACTCAGAAAGGAGATCGACTCAATAAGAGAATCTGAGCTGAGAGTAGAGGGGCAAGGGTAGTAAGGCTGGGACTCATCGAAGGTGACGTCCCAAGAGATCCTCATCCGACGAGCAACAGAGTCGTAACAACGATAACCCATTAACCCTTATGCTCAAGACTGTAGTAAAGAAAAATACACTCAACCGACTGACGATCGGTTTGGTGCGCTCACGAGTGGAAGGACAAAGCAGATACAACAGAAATAGCGAAGGTGATTGTACTATGGAGCCCAACCGTAGAGACACTCAACAGGGGTAGAGCCTTAAAGGGCAGTGGAAGGTTGCATGTTGATGAGGAAAGCAGTAGTGGAGACAGCCTCAATCCGGAAGTGAGGTAGAACAAAGGAGGCAATCATAAGAAAGTGAGCTGTCTTAAGCAAGTGGCGATGCTTACGCTCGAGATATCGTTTTGAGCATGAGCACCATAGCAAGAATAGTGAGGAAGAGTACCCATCTCGGCAAGAAAGTGGCGCAAGCGTGAGATGATGCTCGCCCGATGAAGTTAGCACGAAACACACGAATAGCGAAATAAACTAAATCACGAACCATAGTAGCGAACATCCGGTAAATAGAGAGAACTCGATTGCGAAAGGACATGAAGTAGATCCAAGTATGACGAGAATAATCATCAATAAAGATCGCATAGTATCGATGACCCTTTCGAAAATAATGAAGCCGAGGCAGAGGGAAGTTGGGTCATTTGTCGGGAGGAGGGGATGGTTTGGGGCTATCTTGTTGTCTTTGAACTCTGCTTTGCTCTGCTGCATTTAAGCGTTGCTCTGCGGCTCCGTGTTGTGCTAAATTCGCAATGGCATTGCTACTGTGCTGAACTAGCAAGATGCTCTACATTGCTACTGTGCTACACTGCAACTAATTATATTCTCTCTAATCTCTAATGCAGAAGCACAAAAAATAACAAGTGCAAGTATTGCATCCTTGAGGCTATGTATGATCCAAAGACCGATCCAAAGCAGGCGAGGTCTAATGATCCGAGATGAAAGTATGGCTTTTGGCCAGTTATTGGCAACCGAGATTTGGTCCAATGTTTGCTTTGTGACCGGAAGGTATCGGGAAGAATCAAAAGGTTTAAAGAGCATCTTGCGAGTGGGTTTGGAGATGTTAAAAAATATACTAAGACTACAACATCAATCATGAAAGAAATGAGAGATGCTTTATGGAAATTCAAGGGCATACCACTCTTCCTAGATTATGATGATGAAGGAGGAGAAGATGAAGATGTGAGTGTGACAACAACCAACAAGGAGTCTCAAGCCTCTGTTGTGCAACCAAGTTCTGGGACAGCGGACATCTAAGTGTGACAATAATTAAAGATGATGGAAAGCACATGGATGCTACTGCTAATTTAGATGAGTTTGAGATGGATGACTTTTGAGAGATGAGAAAGTTGGACATGTTATTGTTGTGGACTTATGTTATGCCATTAGATTCTAAGCTCATAGACTTATTTTATTGTTATGGACTTACGTTGGTTATGTCGTGCTTGTTATGTTGCTCATTATTCATGTAATTGTATATTTAATTCTTAGTTTTCACTTCATTGTTGTCCCATTTCCATATAGCTTGTTGTTTGGGAGGAGAGATGAGATGAGATATTATCAACAAGGTATGTCACTCAATCCATATTTGCTCAATTAATTGAAATATAAATTATTATAATGTCTTGTAACAAACTACATGTTGAAAGGATGGGTGCTCTGAGGAAGAAGAACAATTGGAAAGAGGATGGGTGCTATATGGACTCAAGAACCCACAACATCAAGGTATTCATGTGCTACTAAATTGATGATTTAATTTGTTGTCATACTAGATTAGAATGTGTGTATGGCGTCGCCTCATTTGCGTGCCTTAAAGCGCTTGGGTCAAAAGGTGATGAGTCACGCGCCTGCTATATCGTTTAATAACCTTGGCAAGAAGAACATGAAGAGAAGTGGAAAAGATGCATCGGATCGCGAATGAAAGAGCGTACCATCTGCCGTCGAACAATGAAAAGAAGAGTGTGGGACTCGCGAAGTGGGCGAGTAGAATCTAGTGTCATGTGAAAAGAAGCTCTGTCCAAGATCTACAAAGACAAGATATCAAGCGAGGAGGTTGCGAGTAGGGATGCTGAGAAGCTATCACGAGAAGCAAGAGCGGACAAGCGAGCCGTGGCGGCGGTGGCGGCTCGGGCGAGCCATCATAGCCTCCCGAGACAGGGGTGGCTACGCTAGCGAGAATAGAGCAACGGCGATGGCACGAGGGGCGATGGCGGCGTTGAAAGTGGCGGCAATGGCCTTTCGAGAAGGAGATGGTGCGGGCATGCCGCACGCCGACCACGGGGCTTCGCGACACTCGTCCTCACTAAGCCGCGGCCCTTCTCGCCAAGCGAAGCTCGCCAAGGAGAAGCGGAGCTCGACACGGTGACCTTCGTCCGGACACCGGCACACCGAGGCCGCCCATTTCCCCTCCCGCCGATTATGTGTCCCGCCATGTGGATCGCCCCGACGCAAGGTACCGCGACGCCATCAAGCGCCTTCGTTGCGCGAGGCGAGCGCCACAAGCCGTCCTACGACGGACAACGCGGAGTTCCGGCCGAAGTTTGCGCATCGCCGACGAGGGATCCATCGCATTCCCGCCGACACCCCGCAGTGAACGCGCCGAACGCCGCAACGACGGCAGGCCACCGCCCGCCCTCAGCAGAGGATGCCACTTCATCGGGGAGGCGAATGACGCCGTCACCGCCAACCGCCCACCAAGGCCCTCGACGGCAAGACGCCATACGAGGCGCACGGCGCAAGCCGCGGTGAACCACCTCCGTCTTCTACCGCCGCCTTCGCAAGGAGCTCAACCACGCGGCAAGCTCGACGACCGAGCACGCCAGGGTCTTCATTGGCTACGCTGGGGCGCCAAGGCCTACCGCGCCTCGACCGCGACACGGCGACAAGATCACGCGGACGCCGTGTTCGACGGGCGAGGCCGACGGGGCAAGATGGTGGATGACGGCCGACCGATGACCGCCGATTTCATCGCGACTACGCCCACTTCGAGGAGGCGGGGAGCCGATCATCTTCACCGAGCGGCCTACCCCACCTGCTCGCCACCATCTCCGCGAGTCCTTCACCACCGCCAAGACCCGCCACGCCGCTCTCCTACACCGCACTACCCTTCGTTCGACCGGCACACCCACAACGAAGAGCAGACGGGAGTTCGCCACTCCGCCAACGACGAGTCGATCGACGCTACCACGGGCGAGCCTCCGCTACGATGGGACGACCTCTGCGAGCAATGGCCTCGAACGGGCAAGCGACCTCAAGGAGCGACTCAGGACGACGGCGAGCCTTGTTCCTTCGCCGAGGCGGAGAGCGCGCATGGCGTCGCGATGCGAGGATGGCGCAGTAAACAAGACGGGAGCGGGCCGATCTTCCAACCCACCACGCCATCTCTCCGTGGTCTTCAAGCTCAAGAAAGACGAGGGAGAGGTGATCAAACACAGGCGCGCGGCGTACGTTGGTTATGTCGTGCTTGTTATGTTGCTCATTATTCATGTAATTGTATATTTAATTCTTAGTTTTTCACTTCATTGTTGTCCCATTTCCATATAGCTTGTTGTTTGGGAGGAGAGATGAGATGAGATATTATCAACAAGGTATGTCACTCAATCCATATTTGCTCAATTAATTGAAATATAAATTATTATAATGTCTTGTAACAAACTACATGTTGAAAGGATGGGTGCTACGAGGAAGAAGAACAATTGGAAAGAGGATGGGTGCTATATGGACTCAAGAACCCACAACATCAAGGTATTCATGTGCTACTAAATTGATGATTTAATTTGTTGTCATACTAGATTAGAATGTGTGTATGGCGTCGCTCATTGCTGCCTTAAGCGCTTCGGTCAAAGGTGATGAGTCACGCGCTCGCCTTATCGTTTAATAACCTTGACAAGAACATGAAGAGAAGTGGAAAAGATGCATCGGACTTGCAGAAAGAGCGTACCATCGCCGTCGAACAATGAAAAGAAGAGCTGTGGGACTCGGAGTAGGCGAGTAGAATCTAGTGTCATGTGAAAAGAAGCTCTCCAAGATCTACAAAGACAAGATATCGACAGCGACGGAGGTTGCGAGTAGGCTGCGCGGAAGCCTATCCGAGAAGCAAGCAGCCGGAAAGCGAGCCGATGACTGCGGTGGCGGCTCGGCACGAGCCCATCATAGCCTCCGAGAGGTCGCTACGCTACGCCGAGCATAGAGCAGGCGATGGCCATCGAGGCGATGCGGTTGCAAAGTGGCGGCAATGGCCTCCGGTGCCTCGATCCACGCATGGCGGCCAGTTGGCGGCGTCGCGCACGACGGGCTCGTCGCGCACGAGCAATCGGCTCGAGTAGATCCGCCAACCTCTAGAGCGAGTCCGCGCGCCCGCATCGCGAGAGGATGCGATCAATGGGAAGGCGGAATGCGCGCTCATCGATCACCGCTACCCAGAGAGCCCTCGACGCAAGCGCATCGAGTGTCGCGGCAAGCGCAGGGAAAGCCTCCGGTCAACAACGCGCTCGAGGAGCTAACAGGTGCAGCTCGATGCTCGAGACGCAGGGCTTCATGGTCGCTGGGCGCAGGCCTCGGCCTCGACGCGACAAAGGAGCAGGCCACAGCAGCGAGCAAAGGTCGAGCGGCGAGGCCGATGCTTGGGCAAGATGGTGGATGACGGCTCGACTCGATGACCGCGATTTCATCGCGATCGCCCACCGAGAGGCGGGAGCGACATCTCGGCGGCCTACACGCGTTGTCGCCACGAGCATCCGCTACCTTGTCCACACGCGGCCGGACTTGGCGTTCGCCATCGGCTCGTCGGCCGGTTCATGGAGCGGCCCGACGATTTTAACACCAAAGCGGTAGTGAAAAGGATCCTCCGCTACGTCGCGGGCACCTCGGACTACGGCTTGCACTACCCAAGGTGCCGGCGGCGCGACTTCATCGAATGCATAAGCGGCAATGACCACGCCGGCGACATCGACACGAGCAAGAGCACCAGCGGGACGCTGTACTTCCTCGGCAAGTGTCCGTCGGTGTGATCGGTCAACGGCCAGTGGTGGCTTTGTCTAGTGTGGAGGCGAGTACATTGCGACCACTACCGCTTCTACCTGGGCTCGTGGTCGGCTCGGTGCCATGGCGATCTCCTTGGCAGAGATGCGGAGGCGGTAGAACTCAGGGTGGACAGCAAGTCCGCCTTGGCCTTGGCGAAGAACCCTGTCTTCCATGAGCGCAGCAAGCACATCCGGGTGAGGTATCACTTCATCAAGCTGCTGGATGAAGGGAGTATCCGAGACCAACTACATCAACACCCAAGACCATTACTTGACTTCTGACCAAGTCTCTTGGGCGGATCAAGTTCCAGGAACTTCGCGCCAGGATCGGGATGGCTCAGATTCCTCACAAGGAGACACACAAGACTTAGGGGGAGAATGATGGAGAAGTCTCTGTGTTTTGTCTGGTGCTTGTGGGGCTACAGCACATAGTCAGGACAAACATCTTGATTGTCATAGGGCAGCGACTTTAAGGACGAAGATCTTGACTGTCATAGGACAAAGACTTTTAAGGATGACATCTTGATCATCATAGGATGGCTGAGCTTTAAGGACAACATCTTGACTTGTCCTTGTATGCAGATCTTAGACAAAGATCTTAGCATATGCTTGGTGGGTTGGCGACCTATAAATATGTATCCCCAACCCCTCAGGTTGGCATGGTATTGTGTTAGAAATAAACAAAGAAAAATTGCCTCATCTCCAAGTATCATCCTCTCCATGAGAGTAAGGATCTTGCTAACACCAACAGCAAGAGTCCAGCGAGTAACAAAGGTGACTGTAGTGGAGCTGAGAGGGAGCAGAGATGAACTGACTCAAAATGTGAGTTGGGTGAGAAATATCAAATCGAGTGATCCCAAGGTAGACGAGGCTCTCGACAAAATGACGCTAGCAAGTGGGGTCCGCAAGAGGCTCACCATCAATAGGCCAAAGGTTAACACCAAACTCCATAGGAGTATCCACTATGTGTTGATCAGTGAGACAAGCACGAGCAAGGATATCCTAAATGTACTTCTACTAGGAGAGGTAGTAGCCCTCAGATGTAAAAGTGACCTTAATCCCAAGGAAGCAATGAAGAGAACCAAACTCAGACATCAAGAACTGCTAGTTGAGACGCTCCTTCACAAAGGTAATGTATTGAGAGTAATCTCTAGTAATGATCATGTCATCCATATATAGAAGGAGCATCCGACTGCGAGGAGAGATGTATACAAAGAGGTAGGTTGTGATCACTGGCGGAGAAGTCAGCAGCAGTGACAACAGAAAAGAAGTGATCAAACCAAGCACGAGGGGCTTGTTTGAGCCCATAGAGCGACAAAGGTGGCAAACCATACCATCAGGGACAAATATCCAGGGGCGACAGCATGTAGACCTTCTCACGTAGCTCGCCATTGAGAAAGGTATTTTTGATGTTCCGCTGAGAGATGGACCACTATCGAATAGAGGCTACAACAAGAAGAGTTCGAACAGTGGTCATGTGGGCGACAGGAGCGAACGTCTCATCGTAGTCACGACCATGCTCCCGCTAAAAACTACGCACCACAAGACAAACCTTGTAGCACTCAAGGGAACCATCCGAGCAGGTCTTGATCTTGTACACCCACTTGCACGTGATAAGAGTGACACGTGCAGGTAAGGACACAAGATCTCAAGTGCTAATATGCTCTAAAGCAGCAATCTTCTCTGACATCGCAAGCTACCACTTAGGGTAAGCAGTAGCCTAACGATAGGTCGTAGGCTCATAAAAAGCAACAGCTGCAAAGCCATAGCGCTTAGGACCCAACAAGGACGGAGAAGAAGAGCTAGAAACAGGGCTCAGCAAAGACAGGGACTCATCTGGAGGAGTAGGCCGAGAACGGCGAGAGTAGTACAAGGGAAAAGGTGGAATCCCAACAAAGGAGCTGGAAGGAAACTCCGACGGAGAGGGGACAGGTGGAACCGGAGGAGAGGAAAGACAAGGTGGAGGAGGAAACGAAACAAAAGTGGAAAGCTGAGCATCAGGAAAACTCAGAAAGGAGATCGACTCAATAAGAGAATCTGAGCTGAGAGTAGAGGGGCAAGGGTAGTAAGGCTGGGACTCATCGAAGGTGACGTCCCAAGAGATCCTCATCCGACGAGCAACAGAGTCGTAACAACGATAACCCATTAACCCTTATGCTCAAGACTGTAGTAAAGAAAAATACACTCAACCGACTGAGCAGTCAGTTTGGTGCGCTCACGAGGTGGAAGGACAAAACAGATACAACCGAAATAGCGAAGGTGATTGTACTATGGAGCCCAACCGTAGAGACACTCAACAGGGGTAGAGCCTTAAAGGGCAGTGGAAGGTTGCATGTTGATGAGGAAAGCAGTAGTGGAGACAGCCTCAATCCAGAAGTGAGGTAGAACAAAGGAGGCAATCATAAGAAAGTGAGCTGTCTTAAGCAAGTGACGATGCTTACGCTCAGAGATATCGTTTTGAGCATGAGCACCATAGCAAGAATAGTGAGGAAGAGTACCCATCTCAGCAAGAAAGTGACACAAAGCAGCAGACAGATGCTCGCCAGCTAAAGTTAGCACGAAACACACGAATAGCCGAAATAAACTAAATGCGAACCATAGTAGCGAACATCTGGTAAATAGAGAGAACCTGACTGCGAGAGGACATGAAGTAGATCCAAGTATGACGAGAATAATCATCAATAAAGATCGCATAGTATCGATGACCCCTTTCGAAAATAATGAAGCCGAACCGAGAGGGGGAAGTTGGGTCGCTGTCGGGAGGAGGGGATGGTTTGGGGCTATGCCATTGTGCTGAACTCTGCTTTGCTCTGCTGCATTTAAGCGTTGCTCTGCGGCTCCGTGTTGTGCTAAATTCGCAATGGCATTGCTACTATGCTGAACTAGCAAGATGCTCTACATTGCTACTGTGCTACACTGCAACTAATTATATTCTCTCTAATCTCTAATGCAGAAGCACAAAAAATAACAAGTGCAAGTATTGCATCCTTCGAGGCTATGTATGATCCAAAGACCGATCCAAAACGGAAGGCGAGGTCTAATGATCCGAGATGAAAGTATGGCTTTTGGCCAGTTATTGGCAACCGAGATTTGGTCCAATGTTTGCTTTGTGACCGGAAGGTATCGGGAAGAATCAAAAGGTTTAAAGAGCATCTTGCGAGTGGGTTTGGAGATGTTAAAAAATATACTAAGACTACAACATCAATCATGAAAGAAATGAGAGATGCTTTATGGAAATTCAAGGGCATACCACTCTTCCTAGATTATGATGATGAAGGAGGAGAAGATGAAGATGTGAGTGTGACAACAACCAACAAGGAGTCTCAAGCCTCTGTTGTGCAACCAAGTTCTGGGACAGCGGACATCTAAGTGTGACAATAATTAAAGATGATGGAAAGCACATGGATGCTACTGCTAATTTAGATGAGTTTGAGATGGATGACTTTTGAGAGATGAGAGAGTTGGACATGTTATTGTTGTGGACTTATGTTATGCCATTAGATTCTAAGCTCATAGACTTATTTTATTGTTATGGACTTACGTTGGTTATGTCGTGCTTGTTATGTTGCTCATTATTCATGTAATTGTATATTTAATTCTTAGTTTTTCACTTCATTGTTGTCCCATTTCCATATAGCTTGTTGTTTGGGAGGAGAGATGAGATGAGATATTATCAACAAGGTATGTCACTCAATCCATATTTGCTCAATTAATTGAAATATAAATTATTATAATGTACTGTAACAAACTACATGTTGAAAGGATGGGTGCTACAGGGAAGAAGAACAATTGGAAAGAGGATGGGTGCTATATGGACTCAAGAACCCACAACATCAAGGTATTCATGTGCTACTAAATTGATGATTTAATTTGTTGTCATACTAGATTAGAATGTGTGTATGGCGTCGCCTCGCTGCGTGCCTTAAGCGCTTCGGCGGTCAAAAGGTGATGAGTCACCGCGCCTCGCCTTATCGTTTTAATAACCTTGACAGCAAGAACATGAAGAGAAGTGGAAAAGATGCATCGGACTGCAACAGAAAGAGACGTACCATCTGCCGTCTGAACAATGAAAAGAAGAGCTGTGGGACTCGCAGAAGTGAGGCGAGTAGAATCTAGTGTCATGTGAAAAGAAGCTCTGTCCAAGATCTACAAAGACAAGATATCAAACGAGGGAGGTTGCAGAGGTAAGGACTGCTGAGAAGCTATCCTGAGAAGCAAGAGCCAGACAAGCAGAGCCCGTGATAGCGGTGGCGGCTCGAGGCAGGAGCCATCATAGCCTCCCGAGACAGGGGTGGCTACGCTAGCCAGGAATAGAGGCAACGGCGATGGCCTGAGGGGCGATGGCAGCGTTGAAAGTGGGTGGCAATGGCCTCCCAGGCCTCATCCCCAGTGGCAGCCTTGGCAGCAGGTCCGGCGGCACGGGAGCTCGGGGGCGGTAGAAAGCAATCGGCTCGGAGTAGATCCGCCAACCTCTAGAGCAGATCCGGCGGCCCAGACCTCGGGAAGCCGAAGGTGATGCAATAGGGAAGCAGAAGCCGACAGCTCCAGTTCGATCACCCTACCCTGAGTAGGGGAGCCCCAACAACGCAAGCATGGTGTCCCAGCGACAGCGGTAGGGAAGCCTCGGCAACAACACGCGCGGAGCAGAGGAAGCAGGGGTGGCCCGATGCTCGGAGCAGAGGAAGCAGGGGTCGCCTGGTCCTCCCCGGTCGGGAGCAAAGGAAGTAGGGGCGGCCCACACACGCGGAGCAAAGGAAGCAGACGCAGCCCGATGCTTGGAGTAGAGGGAGCAGGGGTCACCCGGTCCTCGCTGGCGACGTGGGACGGGTGCAGCCAACGCGACCAGGAGCGACATCAGGTGCAGCTAGCGCGGTTGGAGGAGAGGCATGGCCAGGAGGGGAGGCGCAGATCCAGCGGCCCGAGCGTCAGGACGACAGGTTCGGGCTCGATCCAGCGGCGACGGGAGCAGGGGAGGTTCGATGCGGCGTGATCCGAGGAGGAAGAGCACGGGGGCAAGGCAGGGGCGAGGGGGCGGCGGTCGGCTCAGGGCTCAGGGCTCAGGGGGCGGTGGCCGACGCGAGGAAGGCACAACGACAGTGGCAGCGCGATGCAAAGGAAAAGGATTGGGAGAGAGCGGGATGGCTCCATGTTGGAATGAACCTTAGATCTATTTCAATAGCTAAAAGGTCAATATAAATATACAAAGAGCACCTAAGTTATATACATATCTAACAATTTTCATCTACGCTTATTGTGTTAGTCGTAATATTGGATTGGTTTGAGGTTTTCTGTACCATAATATAGGATTGGTGAACACTAAACGTGTGTGTAGACACATGAATAAGGAAAAGAGCAAGTATGCAAACATGTAGTCTATACCTAGGCATAGTTATGTAAGTGTGCAATGCACTAATGTAGTTATGTGTAAATCAAGATATACGTTTAACTCCAATAATTTTCTACTTCAGAACATAACCAGTGGCCGTGGGCAATGCAAATATGGTCCACAAAAGAATCAGTACCAATTAATAGATATTTCTAATGCCCAATATCTTACCAACACGATGTAGCTTCTAACTACATGATGCAATATAAGATAAGTCCAAGTAAATCAACCACCACCATGCAAATAAACATGCAGACATAACGTACTCTTCATTTCGAGTTTCTGACCTGCCAAGAAGCTGCAGACCGGTTCTCCTTCAAAGGAGATTCTTGGGCATTGATTTCTTTGGTATCTTGATCAGACTGAGTAGAAATATAGAACAATAACTCTCCTAGTGTTGCCATACAGAATCTCCTGAGTTTATCATGCTTGTCCCTTAAACCATCTGATAGTGCATTAAAAATTCCTGAACTTGCCAGCTCTACATTAAGGATAGTGGAGTAGCGTATCAGTAATCCCATAAGTGAAGCAATTTGCACACGCAAAACTGAAGTTTTTGACAGCCGAAGCATTTTTATAAGCAGCAACATAATTGGACCATTAGTGATTATATTTGCCGCATCGGAGTTCATGCTTAGCATCTCCAGGTATCTGATGATATTCTGTTTCTCTGAAACCTGGAAAGTTCCACTTAAACTCTGAAGTATCTGACTATTAAATGCATTCATCTGTTCCCGTGGTAACTTAATATAATCACCAGCGGGAAGAGCTTCAAAAGGAAGCACAGGAATTGTGTCTGCAGTTTTATCTCCTTTCCTACTGGGCATAACTGGTTTGACTGCAAGATCTGTTGGATGCCAGAATGCTTCAGAGATGTTAAATGGCTCAGAACCAGTACCTGAAGTTATCTTTGCACGTTGTGCTTTCCTCATACAAATGCTAGGTGGCGTGGCCACCACATCAAGATTCTCTGAACAATTCTGATCAGTTTTCAGCATGGTATCAGGCTTAACAGAACCCTCATCTGTAAGCGTATCCACCTGATTCTCTTCATTTCCATCAGTGCCTTGAATCAAAAGTTTTTCATCTGCTGTGGATCCAGGATTGTCCGATCCATCATTATCATCAGGTGCATCACCTCCTTGGTTTTCACAAAAGTCAAGCTCCATGTCATTATTTTCAATCTTAACGTCAGTCTCGTTTTCAGATGTTTCTCTGGGAGGACGCCTATAGTTTTCCTTGTCCCTTTCCCTTTGCAAATTCATCTTAGCTATGCGAGACATCCTGAGGATATTTACAGCCTTGGAACCATCAGTCTTATAGGAAGGTTTTGCACTATTTTTCTTACCACTTTGCACATTCTTAACAGGGGTCGTGAACACCTTAGCTGAATTTTCATCCTTCTTCCGTAGGCCATTGTGTTCACGGGGCTTGGGTGGTGTCAACTGTCTGGAAGGTTTATCCTCATTTCTCTCAGCTAAATAGGGTGTAAAAGAAAGTTCAACCATGTTGTCAAAGGCAGGTTGAGGAGGTAATGGAATCATTGGCATACTGCTCCTCCAAAAGTTGTGCTCACACAGCTCAGACCACTGTAGTCTTTCAGCTGGGTCCTTCATGAGTAAGCAATTGATCAGATTTTGAAAGGATCTTGACGGGTTATCAGGCAAAGGTGGTGTAGGATCTGAAAGTATAGATTTGACCAACTGGGTAAATTCACTACCCACGAAAGGGGGGCTTCCAGCATAGCATTCGTACAACACACAACCAAGTGCCCAGAAATCAGAAGCATATGAGTGGACTCCTCCCTCTCGAAATAACTCAGGAGCCATATAGCATGGTGTTCCCCTCATAGGTTGTGGCACCTACAAGGCAGCAGGAATTCAAGCTGGGAAAAAAAATCATCAAATGCAGATGAAAACAAGAGGAAATGAATCGCTGTAAGAAAAAGGAAATGGAAGCTCACATCTCCAGGACGAGTCTTCTCGATGTCTTTTAAACGCCTTGCTAATCCAAAGTCGCACAGCTAGAACAATAAGGAAAAAGAATACTGTTAATTCCAAGCTATTGTCTCCTGCTTTGCAATTACTGTATTAATTCTTTTGGAGTGGTCCAGTAAGTACCTTCATGCATCCAAATTCATCGAGCAAAACGTTTGATGGTTTCAGATCACAATATATAATTCCTTGTGAATGCAAGAACCTAGTGCCCAACATGTTTTCGATAAATCAAATTTCCACAAAACAACAGAAATAATGAAACAAGGTTGCCAAAGAAACTTTACTGAAGAGCTTTGGCAAGATAATAAGCCAGGTCCTGTATAGAATTTTCAGGTAGCTTCTTATCCTGCATGAAAACATATACCTAGGATGAGACGATACATAAAGGCAAGGAAAACAGTAAATTGGGTAGCATTTGTCTTCACCAATGTAACATATAATGAAAATTCTGCATATCTACTTGTGCAATGGATCCTGACAAGTACCAAAAAAACTACATGGGCCACACCACCACGCTTATTAAGACATGTTGTCTAGGCTGACATGCAAATACCAGTAAACATTATTGCGAGGCCACAGCCGCCACATTTATTAACACATGTTGTCTAGGCTGACATGCAAATACCAGTAAACAGGCTGCAACAGCCTTGTGCATCTTCTGAGCACGGTAAAGGTTAAACCAATTCTACTTAAAAAAACAACAATGGAGCTCAACATGCAGAAAAGTATTTCCAGAAATTATTAGATGATGTTTATCATGAGGAATTTTTGCATTGTTAACAAAGGCAGCATATAAATAGATGGCCCTTAGAGCTTGATCATAACAGTAACACTAATATTACAGTAGTGAGAACAATAAACAACATTAGCAGGATATGAAGTAAATATAGTACTCCCTCCGGTCACAAAAGACAAAAGAGTGACGTTTTGGACATTGACATGGTTCCGAAAACATAACTTAGACCATTATTTATATTCTAATATACGAATCTACACATATCATTTTCATAGTTCCTATCTAAATATTCATGGAGATATCGATTGTCAAAGTTTAGGAAGTTTAACTGCACGAATCCCAAAGAGGAAGTATTTCTTAGAATAGAAAATTCTGCAGAGTGCAGATTGGGTTTTCAGAACCCTATGATCAGTCTTTTCGAGAATTAATGCATAGCAGCACTCCAATGCACCATCTTGTAGCAGTTCAAGCACAAGTGAAACTAAAGTTCATACGTCAACGTACTAACATAAAGTACTAAAATATTGGATGGGAAAGGTAGGAACTAGATCATAAAAGCAGCCAGTTCAGGCCGATCGTACTTCAATGTAATGACACATAGATAGCCAGATATATGGATGATTGTTTATCATTTTGTCAAGCCAAAGTGTGTTGAACTGTTGCTTTTTATCATTCACAATTTTAAATTGTCAGTTTGACTATTGTTTCTTCCAGTGTACCCGACTGTAAATAGCAAAAGTAAACAAATTTTACAAATCATTTTTTCCTCTTTGCGAGAGCAATACGCAAGCTATCCTGTAAAATTTCATGTGGAATTTACCTAGAAGCTAATGGAAACAAGAATTTTATTGTACTTCTATCTAAAACACATCTACAATACTACCATATCTTTCATCTTCCCCTATAATTTAACATGCAATAATCTTTTCAACTGACACTTAATTCTCTAACATATCTGCATGTGAGGCCAAACTTGTTAATTGACCAAATTAGTTACGAAAGTATACAAGTAAATGGCATGCTTTGTATTTCCTTCTTCAAACTAGAGAAATGCACACAGTACTTAAACGGACAAGCAAGATACCTGCTCAAGCAAGCCCTTTAGGTCTCCACCAACACAGTACTCCAATACTAACCAAAAATGTGCTGAGGCTTCATACCTGGGAAGACAAGTACAACATGATTATGGTTTGCATTAGGATAGCCAAATGTTAAGTGAACAAGGATAATCTCAACAAGACTAGCAAACTACTTGCCATTGTTACACTGCCAGATCAGCCAAGCTGAGGTACTGGATCAATAAGAGATCAAGAGTCCATAAGAAACTTACCAAGAGTAAAATTTCAGGACATTCGCATGATCTAAAGAATGAAGCATCCGAACCTGCAAAGGTAAGTTCAAAAGCATCATTAGCACAAAGGAACAAAAAGTAACTAAACTACTAAATAGATACAAGCATTTCTCAAGCTCGTGAAAAAATAATCTAAGCACGCTTCCTGAAATATGTTTACAATCTAAAACTAACACACTTAAGATTGATCCTCTATCCAGTAGCATGTTATCTACCTTGTTGGCCTTCACTCTTAAGCAATTTGTCGAAGAGATGAAGACACATCCAAGAGTAAAACAGGTACCACAGTGGGGAAAATTAACAAAAAGTATTTATATTCCCGACCTAATAGCATAGCATTTTGTCTATGGTATCCAAGTCAAACAGCATTGTTATTAGCAAGTGCGAAATGCAAGTGTGTAAGTTGTCTTCCTTATCACGTCTCCTTAATTGGCTATGAGAAACAAACCCGTACGCAAAATTATCATGAAGTTAACGTTCACAAGCACCTCAAAATAACCTTGCATGATGCTTTGTCCCAGGAGATAAACAGTGGCTTATTATTATCTGAGTCACAGATACATTTGGCATGGAGTAATTTCCCCTTCAAACCTCATCCCTCATTACCTCCTCAAGCGAACACTAACCAGAAACCAGAAATGCTTCCCGCGCTGAAAACAACAATTAACCGAACCCGGGCATCTATATTCTAAACAGCCTAAACCCAAAGCAACTGTGGATTTATCAAATCAATAATGGGAATCGCGACATACGCGCACTATAGCACGTGGACACCCAGTTCCTAGCCCAATGAAAACACAGGGCAACCTTCGATTCAAAATATCCCAAAAATTGCTGCGGCCTATAGAAGATTCCGGAAGCGGGGAGACGCCGGCTCACCTCGTTTAGGACCTTGGAGCGCTGCGACTTGTCGACGCTCTTGACGGCGAAGTACTCGATGGTCTTCTTCTTCCGCCCCTTGTACACCGTCTTCCGCACCACCACCCAAAAAAACACCCCAAAATAATCAGAAATCTCTCGCTTCTGAGCCCGGGCCGGGCGGATCCGAGGCGGGAGGAGGGAGCGAAACCCACGGAAAGGGGAGGAGGTGGAGGGTTACCGAGTGCTTGCCGCGGCCGATGGCCTCGTAGACGTGGAAGTTGTTCATGGCGGAGCAGAAGCAGGAGGAGGAGGAGGGGCTCCTCCTCTCGTCACTGGCTAGGGTTAGGGTTTGGGATTTGAGGCGGGGGAGCGGAGGAGAAGGGGGAGGAAGGAAGACGAGATGGGGAGTGGGAGCAGAGAGTGAGCGGGATTTCGGTTTGAGATGGGCGCTCTCGGCTAGTTTTGGAGTTTGGGGCTTTCGGTTTTGGAGGAGGCGCTCCTGCTGATTTTATTTATTTTTCCCCCCTCAAAATACGGTGATTCATATAATCAAATGTAATCCTAAACCACCCAATGAACATCTGTTCTATCTTACACACGCATTAAGCAAAACGTATATATACAAGCTCGTAAAGAAATTAAATTGGACATAAATATTCACGTTTAATAGTGTTGTTTCCTGTCCAACATGGGTAAAAATAAAATAGATAAGACATCTAGGATGTAAGAACATTTTGGTGATGATATTCTTGGTAAATGTGCCAGTAGAATTTTTTAGGAAGATATTTTTTACTACTCTTTTCAAATTTGCTTATGCATTGCAAGTTGCGATGGATCTCAAAGAAACGATGTCAATATCTTGGAAAATGAGTAGTAAAAGAGGGACAACTAATGTTGCACACCTCGTGCAAAGCAACAAAACCAGGCCAATATCACCCAAAAAAATTATAATATCTAAGCTAGTTATGATCCACACTATTAAAATAATTTCAGTCAAGTGATACTTCTTTAAACCCTCGGTTGTTCTTCTATTATTCTTCTATTCAACTTGATGTTCATTTGTATTAACACAACCATGATATAAAGGCAAGTCAAGAGCCAAAGCTTTAATACAAATATACAAGATGAAATTATCTACTCATATTTATTGTTTCCCTAACAAGGATGCCAAGTACATCAATAGCATGTATTAAAAGTAACACAACTTTTAGGATAGTTTCACAGTTTGATAACTACATAAGTCCCAAAAACAACAAAAGTAACACAACTTTCAGAATAGTTTCATAGTTTGATAACAATATAAGTCTCCATTTAGCTCAATTGAGTTGTACCGGTTAACAGAAACGTTAACCATTTCGCACTAACTACCAAGCACGTGATATTTCAGTTAATTATTTTTCTGAAGAAAAAAATAGTATATCAGAGTTAGCAAACTGGGTGGTTTCTACAACTCCCGTTCACAGTTGACAAACATATAGAGGGTCATATTCCACAAGAGCCCACACCAAAAAGCTACTCCTACATCTTGGCAACTGGCAAGCAACTCCTTAGACACCTGTGAAGCAAACAATTCCATCAGTAAAGCATATTTTGACTACTCAACGGTGCAAAAGTCATTGCTAATGATTTTCAGGTAGTTCAAAGTTCAAAAAGTAAGCATCAACTTCGCCATTATGAAACTTATGGTTGAATCTATGAAGTTCGATCATTGTAGCATTTTTTTGAAAAATTATTATAGCAATATTAGATAAAACTAACATTAGGAAGAGGGAAACCTGCACTATAAGAACAATTTGTATTGGTATACCTTCAATTCCTATTATTAGATTGTGACCAAGAATATGTTAAATGGCAATATCTTAGTACGAACAAAATATTTAGGGGTTATTTGGTTCATAACTCTAATGAATCAAGCTAAAATTTGGCATAGTCAAAAGTTAGCAAAGCCAAAATTTGGCAAAATGAACGTTGTTTGGATTGCGACCAAGCCATATTTTGGCATTACCAAAATTTTGGTGAGCGATTTCCTCACCCTCGGATTGCCACGTGTGACATTGAATTTTGTTGCCATCATCAAATTTTTGTTGGCATTATCAAATATTAGTAGTAAATCAAATGATAGCCAATATCCATTAATATTACCAAAATTTAGTTTGATTCACATTGGTAATAAACCAAACATGCCCTTACTGATCAAATGTACTCCTCTTGTTCAACTCCTTAGAATGAACAGAATTTGTCAAATGGAAAAAATGATCGAATACCTCCATCAGAGGTGACAACTGAACCAGAAAGCTCATTCTTATCCAGTGACAGGGAGTACAAACATATATTTGGTTCCTACTTCCTAGGCATCCTTTTGGCGATTCCACTTGATTTTCTTAACAAAATTGCATTTGTGGCTAGCTACAGATACAAAGTTAGACTAAAAATAGAGAAATATATCCCTAGAAAATTTTCTAGCAACAGCCTGACAGGCTAGCACTATAAAAAATTGTCTATAAAACTAAGTAATTGCAGGCAATAGGATAAGTAGTAGCATAACATTGAATAAGACAATGCTCTTCTAGTTTTGTACATGTACTTAGATACACTACTATAAAACAGGCAATAGAAGACGCCTTATCACAGAACCGTATATGATAAAATTATCACAGACAGTTCTTCGTTAACCGTATGTGATGTGGACGTATCACAGACGGTTCTTGTACAGGCAATAGAAGACGCTTTATCACAGAACCGTCTGTGATAAAATTATCACAGACAGTTCTTCGTTAACCGTATGTGATGTGGACGTATCACAGACGGTTCTTTACAAGAACCGTCTGTGATAGGCATATCACAGACGGTTCTTGTAAAGAACCGTCTGTGATATACTACCACTATAAATAGATGCTCCCGACAGGCCCCCCTGCCCATTCCATTTGAGGCGCCGCCACCTTGCTGCTTGCTTCCTCCTCCCCATTAGCCACCCTGCTGCTGCCTCCTCCCCCGTTGCGCCACCCTGCTGCTGCTACCTCCTCCCCCGTTATGCCACCCTGCTGTTGTTGCCTCCTTCCATGCACATTGCTGCCCATTCTGTTTTGATCTGTCACCCCTGCTTCCTCCTTCCCTATTGCGGCACCTCTGCTGCCTCCTCCCACATTGCGCCACCTTAGAGAGAAGAGTAACGATCTGTAACCCTTTATTTTTGCTCTAGACTAATCACTAATGTGTAACGATCTGTAACCCTTTATATTTGCTCTATACTAATCACTAATGTGTTTGGTCATTATGAATGGTACTTGCGGTTTATTAATATAATTTAACACTAATTAATTTGTTACATGTGTATATGTGTAGATGGACCGAAACTAGATGTACATTAAGAACCGTGTGAGTGAAGAGTATATTAATGGCGTGTTTGCTTTTAGAAGAGCCGCCGAGCAGGATATGTTGAAGAAGGAGATAAAATTTATGTATTGTCCATGCATTGATTGCGGTAATATGAAAATATTTAACAACCCGTGCGGATCGAAGCTCACTTAATCTGAAGGGTTTCAAAAAGGATATACATGTTGGAGCGATCCACGGTGAAGAGCATATTATATCCGTAAGTCAATGTGACGACATCGCCGAGGAAGTCAACGATATGCGGGGTATGGAATGTGCTTTTGATGAGGATAGATCGCATGATGACAATCGGATCGGATGCTACGCGATGCGAGAAGGAACTACGGTGAGAGAGTTTTGTAAATTCGAGGGCTTAATGGAGGACTCGGAAACCTTTGTTCCTGGGGCCGCAAGCGGAATACACAAGGTTGTCAACCGTGCTTGAGCAGTGAAATTGAAGGCAAGCAATGGTTGGTCCAATAAGAGTTTTACGGCGTTATTAGGTCTCTTAGCTGACATCCTTCCGGAGGAAAACGTGTTGCCCAGCACGACCTACCAAGCTAAGAAGGTTCTTTGTCCATTGGGAATGGAAGTAGAAAGAATACATGCATGTCCGAACGATTGTATCATCTACCATAAAGAGTATGCAGACATGCATGTATGTCCCGTGTGCAAAGTATCCCGATACAAACGTAAGAATATTGCTAAGGCGAAGCAAGGACCTCCTGCTAAGATGTTGTAGTATCTGCCTATGATCCCACATTTGAAGCGTTTATTTACGAACCGAAAGGAGGCAAGATTGATGCGTTGGCACTCGGAGGAGCGTAAGAAAGATGGGAAGCTCAGACACCCTGCTGATTACGCGGATGGAGAAACTTGATCGGAACTTGAAGAGTTCGGTCTGGAATCGAGGAACATAAGGTTAGGGTTGAGTATAGACAGAATGAATCCTTTCGGTAACATGAGCAGCCGACATAGCACCTGGCCCGTGAATCTATGTATGTACAACCTTCCTCCTTGGCTGTGTATGAAGTGGAAATACATTTTGATGTTACTACTTATCCAAGGGCGAAGCAACACAGGGAGCGATATTGATGTGTACCTAGCACCATTCTTTGGAAGATCTTGTGACACTTTGGAACGAGGGGGTACAAGTATGGGGTGCGTACAAACGAGAGAACTTCACTTTACGCGCCATGTTATTCTGCACCATCAATGATTTTCCTACCCTTGGTAACATGTCGGGGTTCAGTACAAAAGGAGCCAAAGCCTGTCCGCACTGCTTAGATGGTACCGAGAGTGTATGGCTGAACAACTAGCGCAAAACTGTGTATATGCATCACCGTAGGTTCCTTCCCAGGATTCACCCATACCGCAAGATGAAGAAACAATTCGACGTAAATAAGGAGGACGGTTCAGCTCCAAGGGCTTTTAGAGGGAAAGAGGTCTATGATATGGTTAAGGATATCGATGTTGTGCTTGGAAAGGGACGTAAATTAAGGACCCCTCAGAAAAACATCTGGAAGAAGCGGTCAATTTTTGGGACTTGCCTTATTACGAGCACTTAGAAGTTCGCCACTGCATCGACGTCATGCACATAGAGAAAAATGTATGTGATAGCTTGATTGGTCTCTTACTGAACATTAGTGGCAAAACGAAAGATGGTGTTAACGCGCGGCGTGACTTGGTTGATATGAACATAAGAACCGAGTTAGCACCGAAAGAGACCGATAAAGGATGAACGTACATTCCCCCAGCTTGCTACACTTTTTCCAAGGCCCAGAGAAATGAACTGTGTCAAAGCTTGCATGGTGTGAAAGTTTCGTTCGGTTACTCCGCCAATATTAAGAAACTTGTTTCCATGAAAGATTTGAAATTAATTGGTATGAAGTCTCATGATTGTCATGTGCTGATGACACAAATGCTTCCTGTTGCAATTAGGAGTATCTTGCCGAACAAGATCCGAGTGGCAATCTTTAGGCTGTGTTATTTCTTTAACTCAATTGCTCAGAAGGTCATCGATCCCGAAGGACTCGACGCTCTGCAGGCCGAGGTGGTGACGACTCTATGTCATCTTGAGATGTATTTCCCTCCGTCATTTTTTGATATCATGGTCCATCTCATTGTTCACCTTGTGAAAGAGATAAAGATATGTGGTCCTGTGTTCCTACGTCATATGTACCCTTTCGAGAGATACATGGGAATTCTGAAGTCCTACGTACGGAATCGATCTCGTGAGAGGCGATCATCGAAGGTTATGCAACCGAAGAGGTTATTGAGTTCTGCGTCGACTACATGGCTCAGGTGGAACCGATAGGTGTTCCTCTATCTCGTCACGAGGGGAGACTAGAGGGTATCGGGACCATAGGAAGGAAAGCAATCACTCCCGATCTAGATACATACGTGCAGGCTCATTTCACGGTCTTGCAACACATGACCCAAGTGTCCCTGTACATCGACGAGCACAAAGACATGGTACGCCAACAGAATCCAGACCGGTCGGAGGTTTGGATAACGAGAGAGCACAACCGTCGGTTCAACGAATGGTTAAAGATGCGATTCACTGGGAGGTCATCAAGTGATGAAACGCTGCTATGGTTGGCCAAAGGGCCAAAATTTACAATTGTGACATGGCAAGGATACGACATAAATGGGTACACGTTTTATCTGGCACGGGATAGGAAGAGCGCTGATCCGAGCAGCGGTGTCCGCATAGATGCATTTCACGAGGGTTCAATACTGCGGGGGCATGCGGGTTGAACTCGTACTATGGGTTCGTAGAGGAGATTTGGGAGCTCGACTATGTACTTTTCAAGATCCCCCTGTTTCGATGTCATTGGGTTAAACTTCCGTAGGGCGTGGAGGTCGACAAGTACGGCGTCACTACTGTGGACCTCAAACGTGTCGGATACAAGGACGAATCATTCATACTCACTAAGCAAGTTGTTCAAGTTTTTTATGTAACGGACCCTGCAAATAAGAACCACCATATAGTTCTTCATGGGAAAAGAAGGATTGTTGGAGTTGAGAATGCCGTGGATGAGGAAGAGTACAATCAATTTAACGAGTTGCCTCCTTTCGGAGACGGCATCAGACTGGAGGAAGAACCCAGTGAGGAAGCTAGCTATATGCGCGTTGATCATCATGAAGGACTATATTTCAATTAAGCATGTATTCTATTGTAATGTGATGTCAATGTGGAATTGTCATGTATTATGGACTTGTCATCTCTAATGTTGATGTTAATGCACACAAATGGAAAAATGTGTGTTGTCATTTGAGCAAAGTTAAAAGTGCATTGCTTCTGTGGCCTGGCGGTCTGACCGGTGCTAAATCGGTCAAACTGCCATGTGTTCGTGGTCAGACCAGACCGGCCACCCTTGGCGGTGTGACCGATTTGGCGGCGGTCGGACCGACAATTAGTTGGTGATTCATTTGTGCACATCACAAACGGTTCTTTAATGGAACCGTCTGTGATTACTCACATCACAGACGGTTCCTTTAAGTAACCATCGGTGATGTTAGGGTTATCACAGACGGTTATTTAATGTAACCGTCTGTGATAACTATCTGTGATCTTAGAGTTAGGATTTTCGTGCTCTTGGATTGAGCATTGTCCTCCATTGATGGAGAGGATGTAAGCCCATATCTTATCAAATCAATCTAGAGAAAGTTTAATCATGTCTTGTCTCTTTGCGTTCTTTCTCTATATTTGATGATTTTGAGTCTTTCTTTTATCCACGAGTTTTTGATTGAATTCTCCACGTGATTTAGCTTGCTGTGACATGTGGGAACATATCTAGGATCATCTTGATCATCAATCACCCACGAGCAAGTTTTTGGATCAAGTTTTCGTTTTGACCGGTTTTGAACCCTTCTTCAATCAAACAGAGGTTCGGACAATCTTAGATGGAAGTTTAATAAAGTTGATAAAATCACACAAAAGCTCGAAATAGCACCTAGAACCTACACATTGTCCCAAAGCATGAATAGTTTGATGGAAATTATAGGAGAAAAGGTACATACACACTGCTCTTAAATAGCTTCAGCAGGCTTTTGGTATAAAATGCTTTCACATTGTCATAACCATAAGTTCATAACCGCTAATGGTTAGAGAATATATGTTTCACTTCTGCGATTACCAATATGGCCACTGAGAACAAAACTCAGGTACCTTGAGCTGGGATATCTACATTTTAGAAAAGGTGATTGTTCCTTGGTTTGCTCAAGTGTTTCTTAAGAAGGGAAAAATATCGGCAATGTTAATGATATCGCAATTCACATCAAATCGTGAGTGTAAATATGTATTGTTCTATTGTACATGAGTAGTAAAATAATTTCCCTTTGTTCGTCGATTAGCTTTTCTTTTCTTTTATAAATGTAAAGCGATATACCTTGCTAGATACACTTGTCGTTAAGGATTGCATTGATAATTAAGAGTTGTTGGAACTCCCCCCCCCCCCCATTCCAGAATTGCACCACTACCACTTACAACTGACAACTACCTCATGAATTTCTCCATCAACTCGAATGCCAACATCTCACAGGTCACTATAGAGTGAAAAAGTAGTTCAAGACAGTGCGCAAAAACAAAATATGATATACCTTGAGTAGGATGTCGTAGGAGACGCCATCGATGCCGCACCCACTGGGCTGGTGCTTGTCTTCGAAGAGGCGGAGGGCGAGGTCGACGTGGCAGCAGCGCACAGCAGCCTCCAGCCTGGTGACGATGAGAGTAACAGAATGATATAAGTCTCGTAAATAAAAATCTCTCTGTGCGTTTACTAAAAAAGATTTACTGCATTGCTAAAAGAGATTTACTACCGTCTTCACATGACTTTACTCTTGTTACAAAAGATTTACTAGACTCTACTTGTAGTTTATTGTTCTGTTACAAAAAGATTTACTTCAACCTCCATATGACTTTACTGTTGTGTTACAAAAAGATTTACTACAACCTCCACATAACTTTATTATCATCTTAACCAACTACTACAAATAAGTAGACAACCAACTAGCAAACAATCGGTTCCTTGTTTTGTACACGAATGTTTATTTTCTTGTTTTCGCAATACCTTTTGATTGGAAGGTCCGATTCACGAACGGTTTTCACCGATAGCTTGGTGACGACGAGGGTAACAAAATGATATAAGTCTCACAAATAAAAACCTCTATGTATATTTACTAAAAAAGATTTATTACATCGCTAAAATAGATTTACTAGAACCTTCACATGACTTTACTGCCATTTTAGTCAACTAGTACATACAAGTAGACAACTAACTAGCAAACAATTAGCTATGTGTTTTGTACTTGAATATTTCTTTTGCAAATAATCAGCTTTGTGTTTTGTACTTGAATATTTCTTCTCTTATTTTGGCAAATAACTTTTGATTGGAAACTCCGATTGACAAACGGTCTTCACCAATAGCTTGGTGATGACGAGGGTAACAGAACGATATAAGTATCAAAAATAAAAATCTCTTTGTGCGTTTACAAAAAACATTGCATCACTAAAAGAGATTTACTACAGGCACTACATGACTTTACTGCTCTGTTATAGAAATATTTACTGCAACCTCCATATGACTTCACTGCTCCATTACAAAAAAAGATTTACTAAAACCTCCACGTGACTTTATTGCTCTATTACAAAAATATTTATTGCAACCTCCACATGACTTTATTGCCATCTTAGCCAATTAGTACAGACAAGTAGACAACCAACTAGCAAACAATCGATTACTTGTTTTGTACATGAATACTTTTTCTTATTTTTGCAATAACTTTTGATTAGAAGCTCCGATTAATGAACGATTTTCACCAGTGGCTTGGTGACGACGAGGGTAACATAATGATATAAGTATCGGAAATATGTCTATGTGTGTTTACAAAAAAAAGATTACTGCATCACTAAAAGAGATTTATTATAGCATCCACATGACTTTACAGCTCTGTTACAAAAAAAAGATTTACTAAAAGCTCCACGTGACTTTACTGCTCTGTTACAAAAATATTTACTATAACCTCTACATGACTTTATTGACATCTTAGCCAACTAGCACAGACAAGTAGACAATCAACTAGCAAACAATCGGTTACTTGTTTTTATACATGATTTTTTTCTTATTTTCGTAATAACTTGTGATTGGAAGCTCCGATTCATGGATGATTTTCACCGGTAGCTTGGCGATGACGAGGGTAACAGAATGATATAAGTCTCCCAAATAAAAATATCCCTGTGTGTTTACTAAAAAAGATATACTACATCGCTAAAAGAGATTTACTACAAACTCCACATGACTTTATTGCCATCTTAGCCAACTAGTACAGACAAGTAGACAACTAACTAGCAAACAATCAGTTCGGTGTTTTGTACATGAATATTTTTTATTGTTTTACAAATAACTTTTGATTGAAAACTCCGAGTCACGAATGGTTTTCACCGTATGTTGGGGACGATGAGGGTAACAGAATGATATAAGTCCCGTAAATAAAAATCTCTCTTGTTTGTTTACTAAAAAAGATTTACTGCATCGCTAAAACACATTTACTATAGCCTCCACATGACTTTATTTCCCTGTTACAAAAAGATTTACTACAACCTCCTCATTACTTTACTACTCTAGTTACAAAAAAAGATTTACTAAAAGCTCCACGTGACTTTACTGCTATGGTACAAAAAGATTTACTACAACCTCCGCATGACTTTATTGTCATCTTAGCCAACTAGTACAGACAAGTACACAACCAACCAGCAAACAATCGGTTTCTTGTTTTGTATACAAATATTTATTTTATTGTTTTTCGCAATAACTTTTGATTGGAAGCTCTGATTCACGAACGTTTTTACTAGTAGCTTGGTTACGATGAGGGTAACACAATGATATAAGTTTTGTAAATAAAAACCTCTTTGTGTGTTTACTAAAAAATATTGCATCGCTAAAAGAGATTTATTGTAACCTTCACATAACTTTACTACTTTATTACAAAAATAATTACTGGACTCCACATGTAGTTTACTGACACATCCAGCCAAGCGTGTATGAAACAATCGTAAAAAATATAAACGCGATGATACTTGTGGTGGTAAAATTGCTATCACAATTACTTTCAACCTCTGTAACACTCTGGCTATTCGGAAGCCAAAATGTTACCTAAAGAACTAACATACAACCACATTGTGGAAGAATTTAAACAATATCTCAATCTAATAGCATATAAAGATCATCATCTATTGACACGATTGCAAGAATATATTCTGAATCCATCCACATCACAAATTCCAAATATCCAAGTCTACTGAATCATTCAAAATAATTCAATTACTAGACTAATCAGAAATTACAAGTAGTTATTTATTTAATCAACCAAAACATAGGGAATGATATCATCCACCATCATACCCTATGTATTACAGTTTAGCTTTAACGAATGAAAGGTAAGGACAAGTTCAATTCAATGAAAACTGAATATTGTGAAGTGAAAGAAAGAATGTGAAGTGAATGATGTGATCCACGTGACTAGCCCTCCCATGCATGCCGTCTTCAATGGTTACCTAAAATAAATAAATACAGTAAGAATGAGTCCACGACTCAGCAAGTACAACAGAATAAAGCGAACCATGCCGAATATGAACGTATCAATCACGGAATAGAATGCGAATATAGAACAGATGAAGAAGAACATAACATCACATAATATAAATCGAAGGTAGAATGGATGAAATCATATGAATGAATGAAATGCATGAACTCCATACGCTTATCTGGTATAGCCGGTGACACACCGTCGGTGTTCACTTAGGCTGGCATTTAACAAAATACGGGGATCCAAGGCCCGTATGAAGAACGTTTCATACGGGGATCCAAATCTGCCCACATTGGAATGGTGGGTCTTACGTGCCCATACTGGAATTGATGAGTCTTTTCATTCCACTCCTGTAGATGAAACATGAACAATGAATGGATGGAATGAATTATGAATAATGAAAGACATCATCTCATTAAACATGGATTAACAAACATCAAAAGAACATGAATCATTGAATATACTCATGGATCATAAAAATAACAGTATGAACAACAAGCACTCAGCATTCACCAACAATAATAATCACAAGGTACTTGCCCATGTTGGAATGATGTGACTTCACTACCCACTTCCGTGGTGAACATGAAAGAAGGAACGAATGAATATTTTGAATGTAAACATAGTATCGAAGAACCAAGGTATATTATTTATGAATAGAAATAAGAAATACCGAAATTACCCATTGCATTATCAACAATCAAGTGGAACAAGCAACAAACAAGATAATTCAATTGTACTTGCCTTTCGAACTGCGATGCATTAGGAGGTAAGGACGAAACCACTAATCTCGAATTCCCTCCTCCTACACAAATTAATTACTTGAATAAGAAACAACGTGAATATGATGCTACTCGAAATGCTTAATCGCATCAACCTCAACACAAGGTTCACACGGTCGTTCTACCCAATTAACCCGACAGACTAACAGGACGTCAAACTGGACAGTAGTGCCAAACAAAGCATAACTTTTGATCTAAGACTCGAAACGGACTGAGCTCAGATCCTATGGAAAGATAACCAAAATATACACATTAAACTAGTTGGGTGAATTCTTTAATTCGGCCAAAATATTAGGCTAACAATTAGATGAAAGTCTATTGCAGAATCTGCCTAGCAGAAAAAGACAGCAGTAAAGAAATGATCATAACTTTTATTCTACAAATACAATTAGAGTGTTCTTTATCAATCTGGAAAGATGATAAAATTATCTACCGAAATTGTTTTGGGTGACAAGTCTGAATCTGATCCTAACCAAATCATATTCTTTAATGGAACCGTATGTGATTACTCACATCATAGACGGATCCTTTAAGTAACCGTCTGTGATGTTAGGGTTATCACAGACGGTTATTTAATGTAACCATCTGTGATAACTACATCACAGACGGTTCTTTAATGGAACCGTCTGTGATCTTAGACGATATAAGTGGTCCGCTTGAATCGTTCTGCACTTGCCCTAGTTCTTAACACTTGCCCTAGTTCTTCCCAGAATCGCCCAACGCCGCCTCCCCCGTTCTGGCGCCACCCAACGCCGCCTTCCTCGATCCGGCGCCACCCAACGCTGCCTCCCTCGATCCGGCGCCACCCAACGTCGCCTCCCCCGTCCCGGCGCCACCCAACGTCGCCTCCCTCGATCTGGCGCCACCCAACGCCGCCTCCTTCGATCCGGCACCACCCAACGCCGTCTCCCTCGATCTGGTACCACCCAACGCCGTCTCCCTCGATCCGGCGCCACCCAACGCCGCCTCCCCGATCCGGCACCACCCAACGCCACCTCCCTCGATCCGGCACCACCCAACGCCGCCTTCCTCGATCCGGCGCCACCCAACGCCTGCTTCAGCCAACAAGTTGCCATAGTCTGCAGAGCTACCAAGTAAGGTTGAGTGTTGTGTTTGTGTGGGTGTTTAGCTCATCAGATCATGTCTTTGCATGCGATTTGGCAGATTGTAGGAGTAAGGAGTTGATAAATTGCAGTGAATGGTGTTTATTGTTTAGCCTAATTTGGAATTAGGAGCCACACATCATGGATTGGCTGCAACAAACTTTGTTCTTTGAGTGCAAAGAATAGATCAACAGCTCAAAGTATGTGCATGTGAGGGTGGGTCAGTTGGTGTCCCGAATATGCCGTGATGGGCCAAGGAATGTGAGAGGAGTTTTGGGATGACATGCCATGATGGGCCGAGGAATGTGAGAGGAGTTTTGGGATGACATGCACATGAATGGTCCGGAGGACAGGGCATTGAAATGAGGTTCTTTGGGACATTGGGGTCCCTTAATCGGTTTGACTTGGTGTTGCTTAGCCTAGGCGACTTACTCTCATACATAAAAATGTCTCTTTGGGAATGGCAATGTGGCGTCGTGGTCACACTGACCTCGCAGCTCCCAATGCATGTGCCACAGCCTGGATCGACCCATGTTCAAACTAGGTCATGCAAATAAACCATTACATTAGAGGCAAGCATCATGGGATATATGCCGACTACATTGTTATGGTGTTAAGCAAGTATGGAGAGGACTTAGAACGGGTTAATCAAGCTACTAGAATAGCAAAGGTTTTGATTTACCCCAAAGATTTTGCGAAATTCTTTAGTGAATTAACGAGAAAAGTCTCTAGTCACTTCATAACGGTCATGCGATAAAGCGACTTGTCACAAGCTATTCACAAAAGCCATTAGTCACTTTCGGACACTCTTCTACAAACATTACTATCAAAAATAGAATAGAAGACATTGCATCAATAAAAAAGACACAAATGTGTTAAGGTCTTAAGGATATACAATGTTTTGGTATAGGATTAGTCCTGTATTATCTTTACTTTGGGTTGTTCTATACGTGTGCTCTCTCTATATAGACCTATTGGTCTACTGTAATAATGCTAATGCATCAGTTGTTGACTCGAAGGTTCCCTCAATTCCTAATATGGTATCATACCTAAACCATAAATATCCCAGCTACACCTTCCCAGTCAAATAGATTTATCTGTTAATAACAACAAAGACTAAACCATGGTTCAGGATGCACAACTAGCAAGCATGAAGACCCAACCGCCAGCAAACACAAAATATGTGCAACTATTAAACCATAGTCATTCCTACAAATACTAGGCAATTGAAGTAGGAACTATTAAACCATAGTTATCCCATCTATCTTTGTAGTTTCAGAGTAGTATTTCCTTCTCCTTTGCAGTTTTTTTTGTGCAATTTCATATATTTTATTTACTACGTATCATATATTTAGGTTCAATGGGTAACTTCTATTTGATTATTTAATCATTGCGTACATGACTTATATAGATAGCAAGTAAGCGAGATGGCAGAGGCACCGTCTTTGTCGCCGTCAGTGACGTCGCCAAATGCGTCTGGATCTCCGATCAAGGTGGTACCCAGGCGAGATGGCAGAGGAATCTCCAAATTGCCCTCGGGCCGCATGACGATCACGGAGGTCAGTGACGTCAGGATCCCGCTGAGTCCCAAGAAAGCAGCTGCGAGATTCCGGACCGTCTGCGGGGTACTTGCAAGGGAACGGGTCCCCATCACCACCCCAACCTGGAAGCCTATGATGGATGTACAGAGAGACCAGTTGTGGACTGAACTTTCTGCCTCGTTCACTTTCCCCGGCGTACCCGCACATGTGCGATGGCATCGCCGCCGCGATGCGCCACGCGTGGAGGAGCTTCAAGAGCCTGTTTGTCACGCAGTACGTGAACACGGGTCGGACGCCCTTCACGACATATCATTTCTTGTCGCGGGATACAAAGGACGCCTTCGTGCAGATGAAGACGGCGACCGAATTTCAGGAGCAAAGTGCGGCGCACAGAGCTCTCCAGGCACAAAACACTCACCCCCACAGACTCGGCACCGCTGGGTACACGGGTAAAGCCACGCAATGGGCGGCGGAGGACGAGACCGCTGCCCGACCATTTGCTGAGATCTCAGACGAGCGCGCTCGAGCCTGGTTAAGAGCGAGGGCATCAGCCACGTCTTCGGGTAGCATCTCTTTCACAAACCCGGCAGACGAGGCAGTGTCTCAACGCTTGGTAAATTTGTCGAACCACTTAATTGTTAATAAGTCCATAACTTCATACTGTCTACAATAACATGATGTCCTCTTGCAGGAAGCATTGACTTTCGCATCTTCCCAAGGTTCCTTCGAAGTAGACAGGGAGAAGGATGTACTATCTACGGCCCTGGGAAATAAGGAGCACCCGGGTCGCACGCGAGGTGTTAGGGTTTACGTACCTTGGAGGGATGGATTCCCACACAACTCCGACACATATAGGAGTAGGAAGAGATCCAAGGACCAGCACGACGCTCGGTTGGAACATGTGATTATTGAAAAATTTCAAGAACAAATAACAAACTTGCAGAACCAAGTAAATCAACTCATGCAGGCGCAAGCCGCCCCTGTTAATTTGAGAGCAAATCCTCCTCGACATCGGAGTAGCGTCGCGTCCACACATAATTCTGGACATGACGACGTGCAATTACCGATCGACGACATCGAGGTAATGTACATCTATGGAATGCTCCAAAGATAGACCTATACGATGCCTTAGCTAATTGTGTACCGTTTTGTAGGAGCCGACGCCCTGCAAGCTCCAAGTGAGGATGGTTGGGTCGATTCCTATTGAGGCTGGGTATGGTGTATCCATACCAGAAGGAAGGCAAAGATCGACACGGTGCCCCGTGGCGCAGGTTACGCCGAGTGCGGTGGACATGGTACATGACAATTTCATGGCCATCCCACTGAAGATTCCCCCGAACGAAGAAATCAGAACACTAGGGGATACCATCGAAGAACAACGATTGATACCCTTGTAGAACCAAGGAAGATGCTGAACAAAAACCCACAAAGATGATCTTCTTCTCCTCCTCCTTTCTCCCCTTTTCTCCTTGGCCGGCGGCACCCGAAGGGTTCTTCTCCCTCCCTCCTTCTTCTTGGACAGCAGCAAAGGGAGGGGGTGATTACTGTAGTGGCGGTGGCACTGTAGCAGGAGGTGTTCTACATTAACCTAGGGGTTTTGGCTGCCCCTAATGGGCGAAGGCTATGGGCCTTTGGCTCAAGATTTAGTCCCCTTCAAGAGAAATTCTAAAATCCCTTTTTAATTCTTCATAAAACAGTTGAAATTAAAATATAGTTCTAAAGATTGAACGGGGTATTACACTCATCATATCACGCATCGAACGCGTGACGTCATGCATGGGGGATTGTGGGTTAGTGGGCCAAAATGGCCTGTTCGGCGCTCCGTAAGGGCGGCTTGGTCAGCACACAATGAGCTGGCCGGAGTATAGAATAACTAATTCTATGCTCATGCCCAGATTAGTGTGTGTGTGTGTGTGTATGTGTGTGTTAATCTGCGCCTGAGCGTATAATAGTTATTCTACACCTAGGCAACCCACCGCGCGCGATCCAGGATCTATACGACGTGCGCACGCGTAATACCATACGCCCGGCCCACGAACTGCAGAGGCGGCCTAGAAACGTCCACCCCCGCGAGGGTCTCGATCCGATGGCAAATATCAGGTGTCATAACAATAATGTGTGCATCCTTTTACTGCATGTTTTGGGGAACACATTTTTTTGTGAGCTCCTATGCCAGTTAGTAAAACTTTATGTGATACACAATAATCAGCTTCCCTTTTCTAGGAGCGCTTTTTTGCAATCTCTTTTTCTGCAGCAAAAAGTTAGTGTCGTAATAGTAAACCCTGATTATCTTTTAAGGTAATTGCGTTGGGGGTACCGAGTAGGTCCAATGAAGTAAACATGCATTTGTATAACAGTAAACAATTTCATCGTAGACAGTAAACGGTTTCACTGTAGACGGTAAACACAAATTCAAATCGGATATATCGCGAAGGCAGTAATATAAAACATGCAACATAGTAAATGGTTTCATCGTAGACAGTAAATGCAAATTCAACCAATTTTTTTAATTTTTTATTTATATATGACCAAACAGTGTGGCCAGTCGCTTCTTACAAAGATTAAAAAAAGCAAGAACCTAAATAATCAAAGTTTTTCTAGTGGCAGAGGTAGCCTGCTATCTTCGTCTTCAAAACTTTGTAGGCGACGTCGTCGGCATGGGATGGTTTAGGATCAGCGAACGAAGCTCAAAATGCATCCACCCACTGACAGGCCCGTTCGAGTGTCACCCAAAGACGCTCCTACTGAAGAATCAAGTCGAATTGTACCCATATGATCTCTTCCCTTGCTTGAGGGGTCTCGGCAAGGTAGACTCGGTCGCTTGCCACCTCGATGAAGCAGTCGAGGCGACAATAATCCTCCAGGAGATGTGTAACGTCATTCTGGAGGACCACATCAATAGCTCGCCAGAAGCTGGAGACGATACGGAAGATGCAGCAGAGGAGAACATCCAGAAGGCAGAACGTCGCCGACACGTGCCTCGGCATAACGTCCGGCGAAGGAGGTAGGACACTGTTAGTACAGTGCCCCTCCGCAGCATCCGCCAGTGCACGGCCAAAGAGGTGCTCATATAGAATGGCCAGGTAGGCTATCAACGTAGGCGTTAGGGGAGAAGAGTGGGGAACCATTTTTTAAACTCTTCTAGTTGTTGATGGAGGGTGCGAAAGAGAGTAGAGCGACATGATAATCCAACTTCTGGTGGCGGATGATCATTCCTATAAAACAAGGAGTTACATTGGCGTGCGAGACGAAGAGATGCATCTAGAGCCAAAGCAACATTGATGCGCTTAAGGCATTGTTTGGTCAATGCTTAATAGTAACGTTACTAGCAGCATATAGTAAACGTATTAAACCATTGCAGTAAAAATATGAGGTAGTAATATCAACATAATATTCAGTAATTGAAACTAGCATTTACTGCGGATAATCACTTAGGTTTTTTTTGAACGAGCGCGAAAGTCGCGTATATTACGTGCATGGGGGCCGCATCGTCCGGACCATTTCCCCACACTATAACAAATCATATTTTCTCTTTCTAGCGGTGCGCATAACCCTCAAAGGAACAAAAAAAGCAAGTTCCCTGGCGAGCTATATTGGCCTGCATTCCCTTAAGGAGCAGAGGTGATCTTCGTTTCCAGCACACTCTGACCCACTCGCACCTCGAATGTTAGGGAATTCAGTTGCTTCTTTTGTTTTGGATTGCTTCTTCTGACTTCTCTCACGAAGTGGGGTTTTCTAGGGTTCTGCACAGTAATTTACCCCCAATTTTTCATAATTTCTCGCTATACCCGAGTGAATTCTTCCTCCATATTTTTTTGGAGCATTTTTTGGGATAGTTTTTCATATCCAGATTTTAAGTAAAACAACTCCTCACATGTATTAATTCACAGGATCCACTTTTTTGTTTATCTTCTTCGTTTTTTGTGTATCCCCATTCCGGGTAGTAAAATGAGGACAATCAGCTATGCACCCTCCAAGGTGAGGAAGATCACCCTCGAGGGAAGCCAATCGGCGTTGGAGATTTACCGCGACCCCTCCTGATGAGGACATCACTCCTTCGGATACACACACTACACAAAATCCTCCAGATCCGGTTGCTAAACTACAAGGTCCTATGACCAGAGCTCGTGCACGTCACTTAAATTATGAGGTGAGCTCGTTTCTAGGTGCTAATAATTTATCTATGTAGAATGGTATGCTATCTAAAAATTGTGATCTTCTGTGACTTAGGAATGATGGAGAGGATCCAAACCGTCTACGACCAGTTCTCTGTGATCTGCAAGCTCTACGACCAGTCATACGACCAGGCTACCAGATCTTCGACCAGCCCTACGACCAGGCCCACGACCAGTGACAACCACGTTGGGAGTTAGTCAGAGACATTGAAATAAGGTGTTGCGTCACCGTTTTGGGCCTAATAAGGCCTTGTAAGCGTGGCAAGGTCAAAGTCCAGGATGTGTACGCCTCTCCACATGGCAGCACAACCCTTGGTCGACCTCCTCATGTTCTCCCCCTATATATTGCATGCAGCCGCCACAGTTTAGGGTTGGGTTTTTTCTTAGATTATTCTGCCTTTGTAGTTTCACCGTTTACGATTTGAGAAACCCCACTTGTGAACTTCATCCAAATCCGCAATATATTTCAGATTACATCTATCTTGTTCTTGTGAGTTGCTTCGATTGCTTGCAGGAACCATAACCCTCGTGGTAAAGTCGATCGCGGGCGAGCGTGGTTGATAACGACAGTTGTGCAGGTGTAGCGAATTGCGAGGTGAAGATCTGCGGGTCGGTAGCCTCAAAGCGTCAACGTCCTCACGACGAAACAAATCGAACCTATCGGAAGATCGGGCCGCCGTCTACTCATCAATTGGTATCAGAGCAAAGGTTGCCTGTTAGGTAATCTCGTTTATCCCCTTTTTGTTAGTTGTGTTCCATCACCTAGAGTCCAGAAAATTACTCTACAAAAAAGTTTTATATCTTAGTTCTTCCGTCATTGTCAAACCACTTTGTGCCTATCGCAATTGTGTTTTCGCCGCGTTGTTGAGTTTGAGTCCATCGTCGGTGTCTTTGTTGCTGGTCTAGTCGTCGTAATCTAGTTTCTAGCGTCGAGTCTTCGCTATTTTGGTCTTTGTGTATCTCGGCCTGCCCTTAGTTACATCCTTTGTTTTGTCTAGTATAGCCGAGATCGTGAGACCCCCTCTCCATACAACCACCTCCTCGGGTTCGACCTCCCAGTCGGATTCGACCACCCACTCGGATTCGACCACCTACTCGAGTTCAACCACCTCTTCGTGTTCGACCACTAGTCGGATTCGACCACCCACTCGGATTTGACCACCTACTCGAGTTCGACCACCTACTCAAGTTCGACCACCTCCTCGGATTCGACTGCCTAGTCGGCTCGACCACCTCCTCAAATCCGACTACCTATCCATTCGAGCACCTAGCCAAAGTTCAGAGAGAGAGAGGGTATCTTTTTATTACCTTTATACCCCTGCTCTCCGGAAAAAAAGTTTGTGACCTATATATATCCCCAGACCCAGAAGAGGGTTTCGAAGAGTTTTGAGTCAAGGTCTCGCAAAAAAAGGAACCCTAGGTTGGGTTTCTACAGTTAAAAAAAAGAAGAAGAAGAGAGAAGCAAAAAAAAAGAAGAGGAGAGAAGCAAAAAAAGAAGAAAAAAAAGAGAGAGACCACTCATAGTTGGCTCACGACCACCCTCAGTTGGCCCACGACAACCCACAGTTGGTCCACGACCACCTACAGGAGAAATCAGTTGCTTTGTGAATTTTATTCCATTGTGCTTGTATCTACCCTATTATTCAGCTTGTTTGAGCTAGTTATAGGAACGCGTTTGGGCCAGCAACTGTGACGAGTACTGTGGACTTTTGATTCAGTTTTGCTAATCTGATTTCATTATTGCTATTCTTTGCTACTAAACATTGCCTATCCGAGCTCCACCTACTTTCGGCCCTCAGATTTGGATCCTCGCAATTCGACTTCGCCGCGGTCATACATCCCACCTTCTCCGATCATACCACCTGCCGCAATTGGTAAGAAATCCATAAGAGCTTGGTAAGACGCTTGAGAGTGTGTGTGTTTTCACCTTCCACCACCTAGTAGTTGATAGGGATAATATCTTTGTGTTGTCTTTTGTCTCCTACTAACCATGGCAGGTGAGGAATTGGAGGCTGTAACATCCCAAATACGGATTTGTGTTTCGAACGTAAGAAAATGCAAAGAAATTAAAACTTTTCTTGCATCTTGAAACCCCTGGTCATTTTTGTAATTCTTTTAAAAGGATTAGGGAAGATCAAATTCAAATCCTCATTCGACTCTAATAAAAAACCTCCTTGTCTTAGATTTTGTGCCAAACCCTTGGAGATATTTCTCCGGAGTTCTAGGGAGGCTTAGCAGCACCTCTGAATTATCTCATAATTTTTAGAAATTATTTGATAATTTCTGGAGGCGAGTCAAAGCTTGGTCAAACCATAGCTTTCACCTTCTGGAATTTCTGAAGGAAAATTCAGTACATTAAAATCTCTGGAAATTTCATATGAGATTCCTCCGGTTGTCGACAAACTCGAAGAAAATTTCGTAATTTTGGAGCTTGCTTGCTACCTTAAATAATTCTCCAAAAATCGCTTATTCAAATTCAAACCCTAATCGGTTTCACTATTCCTTAGGTTTAAGTCGGACTCGGGCTCGAGCCACGGGCGCGGTCCGATCCACTAAGCTGTGCCAACTCGGTCGTTCGGCGCCCGTGGTCGTGAGCCGTTGGATCGGCATCGAGCGGTCTTCGACCACCAACGCCGAAGTCGTTGTAAACCACCGATCTAACTCGGTAGTTGGATCGGTATCGAACGGTATTCGACCGGTCGAGCGATGGGATCGGTTCAATCCGCTCGATCTAGCTCGGTAGCTCGATTTCAATCCGACGACCAACGAGTCGTCTCCTTCCTCTGTCCGTAGCGTGAGCTCGCCATGGCGTCGCGCGAGGAGAAAAGCGGCGTCAGATCCACTCTATGTCCACCTTTAAGCGGCTAGCTCGGCGCATTAAATGCTGTCGCTCACCCTCGAGGGTCATAACTCAACCGCTCCGCCGCTCTCAAGTGCTCTCATGGCAGTGTTGACCCGAGTGGAAAAATCCGGCCGTTGCTCTCCGCCATTGCTCTATTTAAACCCCGTTGCTTCGCCCTTAGTTCCTTTAGCATACGCAACTCCGCTAGCACTCACCCTCTTGCTTGAGCTGCAGTCCCTCGCACTCTCTTCGACCGACATTGTTGAGTGTGGAGCTTCGGTGGAGGCGGTGCAGCGGGGGTTTTCTTCTTCAAGTCTTCGCCCCCTCTGCTCCCCCTTTACTCTTTGGAGCTTACTCTCACGCGGTTTGGTTCTCTCTGTGCCCAGGTCGCTGTGGCCTAGCGAGAACCTTACCACCGCCGTTCGGATACTCGTCGCCGGAGCCACTCCGTGGGTCTCTAGTCGTTCTTCAGCCCAGGTACTTTCGCGTTGCCCTATAGGAAAGTAAGTGTGTTTTCGTTGTCCTTTGGCATTGCCCGTTCGGCGAGTTTCCGAGCCATACCACTCGGCCGCACTCCGTGGTCGTACCGCTGGGGTCGGAGAAGCCGCCGCTGGCAAAGCGTGCGGGAGGCGCTGCCTCGTGGTCGGATTCGACCACCATCGTAGCAGTCGTTTCGACCAGATTGCAGTGTTGTGATGGGTAAATAGGACGTCCCGTAGTTCCCAGTAGGGCCCCTTATGCTTAGAAGGGAGAGGCCTATCGAGTGATTGTAAGTTTCCTACAATCACCCCCATAGTCGTAAGTCTCACTACGACTATGGCGTGGTCATACGTTCCTCTACGGCTTGTATCTAGTCGTAAGACTTGCTACGACTTCTGCCGTGGTCGTAAGTGTTTCTACGATCGTACCTAGTCGTAAGTCCGTCATCTCGACTAGTAACCAATCGTCGTCCTTCTCGACCACCACTTGGTCGTAAGACCTTCTTTCGGTCGTAGTTTTGGCATTAAGAATCCAAATCAATTGGTTCTTGTTGCTAAATTCTTTATAAATCAGTACCTTGCTTCAGTAAGGTTTTCAGAATTTTTGGAAAAAGTTTGATGTTGAGTCCTTGCATTTTATTCGTTCTTATCGATTGCTTTTCGCTTTTCCCGTTAGGATCCGAAGAGCACATTGACAATACTGTTGATCCTCAGCAGTATCTTGACCCGCAGCAAACATGCAAGCAGTTTGATCATGTTAATCCTATTATTTTACAAGTCTAATATATTGATTTTCAACTCGTATGTATGCATTGCTATTTTGTTGTTAAATTATGGTTAGTATCCTATAGTTGCATAATCTGTAGGACTCGTTTATCCTCTACTACCATGAGCTTAGGTGATTTCTCGTGGTCGGTCCGATGGAGGGACTTGGATCACTTAGTAGCTTCCGATTGGAAAATGCTTAGCCATGCTTAGTTCGGTAGCTTTGGGTGACCACCGGCTTAGTCGATGGTCTTGATCACACAAAAACTATTATTCTTCCATTATGTCCAGCACTTTGTGCTTTGTTAATTTTGCAAATCAAAAACTGAAAAATGAAAACGGATTTGGACTTGGGCATAATGGTATGTTGGTGTGGTGTTTTGGGGTGATCGGAATGGTGCCAGTCATCAAGGACCGAACATCTTGTTACACTAAACCAAGCACTATTGCGTACTAACCACATGAGGGTTATATGGGACCCCTCTTGACTTAGTACTTTGGCGTGTGTTATCTCCGAGTCGCAGGAGGAAAGGTTTTTGTGTGTGTGTCGTGGGAAACATGGTATGTGTTCTGGTGTGTGTGTGTGTTGGGTGTGCGGTGGTGGGGATTGGCGGGAAGGTTCTCCACCTCGAAGGGCGTCGCAGTTGTCCAAGGCTTTACCCGTGACGGGTAGTTGTCCGAGGCTGGGCCACGACCCCGACACAACGTATGGGTTTCTATCCATACGGGCGACTCGAAGTTAATGCATAATATTGGAAATGTCTCGTAGGACTTAGCCGTGCCGGCATACCTAAGGTAGTGTGCTTAATCATATGGCAAAAAGGCGGTTCAACATGTGGGTAAGTTGGTACACCCTGCAGGGATAAAACTATTCGAATAGCCTCGTCCTAGGTTATGGACACGCTTAGGGAGGTCTTCCAAGAGTTAGACTACAACCTTTGTTTTCAAAATTAAAACTTGATATGGTTGGTATGAATGGGTAATTCATACTATTGTTGTGGTGACTATTGGGTTAGTCACCTTCAGGATTGTTGCTGTTCCCTATCTACTATTATATTGTTGTCTTTTGCGACTATTTGAACATTAAAAACAGATTTGATTAACATTGCCTTCAATCTATTACATTATTACAAATGGAAAATTGCTTTATGCTAAAACTAAAATATACAGCCTCCACTTCTATGAGCTTGCATGTAGCTTATGTACAGGTTTGTTACACCATCTGTAAGTCTTGCGAGTACATTCAAAGTACTCACCGGCTTTTGCCGGCTGCTTTTGTTTGCAGGGGAAGGAGGTGAGCCCCAAGGGCCTCACTTTTGTGAGATGTGCTTCGGGTTTGGCGACTAGCTTGGCGGTTCGGTGGGTTGCCTTGTGGGTTATAGGCACACTGGTCGGCTCTTTTGTTTATGGCCATCTTATGGCACTTTTGCTTCCGCTGTTAAACTTCTTTATGTATATGTCGTTTGGCCGGTCGGCCTCTCTTTTGTAATAGCTATCTTTTATTTATGCTATCTTCTAGTTGTTGCTTTGCTTCGGTTCTATGTGAATGAATGGAACTGATGTATGAACTTTGTAAAGAGGTGTGTATACTGCATTTCTGGGAAGTATACATGTCTCGAGTCTCGGATTATCTGATTTGTGATGCTAGGACCGAATGGATGGTTAAGCATTACAAGCCGGATAAACCGGGGTCTCACAGAGGCGCAAGAGTGTGTTTTGAGGGAAGAGCTCACGAGGGTGTTGGATGAGCACCGACATGCTATTAATGACGACATTGATAGGAAGTTTGGAGAAACAAATGCTACACTACAACAACTCAATGAAAGCATTGCAATGATCAATACACGCATTGATGGTTTAGCCAATCCACCACAGAACAATGGACGTGTGGATCCTCAAGGTGCAGTCCATAACCATGAGATTGACAATGATAATGAGATGCGAAACCACGACGCCTTTGATGCACAACAACGGAACCGGTTGAACTTCAACCGTCAATGTATGAGAGGTAATAACTTTCAGCAACATAATGCACGTGTTAATGATGATCCATATGCTAAAGTCAAGTTCACTGTACCATCTTTTGCAGGTGCTTATGATGCCGAAATATACCTAGATTGGGAGATGACGGTAGAACAGAAATTTAATGCTCACTTAGCTCCTGAAGTGCATAGAGTTAGGCAAGCCACAAGTGAATTAAAAAACTTTGCCATCATTTGGTGGAATAGGGTATGCAATGATGGATTAGCGCCTACTACTTGGGATGCTTTAAAGGTTGCTATGCGTAACAGATTTGTTCCACCTTCTTTTAAACGTGACTTGCGTAAGAAACTACAGCGCTTAAACCAAGGCAATAGATCTGTAGAAGAATATTATCAGGAGCTACAAATTAGTATGTTGCGTTGTGATATTATTGAGGATGAAGAGGCTGCAATGGCACGTTTTTACGGAGTATTAAGACATGAAATTCATGACATAGTTGATTACAAAGAATATGATAGTATTCCTAGATTGTTCCACCTTGCATGTTTGGCAGAAAAGGAATTGCAGGGACGACAGCAGAGGCCAAGGAACAATTTTGGAAGCACGTCTACACCAAGATCAACGCCGGGGCAAGTTAAAACCTTCCCACCTTCAGCTACACGGTCTGCTGCCCCTCCACGAGTAGGGCGTGTTCAGCAGCACCTCCGACACCATTACATGCACCCGAGGTAAGCAAATCTACTAGTGTGCAGGCCCCAACCAAGAGTTCTTCTTCGGTTGCTTCCACGGGCCGTACGAGTGGGATTGTTTGCTACCGTTGCAAGGGAATGGGCCACGTCATGAGGGACTGCCCAAGTCAGTGAGCATATCTTGCCACCGAAGACGGTGGTTATGTAAGTGCTAGTGATATTGAGGATGAATATGTACTTGCAGCTAACATTGCAGGTGGAGGAGACGATATAGACAGTGATGCTGATGGTGTAGAGGAACAAGTAGCTACTGTTGACACCGGGAATCATATGAGCCTTGTTGTGCAACGAGTGCTGAGCGCACAAGTGGAGAGAGCAGAGCAAAATCAACGGCACAACTTGTTTCAAACCAGATTTCTCGTGAAGGAGAGAGCCTGCAGAGTAATCATTGATGGAGGGAGCTGTAATAACATTGTAAGTTCCGAGATCGTCGAGAAGCTTGGCTTGGCCACACAGCCACACCCATGTCCCTACTACATCCAATGGTTCAATTCGTGTGGTAAGTTAAAGGTAAACAAAGTTGTGATAGTACAATTTTCAGCTGATAATTACAAGGATAGTACCAACTTTGATGTAGTGCCTATGCAAGCATGCTCTTTGTTGCTCGGTAGGCCTTGGATGTATGATAATGACGTTCTGCACCATGGTAGAGCTAATACCTACTCATTCTCACATAGGGGTAAGAAGATTAAGTTGTTGCCTTTGACTCCCGCTGAAATTGTGAAAGATGAAGTAGAGCGTGCTAAAAATGAAAGAAACACCAATGAACATGATTCTGAAAATCAGCAAGTAGCAAAATGTGTTTTCCCACCTAAACGGGAGAAAGTGATGCCTAGTTCTAAGTCCGAGGGAATTAAATTGAAGGGATGTGTTATGCTTGCCACTAAATCTGAACTTGCTAAAATTTGTGATAATGAGCTGCCATGCTATGCTTTGATATGCAAAGATGCCTTATTTTCATTTAATGATATGTCTAGCTCTTTGCCTTCTGCCGTTGCTAACCTTTTGCATGAGTATGTGGATGTATTTTCAGCTGAGATACCCCCAGGATTGCCACCTATTCGAGGGATAGAGCATTAGATTGATTTGATCCCAAGAGCGACTTTGCCAAACCGTGCTGCATATAAGACCAATCCGGAGGAGACTAAGGAAATTTAGCGACACGTCCAAGATCTTTTGGACCGTGGGTACGTACGAGAAAGCCTTAGTCCTTATGCTGTTCCTGTTCTTTTGGTTCCTAAGAAAGACGGTAGTTGGTGTATGTGTGTTGATTGTAGAGCTATTAATAATATTACTATAAGGTATCGTCATCCTATTCCTAGGCTAGACGACATGCTTGATGAGTTGAGTGGTTCTATTATTTTCACAAAGATTGACTTGCGGAGTGGTTACCACCAGATTAGAATGAAATTGGGAGATGAATGGAAGACTACTTTTAAAACTAAGTTCGAACTATATGAGTGGTTAGTGATGCCTTTTGGTCTAACTAATGCACCTAGTACTTTTATGCGATTGATGAACGAGGTTTTACGTTCTTTCATTGGAAAATTTATGGTGGTTTATTTTGATGATATCTTGATTTATAGCAAGTCTCATGAGCTGCACTTGAATCATATACGTGCTGTTTTTAATGCTTTGAGAGATGCATGTTTATTTGGTAACCTCGAGAAGTGCACCTTTTGCACCGATCGAGTTGTGTTTCTTGGTTATCTTGTGACACCACAGGGAATTGAGGTGGATGATGCAAAGATTGTGGCCATCCAAAGCTGACCGACGCCTACCACTGTGATACAAGTGCGGAGCTTCCACGGCCTTGCTGGATTCTATCGACGTTTTGTGCAGGATTTCAGCGCCATTGCCGCACCATTGAATGAATTGACCAAGAAAGTAGTGCCCTTCCAATGGGGACCTGCGCAAGAGAGGGCATTCAACTTATTGAAAGAGAAGCTCACCCAAGCACCACTACTCTAACTCCCTGATTTTAGTAAGACTTTTGAGATTGAATGTGATGCTAGCGGGATTGGGATAGGTGGTGTATTGATTCAAGAAGGTAAACCGGTAGCATACTTCAGTGAGAAATTAAATGGGCCTAATCTGAATTATTCTACCTATGATAAAGAATTGTATGCTTTAGTTCGTGTGCTTCAAACTTGTCAACATTATCTATGGTCCAAAGAATTTGTTATACATTCCGATCATGAATCGCTAAAACATATTAGAAGTCAAGCTAAACTGAATAAACGACATGCTAATTGGGTAGAATTTATTGAGTCGTTTCCATATGTCATAAAGCATAAGAAAGGTAAGGACAATGTGATTGCCGATGCGCTTTCTAGGCGTTATACCATGTTATCTCAACTTGATCATAAGATTTTTGGTTTGGAGACCATTAAAGATTTATATGCTACTGATTTAGACTTTGAAGAAGTGCTTGAACATTGTAAAGAAGGAAAAACATGGAATAAATATGTGCTGATTGTTGGTTTGGTCTATCGTGCTAACAAGCTATGCGTTCCAGCTAGCTCCGTTCGTCTTTTGTTGTTGCAGGAGGCGCATAGAGGAGGTTTGATGGCGCATTTTGGAGCAAAGAAGACTGAAGATGTGCTGACCGCCCACTTCTTTAGGCCAAAGATGAGGCGCGATGTCGAGCGCTACGTGGCTCGCTGCACCACATGCAACAAAGCTAAGTCTCGTCTCAATCCACATGGACTTTATATGCCTCTTCCTATTCCTAGCGCCCCTTGGGAGGATATTTCTATGGATTTTGTTTTAGGATTGCCTAGGACAAAGAGGAGGATGGACAGTATATTTGTAGTAGTGGATCGATTTTCTAAAATGGTACATTTTATACCTTGTCACAAGAGTAATGATGCTACAAACATAGCTGATTTATTTTTCAGGGAAATCGTTCGCTTACATGGAGTGCCCAATACTATTGTCTCGGATCGCGATGCGAAGTTTTTGAGCCACTTTTGGAGATCACTTTGGAACAAATTGGGAACAAAGCTGCTATTTTCTACTACGTGCCATCCCCAAACTGATGGACAAACGGAGGTTGTCAACCGCACATTATCCACCATGTTGCGGGCTGTTTTAAAGAAGAATTTGAAGATGTGGGAAGAGTGTTTACCACATATTGAGTTTGCTTACAACAGGTCGGTACACTCTACCACCAAGGTAAGTCTGTTTCAGGTAGTGTATGATTTTAACCCCCATGCTCCTATTGATTTACTACCTTTGCCTACCTCTGAAAAAATTAATTTAGATGCTAAGAAGCGTGCTGAATTTGTTCTTAAGTTGCATGAAACAACTAAAGAGAATATAGAGCGTATGACTGAAAAGTATAGGGTTGCTGGAAGTAAAGGTAGAAAAGAAATAAAATTTGAACTAGGTGATTTAGTTTGGGTGCATTTGAGAAAGGATATATTTCTAGAATTAAAAAAATCAAAGTTGATGCCTAGAGCTGATGGACCATTTAAAATAATTAAGAAGATCAATGACAATGCTTATCAATTGGAACTACCTGCAGATTTTGGGGTTAGCCCCACATTTAACATTTCAGATTTGAAGCCATACGTGGGGGAAGAAGATGACCTTGAGTCGAGGATGACTCCAATTCAAGAGGGGGAGGATGATGAGGACATCACTCCTTCGGATACACGCACTACACAAAATCCTCCAGATCCGGTTGCTAAACTACAAGGTCCTATGACAAGAGCTCGTGCACGTCACTTAAATTATGAGGTGAGCTCGTTTCTAGGTGCTAATAATTTATATATGTAGAATGGTATGCTACCTAAAAATTGTGATCTTCTGTTACTTAGGAATGATGGAGAGGATCCAAACCGTCTACGACCAGTTCTTTGTGATCTGCAAGCTCTACGACCAGTCCTACGATCAGTCCTACGACCAGGCTACCAGATCTATGACCAGCCCTACGACCAGTGACGACCACGTTGGGAGTTAGTCAGAGACATTGAAATAAGGTGTTGCGTCACCGTTTTGGGACTAATAAGGCCTTGTAAGCGTGGCAAGGTCAAAGTCCAGGATGTGTACGCCTCTCCACATGGCAGCACAACCCTTGGTCGACCTCCTCATGTTCTCCCCCCTATATATTGCATGCAGCCTCCACAGTTTAGGGTTGGGTTTTTTCTTACATTATTCTGCCTTTGCAGTTTCGCCGTTTACGGTTTGAGAAACCCCACTTGTGAACTTCATCCAAATCCGCAATATATTTCAGATTGCATCTATCTTGTTCTTGTAAGTTGCTTCGATTGCTTGCATGAACCATAACCCTCGTGGTAAGCTCGATCGCGGGCGAGCGTGGTTGATAACGATAGTTGTGCGGGTGTAGCGAATTGCGAAGTGAAGATCTGCGGGTCGGAAGCCTCAAAGCGTCAACGTCCTCACGACGAAACAAATCAAACCTATCGGAAGATCGTGCCGCCGTCTACTTATCACCTCCCAACCCAAACCCATTACCTCAAGAGCAACGATCACATCTGTCGCAGACGATCGCGCGGGTGTTTCTCCCCATCAATAGTAAACACGACTCATGCCTGCAGTAATTAGTAAACATATCATCAGTAAAAATGTGTTACATCGAACACAAGCTTTGAACGTTGGGAGGAAGGGACCTTGGACGACGTGCATCAGGTGCGCTCTCGCACTCGTCGTCTCAACCATCGACAAGTTGACGATAGTGCAAGGGAATGAGGTCAAGAGGATGGGGTTCGAAAGTCTGCTGAAGTTCAACCTTGAGGGTTTGGAGAGGGGGATATGTTGTGTTTCCTAATAGATAGAATTGACCCGGTCGAGATGGTAATCAGCACTGGTAATCAGCACCGGCGACAGAAAGAGCATCCCAATCATGACTCACGTCATTAAGTGCGTCCTCGAGATCCCTTGCGGTGGTGGCACACGCCGATGGTGACCCAGGTCGTAGGGACCTTAGAGCTGGTCGAGCTGAAGAGTCTACTGGGGGTACAACAGAACTCAAACATCAAGGTATCGACGCTGATCGTGTGGATTAAGACCAGAAGCACAGACGCTCTCACGATGAGGTGTTTCTTCCTCATCGTCTTCAGCAAGCTCCTTTTCCAAACCATCAACATCAACATAACTGGGAAGGAAGTTGTGATGACGAAGGAAATGGACAAATTAGACGGCGTCAACAGGTACAAGGTTGTCGTCGACGACCTTCGAAGTCCGTCCGCGGCTTGAACAAGAAGAAGGACAACACCACCAAGTCTACCAGCGGATGCGCCACCTTTGTGCTTGTAAGTTTCCCAATAATCTTATTTGTTGCATTTAATATTTTAGACATCAATAAGTAGTAAAATGTGTAAAGCAAGATCACAGTAATTATTAACCTTAGATTCCAGTAAAACAGATCGCACACATCGGTAATTTTTATCGCACACAAAACGTAGTCTACCACACACTGTAACAATATGTTTCAACTTTAGTAAAAGAACACTAACCAGTAATAGTGTTTGCACGTATTGCATACAGTAAACACATGAACAACGTTTAGTAATACATATTTTAACAAGCAGTAAATTGTACATGCCAATATACTACCTCGACAACCCGAGGCACGTCCACAGCATCGACGTCGTCGAGACTCCACACGCCACGTACTTCATGTCTACTCTCGTCGACAAGATAGTCGCGGCCAATAGGACGAAGGCACCAGATGGTGTCGACACGTTCGGCAAGCTCAGCGTGAGTAAATGATGTTTATCCGTTAGCAGTAAAATATGATGTTCATATCAGTAATGTGATTAATGTACAATAGTAATCCATTCATGTCGTTTGAATGGTCAGTTTAGGAGGATGGAGGGGGCCTATTACTAGCACGGGGTGACGGCAATGCCACACCTACCAGAGTTACCCACACAACCCGTCGCGAGGCATTTCTTGAGCCTGCACGTTCTTCATGGTGATGTTGTTGGATCGACGACAAGGCCGGGAAGGCGATGAGGCAGATAGAGAAGGCCATGGCACAGGTACAGAGGTCGTAGCACAAAATTGAGACAGCGCAAACAAAGGTAGTCAACATCATCAGGAAGGTGCTCGGGGTGGCAAATGCGTCCGGATCGGTGTCCCACGTAGACAGGGCGAAAAAGGCAAGGAGCGGTAAGAAGGCGCGGATTTGAAGCACGTGGGCACAACCCCCACGCTGACACACATAGTGTTCCTGAACTCTTTTGTGCAACCGACGCCGGAGGAGACCGCAATACAGTTCGCAGCTAGCGTCACCGTCGTTGGTCGAGGTCACAGCAGCCCCCACGCCCGCTGATAATATCGTTCGAGCAGCAACATCATCGTCCGCCCCGACTTTGGAGACAGCACTCGTCCCAGATCCCAAACCCAAACATCGGAGAGCTCGCATCCAACGGCCGGCACACGATATCGTCGCCTCCTCGGTGCATCCAGGAGGTACCGTCTATGTCCCAGCGATCGTCACTATTCCATCCGACCCAAGAAGAGGTTGAGGGCGACGAATCTCAAGGTATACACCGCATAACAGTAAAACATTGTAGTATATGTAGTAAATAGACACAGTACACATAGTAAATAACAACAAACACAATAAATGTACAAAGCGAACACAATAGAGCGAGTAAGGTGCATGTAGTAATTTTGTGTTCACAATACAGTAATCATTAAAGTAGCACACAATAATTTACTGATTAAGTGTATTTATTCTCGCGTAGGCCAGGTGAGAAGGACACTTAAGCCCACCACCCTGACTGCAACGACACCGACACAAGCTCCCCCCCCCGCTGCATCCAGGAGGTTTTGTCTACATCCCAACGTCGTCGTTTTTCCATTTGACAGAAGAAGAGGGGGATGGCGACGGACCTCAAGGTACGCACCGCATCACAGTAAAATATTGTAACATGAGCAGCAAATAGATACATTATATATAGTAAACAACAACATACCTAGTAAATTGACAAAGCGAACATAATAGAACGAGCAAATAGCACACACTAATTGTGTTTTTCTCAACATGGTAATCATTAAAGCAACACATAGTAATTTACTGATTAAGTGTATTGTTCCCGTGCAGGCGACAACGAGTCAAGCACCGACAACATAATAGACTCAATCAAAGCCAACGCGATCCCGGGGTTACACCCCACTGCATACACAATATAGGCCCTAATCGTACCGGCTATTGCGGCGGGCCACAAGTCACTGCCCACCATCCCGAGCAAATCGAGATATCGAATGCAGTAAAGGCATATGCATGGTCAAGTAATGTTGGTTGTTCTTATAGTAATTCATATATGATTTCTATTTTATCGTAGGTGACAGTAAACGAGGGATCCATCAATGTCCCGTCGGAGCCTCCGACAGTAAAAAGAGCACACGAAGGGGGAAAAAGTAATTTTACTTATTTTTTAAATAGTAACACGCTCCATCTTTTATTCCTTTTTGCAGGTGCCAGTAAAGGAGACCAAACCGTCGCACTTGAGGGGCCTCCTCCAGGAAAGAAGGTAGAAGAGGCCCCTACTGCCGTGAACAAAGTCAAGGAGGCTCAAATGGCTAGCGTCAGCGCGTCAAAGGTACATATTGGAGGGTCACTGGCAGTAATATGTGTGATATATATAGTAATTTGTTAGACATATAACAGTAAAAATAAGAGATACGAGTCTATTTTTTGTAGGCCGCCGTCGCAAACCAAAGCTCAAGATAAAACTCACCGATCCCAGGCCGGCAAAGACGACGAGCACAGCGGCGATCAAAAAGGGGGGCGCATGTGGAGAAAACAACTATAGGTAAGAGAGCCCTCCCCCCAGCCTAGAGCAACGCTAATGCGTTGGGGAAGATGCTGACAAAAGCTCCCAGTAAGCTAGTGTCGCCATTCAAGCCGTACAAAAGGTAGTCAAAGTGCCTATGGCCACAACCATGGAGGTGAGGAAACTGATATGCAACAACGAGCCTCAAAAGGTAGGGAGAATATCGCCACACATTTTATCAACATGTGTATATTTTGTTACTACACTTCCATTAGAGAGTTTACTGGATCGATCAACTTTTTGTTTTATTGAGGTTCCACTTATGTTTTTACCGAGGGTTCCCTTATGTTTTATTGCTACGGCACGACATTCTTACTGTAGCCTTGCTCTGCTCAAGACCAGCGATGGATTCATAGAGGCCACTAGAAAAAACATGGCGGAATCGTTCAAGGACGGACAGATGACTGAAGACATGCTCATCTCTCAGTTAATCGAGTGTTATCGCCAAGACGATGCTAACCTGAGGCTACAAAGCAATGGGTACAGGGAGTTCCTCCCCATCGAACTGTCGGTAAGATGTTTTTGTCGCAAAGCCTCTTTTTTACAATAAATAGCCACTCGCGTAGCAGTAAATTTACTCGTCACCCTTGGTAAGTTTTACACTAATGTGTTTCGCCCATCGACAACAACTGCTAAATGTAGAGGAGTACGTAAAAACCAAGCAGAACAATAGGGAACAAGCCGTGAACATGTTGAAGGAGCACATGGCGGCGGTAGACATCATGTGTGTAAAGCTTGTAAGTAATTTATTGCCTATCTGACGTGTATCCAGTAAATTATCTTTCATGATCCAGTAACTTATATTTTTTCATTAAAGTAAAGCTGATAAGTAATCTTTTATGGGTTTTTATACTCATTTTGCAACTCTTCCTCCCAGTTTTACACAATCATCATTGGTCCATTTATTGCTTCAACATAGCGCAGAAGCGCATGGAAGTGCTGGACTCTAACGATTGCAAGCTGAAGGGAGCAAAAGTAACATATCATCATGACCTAATTAGGAAGAGGATCATCCCAGCCCTGCAAGCTGTGACCAGTGAGAAATTCCTGATCGTCGTGAACTGGAGGGTGCATAGCATGACGCCGCCGAAGCAGGTCCTAGAGAACAACCACGCTTTCTTCATTATGAAGTACTTGGGGTTCTAGGACGGTGAAAGCTCGACGCTGGCAACATCGATAGAGGCGGAAAGAATTTTTCACCACCCGCAACACGCAAATTTTTTTACAGATGTATAACGTCTCACACGTGACTTTTTTTTTCTTACCATGTGTATGTAGGAGAAGGGGAACGAATACAAGGCTCAGATGATGTTCTATCTGTTGTTCCACAACGGCAACAAAGTAAAGCCCCTTCCTGAAGCACTGGAGAAGTATAGGATGTTCAGCAAACCGAAGTAGTTTTTTGTGTGCTTATGACTAATATCGAGTAAATATATTTGTAACTGATTGTAATAGGTATTAAATTTTATAGTAAAACGTATGATTACCAGAAAAGAACTTTTGTGTGACAGATAATAAATACATGTTACCAAACAGTAATATGTGTTACATTTTATAATAATAAGTGTTACATTCTATAGTAATGTAATTTTTCAAACTTCCAGTAACTACCAAAAAAATATAAAGCACAAAACATCAGTAACACGACATGTCTTTTTGAAGTAATAGCAGGTGTCACTTATGATAAATGATAATATTTTACTGGATCAGTAAAACAGTTTATAACGTCATTTCCTGTAGTAAAACCAACATACCGAATTTTATGCTCCTCTCTTCCTCACCGTAATGTAACAGCAGTAAAATAGTTTATATAATGGCACGCGGTGATGTGCGGTCATTTTTACCGAGCAACATTTTTACGGCTTTATTCAATGCGTGCTCACAGGTTTTACTGCCAATCTCGAGTGGGGGGGGGGCTGGTGCGCGTGAGGTATTTATATCGTTTGAGATTTTTATTGCCATTTTGACGTGCGTGAGGGTTTTACTGTCATTTTGAACGCGCGGGTTTTACTGCTGGTCTCGAGCGGGATGCGAGGCGTTGACTAACCGCGCGTAGTGCGGGAAGCGTGGGCTGCTAAGCCGCGCGCAACGCGGCCCACGCGCCTGTATGTAATCTCTTAGTGGTAGGAAAGGCAAGACATAAATATAACTGCATTTTCAACAGGAAATAGATACAAACACATTCAGTTGTGCATAATTCGAGGAGCCTCCTGGTTCAATTGGTTAGCACTATGAGTGGCGGGCTAGCCAACCTAGGTTTGAATCATCTCTTCTTAAATACGTTGTATAGGGGAATGAGTCTTAGCCCTCCACACCAACGGTTTTTTAAATTGTGCATAATTTTGGATATTATAGCGCGACCATCATGATTTGAATTTCTCCAAGTTTGGACCTACCGCGAGCATAATCAAACCTAGATAAAATTTGTCAAACCCTAGCCTGATCCAGCCCAACTTGTGCCAAGCTTGATCAAGGCGCAGCCTAGCCCAAGCCCAACCTTGCTTAACGCGAAACCTATTCCAACTCATGAAATGTTTAATATTACTTCAAGGAAAAACCGAATAAGTATCGCTTGGTAAATCATATTGTTACCATTTTATGTGATGATGTGGCACAACTATTAAGCTCAGTTTGCACTCAACCTTCTACAAAGAGAGAAGGATTTATAAGCTGGTGCAATATATCATTATTTCAACATTTTTTATATCTTCGATGTATTATGCATAAAATTTGGCTACTGTACCATCATTCCAAACACATATATGTGAACTGAGGATAGCGGTTAAGCTTGACTTATGCTTAAAAAGTACGCTTGAACAAGATATCTACTGCACAAGCACCATTTGGTGCACGTGTGAACATTTTTTTTTTTGGTTTGTGCATCAAATCACATAAAAATCAAAAAATAATTATGGATGTAATCTATGGTGTGATGTATCACCCTTTGAAAATTGAAGTTCAAATTCAAAGTATGTTATAAGAAATAAAAAAGATAAGTTTGCTGTGAATAGTAACATTTGTCTTTTTTTTCCTCTGATTCATCATTTGTTGGAAAATTCTCATTTTTGTTACTCTCAATGTAGAGTGAGTTTGAACTTGTAATTTCGTATATAAGAAGAGTAATTTCACGAGTACATTTAGATTTTTTTTTATGCTAACTTGAATCCAAACTAAAAGTTTGTGCGCATGTGCACCGGTGCTTGTGCACTAGGTATCTTCCCGAATTTGTAGGGTTTGAACTTGCGAATATTAAAATGAATTGATTGATGGTCAATGGAACATACTGAGCTCTAAACGCATGTCAACCCTAAACTAGTAATGTTGTAGGGGTTTCGCTGTGATTTTTAACTCAAAGAATGTCCACTTTGGTAATAATACAGAAACATAACGTGCTTACTGTAAAAAAATCCATAATCACGGAAGTATCTAACCATGGAAGAAGTCAGTAACGGGACAACTGGATTCAGGACCCCCAAGAAAAAGGAGAGCAGGACTACTAGTCTACTATCACGGAAGAACAACTATCACTGCAGCCCAAACCAGAATGATCTTCCGAGGGCAAGAAATTCTGCAATGCCTACAGCATCTTCGTTTGTTTCAGGAAGCAATGCTACGAGCTCCAACAAATCAATCAAATGCAGATGCTTGAATCAAACAATAAAGCATTGCTAAAAATTATAATCTACTTTGAATTGATTTCCAACAAATAATTACGTGCTCTTAGCCCGGTCAAAATGTCGGCCATGCAAAGCTACCATCGTTGTATTAGCTGAAGGGCACAGCACCTTCACTGGTTCAGTCATTCACTTCTAAACCTCTAATACAAAATGTCTATGTTTCCTAAATAATATTTGGCTTCAGAGTATGTCTTAGCGGTTTATTCCAGTCGCTGGATTAAGGCATCTAAGCATCGCAATGCATCATTAGTCCTGCACAATTTCAGAACTTCCAGCAGAAAGAATATGAGAGCAATATGGAAGTGTGTACTCTGACAGATCATTTGCAATTGTCAACTTGGGTAAATTGTCCTTCAAAGCTACTTGTCAGCTTCTCTGCAGCCCCTTCTACCCTTTGGCTATCCTGAAATTAAGAAAAAATGAATTCTGTAAAAGATAGTACTCGAGAGAGCCAAGCATACTAGTAGAAAGCATCAGGTCTGTGTCATCCATTCGAGAAACTGGAGGATTTAACAGTATACTTCCGTCATCGGTTCTGTCTGTATGCACATTGGTTGGTGCGTACAGATTGTTTTGCTTTGGAAAAAAAAGGTATAACAACATAAATTATTGCCTTCTTTAATGTATTTTCTATAAGAGCTCACAAAGTGGAGTAACCAAATTTCTCAGTAGTGGCGCACAAATGGAATTCTAAATATACTAGTGTTTATGCTGTTTTAAGCAATGAAAGGAGTCTGCTGCAAATAGTTCAAACTGATACCTTTCCAATAAGACTTACGACCAAAGGCCCAGTTCGAGAGATCCGATGAGACCCTGCATGTCCAAAACAACAATCGTCAAATCGATCAAACAAGACCTGATATTAAAATAACAAAGCCATGTCCCTTGCTGATAACTGAATAATTATATGGGAGCCTCATATCCATATAGCCATCATACCTATGTAAACATCAGAAAACTCTAAGCATAGTTTTGCAACCACTGGAGCAATTTTCACCTGAACAAGCATGCAGCAAATTCACATTAGATAAATAATAAAGGATTTCTTTAACTTAAGCTTCAAAGCAAGTTCACGTTCATATATAAAAAGAAAACTGGATGTGAAACACAAATGTAACTCGCGAGTGTGTAACGTTTATCCAATGTGCCAGTATCCTGCTGTAACCAACGTGAAGGAACAAAAGTAAGGGTAAAGAAACATAGTGAAATGCTTAGAAGAACAAAAAGCAGTCATTAAAATAATGATTTTTTTAATCAAAATCAACATTATTGAGATTTGGGATAAATTGATTACTGAAGAGTGAAGACAAAGGTCCGCATGGACAATGAAGATTAGTTTTGAAACTGTCATATTGGTAGAAAACTTGCAGAACAGTTTTCAGGAACAGATTTAGGAAAAAGACAAATCTAATTATGACAAAGAGAGACATACATCTGAGAGCGAAGTGCTGAGATGTTTTGACATGAAAGGTTTTGCCCACGCTAAACCACTCTCTTGGGTATCTAGAAGGCAATCCCACTCCATGCCCAGTTCATTCACATTAGTTGCAGCAAGAATGATCACATTTTTGCATTTGATCTGCATAGAAATCAGTTTTCTATAAGGCAAATTAGAAGGAAAAAAAAGAGTATTGACTAGCATAGTTTTAAAACTTATGCAAGGTGAGCAACTGAACACACTTGACAACTATTCGTAGGCATTTTCTTATCACTTACTAATTGGACACCATAGTTTTTGTTCGGGAATACTCATTAAACTTTTAATATAAAGGTAAATGTCTCTTCTAAAGAAAAATCCCTTTTTACCACTCAGTTTGAACCTCATTTTCTTTTTGCCACTTTGAGTATCATTTTTGTCACTGGGTTCTCACAGTCTCACCGAAATGTGGGCCCAAACCCTACCCAGTGGATACAAGAAAATGAGGTTTTGAACCAGGATGCGTATGCACTTTACCCTTATTACCTCAGTGTTATACCATATCACTGTCAATATGCTAATTTTGGGGAACCTACGTCCCTACGAAAGCCAAAAAAATTCACCATATATGTATTTTCAGTACTGATCTAAAACAGATGAACCAAAACAACAGAACATACCAATGGCAATGGCAGAGTTTTGTGATGTAATAATTCAGTAATACCTTCTGGCAACAAAGCCATCTGGAAGAGAAGTAGAAAGGAGTTAAATGATAATACCGCAGCTTGCACTTTGCTAGAATAAGCCTGCACATTAATAGATATTCAAAGAATTATTATTGGAAGTCCAGATTACCTCATTTCGGTCACCAGTGTAATCGTTTCCTATGAGTTGACTAAGATACTCTTCAAACTCTTCATCAGGAGCCTATGCAAATTCAAAGCAAACATTAGTTGATACCAGGAAATGGCATTCTCAAGGGAAATTCATGAAGCGACCATTTGGCCATCTTGGTGTATGCCAACAATTCATGACTATGCACATTGAGGAGTTTCTACATTTCATAGTGCTGTCACAACATGATTTTCTTGTGATAGTGCAACCCTAGAGATCAACACAAAAGCTTTTCTTTGTTATCTACTAAACAAAATGCAAACAAACCAAAGAACACTAGAACAATGAGAATTTATACCCAAAAAAAAAACACCAAACATGAAGGAATACTACAAGTAGTCCTTTTGCACCAAGAAAGTTTTAATGGACGCACCAGACGTACTCCAAATGCTTTTGCAACACCAGCCAAAGAAACATCTGAATGTAGAGGCCCAAGTCCTCCAAAAAGAAATACCTGAAATACAATGTGAATTCCATTACACACCTAACTTGAAAAACTTAATAAAATTTAAAGCCTACAGAAATTAACCATGTCATCTCTAGATTTACAACGTTCAACTTCTTCAGCAACAGAATCAATCTGCAAGGTCATCACATATATGCTCCATTAGGTTTACATAATAGGAAAATGACAAAGTTGGCAGCTAAATAGTATATTTCACAACAAAACTGCAACAATCTATTTGTGGCCATTTGAGCTACCACACAAAATTGTAGGACATGCGACTATGTCAATCCATGAAATATCTTACTTCGTTGCGAACAACCGCTACATGAGAAACTCGCCAGCCAATTGCATGAAGCTTCTTGCACAAGGCTGCACCAAGTTTATCCTCAACTGTGCCAAACCTGAAGCATCAAAATGGATAAAATATCAAGTAAGTGTATAAAACAAATGTTAATAAGGAGACAATTTCCACAAAGACATCCAAGTCCGATTATCAATCAAGGATAATCAATGAATTTTAAAGAAACATGTACAAAATGAAATAGCAACACTAAGTTCTCTTACTGGAATAAATATATTCTATAAACAATGTCCTTTAGACTTTGGGATGGTTGGTTGCACTTTGCATTGACTTAAAATGATCAAGTTGCAAAAGTTGCATTCTCTGGAGGCAAACAAAAAGGATTAAAAAAATCCTCATTCCAGTCTCTTTTTTTTCTCTAGAAATGAATATATCTGTTTTGTATCAAATAGCTGGAGAAGTATAAACACACAAATAGCTGATCTTATTTGCTCTGCAGTGTCCAGACTCCAGAGACTACTGATAAATTATAATTCTAGCATTTATCCACAAGGCAAAGGCAAAGAAGAAAAGGAATCTGCAGAAGTGTGACACAATTTTTTTTTAAAAGACCAGGGGTGTCATTGCCACCAAGAAAAAGCTACCGCAAGTGCAAGAACCTTGAGCATTAAACGATTATATCTGTAGATATAAGTATGAGAGATCACTCACAATATTTCATCACCAACTACAATAATTGAAGCCGAGCATGAGATCATCTGTTCTGCCTCAGTATTGTTCATGCCATTGCTTGAAACAGAATTAGATTCTGTTTTATGATTAGTCTTCTTTGTTCTACCAGCTCTTTCAAGCCTTCCATCTGATAGCATGTATGCTGGTCTAAAGCTTTTCCCAGTTGATGAATCACTAAGAAGTGCATTTGGAACAGTATCATATATGCTCCCAATGGAAGTATACCTGACACAGGCACAAGTATGTGAAACTGTAAGATAAATTAGGAAGTTTTTATGAAAGAGTAGAGTTCTTCTGCAGTGGCTTAATTTATAAGGTGCCTTAACAAAATGAGCTGAAGTCCAGCATATAAAGTGACAGAAATGCCCATCAAAAGGAAGAGGAAGCACTTCCTTTTTAGAGGATTTTTTTAGAGCAAAGGCATGATAAATTACATTATGACCCACAGGCCACAGGTGACGAGAAACCTAACATCTAATAAATGGTATGCATACAGGCAATTATACATCTGAAGGTCTGAACATGTAAAAGAACCTACCCTTGATCATAAAGGCTGCAGTATTTGACCTTACACGTTAAGAGGAAAGACCAAACATCCCTGACACAGAAAACAATGCTCCTTAGCATCTGAATTAGCATACTATAAATAAAAGGCAAGCTTTGATTTAGTTACATGATCAGGAAGAAAAAAACCTGTATGACCAATCCAATATAGGATTCACTCTCATAAAAGGAGGCCAGCCAGGTGAACTAGGAGAGAATTGTTCTTGACCAACCTATAATTTCAAACTGAATTACTAATAGGTGTGGAGGTACCAATAAGGCAATAAGTATCAAGAATTGTGAATAAATATGGGCATAAATATTGCACATGGTCTACGGAGATGTGAAGAACAAGGGAACAAGAGAATTACCGCATTTGGATCGCCAATTCTAGTGCCAATGAAAATTGCTTTAGTGGGCTTCTCTTTCAATAGACCTTCTAGGCCAGACTTGAAATCTGACCGGATAGTTTCCAATGGCAAATCATAACTGCAGAGTATGGAGAAGAAAGAATAGAATGAAGAATCTTTAATTTAAGTTCTCAAGAATAGCAAATAAACAAGGGAAAACAAATCTTAGTGAGTTCTTACGTTGAGACTGTTTCATAAGTGAATGAGTTGATTTCAGGAAAAGCACAAGGGCTCTCGAAATAGATGGTACGAACAGGACAGTTTTGAAAAGATTCATTTTGGGCTCCATCACCAGAACTTGTTTTGTAAAGGTAGTATCCAGCCCGAAGTAAATGCAAGAGTACCTATTGATACATAACAGAGGTATCTTGTCAAACTTGTCAAGGGGTATTAATTATAACTAAACATACAACAAATGATGAGCAAAAGAGAACATAAAGATATTACGGTTGAATCCTTCCCACCATTAAAGCTGAAGGCAATTTCCTCAAACCTGTACAGTGAAAATGCTGATAATGGGATTCAGACTGTAATGGTATTCAGTACTCATAATGAGTATTGGCACTCAACCCCACCCCCAGATACACGCAAAGTTCAAAACCTTTTTTATATATAAAAAACACAAAAAGGAGAATAAAGGATCTTCTGCAAGAAAAAACTATCATTATACATTTTGGGAACATCTACCTTGTACCCCGGCGAATTAACAATTCGTGGGGGCCTATTTATTCAATCTCTCGAGCCTCATGAAAACCCCCCTCTCCCATTCGTGATGCAGAGCAGAATGAAAGACAGTTGATTAGCCATAGATTTGACACAGATACAACTAATAGGAATTTTTAAAGAAGATTGCATACAAGGACAGCTTCAGGTTAAGACTACATGTTTGATACATCATGGGTTTTCATACTCCGTAAGGATGCAGTTTGATTTTATTCCCCTTTCGTTATCAAAGAAACTTGATTACAGCTACTCTTAACAACTCGAATGATAACTGGAAAATTATTAAACAGCTTAACACCTCGCGAAAATAATCTCTAAATACTTTGCTCCTCAGAACTGGCATAAGATCAGCAACAAAACACAACTTGACTGAACTGCAACGAAAGCAATGTACCTACTTTTCGTTGTTTCAGAACACAGGTTGAAACTCATCCACTTCAACAAGTGGTCTAAGGCAACCGACAAAAGCATTTGTGGTTGAGGAATCAAGCCGAGAGCCAATCACTTAAGATTAGCAACGAAACTATGCTATTCCGCCAGCCACTCTAAATCACCTAGATAGTCTTAAAATCCCAGCAGATTTTCCAGCTACCATAACACGCGCAAAGGAGCGGATGAAACCGATTGCACGCTAACGCAACAACCACCTCAATACATGTAATTGCGTTGCTGCAGGGAAAACATGAGTACAAATAGAGACAGATTGCGCATTGGAACTAAACTGCAGCAGCGCCAAGCAATTTGAGATATTAACAATAAGCCCCAACCTGATCTTCCTACGGCCCTATCTCTCGGCCGATACATGCCTACAGCTACCCGCGCCTATCTCTCCGCCGTATCAGTAGCTAGACCCCACGGCACGCGCCGCCCCACTGGCAAGCGCCAACCAAACCCCGGCCCGATCGCGCGCGTGGCAAGCACTCCCCAGTACTAAATCTCGGGTGCGAAATGGATCATCGCAGAACTAGAACGCCACCTCCACTACTCCAATCCAATCTATCCCATCTCGAGAGGGGGACAGGGAGCAGGGCGGCATACGGGTAGAGCGCGAAGGCTCGCTGGACGACGTAGACGGCGTTGTCGTACTTGGTGCGCAGCCGGCGGTCGCTGCTCGCCCGCACCGCCCGGTCGATCTCCATCCCCCTCCTCCGGCGAAGCGAAGCGAGAGAGATTTGGGGTGGAAGGAGACGAACAGATGATGGGGAGGCGGTTGTGGAGCGGAGAAAGAAGGCTTTGGAGGCGTGACTCGACTAGGTAGGAAGAAGGCTTCCTACTCGTGCTCGTTGGTGACGGGCACGTTTCGGATGCTGTTTCTGCGAGCGCGTTGGATCTTTTTTTCCACCTGGAATATCTCCTCTTTTTTTCTCGCTATACGAATAGGGGTGAAAACGAATCAGATACGGATGGATAATAGTTTTATTATATTTATTTTCAGATTTTTTTTCGAATCCGAATACGGATACGAATAATATCGAATACGAATACAGAGCGAATACGATCGCGGATATTTTTCGGAACATAAAAACCCCTTAAATTATATGCAAGAAATTAACGAAAATATATAACAAGTTTATTTGATGTAAACATTCATGAATTGTTCATATTTTCAGTAGCCACACATAACATTGACACTAGCAAGTTATATTAACTAGTTCATCACAAACATAATACTTAGTTTACCATATTTAGCTCATAAGTCATAACTCACAAAGTCACAAGTCATCACACATTCACACTTAGTTCATCACATACATAAAACTTAGTTCACACTAATATTGATCAGGCTAGATGGTTAATCTATACACAAATGACTGTAACATCCCAAAGTAAGTTACCAAAAATAAAATTAATAAAGTTATTATTTCATTGGTTTTTCTCGAGATTTAAAAGAGTTTTCTTGGTTAAAAAGAAAAAATAATAAAATAAAATCAATTATTTAATTTCCTAGTTTTCAATGTCAACAATAAAATTTATTGAGATTTCTAATATTTTATTGGATTTAAAGTGAAAATAAAAAAATTAAATTTTTAGATTTTAAAACGGGTTTTCCTATTTTTTTAAGAATTAAAAATAATTTATGTGCAAAAATAAAAACCAACTTTAACTTGGAATTAATTTTTATTAAGTTCAAAATAATTCAATGAATTTTTGTGATTTTTTCTAGAATTTTTTTTTAACTCTATTTGCTATTTTCTAAAAGGCTATTTGATTTGTTGCATTTTCTGAAATTTAAAAATTAATTAAAATCTTATTTTCTCTTTTAGGTCGAAATACTCTTCTTTGGGGCCGAAATCCGGATTTGGTCTTATCCGGATAATCTGTATCTGTATCTGTATACGCCGGATAGCATACCTACTGTATTTGTTTCCGTTTCCGACAAAAAAAAAATCTGAATCTGTTTTCGATCTGAAAATTATCCGAGATAAATCCGATATCCGAATCTGTTTCCATCCGGATCGGTCGGAAACTATCCAACCCGTTTTCATCCCAATATACGAATGTTGTTCCTGCGCATGGCATGGACCCGGCGCTTTGCTGACGTGGTGGGTCCACGCTCTCTGTTTCGGAGCCCTTTACTACCCTAAGCTCTCGTATGTGTATCGTACTAGTTCCATTATCAGTGATCAGTACACACATTCACAATATTGAAATACACATCCATACATAAATATATACAATACGAAATAAATATGATACACAACTTAAGTGATTACAAAGTTTATATCACAAGGGCTGATCGGCCAAATAAAAACTCAAGTATCAGAAGTAGCAACGAAATTATAATAACTTAAAAGCAAAAGTTCAGCGACATGCCAATCCAACACTTTGGCAAACGACAAGGGGTAAGATATAGAAAGTTCTGTCCTTGTACCCCTATTGCCGGGAGCAAAAAAGGCGTTGTCTGCTAAATTGTCATCCTCATATTCTGAACAAAAAATTAAGCAAAATTGAGTACATTGCGTACCCAGCAAGACTTATAGTGTATCTCAAAGTTTGTATATATATGCAAGGCTAATAAGAGATGAGACTCTAACTACAAGTTATTTTCAGCATTAAACAAAATTTGTTTGCAATATCAATATGTAGTATTTTACAACAAAAATTTCAAAGAACTGTTAAATTGTTGGACCGAAAAGGCGACTAGAGGGGGGGGGGGTGAATAGGAGCACGCTCACTTTTTCAACCTCGATTAGATTCAACACAAATTTCACTCCAATAGCTATAGAAGCTATGAAGATCGATATACCAAGACAATGGAAGACTAGGATTGAATCCAATCAAAACCGAAACAAAACAACCAAAACAACCAAACTGAATTTCCTAAGTGTGGGCGGTCGACCTCTATTCAAGGGCGGTCCGACCGGTCCTATGGGCGGTCCGACCTCGATGAGGCGGTCCGACCTCCACCGATGAGCAGTGAAATCACCAAAAACGAAGTTGCAAATAGATGTAACTTTTGATCTACAACTCCAAACTTGATGAAACTTGGTACACACCTTCTCTAGGATGTCAGAACCTATTCCAATCGAAGATCGTGAAGATCTTTGGAAAAGTTCAGACTTTTTCAGTTTGAGAGGTGGAAGGTTTGAAACCGAGTCAAAGCGAAAACTATATCGAAAAACTTGCTCGTGGGTGATTGATGATCAAGATGATCTTAGATGTGTTCCCACATGTCACAGACAAGCTAGATCATGCAAAGAAATCAATCAAAAACATGCGAATCAAAGAAAGACTCAAAATCACCAAATAGAGAGAAGAAGGGCAAATGAACTCATCTTAAAGAGAACTCTTCTTTGGATTGATTTGATAATGTATCGATTCTGACCACTCATACGGATACGCATGGACACAAGATCAAAACATCTCTCTCTCTAGAACCCTAATCTCCACTAAACCTTCCCTAAGCACTTAAGCCAAAACTAGGGTTTCAAGCATGAAAGGGTTGAAGGGTGCACCACCTCCTCCTCTATTTATAGTGGAGACTTAAACCTTCTAGAAGAGTAACCCTAATGGGCTCCGTTAAGGCCCAAAACAAGCGGGTCACACACGCACGCATCTCGGCGCCGCCTTCATGTCCTCTTGACCTACTCCGCTTCTCCACGCCATCTTGCGCCGCGAGTCGTCAAAAGTCACCAAAGCGGTATTTGGTATAATTACCAAAATACCCTTCTCGATCTTTTGCAAAGACCGAGTCCCATCTTTGTGAAGCACCTCCCATGCTTCGCCACGTGTAGGTTGATCAACGGCTCTCAACATGTCGGCAAGTCTCTCCATCCGGCTCCCACCGTAACCACCATGGCACTTGCACCACCCCGCGCCGCTTGATCCAACTGATCACCGAATCGCCTGTTCGGTCATCCTTGTCTATTCTCGCACCACACTTGAGTTCATTGACCTCACCCGGCATCGTCGATCGTTACGGACCTCGCTCTCCAAGCCTAGTCCTCGATCATCCTTGCCGCTGACCGTCGTTGATCACCAAGCAACCCGCACAACAATAAACAAGCAAATCGAATCCGGAACAAGTTCTTCACAACTTGACCCACGTTAGTCAAAACATGCATCATGCAACACATATGCATCAAACCCATGACTTTGACCTAACAAATCATCATCGCCACGGTTGGCGATGAATAATCGAACGGTCGACCAGCCCCTCGGCCCGATCGGCCTTAACCACGTCGATCGCCACCACAAGGCGGTCGACCGCCAGGGACTTAGCCAATTTTCAACCCCGAAAATCCAAACCCTCTCGGAAACTTTAAACCAATAGAACTTTTGCTTGGGAACTCCAAAAATTATGAGACCAAGTGTATTAGGATCCCTCACTTGTCTACAACACCTATTTTGGCCCACCCATTCGACCATTTTGGTCACGGCCGGTCGACCACGCACATGGCGGCCCGACGATTTGGGACCGGTCGGACCGCCATGCTATGGCCGGTCGGACCGCCCCTGTCGAAATGCCTGAACAGATCTAAAACTTTGTCGAAAACCCGTGAAACGACAAACCGTTAACGCCATTGCCAATTGTCACATCATCCTAAGATCTGGAGCATATCCCCATGATATCCACATAAATACTTAAGGAACAACAAGTATATAACTTAATACATAACCAACAACAACCCTCCTTGGCTACAATTAACTTTTTATTCTCAGCAATAGACATAACACTCAATTCAAATGATAACAAACCATCCTGTTCTTTTCCCGATGAAACTGTTTTTTTGCAAAAGAAGAGACAATACCCGATGTGGTTGCACAAAGAAGCAGCGCATTAGATTCCTGAGGTCCTAAGGATGGTGTGGACGCAAGGAATTTGACCGGGATTCACCGGGCTTCGAGGAAGAATGAAAATGACGACGACGGCCGTAGATGAGGGAGATGATGGCGATGCCCGGTTTTACTGTGAGTTTGCCTGCATTGAGTGAGGGGATTAGATGAAGGGGTGTTAGACCACATGGTGACACACTCAAGGGAAGTTCAAACCTTCTAGAGTGGCAAGAACGCGGCGACGCAGATCGGATGCACGCACCGGAGTTGAGGGAGATGACGATGCTTTGGCGCTACACGACTCCCGAAGCTGCGTTGAGCAAAGGGGAATAATAAGTGACAGACGAGGATCAAAACAACGCGAGTGTCATGGACGAGGAAGCTCACCAGAGCGATGGAGCTGAGGAGGCACACTCACCAGCATCGGAGACGACGCTCTCGTTCCCGACGAAACAGAGCACGAGATGCTACAATTCTATGTGGGAAGCGAGAATGCCGAGTTGAGATCTCATGCAGCGGTGAGGAGCTTATATGCGACTGTGAATGACGCGGCGTACGGGTTTCTCGCGCCGAGCTTCGGTCTCATCGTCCACGCGGGATAACAGTGCGTCGACTGGCAGCTAGCATGGGCGTTGGTAGGCAGAGGTGGCGGGAGTGGTTGAGGCATGAAAACAGTGGGCGACAACGCAAACCATGGGCGAAGCCACTACACGCCGCACGAGGAGGCGGCTGGTGGATGAAGGGTTTCGACAGGTGGCCGCTAAGATGGCCGACGAACAAGTGGAAACTGATCTGACCTCCATACCTGGCCGGTCTGACCGATCTCAAACCGGTCAGACCGATTTGTATGAGCCGGTTAGACCGCCCGAAAAGACTTAGCCAAATTTCCACCTGGAAATCCGAGAACTCTCTGGAATTTTCAAATGAATATATCTTTTTACTGGGAGCTCCAAAAATTATGAGATCAAGTGTAGGAGACTCCCATCTCTTGCCTACACACTCTATTTTTGGCCTAGCTCCAAACTCACTCAAAAGTCCTGGCCGGTCAGACCGCCCGAGGTCTGAACTGCATTGGAGCTTTTCTGAAAACGCGAGATTCGGCAAACCAACAGCGCCATTGCTAATTGACTCATCATCCTAAGATCATGCACATATCCCCACGATATCCACAATCTCCCCCTTGATGTGCACATTGGCAATCTCCAAGAAAATGTAAGTTTGTGGTTTGAAAAGTAAAAAAACTCGCAGTTTTCGCGCAAAGGCACAACTTGGTCCACAAGCAAGAGAAAGCATAGGAAATGACCAAGCTGGCTTCAGAATAGCATAGGTAAGTGAGATAAGGCAAAGAGAGCATAAAAAGTTTCAATTTCAGAGAGTAGCCAAAAATCTCACTTAGGTCCATATAAAAGAACAATTGTTCTATTTGACATTTGATCATTGTGAGTCTTCTAGAATTGCAAATAAAAATCAGAAAAGACAATAAGACCAAGAGAATGCAATTTAGTTCCCACTCACTATGATCACCAATTTCCAGAAAATTCATTTTCCCCCTGTAACTCCAAAAAGCTCTAAAACAACATTTTTACCAATCTTTCTCCCCCTTTGACAATGAATTCATCAAGGTGCATGGAAGAAGATAGAGCATGAAGGAATAGCTAGTTTTTTAAAAATTTTCAATTTTTGAAGTTAAGCTAAAGGAGCCATGAAGATTATCCATGAAGACAGTACAAGTATTACACCAAGCCATATTATGTGAAGAAGCTATGTTCAATCATGGCAAAACATGTACATCAAAGCTAAGGCCAAAATAGTAATAATCTGAGATTGAATGAACTAAAAGCATGACAAGTTACTCAAAATCATAGTTTCACTAAAGGTATCCAGAAATGAGTCAAGTCATGCCTATAAGCCATACTGAGTCAATGTAGAGCATTATGAGTTCAATTAAGAAGCAAGTTGTTCAAGCATTTAGCACTTTGAGCATTTTGATGAAAATGATTGATTTTATCTTAGTAAAGCAAGTCCTAGACTAGGAGCCATCCACAACTGCCTCTTAAACTTCAACCAATTGACATTTGTTTTCTTAGCATTGTGCTAGATCTCAAGCCTTGCCGCGATCATCTCAAGCATGAAGCTTAAAAGAGTGGTCTAGGTCATCCAAAACTCCCCCTGAGTTCATGCCTAGTGCAATGGCAAGCAGTCTCATGATAAAGAATTGGTGGGATCAGTTTTTTCGCACAGAAAAGCTCATTTTTCAATTGCTTGACTTAAGAATTAACAAAGCTCAATTTTCAGCTCAAAATAAGGTCAAGACTCAGTTTATCCTATATGACATGGCATGAATCATGAAAGGATCACTCAAGCAAAACTGGTCACAAGATCCAACAAGTCATGTTTTGATTCAATTCGCTCACAGATAATAAAGCTAACATGCCAAAGGCTAAGCTAAACACGAAGAGCCATCAAAGAACTCTAGCAGACTAGCACAAAACATGGTATGGTATAAAATAAGAAAACAAGCCATACAAGGATAATAATCAAAGCTCCACAAGTTTATATTACAATGCAAGATGTATGAATTTTAAAATGCATTATGATACAATGAATGCAAAAAGAGCAAACTTCCCCTCAAAACAGGCCAAGAGGACTAACAACCCCTAACTCTCCCCGCAATGTAGCAAAACGAGAAGAATCAAGAGCTTTAGTGAAAATATTTGTAACCTGTTGCTCAGACTCAACAAAGTGAAGCACAACATCACCCTTCTCAACATGGTCTCTAAGGAAATGATATCGAATGTCAATGTGCTTAGTCCTAGAATATTGCACTGGGTTTTTAGCAATGTTTATGGCAGAAGTGTTGTCACAGAAAAGATGAACACTACCCAAAAATAACCCATAGTCCCGAAGAGTAGATAAGATCTAGAGAACCTGAGAGCAACTACTAGCTGCAGTTACATACCCGGCCTCGGCTGTGGACTGTGCAACAGAAGATTATTTTCTAGAAGATTAAGAGATAAGAGATGTGTCTAAGAAATAACAAGTGCCAGAAGTACTCTTCCTATCCACTCTACACCCCGCAAAATCAACATCAGAAAATGCTCGAATAGAGAGAGCAGCAGAAGAAGAATACCACAGTCCAAAGTCAAGAGTATCTTGAAGGTACCTGAAGATGCGACGTACTGCTTGACGATGAGAGGCACGAGGGGAAGCCTGAAAGCGAGCACACAGACATACTGCAAATTGTATGTCTAGCCTCGATGCAGTGAGGTAGAGGAGGGAGCCGATCATACTGCGGTACTCCTTCTGTCCACGGGCTCTCCATCCTCATCAGGGTCCAGCCCGGTGGTTGTGGCAATGGGAGTAGACATTGGCCTACTTCTTCCCATGTCGAAGCGCCGAAGAAGGTCCTTTGTGTACTTATTTTGGTGAATGAAGGTGTCTTCTTTCAGTTGCTTGACTTGAAGACCAAGGAAGAATGTCAATTCTCCCATCATGCTCATCTCGAACTCCCTGCTCATAGAATCTGAAAATCTGGACACCAAAGCATGAGAGGAACCACCGAATATGATATCATCCACATAAATCTGAACCAATAAGAAATCACCGCCATGCCTGAGAGTGAACAAAGTTTTATCAACTATTCCCATTTTGAAATCATTGTTAAGCAAGAAACTCTTAAGCCTGTCATACCAAGCTCTAGAAGCTTGCTTCAATCCATACAAGGCTTTAGAGAGTTTAAAAATATGGTTTGGGAACTTATGATTTTCAAAACCAGGTGGTTGCTTGACAAAGACCTCTTCTTCGATGAAATCATTTAAGAAAGCACTTTTAACATCCATTTGATAAAGCTTGAAACCCTTAGATGTTGCAAATGCTAGTAAAATGTGAATGACTTCTAATCTAGCTACAGGAGCAAAGGTCTCTTCAAAGTCTAAGCCTTCTACCTGGGAATAACCTTGAGCTACAAGTCTAGCCTTATTGCGAACAACTAAACCATTCTCACTTTGCTTATTTTTAAAAATTCACTTTGTCCCAATGACATGAAGATCAAAGGAGGCTCAACTAAGGTCCACACTTTGTTTCTTTCAAAATTTTCAAGTTCTTCATGCATGGCATTGACCCAAGAGGCATCAAATAAAGCATGGGTGATATCTCGGGGTTCAAAAGAAGCGACAAGATCAGAATGTGCATGAGAATCAGGAGAAATAAACCTGGAGCGAGTAACTCGCTTTGAAGATCCCCAATCATCTGCTCAGGTGGTTGCCGTCACTGAATGTGAAGAGGAGCTCCTGGTGCAGAAGTGGCCTCTACCTCATGAGTTGTGGAGGTAGGAGCAGAGCCACTCAGATTGTCGGTGAATATAGGAGGAGCCTGCTCAGCTTAAGCTGGAGTAGTGGGAGTAGGCTCTCCAACCATCTCAGATGTGACTGGAGGAAGAATTGGGTCCTCATCCTCAGAGTCATCGTCGACGAAGATGCTTTCTCGAATTTCAGGAACCTGTGTACCTGCAGCATCGGGTCTAGTTCCAGGACTAGCCTCATCAAAAGTGACTTCGCAAGTCTCAACAATTTTGTTAGTGTCAAAATTAAATACACGATAGCCACGAGAATGAGCAGGATATCCAAGAAATATGCCACCAGAACATCTAGATTCAAATTTAACAAGGTTGCCATGTTTAAGAATGAAGCACTTGCAACCAAAAATCTTGAAATGAGAGACTTTGGGCGAATGACCAAATCTAAGCTCAAAAGAAGTCTTGCCAATCACAGATCTCAAGAAAACCCTATTAGAAATATAACAAGCAGTAGAGATCGCCTCAGCCCAAAACCTCCTAGGTGTGGAATGCTTATCTAATATGGTCCGAGCCGTCTCTACAAGGGTCCTGTTCTTCATCTCTACAACACCATTCTGCTGGGGAACTCTAGGAGAAGAGAATTGGTGCTCAATTCCCCTATCAGTGCAGAAGGTAGAAAAAGAAGAAATCTTGAATTCTGTCCTATTGTCACTCCTAATGGCTCTCAAGACTCCAGGAAGATCAACAATAAGTCTAAGGACCAATTCTCTAAAGAATCCAAATGCCTCGTCCTTAGAAACCAAAAAATAAACACATGAATACCTGGAGAAATCATCCACAGTCACAAGCACATACCATTTCCCACTGGCTGACTGAACTCTAGAAGGACCAACAGTGTCTAAGTGCAAAAGCTGTCCTGGTCCATCAGTCATCACTAAAGTAAGAGGTGGATGAGAAGCAGAAACCATCTTACCATGTCTACAGGGCGAGCACACAATATCTCTAATAACCTTCAGTCTAGGCAAACCTCTAATCAAATCCTTGCAACTGACCCTAGACAAGTGATCAAAGCCTATATGCCCAAGTCTATGATACCACAAAATAAGATCATGAGAATCATAAGCTACAAGACATCTAGGACTGGAAGCAGAGGAAATACTGAAATTAGCACAAAAAATCTTCTCAAACCTGGAAATCTCAAAGACAAGCTCACCAGAGGAATTTAGAACTCTACACTCACCACTTTTAAATCTTACTTCTATACCCTCATCAAGCAGCTGAGAAACAGATAGCAGATTATACCTCAGCAAGCGCCGTCCTTAAGCATGAACTTGTTGTTGACGCGCACAGTGCCCTTGGCTGTCACGGTCCCGGTAGAAGCATCCCCAAAGGTAATCAAGTCATTGCCGGATGCACGTGTGAGGGAGGAAAACCATCTAGAATCTCCAGTCATATGTCGAGAACACCCGGAGTCAACAAGTCATATGTCATCCTTCCTCGCACGACGGACCTAAAAAGCACAAACAAGAAACATCTGTGCCTCAGTACTTGGGCTAGTGATAAGAGATCTGGGAATCCACTACTGAGTCGCACGATGCCTGGGAACACCAGTAGAAGCAACAGTACAATGATTATGAACACAATCATAAGAATGCACACGAGAACCACCTAGGCCTCTCCGAAACGATCTACGAAAAGATCGGTACTCCCCCTGTCTAGATGCTACCCGTGGTTTCTCCTCACGATATCCTAAACCAGAACGCTGCTTAGACCCACCAAAAGAGTCAAAGAAGTCCTCTACGAACCTAGGCCCATGTCTAGTAGGAAAAATAGGCTGCCTGGCTCTAGAGACTACAGCAGGTGAAGGAACTCCTCTAATGGTTCTCAAAGCGCTCATCCTCTCTTTCTCTCAATCTTGGCTCTACGGAAGTAGAACTCAACAATATGGCCGTCTTTCTTGCAGAAGGTGCAATGGTACTTGACCTTTTGATGGGTCTGACCTGATAAAGTAGAAGCACCTGTCTTGCTAGAAAGAGTTTGAGCAAAACCCGAAGATCGAAAGGCAACCTTAGATGGCTTAGGGGGTTCTACCTCAAACAGGCCACTCTCAACAACTCTTGCAATCTTAGGTGGATGGTTCTTGGAATGCTCTAGGAAATTAAAACCTAGGCCACTATTCTTCATACTCACTTTAGATTGGTCAAGAATCATGTTGAGATTCTTCTTCCCACTAGTAAACCTCTCAAGAGTCACTTTGAGGTAATCGTTCTCTTTGGCTAAATCCTCACATATAGTGCACTTTCTTGACTTGATTGTGTGGATATCATGGGGATATGCTCTAGATCTTAGGATGATGTGACAATTGGCAATAGCATTAACGGTTTGTCGTTTCACGTATTTTCGGCAAAGAAACAGAACGGTCAGGTCTCAGCCGGTCTGACCGGCCAGGGTGGCGGTCAGACCGGTCCAAGATCGGTCTGACCGGCCCTAGCGGCGGTCCGACCGGCAATGTAAGAAAATGGTAGATTGAGCTGGGCCAAAAATAGAGGGTGTAGGCAAGAGAGGAGATTATATTGCACTTGGTCCCATAATTTTTGGAGTCTCCAGTCAAAAGTTCTATTGGTTCAAAAATTCCAGTAGGTTTCGGTTTTCCAGAGAGGAAAAATGGCTAAGTCCCAGCTGGCGGTCAGATCGGCCCATAGGTGGTGGTCAGACCGGCTAGGGTGGGCGGTCAGACCGGCCCTAGGGGCGGTCAGACCGATTTTCACTTGGTTCATCGCCCGTCATGGCGGCGATATTTGGTTGTTAGGTCAAAGTCATGAGTTTCAGGGTATATATGTTGCATGATGCATGTTTTGACTAAGATGGGTCAAGTTGTGAAGAACTTGTTCCTAAATTCGGTTTACTTGTCTATTGTTGTGCAGGTTGCTTGGTGGTCAACGACGGTCAACGGCGAGGATGATCGGGACTATGCTTGGAAAGCTGAGGTCCAGAACGATCGACGATGCCGGGTGAGGTCAATGTACTCAAGCGTGGTGCAAGATGGACAAGGGTGACCTATTGGCTAATCCGAGGCGCAAGATGGCGCAAGGTGTAGCTAGTTATGTCAAGAGGTGTTAAAGACGGCGCATTAAAATACGTGTGTATGTGCCCCGTTTGTTTTGAGTCTTAACGGGAGCCCAATAGAGTCAAACTTCTAGAAGGTCTAAGCCTCCACTATAAATAGGAGAGGGAGGTGGCTGCACCTCCTCTTGCCTCTTTTGCTATTTTTGTAAACCCTAATTTTCTTAGGGAGATCTTTTGTGGAGGCTAGGGTTCTTGATGTTTTGATGTGATTTTCGTGCTATTGGATTGAGCATTGTCCTCCATTGATGGAGAGGCTGTAAGCCCATATCATATCAATCAATCAAAGGAAAGTTTGATCAATGGATTGTCTCATTGCGTTCTTTCTCTATATTTGATGATTTTGAGTCTTTCTTTGATCAGCGAGTTTTTGATTGAATTCTTCATGTGATCTAGCTTGCTGTGACGTGTGAGAACCTATCTAGGATCATCTTGATCATCAATCACCCATGAGCAAGATCTTGGATCAAGTTTTCGTTTTGACCGGTTTTGAACCCTTCTTTGATCAAACGGAAAAGGATCTTTATTCTTCTAAGAATTTTCACAATCTTCAATTGGAATAGCTTCCTGATATCATAGAGAAGGTGTGTTCCAAGTTTCATCAAGTTTGGAGTAATAGATCAAAAGTTTCATCTATTTGCAACTTCGTCATCGGGCTGTTTGATCTGTTCTGGAGGCCAGCGGTCAGACCGGCCAGCATCACCGGTCAGACCGGTAGGAAATCGGTCCGAGTGCCCTTGAGCCAGCGGTTCGACCGGTAGTGCACTGAGATTTGTTATCTTGTGTTTGATATTTTGTAGTATTGCTTAGGGTTTTTATTGGATTCAATATTAGTCTTCCGCTGTACTGATATACTGATCTTCATAGCTTCCATAGCTACTGGAGTAAAATTTGTGTTGAATTCATTATTTGTGAAAAAGTGAGTATGCTCCTATTCACCCCGCCTCTAGTCGCCTTTTCGATCCAACAGATTGCCTCATCATACTTACTCTTAAGAAGAGCTACTTCAACCTTCGAAGCCTCACAAGACACACAATATGACTCCCTAATCCTATTCAACTGCTCCTTAAATTTATCTCTAAAAGACTCTTGTATCTTATCAACAATTGTTTCAACTTCAGCATGCAAGACACAACAGGTAGAGTCAATAACTTTCTTGGAAGCAGTGATGGTCATATATTTTATAATTTTAGTTTTTTCTTCTAGTGTCTTATTTAGAGCTTCAATTTCAGTTGTGAGCTTAGGACAATTTTCACATGAAGCAGATTTAGAGTAAAAAAACCATTTCTGTCATCTCTTTCATTTTAATCCTATTATTCTTACAATAAGAGCAAGTGTGATTAGCATCAAATTTCTGCAAATCTTTCATAGCGCTATCCAATTTTAATTCAAACAAAGCACAGTTAGAGTAAGATAAAGGGATATCATCTACAACAGTCTCATCAAGAGAAATGGCATTCATGCAGATAGGACTAGACTTGAGAGATTCTAGTTCATCAAGAGCATCTTTCAATTGATTCACAACAGAGGAATGAACATATTTTAAGCTTGTCAACTCATTAAGCAAGCTAGTGCATGGATCATAAATATCATCAGGATTAATGGATTTGAGCCTAAAAACTTCTAGGTCCAAGTTATCAATCATAGTGTCCTATTTCTTAAGTAATTTAGCTTGCTTATGCAGTTTCTGTTCAGTAAGAACCAAAGCACGTTTCATATCAGCAAGTGAAGGACATACCTCATCGGAATCGCTGAAAGGATTGTCGTCGTTGGAGGAGTCGTTGTCGTGGCTGTCCTTGGCCATGAAACACATGTCGGTGAAGTCCTGAGCCTTCTTCTTGCCACGGGAGTCATCCTCGTCGTCCTCTGGCTCTGAGTCCACATTGCTCAAGTTAACATTCTCAAGAGCGGCAAGAACCCGGCTGACGAACTTGCGATAGTTTGTCTTCTTTGGGGCCGAAATCCGACCTGGTCTTATCCGCATAATCTGTATCCGTATCTGTATCCGCCGGATAGCATACCTACTGTATTTGTTTCTGTTTCTGACAAAAAAAATATGAATCTGTTTTCGATACGAAAATTATCCGAGATAAATCCGATCCGAAACAATCCGAATCTGTTTCCATCCAGATCGGTTGGAAACTATCCAACCCGTTTTCATCCCAATATACGAATGTTGTTCCTGCGCATGGCATGGACCCGGCGCTTTGCTGACGTGGTGGGTCCACGCTCTCTGTTTCGGAGCCCTTTACTACCCCAAGCTCTCGTATGTGTATCGTACTAGTTCCATTATCAGTGATCAGTACACACATTCACAACATTGGAATACACATCCATACATAAATATATACAATACGAAACAAATATGATACACAACTTAAGTGATTACAAAGTTTATATCACAAGGGCTGATCGGCCAAATAAAAACTCAAGTATCAGAAGTAGCAACGAAATTATAATAACTTAAAAGCAAAAGTTCAGCGACATGTCAATCCAACACTTTGGCAAACGACAAGGGATAAGATATAGAAAGTTCTGTCCTTGTACCCCTGTTGCCAGGAGCAAAAACGTGTTGTCTGGTAAATTGTCGTCATCATAATCTGAACAAAAAATTAAGCAAAATTGAGTACATTGCGTACCCAGCAAGACTTATAGTGTATCTCAAAGTTTGTATATATATGCAAGGCTAATAAGAGATGAGACTCTAACTACAAGTTATTTTTAGCATTAAACAAAATTTGTTTGCAATATCAATATGTAGTATTTTACAACAGAAATTTCAAAGAACTGTTAAATACTTAAGGAACAACAAGTATATAACTTAATACATAACCAACAACAACCCTCCTTGGCTACAATTAACTTTTTATTCTCAGCAATAGACATAACACTCAATTCAAATGACAACAAACCATCCTGTTCTTTTCCCGTTGAAACTGTTTTTGCAAAAGAAGAGACTATACCCGATGTGGTTGCACAAAGCATGCTTATGACCGGAGCAGGGCTATTTGAATATTTTTACACTGTGCATAGGTGTACAACTTTATACACAACATACAAATTCACTAGTTTGTTTAGCATCCGTCGATATCACCGTTCACTATCTTTTGGTGAGCAGTCTAGAGCACACATCGAAGCCTTTACATCACCTTGTCCTAACCTTACACTGGCCCAGCGAATGAAAACATCTACTTCGATCCCAGGTATCCCCGTCAAAGTAAGACATTCACCGTTGTACTGGCAAGCTTTGTGCCCAATGCCTCAGTGAAGGGAGCCCTTTCGAACAAGCCTACCCGATCATGCCCGTACTACTGTGACCTACCAACATGCAAGGCTAGTGTTCGATGACTTAATTAGCTAAGGTCGTCCCATACAGGCGCATGTGGTTGTACGCTTAGGTTTGGTTTGGTCGCGCCGACGTTCAGTCCTTAATTTACCTGGACGAGGATTTCCCCTATCTACATGCGAGAAACACTTTCACATTCATCAGTTCCTAATGTAACTCGCCTGCGTCTCAATCCAGATTTTTTCATTTTCATTTTTATACAAAAATAACTCGTCTGGACCATTATTTCAAAATCTCTCAAATTTCATGTTCCATTCATTTCCAATTTTTATACAACTAGAGTTCGATTAAGCGTTTGTGCGACATTTGCACTTGAATTATCCAAATTGACATTAATTATTGCCCTAATCAGTACCTAATGGTTACAACAGTAGGGATAACAATATTTCAAGGAGGATCATGCATTGAATATGAGTATAACTACCTATATCCCTAAATATAGTAATTTTAAGCAAACATACACGCATACATAACAGATTTTCTAAAAAGAAGTACAATAATTGAAATAATAGAATCAACATGGTCAAGGAGGGTGCTTGTCCTGGTCTGGTTGCTCTAAATAAGAGGATAGAGGATTGTTGTAAATTTTGCTCGAACAATCGATATCTAACCAAAAGAGTCAGAAGCAAATTAAATATAGAAAAAATAATTTCAACAGCAACAAAAATTAAATACTTTTGCATATTCAGATAGAGCATGATTTTAGATGAATCTAGAAAGAAAAAAAAAGATTCATTTAATTTGGAGTTCGTATGCAAAAGTTATTAACAATTCAATTTGCTTTGATTTTAATAATCCAGAAATTATTAAAAGGGTGACGTTGAAAGCGTATTATCTGAGGTTTATGCTTTTCAGTAGAAAAACTGTACAAACCTCTGAATTCTACCGAGGTTTACGATTCCCAAAAGATAAGGCGTATTTTCCTTTGAACTAAAAGCGATTTTTCTAATTTTTTTCAATTTTTATTAACTTACATGTGAGGCTTACTTGTCAGTGACTCATATTTTTGTTTTCTTACTTTTATTTATAAAGCAGATGCGGTCTCACACGTCATGGACTCATTATTTATTAAGTAGTGATTAAACCTATTTTTTATTTTAATGAACTGACGGGTGAGGTCCACCTGGTAGTCACTTTGGCTTTAAAATGTGTTTTGAAAATCGATAATAGTGTGTGGTCCCACATGTCAGTGACTCGTTTGCTAAACACGTTTAAAATTAGATTTTTGATTACCTTTTCAGCCGGTTCCACATGTCATTGTTTAGTTTCACGTAACTACTGTCATTAGTGTTAAGCTAATACTCCATCCGAGTGGGACCCACTGTTTGTGAGAGAGAAGAAAAGGGAGCAGAGCTAGCGCGTAGCTTAGTGCCATAGGAAGCTCGCCGACGGTGAATGACGCACAACTCAGCTCAAGAATGGGCAAAATGGGTTCCTCTCTCAACGTCGATTCTACTGGTGGTGATGGAGGCTAGAGAGATGGACGGAGAAGGCGCTACGTCGGCGAGGAGCGGTGGAGTGCCTCGAGTCCAGAATAGCTTTCGCGCATGGAGTAGATCGACGGCGGAAGATGATGTGCATAGACTTTAGGAGGTATCGACGATGCTACAGGCAGCGGCTCGGGGATCAATGGTTACCAGAGCGGCAACAACAACGCTTCCCGTGGCGGCGCCATGGGCAACCACGATGAAGTCTATGCTATACTAGCTAATCGTCCAATCTAATGCATGCAAAAGCTCCAGGGGACTACTAGAATTTCACCAATGTCCCTGATGGCGTCAGGGAATGGCCGAAGTAGCTTGGCGACGTTGAGCAGCGCCGACACATAGGAGGCTCTCGGTGCTAGCGTTCTACGATGATGGAGAATCTACAAGAAGCAGCGCATTAGATTCCTGAGGTCCTAAGGACGGTGTGGACGCAAGGAATTTGGCCGAGATTCACCGGGCTTCAAGGAAGAATGAAAATAACGACGACGGCCGTAGATGAAGGAGATGATTGGGATGCCCGGTTTTACTGTGAGTTTGTTTGCATTGAGTGAGGGGAAGATGAAGGGGTGTTAGAACACATGGTGACACACTCAAGGGAAGTTCAAACCTTCTAGAGTGGCAAGAACGCGGCGACTCAGATCGGATGCACGCACCGGAGTTGAGGGAGACGACGGTGCTTTGGCGCTACACGACTCCCGAAGTTGCGTTGAGCAAAGGGGAATAATAAGTGACATACGAGGATCAAAACAACGCGAGTGTCGTGGACGAGGAAGCTCACTAGAGCGATGGAGCCGAGGAGGCACACTCACTAGCATCGGAGACGACGCTCTCGTTCCCGACGAAACAGGGCACAAGATGCTACAATTCTATGCGGGAAGCGAGAATGCCGAGTTGAGATCTCATGCAGCGGTGAGGAGCATATATGCGACTGTGAATGACGCGGCGTACGGGTTTCTCGCGCTGAGCTTCGGTCTCATCGTCCACGCTGGATAACGGTGCGTCGACTGGCGGCTAGCATGGGTGTTGGCAGGCAGAGGTGGCAGGAGTGGTTGAGGCATGAAAACAGTGGGCGCGACATCGCAAACCATGGGCGAGCGGCGAAGCACGCTGGCACGCGGAAGCGAAGTGAGGTGGACGAAGGGTTTCGACAGGTGGGGCCAGCGTGTCAATGGGCGAGAGGAGCGGGGCTGGCGCGGGCTGGAGTTAGTATGGGAGAAGATGGGCCGCGGTGATTTCAGACAATTTGCCCGATGGGAAATTCAAATAGAATTAGGAATTTCCATAAAAAGCTAAGAGTCTGCCAAAATTTTAAGCCTATCAAACATGCTTCAAAATTTATGAACTGTTTTGTGAGGGCTTCTGACACCTGTGTATTTTCTTGTGTAAATTTTTCATGATTTTATTTGTTCTATGATTTTCTCAAAAATTCTTACAAGTTGTTGTTTATATGTAATTTCACTATTTGATTTATACAAAAGTTCACAAATCATGCTAAAATAGTTTTCCACAAAGAAAACATGCTTAAAATCATTCTCCCCACTTATTTTCGTTATACTTTTCAAAAATTAGAATTTTTGGGATGTTTCATGGTGCGTGTTCGGCGTTGCGCTGGCGTGGCGGACCAGGCTCACAGAGGAGGCCTTGTTGCGAGTTCGTACATAAACGATGGACTTAGAGTTATATATAGTGACAATTCATGGAATGTTTTATAATACTTGCTACAGTTACCTGCTAAGCATTGAATAATGCTTTGTTTTGTAGGACCGGAAATGCGACTAGAGGGGGGTGAATAGACGCTTTCTTGATTTTTTTTCCTTAATCAAATTCAACACGAACTTTTCTTCAATAGTTATGAGAGCTAAGAACATTGTAAAATGCACAGAGGAAGCCTTGTGCTGAATTCGATTAACCCCTTAAGAAAAAAAAACCCAAATTGTGGAGATTAAACCCATTGGGGCGGTCAGACCGATGGCCAACTGGTGGTCCGATCGCTCAAGGTCTCGATCACGGCAGTGAAATCGGTCTAACCGATTTTGTCCGTAACCGTCATGCATGACCCAAGACCAAAACGAAAATCGGTCTAACTTTTGATTTACCCGATGAAACTTGACCAAATTTGGAACACACCTCCTAAGGATATCTAGAACCTATTCCTTGCAACGATTGTCAAGATGCACTTCAAAGTTTTAACCTTTTTGAAGTTTTACCAAAGGAGGGTTCAAAACCGAGCAAAACAAAAAACTTGATCCAAATCTTGCTCGTGGGGGATTGATGATTTAGATGACCCTAGGAGTATTCCCACACATCATAGCAAGGTAAAAGATGTCAAGAGACCAACCAAAAACAATCGGATCAAGGAGGCACCAAAATCATCAAAAGAGAGAGGAAAACACAAGAGGACTCATCTTTGAACAAACAACCATAGATTGATTCAAGAGGTTTCTTGTTACAGCCACTCCCTCAAGGAGGACAAGAGCTCAATCCAAGAGCATACATACAAATCACCTCTCTAGGACTTAGCCTCTCATCTCATCTCCAAACCCTAAAACAAACTAGGGTTTTTGCAAATGAGATGCTTAGAGGGTATTTGGCAACGACCCCCTCTATTTATAGTGAGGTCTAGATTCTAGAAGAGTTCACCTAATGGGCTCCCATTAAGGCCCAATACACAAGGGACACATACACACGCATTACAGTCGAAGCAATCGCCTGCTTCGCCACGTGTAGGTTGATTAGCGACTCTCATCATGTCGGCAAGTCTCTCCCGTCTGAATCCCATCGGAACCTCCAAGGCACTTGCACCGATCCCACACCGCTTGATCCAACCAGCTGCAACAAACTGCCCATTCGAACATTTTATCCATTTTGCACCATGCTTGAGTCACACGACTTCACTCGGCATCCATGATCATTCTGGACCTCAGCTCTCCAAGCTTAGTCCTGATCCTCCTCGCCGTTGACCGTCGTTGACCTGCAAGTCACCTGCGCAGCAATAGAACAAGAAATCGTCTCTGGGAACAAGTTCTTCACAACTTGACCCACGTTAGCTCAACCATGCAATATGCAACATTAAAGCATTGAATCTCATGCACTAGACACAATCAAACAAAACGTCGCCAAGAAGGCTGACGAACAAGTGGAAACCGGTCTGACCTCTATACTGTAACATCCCAATTTTCAGAGCTTTAAAAATCCTTTAAATAGTGGTAGTGAGAAAATTCATCATTTGGATTTATTTGAATATTAATTTAAAAGCTTAATATGGACTTTAAGGACAAACCGATTTAATGTGCTTAATTCCAACATCAACAATGGCCAAACTTATTTTATTTAGATTCTATTTGCTTGGATATATTTTATAGAATTTTATAGAATTTTTCCAAGTTCATTTGCTATTTTCCAATTGCTATTTATATTTTCTGGATTTATTAAAAAGAAAAATATATTTAAATCTTTCGGAACAGTGCTAGGCTGAAGCCCAACACTATTCCACCCGCACCAGCCCATCTCGCCGCTCGGCCGCGCCCTCGTCCGTTGGATGCTTGACGCGTGCCCCTCGTTTCGATCGGACGTACGCGCTTAACCCCGCCTTCCTCCGTTGGATTGCTGCCGCGTGGCTCGCCGCGATCTTGCTCGCCGCCGCTCGCACTCACCGCCACGCCAGTGGGACCGCCACGGTCGTCGCCTCGCGCTTTCTTCTTCCTCGCGCCACGCCGCCATTGCCAAGCTTCGAAGCCGTCCAAAAATCGCAGATCCGCTATGGATTCTTCGCGTCGACGTTACCAAAACAAATCCCATGTTATCCCGTACCAATTTTTGTTGGAATCAAATCCGAATTCGGCAAATATCCCCGAGATTCAAGGATTTCAAAATCCCGGCCGTTTCGGACCCGAATTGGGGGTTTCCAATTCTGGCGTCCCCCGTGCCTATAAATACCCCCTTAGCACCTCCCAGACCTCCGCAACCCAAAGCCGCCACCCTCGTCGCCCCGATCGCTCTAGCGCCACCGCATTTCAAGTTTTAGGGTTTTCGGCCGAGCTTCTTCTCCGACAAATTGCGCCGTCGTCGTCGCCGCCCTTGCCTCGCCGACTCCACCACCGTGCTCAGCAAGTCCCAGGCTACCTCGGGCGCACCTCCTCATCGCCGGAGCATCACCGGAGCACTCGTCCGACAACACCCGAAGCTCCACCTCCGCTTCTTCCTCACCGCCGGTCGCCACCGTTACCGACCTCTTGTAAGGGCACCAACGGTGCGCATACCGCCAACAATCCATCGGTACCCTCCACCGCCGGTCCGAAGTCGCCGGGAACACGGTGCATCACCGCCAAGAATCCACCGTACCTCCACCGTCGAAGTCGCCGCCGTTCGCCGGCGACCATCGGGTCCCGAGCGCCACCGCCGCCGTTGTCATCCAGCTCAGCGCCAGCGTCAGCCTCGGTGCTGGTGTGGCAGCCGCGTGGCGCCAGATCAGCGCCAACACACGCGTGTGTGGCTCAGTCCGCCGCGCCAGATCTCCCTCGGCTCGGTGCACTCGGTCCACCGTGAGCCCCGAGACTATTTTGTTTTCCAAATTTCTGCTGACGCAAGCATTGCGCAATAATCCGATTTTCCTTTATAAAAATAATTCAGGAAATTCAATAAAATCCAAATTAGGGTTTTATTTGATTTTCAAACTTCCAAAATCCATATCTTTTGCATCCGAACTACGATTGAGCCCATTCAAATTTGTAAATTCATATAAAATCAAGATCTATTTAATAGTGAATTTTATTTGATTTTTGGAGTTTGTTTTGCCTCTTTTATTTATTTGTTTTTGTTTCTTTTTTTCTCGTTTGCGAGTAGACGTCGATACTTCGGGAAATTTTGCTGAAGAAGGAGCACCTCCTCAAGATCAAGACCAGTACCTAGACCTATTCCAAGGCAAGTTATACCTTTGATCATATTGAACCCAGTTTTTAAAATACTTTGTTTCAATGTATTGCATTCTATTTCAAGTATTTATTTAAATGCTTTTTGGGATAGTTATTAATCCAATTTGTTATACCACCTTGTCTATTGTATGCCATGATCTTTTATCACCCTAGATTGGTTCATTATTAGTTGGTATTATCGTAGCACCAACGTGGGTTGGTTAGTTACGAGTAGATTGCTTAGCCATGCCACGAGTCATCATTTCATGTGAGTTGCAATTATAAACTTGACTAAGTGATTATGGAGCTGTGTGATGAAACTGTGTGTGCTGTGTGCTGTTACTCGTGATGGCATGTGTTGCACTTAATCAACAGGGTGGGAAAATATATAGACTAAGGCAAGTGGTGGATCTGTGTGATTGGTAGAACTGTGTGCTATAAACTTTGTGATTTGGGTTAAAACTGGAAGTCTTGCCTTGGTCAATTAAGGACTTCACTTTGTGCGCCATTGAACTAAGCCTTACTATACGACCACATGCCTAGTATGGGCTAGGCCTAACTTAGTAAGTTATGGATTTTCGATATTATTACTCAGGTTGTATTTTAAGCTTTGTGATGGGCTGGAGGTGTGCTACTATGTGGGCACATCGCGGGACGGTTCGCCGCTTCCCTGTCCAACAGTGTGTGTTATGCCAAAGCGTTGTGTTTGGGTTGGTATGATGGTAAAGCACACTGGGAGTAATAATACTTGAGATGAAGTTTTCGAAAAGTTTTGTTATGACCAGTGTTGGCCGTATTGATCGTATCGTGTGGGTAAAGTGTACAACCTCTACATAGTGTTAAACCAATCTATTCGAATAGCCGCGTCCTCGGATATGGACATGCTCAGGAATTTCACACGAGGGGTAGATTTTCATGAAACATTTGGGAAGGGCCAGCTGTGTGAGATAACTTGTACAGCTGTGTGAATAACTTGTTTAGACTGTGTGTCCTTTGTGAAACCAATTGTTAAATTTATATTCTTTAATTGTTTTCAATTATGTTTTCAACCTATTATTTGTATTCAATTGCAAATGTTGCATTTCCGCAAAATAACCACCGAAGCCATTTCTTTGGAATAAGCCATTATGTATAAATGCATTCTGTGGTATGACTTGCGAGTACGGTGTGTACTCACTCTTGCTAAACAAATCAACAGAAGTGGAGGACTCATCGCCTGCTTTCGAAGTAGAGTTCTACGAAGGTTGATCGTTAGAGTCTTGATCCCAGTCAGTTGTCTGTGGTAAATTGATGGGAGTCCGCTAGAGTTTACTTCATTTCCGTAGTTTATTCTTTATTGTCAGCCTTGCATGGCTTAATAAATGTAAAACTCGACCGTGAGGTCCCAACAGTTATTTGTTATTCAAAGTACTCGTTTATTCTTATATTCGTTGTATGAATATGATATTTCATCGATGTTGGTACTGTGTGCACTAGCGTGATCCCGGACTAGTGCAGAATACACAGAGGGTCCAGATTTGCATATTTGGGTCCCGACAGAGGTGGTATCAGAGCCATACTGACTGTAGGTCTTGACCTTAGTTAGATCGGCCGTCGTAGTATGACCAAAATTAATTTCTAAAGTAAATATTAACTTGCAAGATTAATTGAACTCCTTAACTCATCTCATGTCTCTCTTGACTCAACTATTGCTAAAATTCTTTCTCTCCCCACTGTTTTAAAGTTATTTTCATCTCCTTGTCCATCTTGACAGATGCCTCGTCTTCATAGTTATGGAGAGCGCAAGGGAGGACTTGCCGCTGAACTTTGGAAGTTGTTACAAGTACTTGGAGGATTTGACCGTCCAATGTACCGTGGCAGTGCTTGGATCATGAACGGCCGATATCGTGGAGTGATTTGTCATTTGACCATTTACGCCAGGAAGAACACCAAGGCAAGAAAACCCCTGAACATCTCAGCTCGAAGGAGTGTTTGGATTGAAGCAATCCAGGAGTCTTCGCGCCTTGCCATCCTGAGGATCTGCAATATCTACGCTCGAGAGCTTCGAGACACTGTCTTTCGTTACCATCCCCGCTCTTCCGACGTGGATCTTGCTGCACGCTACCCGTCTACGGAGGGAGAAGGCAACGCCACAGGAGGAATCATTGGAGTTAGCCGCTACAGAGCTGGAGTGTGCCTACGAGACCCTTCAGAGAGTCGAGGAGAGGATTGCCAGTTGGAAAAAACCCTCTATGGATAGCACAATCACGAAGAAGACACTGAAGAAGAAGACCCAGAAGAAGCTGATGAACCGGCTGGACCAGAAGAGCCAGCAGAGGTAGCAGAGCTAGAGGAACCAGCAGTATCTGCACTAGAGACACCTGCTCCTGTTGCACCAGTCCCGGGACATCAAGATCAGTTTGCAAGGATGCCAGCTCACTTTCAGGTCTACAGCAGGCGGAAGCACTATCAGGGTTACGGAGGCTATCTCATCGAGTAGTCCGTAAAGTTGTTTCAGGCTTAGCCAGTCTTAGTTTGTGAGTCGCCCTTTAGGCGGTAGTTTGCCTGCTTAGGTTCGTCCTTAATTTCTTGTGTGCAAGTATGAGCTGCAGAGGCCCTTAGGCATTTGTTGCAAGCCATACTATTATCTTAATTAATATAAGAAGTTTCAGTTGAGTTTTCTTAAAAATATGTTGTCGGCTCCGCCTCCTTCTTCACCCGGCGCGGCCGAAGGCTAGGCGCCGCCTCTGCCCTCGCCGCCACCGGCCGCGCTCCGCTCCCGGCCGGGTCCGACGCCTCTGCTGCGCCAACCGCTCGCTCGCCCCAAGATGGCCGGCGTCGCCTCTGCTCCACCGGCTCGCCCTCGGTCGGTCCGGCCTCCCGGCTCTCTTCTCCCGGCGCCGATGCGGCCCTAGGCACCGCCTCCTCTTCCTCCTCCCCTCAGCTCGATCTGGTAAGCTCCGGCTCGGCCCCTCCGGCCACCTTTGCTCCCAGATCTGGCCCGGCCCTGCGTCGGTCTACCCTACCCGGTTCTCTCCCTTGGGGTAAGCCCTCACCTAACCTCCCTCTCTACTCCTACCAGTGCTCTGTGCTGAGATGAACTGACAGCTACTAGATTATTCTACTGAGATCTAGTGATGGTGTGGGTGATGTGCATGGTGTGCAGTGCAACTGATGTGCTGGGTTACCTCTAGATGGATCTGGCCGGGAGGGGATGGCGATCTTGCCTGGTGGTGCTCTCCTTTCGCTCTGGCTCCTCGGTTGCGGCTTTGGACCGGTGGCTCCTTGCTGCTGCTGCAGGGCTGGCCTTCGGCTAGGAGATGCAGAGCTGAACCCTCCTTCGTTCTCTTCCGGTGCTGGCTGTGGAATGGAATAGATGGCTTGGTTGGTTTCTGGCTGGTGGCTTGCTTGCTTTGTGATGTTGTGAAGGAGAATGGCTTCAGGGGGGATGTATTTGTGCTAATGCTGCTGGCTTTGTAGGGGAGATGCACTTGCTGGCTCTGACGAGGGGGAATGCATTGCTTGCTGCTGGTGCTTTGTTGGGGGGATGCACTTGCTGCTGCCCTGTGCTTGATATTTCGGTGGCTGGCTGGCTTGCTCTGTGAGAGGGGCTTGGCCAGGGGGGCTGCACTTGTGCTGCTGGTTTGGACTCGGCCAGGGGAGCTGCACTTCGGTGCTGCTCTGGAATGGGTTGTGCTGCACTCGGTGACGCTTGACTGAGGGTGTGGTTAACTGGGATAAGCACTGTGGGATTTTATTGGGGTTTTCGGCAATTCCAAACAGTGGGTGTTGGGTTCTAACCATGCCGGATGATGAGACCCACGAAAGTGACAGATGCCGAAGGATCTTGGGTGGTCTGGATACCTGGACGATCAAGGGGCCGACTAACTCTGGTTGGTCTGGGGATCTTGATGGTCAAGGGACCGACTACTCAGGTTACTCCGGATACCCTACTGCTCTTCGGGAAATCTGACAGCCACTTTCTATATTCTAACTTCTATAGTACTCTACTGCTCACGAAAAGGCTCTCAACTAAACTTACTAACCGCTTGCTGATTTTCCTGACGAGCGAGGAAAACGGATCACGAGACGGCTCTACGGACGGACGCTCCAAGGACACGGTGACGAGGAAGGCTGCTACTGCCAGAAGACAAGAAGAGAAGAGGACTAGGGTTTTAATTACTGGATGCCAAAAAAACACTGCAAATGCTTGTAAAACAATTCTTGTAAAATGTTTGATGCAATGAAATGGAAATATTTTATGCTAACAAATATGCAAATGATGCGGGTTGTCACAGCTTCTCACCTCCAGCGTGTGCGTGTGTTCATCTGTTGGAACTTGCCGATGGTCACAGTTAATTAATTGGGTTCAGAGTCACCCAAGGTTGTGAATCGACCCAAAGGGCAAGTTGCCGAGTTTGGGACGATTTATGAAATCAGACTCCAAGAAGAAGGTGAGCTTGGGGGCAAACGAGCCATTTCAAAAAAATTCTCTCTCCTAGATGGGCATTAACGAAAAACACGACGACGATAGCATTTTGAATAATTTTTAGTCTTTGTGATGGTATTTTGAAGTGTGGTTCTATTGTGATGGTATTTTGCAACTCGATGACGATTGTGATAGCGTCGAACAAATTTACTTGTAAAGAAATTGCGGATGGTATTGCTAATACACACAAATGTGTAACTTCTTATAAAGTACTAGTGGCCTATACTCGTGCTGAGAAAGATTTCTATTTTCCTAGTTTGGCAGTGAAAGGTCTGGGTATTTAGAATCAAAAAATGTGAACAGTTTTTCATGTGAAGTGTATTTGAGATTTTAATTCAGGTGGAATGTTGAGGCGTATAATAAGTAGTGTTGTAGATCGCAGCATGTAAAAAGGCGTAGAAAAAGGTAAGGTAAACTGAAACATAGATTATAGGAGCCATAAATGGTTAGTTTTTAAATACAAAAATCTGCAGAGTAAGAAAGATGCGTAATAAAATATAGCAATTTGTCTGGCATATATTACAGAACGTCAGATAATAAAACACAGACTACATATTGGTAACATAGCCATAGATTAAGTACAAAAGATGCCCAAGCTTTATCATAGCATTTTGCAGGAAAAAAAAAATGGGCATAGATAGTGCGTGTAGAGACCAAATCGAAGGTATGCAGCAGAACTAACCGGTCTACAACCTGTCACATATGAAGTGTGAAGCGAAACGTTATAATGTAAGGTGTGTAGAACAGTTGGGAGAAATAAGGTATAGAAAAGCAAAAGTAGATATTGTACCTCAAATAAGGTATAGAAAAGCAAAAATTTCTTGGAGTGATATATAGGACAGCTATATGAGCAAGCAAAGTATGGAACAAAGAAATAGACGAACCAATGAGATGTATATATGTAGTATAGTTATGAGGCTAGTAGTATGTACTTGCATTCAAAGTATACAGGAAGTATGTTGTATCTATGGTGGAATAAATTACTTAATGAAATGAAAGAACAGTTTGAACAATTTACAAAAATCCAAAGTTGAGCGTGAACGATGAACTACATTAAGATACTGTGGAGTAAGTAACAAAGTGCGATATATATCAGGAAAAAATGGAAGAGAAGAGAATCATTCAGTACAATGATCCCTGAACAATCCCAAATATGTGATTTGGATGGACTCGAGCTAGATCTCGAACTTACATGGGCACATGGATTCAAGGTAGTGTAGGTTCGCACTCAGAGGCAAGCTCTGAGCGGTCCCAAACACATGGTTTGGGCAGTCTCGAGAACGGGATCTCGATTGTGATTGAGCACGAGAGACTCAGATAGTGTAGGATTTGGATCGTTTTGCCTCTTATTGTTTCTTGGTGTTATTCGTTCACTGTGTATGGCCTAACACACCTCAATAAAGTACTATCACAAAAAAAACATAGAGCAAACAAGCTGTAATTAACCGTACATTTGTACCTTCAAACTGCTAGCATGTGTCAACTGAAACGCAGCTTTTGCAAAGTACAATGTTGATTGTGATATTTCGTATTTGTGGTATTTCGTACCTATGGCATGCAGTACTAACTTTGCAATATTTTATTTGCATTGTTGGATGCAGATGGATAAAGTTGTACGTGTATTTACCAGTAGGCCGATTAGCCAAACCGATTGTGCTATCGACTTTGGTGGTATGGAAGTGAATGTTCTTATGTTTCGCGAATCACCAGACTTTCAAACTCTTTTGACTAGGATTAAGTCGATCTTTGGATGGAATGAGCCTTGGGTCGTTGTCGGAATGCAATGGTGATATGACGCTGGGCTGAGTTCTAAGGTGCACGCTTTGTTGATTCCAATCCTGTCCGACGATGATTGGGATACGCACAAGGATGTTGTGCTCGCATCTCAGGTCCAGTCGTTGGAGGTGGCGGTGGAGAGGACAATCATTGTTGAGGACTTGGAAAACAATTTGAATGTGGTGAATGGCAACACGTAGTAACTAGAATCCGCTCTCCATCTTTCGTGAGGCTCCCAATTGAGGACCAACCTTCCCAAGAGTTATATATGTATGTTTCTTCCACGCACCATGTTATTGAACCCGTGACTGATTTCAATGATGATGTATTGAACAAAGAGCTTGAGGAGGAGGTGTTCCGAGATGGAACAACCCATGAAGTGGAGTCCGACGAAGGATGGAACTCGACCGAAAATGAGCCCCCTGCACCGCTTTTCTCCTCTGAGGAAGGCCGGGTTCTTCGCAGTGTTTTGGGTGAGGTCCCGTCGGTGCATGCATTCAATGATGTCAGAATTGCTGATAAAGCGGTTTGTGCTAATGGGTTGAAGTGCAAGAATGGTAGTGCGGACCTGGATAATGACCTAATACGCAAGGACATGTTGTTTCTAAGCATGGATGATATGAAAGTTTGGTTGTAAGAATACTCAGTGCGACACCATTGTTCGTTCATAGTGCAACACTCCGATGCGAACAAGAGGTATACTGTGAGGTGCGAAAGGGGGTGCTGATGGAAGGTATGGGGGCGCAAAACTAGGGACAACCAATGGAAAGTAGCGATTATGAAGCAAACTCACACTTGTGGGACTGCACGAGTGTCTGGTGAGCACCTTCAGGCAACCACTAATTTCATTGCAAGGCACATTATTGGGGTTGTGGCTGTCGATCCTGATGTGACTATCGCCACCCTCATTGAGGTTATATTTGGGTCCATTAAGTACCGCATGAAGTACGAGAAAACATGGAGGGTAAAACAGAGAGCGATACAGTTACTATGGGGTGACTGGAAGGAAGCTTACGGGTTGCTTCCTTGAATCATAACCGCTATGCAGGCCAAAAATCTAGGCATGGAGTTTTATCCTTTCCACGGAATCGAATGGAACCCGATGGAGGAGTTATGAAACATGTTCTCAGGCGGGTGTACTGGTCATGTGGGCAATGCAAAGAGGACTTCAAGCATTGTAGACCTGTCTTATCAGTTGACGCCACATTCCTAACCGAGAAGTACTATGGTGCCTTGATGCTCGCCGTGGGTATTGATGCGGAGGACCAGATGATTCCACTAGCATTCGCATTGACTGAGGGTGAGACCAATGCAAGTTAGGAGTGGTTCATGGATATAGTTCATCTATGCCTTGTTGGTCCTGGACGATAGGTTTGCATCGTCTCGATCAGGCACCGCGACATTCTCTACGCTGTGAAGAGCATTCTTGACGGACACCCGGATGTGCTGCATAGGTGGTACATGCGTCACTTAGCGGCAAATTTCTTTAAGCAATGCAGTAGGTAAGATCTCACAAAAAGTTTAAGTTGTTGTGTGGATGTTTGGAGAAGAGGGACTTCAACGTCAAGTTGATGGAGCTGAGGGGACTAACCAACGAACGGGGTAATAGGTGGTTGGATGAGGTCTTGCAGCAGAAGAATAAGTGGGCACAGACATACGATGAAGGTGGGTGTAGGTATGGTATGATGACAACGAACATCTCGGAGGTGTTCAACAACGTTATTAAGGGCATTTGTGCTATGCCAGTATCGTCTATCTTGGAGTACTCATTTCGAAAGACATTAACAGCGTGGGTTGGCGAGACCGGTGGGAGAGTGGTTTGGAGTGCGACCGGAGGACCCGCCTGCGACGTGAGGGACAACTAGTCATCCGTGGTGCTTGCATCCTGGCTGCGCGCACACTTCAATGTGTGCCTGATGGACGTAGATGTGGACACAATGCGACACTTCGCATGGGCATGGATTTGGCATCTTCTCGGCTCCTTCCTATTCCCAGATAGTACCGGTAACACCATCTCCTGGATTTACTTGCCGATGTTGGCAGATTTCACGACGGCAGAGACTTACAGTTGGGGTTCTGCCACACTGGCGTGTCTTTACCGGCATTTGTGCGACGCGTGCCGATCACGGAGTGTGGACGACAACTTGGGTGGTTGCGCATACCTCCTGCAGGTTTGGATGTAGGAGTCTTTTCCTGTGGTTCGGCCCTCACGTGCTACCCAGCAGGTACCCATTTTTTCCATTCGTCATATATGTCTTGTTCCACAAAAAATGGAACTGAAATCTATCTCCTTGCAGGCATGGCCCCTTGACAACCCTACATTTGGACCGACAGTAGCCTACCTTTGGAGCTCCATCGTCGCACCTACTGGGCATCCGAGGTCGCGGTACATCGGGTATACAAACGAACTCGACGTCATCACGCAGGACCAGGTACAGTTTCACCGGTCCAATTGCTTGCTGCATTCACATGTTTGAACTATGATTTCATCTCTACTGTTTTGTACATCTAGTGCAGGTCACGTGGTTGCCATACACCTGCGACGAGGTCATCGAAATGGAGCTAAACCCGATGTGCAAGCAGGACATCGCCTTGTGGATGACGCTCTCACTGCTGATATTCTTCCATGCGGTGGAGTACCACTTGCTCCATCAGGTGATGAGGCAATTTGGAAAGCTTCAGGCCACTCTACCAATGGTGTTCTCGATAGATATGAACCTTCACGGGTAAGGGTACCTAACACCGTTCCTTTGCGTTTTGGTAGCGGTTTCAATGCTAACAGTTACATTCTGGATGTGGCAGGATGAACCAAAGGTGGAGGTACCGATACACCGACTAGGCCCATTATCACCATGTCTACTTGTTGGAGTGGGAAAATCAGTCCAGGGACGGGCCGCCGATCCATCAGAGGATTCAGTTCGTTTGCTACCTCCGGTGGCTCCACGGCGTCGCGCGCCTCCAACTTTGATCAGCCATGACCTATGTGGATATAGTGGAGGGGCACTCGTCCAAGGAGGATATTGTGAACATTTACGATGAGTTCACACGGACGGCACGTAGCCGGAGAGGGCCCCATCAACGCCTATTACGTGAGTACATTTTATCCTGCAACTATTTTGCAATATCACGGTGAGCAAACTAATTTATTTTGTCGACTCCTTTGCAAGGAACGCAGATCACACACATAAAGCAATGAGGCCGGTGAGGCCCTCATGCTACCCGAGGGTTCGAAGGGGAGCTACCAATGCTTGAGGGATTTTGGGGTGTTTTAATTAACACACACTTCAATTTCTTTAGTACCCATGTTATTTCTTTTGTTATATTAAACTTCATTATCTTTTATTTGGTTAACCTTGTAGATGGTTCGCCGTTGATGCTGGTGAATAGCCGTAAAAATGAACTGTGCGACGGCGGCAGGAGAAGTCGTGCAACCTGCCCTGGCTTGAAGTGTCTACTCGTGTGCTACAACATTTGGCGCGACGACATATGCTTCGACCGCACGAGACGAGGACGAGGAGGACAACGAGGACGTGCATGCCAGGCTACCCGACAAGCTGGTCCTCTCGGGCCTTCTTGGTGGCTGACCCCCACGCAGCCGACTCAAGCCACGCCTCCGTGCCGTAAACACCGTGATTGTGTGAACATTAGTTCAGTAAATGTCGTGGAGGCAAGGCCAACATCCAGCAACAAGGTTCACACCGGAATGGGTGCACGACGAAAGCACAAGTGATGCGATGAATGGGTGTATGCATGTCTATAAAACTCAATGAAATGAAATAACTATGTTCGAATGAAATGAGAAGACTTTGTTTGAATGAAATGATTGCATGAAATAATTTTTCTGAGTTGATATATGAGATGATTACATGAAATGGTTCATGTTGATTGAAATGAGATGACTGACGGATGATACTTATTGCATGAAATCTTGTTTGAATGAAATGATTGAAATCATGCATACATGCCGCTGTTTTATTATTACAGAGGTGCTGTCACGCCAGGGATGCTAGCACGACAGAATGTAACAGTCACTCCATACGCCCTGGCATGATAGGACTTAGCACTAAGAGCGACAACGTTTTTTTGGCAAGTCCTCTGGAACGGCACAAAGCCTGGCGTGGCAGCACAGTTATGCCACTCCAGGGATCCTGGTGTGATAAAGTGGTCCTGTCATGCTGGGTGTCATGGCGTGACATGACTTAGCACTAGAGCGTGTAAATATTTTTGCAACCCCTCTGGAAGAGACCAAACCCTAGAGTGGTAGTGTGGTGGGGCCACACTGGGACTCTGGCGTGACAGAGCAGATCTGTCACGCCAGGAATACTGGTGTGAAAAAACGGTCCTGTCACGCCGGGAGTCATGACATGACAGGACTTAGCACCAAAGTGCGTACACATTTTTGCAATCCCTCTAGAAGAGACCAAACCCTAGTGTGGCAGCATGGTGGGGCCACACTGGGACTGCTGGCTTGACAGAGCAGATCTGTCAAACTAGGAATACTGGCGTGACAAAGCGGTCCTGTTATGCCGGGAGTCATGGCGCGACAGGACTTAGCACCAGAGCCCGTACACGTTTTTGCAACTCCTCTGGAAGAGACCAAACCCTAGCGTGGCGTGGTGGGGTCATGCCGGGACTGTTGGCGTGACATAGCAGATCTATCACACCAGGAATCGTGGCATGATAGTATGATTTATGCACATGGCATTACCATACCACTGAGTTAAAAGGGGTTTTTGTTCACTTTATTTTCTCATTATGTGTCTACTACATGATGTATCTGAAATAAATTAGCCACTTTGAGTTCTCCACTTTGAAATACCGAGTAGGCACGAATTCCCCTAATTTGCGACGTACCAAAGGATTTGTTATGTACATAGGCCAACCAATGCGGGTAGAATGCTGGATGCTTGGGACCACGTTACTATTGTTTCTTTCTCCTTCATATTGACCTTTTCGGGTTTTTTCGTGTCACAGTTGATTACTCATTTTTTCTATTTTTCAAGAATATCATTCTATGTGCAATGTCACTAGAAAGCCATACTGACTTTGCTTTTCGAAAAGTATAGACCATACTCTACTGCGTAGTCTACTCACATGCATTTAACCACACTATGACGCCATATATTCGAGTCGACATGGCAGCACTCTACCTCCTCAGCTTTTCAGACCGAAAAGACAGGACTATGCAAAGCAGGATATGACTTCTCTCTACAAAGCACGACGTGAGCATTCTCCGCAAAGTAAGATGTGACAACACACTGCCTCACCAACTTTTCAGATCGACCTGACAGTAGTCTGCCTCGCCAGCAACTCTTCAGAAAGACAAGGCAACACTCTGCCCGTAGGCTACTCATATGAATTTAACCACACCATGGCACCAGCTTCTCAGATTGATATGACAACACTCTGCCTCGTGAGCAACTTTTTAGAAAGATAAAACAACACTCTGCCTCGCACCCTACTCACATGAATTTAACAAAACCATGCCAACAGCTTTTCAGATCGACATGACAACACTCTGCCTCGTTAGCAACTTTTCAAAACTGAACACACTACGCACATCGAATTATTGTGTGCCCTCACTCCGCCGGATGCATTATACCCCGTGGCTTATAAAAGGAGGTGGAAGAGATATGGGAGAGAATACTACACAATCAAACCCAACACTACACCAGAGCTTGCTTCACCATGCCGAGTTCTCTTGCATCAGGACTTCAATACAATCTCACTCAGATGGAGAAGCAATAGGACGAGATCCGCGAACTCGCACGGGCTGTTGTGTCCCGGGACGAACAAGCGGAGCGTGCTAGGAGGGCACCTCCATGCAATGACGCCCACCGTAGCAGCAACCCCTACCGAAACATTCCAACAGAGCATTCACCGCAACACCCGTCCAAGGGGGAGACGCCGCCTCTCTATTGGTGCAAGGACACATGCAAGTTATTCAAGTCCAAGCAGCAGCTTTGCCCGGGCATATGTTACTGGGGTTGCGCCAACTAGTCCTCGGATTATCCCGACTGCCGTTGGGATACGGGCCGCTATCGGCAGCCGGTAAGGACCGGTTACAGTATATTCCCTTACCATTTCTCTTTCAAAGTATGCCCTAATAACCTCTTTCGTCTACCCGTAGTCCCCGGATTCGCTATGTGGCTACCGCAAGTAGATCGACCAAGGGATCCACCTACACGACCGGTGGAGTCTCGATCACGAGGAGTGAGATGCCAAAAGGGACCGCGAGAAGAGGGAGGAGGAGTGCTGCATCGAAGAGCACAACGAGCGTATCTGTCGGGAGACGCAAGTTCATCTCAAGGCGTGCAGGCGCAGGGAGCGCGAGGCTCGTGAAAGGGAGCATGAGAAAAAGAGGGAAATGAAGGCCAAGGCCAAGGCAGCCAGCGAGGAGTACAACGTTGAGCTCGCAAGGAAGGGAAAATGGCCCCGATCCACACAGTAGGTCGGGTCATTTCGTAGTAGTCTCTTGTAGGTCGAATTTGTTTCCATTCCAAAAAGGCGCATATGTATCGTAGGAGTACTTTGGTTTGTTGCATCATGCATAATGTTGTTTCTTATCCACGTAACCAAACCATGTGCACCGTACAATTCCTAACTTTATTATAAAGTCTATTTTAATTCGCAACTGCAAATCTCGCCGTCTTTTCGCATTTAATTCTCCACGTAGCAAGGCATCCAGCAACATACAAAAATACGTGTTCTGTGAGTAGGCACGAAATGATATACAAAACCAAAGTGACGACGAGCACAACCTATCATTGCAATAGGATGTCTACACATCTTTCATTAGCGATACTGTCTACCATATGTCCATCATTGTGCCTCATGTTGTACGGACACAGTCCATATATTAGTCAGTGTTTCCCGGATGCAATATGTATCAGTTCTACCAAACGTGTTCTACAAGTGTACATACATTCAAATAATTTTCTCGAGTAGTACGAGGGGAAAACCACCTCAACGTTTCTAAGGGGCATTGTTTAGCTACATCTATCCTAATAAGCTATCTATCGAATTGTTGCAATTGATGCTCAATCTCCAACATAAGGAAGAGATCTTCGAAAAGTAGGTTTTCATTATCTGAAAAAAATTCAATTTCAAATCTTGTCTCTTTATAAGCAAAACATGAGTTACAATCAAAGGAAATTAATTAGAATCGGAATGATTAATCGAGAATCAAAATTCCATAAATCTATAAACAAATCCAAATTAAATTCAACCACCAGCTCAATTCATAATTTAGAAATCCAAATGCAATCACCCATGCAAAAGCAAATTACGTTAACCCCTGTCACGCCAACTCTCAAGGCGTGGCGTGTTGGCCTGTCATGCTAACTATAAAGGCGTGATAAGGCAGAATTGTCAAGCCATGAGTTCCGGCGTAACATATGCCATGCAAACCCTCCACACTGGCACGACGCGCGGCCGAAAGCTTGTGTGGCAGCTTTGATCACGCCGAGACCGGTGGCGTGGCAACATGGTTTGACCATGCCATGGGTGGTAGCATAGCCAAAGGGGTCAGAATCGGAAAATAAATTTACGAGTGGTTAACTTTAAAATAATATTTAAAAAGATTAAATAAAAAAATCCTCCCTTTATCATAAAGGTTGCAGTATTTGACCTTGCAGGTTAAGAGGAAAGACCAAACATCCCTGTCAGAAAAGCATGCTTTAAGTGTTTGAATTAGTACTTTAGAAAAATGCAAGGTCAGATTGATTTACATGATCAGGAGACAAACCTGTAGGACTAATCCAGGATAGGATTCACCCTCATGAAAGGAGGCCAGCCAGGCGAGCTAGGAGAGAACAGTTCTTGACCAATCTGTAATTTCACACTGTAATTTTACTGCTAGGTCCTTGGAGATGAATTTAGTTTGAAGATGAGCATGAATCCTGTACATTCTATAAATAAAGAAGAAAACTGGAAAAGGAAATTACCGCATTGGGATCGCCATTTCTAGTGCCAAGGAAAATTGCTTTGGTAGTCTTCTCCTTCAACAGGGCTTCCAGGCCAGATTTGAAATCTGTCCGGATGGTTTCCAATGGCAAACCGAAACTGCAGAGCATGGAGGAGGAAGCATGGAACTAATTAGGTTCTTCCATTCAACTCCTCGAGATCAAGAACAAACAAGGGAAGTAATAAAAATGTAAAATATTAGCGAGTTCTTACGTCGAGGCTGTGTCGTAAGTGAACGAGTTGATTTCAGCAAACGCAGTGGGGGTCCTCGAAGTAGATGGTCCGCATAGGGCAATTTCGAAGAATGGTATGATCCATCTGGTTTCCATCGCCTGAACTTATTTTGTGAAGGTAGTAGCCATCCCGGAGCAAATGCAACAGTACCTGTTTGATATATTACATTGCTATCTCGTCAAATCTGTCGAAGGATATTATTAACCATGAGTGAATGTGCTTAAAATGTTGAGTAGAAGAGAGCATGAAGATATTGCAGTTGAATCTTTGCCACCATTGAAGCTGAAGGCGACCTCCTCAAACCTGTAATGTGTAAGGGGAAATCTCTGAGAATGAGACACTTAGACTGACTACACCTACCCAACCAAATACAATAAACCTTTTAAAAAAAACCCACAAAAAGGAGAATAAAGTAGCTTGTATAACGAACTATTGATACTGTTGCATTTTTCAAAACGTGTACCTTGTGCCATGACCAGTTCGAATTGTTAAAGGAGATCATATGCAAGGATAATGGCAGCTTCAGGCTAAGATTACAAGATTTATACTTGTATCATGTCACGGGTTCTCATTCCGTGAGAAGACGCAGGTCGAAAATAGCTTGGTTATAGTTACGGCACAATCATACAGCTGCAGTGATAACAGGAAAATATAAAAAAGAAACCAAGTTGCAACACCTAGTTAAAACAATCTCACACTTCTTAGAGATACATATTTTTTTCACCATGAACACTTAAAAGCTTTGCGCGTCATTATATTAAGAATAAGAAACAACTAGCTTTGCGTGTCATTATATTAAGAATAAGAAACAACTAGTAATACAAATTAAGGGTGAGAAACGAAACGAAACGAAACCACAGAGAGAGAGAGAGAGAGAGAGAGAGAGACAGAAAAGCTCCAAGAAACACGATTATCTTCAAAGTGTTTGGCTGGCCTAAGAACACCAAGTCAGTAGAAAATTTTATTTTTATTTTTTCAAGTAACCAAGTGAGTTGAATTGAGTCAACCCAAGCTGAAGAACTGCAAGATACTAGTGCATTGGTCCAGAACCTAGATTGAATTAATCATGTTACATATTGATCGCCTCAACCAGTAGATCAAACTAAGGCGGCTTGCATATATACAGAGGGCATCAGATCAGGATAAATTTCCTAAACCGTCCTAGATAGCACCCCAACAGATGTTCAGGAACAGACATGAACCGGCTCCTTTCGATCCTTACGCATCGCGGTGGGCGATCTTTCCCAGCTACCGCACGCGCGCGTGCAAACGAGGGAGGGAGAGGAGAGGAGAGGGGAGGGGGCTAGCTAGGGCACAGTACAGTCACTACTGGATTCCGGCTCTTTGCCGAGTGCCTCAGGCACTGGGCAAAGACTCCTTTGCACTCGGCAAAAAGCACTCGAAAAAAAATTTATCGGCGAAGCAACCTTTGCCGAGTGCCTTTTGTCGGGCACTTGGTAAAGGCTTTACGAGTGCCGAGTCAAGACTCGCAAAGAAAAGGCACAATCCGCGGCGCCGCCGCGTTGATTTGCAGCTTTTTGCCGAGTGCCAACCCGCCGCACTCGGCAAAGATTTTTAATTTTTTTGAAAATTTCTTTGCCGAGAGTCGGATGGCTGGCACTCGGCAAAGCTGAAAATCGGGTTTCAGTGCCTATATTCCCGCTTTGCCGAGTGCCATGGTCGGCAAAGCCGAAAACCGGAGTTTCAGCGCCCATATTCCCGCTTTGCCGAGTGCCATAACCATGGCACTCAAAGCCTTGCCGAGTGTTGCACTGGCAAAGGGTCCTTGCCGAGTGTTGCACTCGGCAAAGTGACCCAAAACTACGTTATTTATTTATTTATTTATTACATTCCATCACGACAAACAAATCCATCCAAACATATATCACATCCATCACATATATATCTCATCCATCACATATTTATCACATCCATCACATATATCACATATATAACAATAAGTGCTCAAGTCCATCCAAACAAATCCACAAGTTCATCACAGTCGACAAGTGCATCACAAGTATATCACAAGTCCATCACCAAGTGAACAACAAATGAAAATACAACTACCATTCATCTCGAAGGTGGCCACTGCGACTGTGGTGAAGGAAAAGCTCCATCATTCGGAGGCGCATGAGGTGGATTATTCGAACCCGCCGATTGAGGCTGCACAAAGGAGAAGAGATTGCATGTGAGACAAGATTACATTAGATACCTAATCTAGGAAGGTAGATGTCATACAAGCAAAGCACAAGCGAAAGCAAAAAACTTTCATACTCACAGGAGTAGCTGCAGCTGCAGGACGCGGAGGCGGAGGTGGAGCCAACAGCCAAGCTGGCACAGCAAAGCCCGTATGTTGCCCAAGACCTTGTAGGAACTCCGTAATGTCCGCCAGCCTCTGCGTCTGGGCTGCCCTTCGCTGCCTGCTCGGCCTCCACTGGCCGACATCCTCTCTTGCTTTCGGCCTCCCAGCTCCGACGTTGCCTCATTTCTTGTTCCAGCTGGGCCTGCAATATTTCACTCCAATGTTTCAGTAATGCAAAGCTAATAAAGGTGTGTAAAGATCAATGTACGACGAGTAAAACAGGAATAACCTCGAGTGCGTCGACCGGTCTTTGTCAATGATGCGCCGTCAGGCGATGGTCGGGCTCTCGCTCGTGCTCCGTGCTCGGATCTGGGAGAGAGATGGAGTAGAGGCCGTGTCGATGAGGCCGTCGCCAAGCCAGAACCGCCCATGCTTCTTGCCTTGTCCCACCCTCATGACGATCTCTCCATCAAAGTCCCGGTGCTCGGATCATGGTCCGCCCATGGACCGACCTTGCCGCCGACGATGTACTCACCGATGCGGTGTGGACGCTCGGGTTCGTGTACGCCTGGGGCGGGTCCTCCAGGTTGAAGGAGACGTCGGACGTCGCCTTGCCCTTATGGGCCATACACCATGCCTGGAAGTCCGAGCAAGGCTGGCCACTATGTGACGCCGACTGCGAGAAAGACAGCAAGATAATTAGAAATCGTGCGTAATTGAGCGTCACAATAGATAAATGAATTCGTGTACCCATGCTTGTTTGTATGCGGAGAGGTCGGTCGCTTTGATGGTGTGCTGGACCTTGCATCATCAAACGACGGGCCCGGGCATCACTGTGCATCTGGAGATACTCCTCCGTGAACCACTTGTCCACGATCATCGCCCAGCACTCGGGATACGATTGGCACCACCAGGAATCATCTACACGCCATCAAGTATTTGACATATAAGAAGATCAAATTAAACGTATTTAATCTCAAAACGAATCAATATTAATGTTCTTCATCTACCTCAAGGTACCGGTCCCGGTCGTCATGTTTCTTGCGTCTTTCTTGGTGACCTTCTCTCAAGCTTCGACCGTGGTAGGTTACGATGGCTTCGGATGCGCACCTCGTGATGCATGTCGGTGATGAGTTTTTACGTGCTTTGGTAGCCACCGTCCGCTACCGCCTCAAATCCTCATCGATCTCAAATAAGTCGCATACAAACGCGATGTATCCATTCATTATTTCAAGAAAAGTCCAATGAATGCGATGTATTGAGCAATGTTGTGCGAGGAGACTTACCCAAAACTCCGCCTTCACCCGCCGCCTTGTTGGGGTACTCAGATCGGGCCGACGGCGTAGTGGTCAAACGAGTAGGTCGGCTCCGCCTTCCCAAACAGACGTGACAATGCCGGGGTAGTGTTGCTCGCACGAAGACCCAGATGCCATTGGCGGGCGTGCGCTACCACCGACACAACCACCCGCCTCTGCACAAGTGATTAAGAAAAATTATTAGTTTCTCTTTTTTCAACATATCATATGAAGTAGTGGTGACAACATCTAAAGTTACTTACTTTTGCCCTTCGGCGAATCATCAAGCGTCGGTGAGGATGCACGAACTCGAGGAGGCTCGCGGGACCTCGCAAGTAGACACTCGAAGAGGAAGAGGAGGAAGCGGAACCGTGCCTACCGCCTCGTCGCCGTCCTCGTCGCGCCTCCTCCTCGCCCGTCTGCCGAACCGGCTCCTCGTCCAACTCATCCACGGGCGCCACCTCCTCCTCGCCTGCTGCCGAACCGGCTCCTCGTCCAACTCGCCCACGGGCGCCACCTCCTCCTCCAAAGACTCCTCACGCGGTGTGGGAGGAGACGACCCTCTCTGCCGGCGGTCCTCTTCCTCCTCCTCTGTCCGACCCTCCGCCGCCTCCTCCGAAGTGCGTGGTCTCTCAGTAAAGCGAGGACACGTCCCTCGACGGCCGCCCGCCATCTTTGTTCACTCACCGCAATTAAAAAGAATAAGCAAGACATAATTAGAAATAGATGCAAAATGAACAAAACATAATTACAAAAACATAGTAATACATGTATTAGAAATAGATGCAAAATGAACAAAACATAATTACAAAAACATAGTATTACATGTATTAGAAATAATCTTCATGATTGGGATTAGTGGATCATAGGTCTCGTCATCACTATCAACATTGTCCAAATCATCAACACTATCCAAGGAGGAATGTTGTCTTCATTGTCATTGCCTAAACGTAATCGCCAAGCATTTGTAAGTCCTTCATATTTCGCACCTCGCCTCCAGCGTCCTCGCCATCAACCCTTTCATTGTCTACTTCCATTCCTATCGCCTGGTTAAGTCTATCTCAAACCTCCATTGTAGCCCCTCTTCTTGAAAGAACTCTCCATCATATGTGTTTGGGTTGAAGTTGTAATCTTCATCGTTTGGGACGGAGTAGTTTACCGTGTGGCGATACTTTGTGCACAATAGCCCAACCCTTAAGATGCTCTTTGTCTTGGCACGCGTATGGCGTATAATAAACCTGGACGGCCTGTTGAGCCACAATGTAGACATCTTTTCCTGGATAGACGGAATCCTGTCGAATCTCGACTAGCCCAAGCTTAGGGGTTCGCCTCGTTACTCGTGATGAAACCAAGGGCATTTGAATATGACAGATTAAGAGGTTTGGAACCATAAAATGGAAGTTCGTAGATTTCTTCAATTCTTCCATAATAGTCGAGGCCATTAGTGCCGGGCGTAAAAACTCCGCTGTTTGTGGTTTTTCGATTGGGCCGACTCTGCTCGTAGCTTGCTGTGTGAAAACGATATCCATTCACGCCATAACCGGTAAATGACTTGACCCTAACGACACGTACCGCTTGCAACTTTGTCTCAACTCGTCACTTATAGACGACGGTTTGGGCCTACAAGCTCAAGCGGATAGATCGTTATATTATTCGAACGTCACGATCAACTTGGAATGTCGAACTAAGTACGAGCTAAATTGGGCAAGACCTTCTGCTTGAACCAAGAAATGAAATCGGGGCTCCTGGTCCCGCACTCGTGAAAGAAGGGTATCGCTTTCTGCGGGTAGGATCCCTTGATTCATGCCAGATTGACGAAGAAATTCCTGCACCAACGAGAAACAAGGGGTTGGACGAAGAAACAAGGAGTGGCGTATTTAAACAAGTTCGTTGAAAACTTACCCAATGAACAGTGCACCTCGACAAGGTTGGTCAACACATATAGCATGATACTGCGCCACTCTTCATTTTTCAATTGCTTAGTGGTCGATGCACTTGCGCTTCCGAGTTGCCCTTGGAAAAGGCTGAGGTTCGATTCATTTTCGCCAGCATTGTAACGAGGGGGTGGATTATAAACGCTAGGAAGGTTCTCAGTGTAGTATTTCTCTGTGAAGTTTGACACCTCCTCCAGAATGTATGCCTCTGCAATGGAAGCCTCAATTTTGGCTTTATTTCTACATTTTTTGTGAAGAGTCTTCAGACATCTCTCGATTGGATAGCACCAACGGCACTGCACGGGCCCCCCCATACGTGCCTCATACGGGAGGTGCACAATCAAATGCTGCATCGCCAAGAAAAAGCCGGGTGGAAAGATCTTCTCCAACTTACAGAGCAACACGGGTGCCACTTTTTCCAAGTCATCAATGACGGTCCGAGATAGCTCCTTGGCACAAAGCTGGCGGAAGAAATAGCTCAACTCTGCCAGCACTTGCCAGACATGCTCAGGGACATAGCCTCGAACCATCGCCGGAAGAAGCCGCTCAATCCATATGTGGTAGTCATGACTCTTCATCCCGTTGATTCGCAGAGTGCCTAAGTTCACTCCCCTCTTGATTCATTGATACCCATCGTGGAACATTAGCGTCTGGATCCATTCAAGTACTTCCTCCTTTGGTCCTTTTTCAAGACGAAATCGGCCTTAGGCCTTCTCCATGTCTTGCCGCGACTAGGAGGTCGCATCTCTTGATTTGGTCTATCGCATAACGCTGCGTGTCCACTCTAGCCTTAGGGTTGTCCTTAGACTTTTCAAAGTCCATGAGTGTTGCCCAAAGTGCCTCGGCGATATTCTTTTCAAGTGCATTACATCAATGTTATGTGGCGTAAGAAGGTCATCGAAATAGGGAGCCTCGTCAAGCCCGACTTATGAGTCCACATATGTTGCTCACCATATCCCACAAAACCACCTTCTTGATTGGGCACGAGAGCATCTATGTGAGCATGAACCTCGGCACCGACCATCATCCGCGGTGTGGTCCATCACTACGACACCTTTCGTAAAGTTCTTGATGTCTTGTCCGAATGGATGGTCAAGAGGAGGAATTGACGATGTCTGTCGAACAACGAGTACTTGCCACCCTTGTGCAACCAAATGAACCTCACACCTTCCTTGAATATTGGGCATGAGAACTTCCGTGAACACACCAGCGCAGAATAACCCATACGCCAGAAGTCATGCGAGGAGTAGTGGTACCAAACGTGCATTTTGAAGCTTGTCTTTGTAGCTCGGTCGTATGTCCATACCCCTTCGTCCCAAGCACGGACCAATTCATCAAACACGGGCTCCATGAACACACATATTACTCCCGGTGTCGGGGAATTATCAACGACAAGAATACGTTATGTCGTTGAAAGGAGACGCCGGGGAGATTGAGGGATAACGAACACGGGCCAACATGTGTATGGGGCACCATCACCCATAAGGATTGAACCCATCATTGCCGCCGCGACACGCATACATTGTGAGCCTCATCCGCTTTCTCACGATGTTTGTCATCAAAGCGGGTCCATGCTTCACCATCGGATGGATGTACCATCTTGTCGATTGTTACCGCTTGCCATTTTTGTGCCATGTCATCTGCTTCGCGATTCCTCGGTCATGTATAGCCGTTGGATCCTCGGTAGGAATGGAAGGTACCGTAGGATTTTCACGGGGATCGTAGTCGCCTCTTCCGCCATCACGAGTCTACCTCCGTACACGGAGGATTTACACTTTGACAAGACTTTGCATCCTTGTGTTCTTTCCTAAATAGGACGCACCCTTCAACAAGCATGTATCCGCTCATACGACATCTTAAGTGCACGAAGGAGTTTCTGTGACTCGTACATGCTCTTTGGCAGAATGTGGCCCTCCGGAAGCAGGGTGCCAATCACGGCCAACATCTTATCGAAGCCTTCTCGACTCAGGTTTAACTCGGACTTCAACCCCATTAAGCGTCCAATGGCATCCAGTTGAGACACCGTTGACCGATCGTGAAGTGGTTTCGTGCGAGTCCATCATGTCGTAGAAACGCTTTGTCGGTTGCCTCCATCTCCTCCTTCTCACGTCCCTCATCGAACTGTCCTTGGTGAAAGTCATCTAACATGTCTGCTACCCCGGCATCAGCATCATAAGCCTCGACGCGTGGTCTCACCACCTCCTCTCTCATACGATGGGCTTCACCATGGTGGACACACCGGGTGTAGTCCGGCGTAAATCCATTCTTCAAAAGATGTTTACCCATGTCCACCTTGTTTACCCTTCTCCTGTTTCCACATTTGCTGCAGGGACACAAAACTAGACAATGTCCTTTAGCAGCCTTGCCAAATGCACGGTTCAAGAAAGCATCGGTCTTGTTCATCCATTCCGTGGTGTAATCACTCTGACTTCTCCGGCCCGTGTACATCCAATGACGGTCATCCATCCTCTAACATATGTATCAGCGAGTAATGTAACCACCGTCAACCGCCACGACCACCACCACCACCACCACCACCACCTCCACCACCACTACCACCACCGTGTACATCCAATGACGGTCACTGCATGCTTGTAATAGTCAGGTAGTAACAAGGGTAATGAAACCACAAGATTCATAATATAGGAAACTTTGAAGAAACATGAAACCACAAGAAAAATGATCAACGCAAACTGAGAGTGTCTCAATCTTGCTTTTAGATTCTATACAGCTCCAAGTCTCCCACATTCCTTATGTCAGTCGTAGCCTCCAAGTAGTTCCAATAATGCCATGTTTCACTAAGCTATAATAGCTTACTCTTCTATGATGAAACAACAATATGCTTTATTCATAGAACATGACCATTGGACGTCATACATTGAATGATTGAATCATACTCTAATTCTAGTACATCAAATTACGATATCATTTTTAATGCAAATTCTAGTACAATATCATTTTTAATGCAAATTACGAAATAAGAACGCATTTCTAATTCTAGTACATCAAATATTCAAATAGAAAGTTAATACATTGTCATACACTCATACTGTCATATATTCATATGTCATACATTGAATGATTGAATCATACTCATAAGTCATAACTTCATAAATCATAAGTCATAACTAATTAACTCATTTACTCATCTTGACATACTCGACATCGTCATATACTCATCGTCATACATTGAATGATTGAATCATAATCATAAGTCATAACTAATTAACTCACTTACTCATCTTTTATACACTCATACCGACATAGTGTCATATACTCATATGATCATATCATATGTTATACATTGAATGATTGAATCATACTCATAACTACTGATTAACGAGATACACTCATATCGCTATAGTGTCATAGACTCATAGTGTCATATACTCATATGTCATTCATTAAGATACACTCATACCGCTATAGTGTCATAGGCTCATAGTGTCATGTACTCATATGTCATACATTTAATGATTGAATCACCAAATCACCACATCCACACTCACCACACCAAATCAGAACCGGCGGAGTGGCACGGAAACTGAAAGACCGGCCGGCTAGGCGCAGATGAGGCGCTGGGGCATTGGGCGCAGATGACAGTGAGGCGTCGGCGGAGGAGCATCGTGTTGACAACGTGCACGAAACCTTCTCAAATTTTTATCACACCTCCACATATGATATCATGACATCTCCACAAGTTTCATAATTTTCAGACTTTGTTTGCTTTTTATAGAATTTAAAAACACTTCGTCCGCCGGTTCACGGTCATGTTTCGTCAACAAGATGTTCGAAATTTCGGGTCCGTTCCTGGATACGACCTCACACTACACTCAATAACATGACTATCATTTTTGAATCATTAAATTCCATTATTCGATGCACGCAGCGGCTCAAATTTGTATTTTTCAAATAATTATAGTAAATGAAATAAATTAACTAAATATAACAAAAGCCACAAAATGTACCAAATCCTAACATATAGTACACGATCATCAGTAGGAGGGCTGCACAAAAATTTGAAGGCCAAAATAAAAATAAAAAAGAACGTTTGTCGAGTGCGAGGCACGCGACTTTTCGGCAAAGGGTGTCTTTGCCGAAAAGTGCCACACCGCTGGCACTCGGCAAAGATTTATTTTGCCGAGTGCCAAACGGCCGGCCGCTTCGGCAAAACTTGACGTCGAGCGGGGCTCATTACCTCGCACCGCTTTGCCGAGTGCCCTCCTTGCCGAGTGCACGCACTTTCGGCAAAGCGTCGTTCTGAAGTGTTATCCTTTGCCGAGTGCCATGCACTCGGCAAATATGAATTTGCCGAGTGCAGTTCTTTGCCAAGTGCGGCACTCGGTATTTGGCACTCGGCAAAGAGTTTTGCACTCGACAAAGAAGCTGAGTTTGGTAGTGAATACGTACGGGTAGAGCGCGAAGGCTGGCTGGATGGCGTAGACAGCGCGGTCGTACTTGGCGCGCATCCTGGAGTCGGCGCCGCTCTCCCGCACCGCCCGGTCGATCTCCATCACGGGCCGGCCGCCCCCCGCCCTCTCCTCTCCGGCGAAGCGAAACACACAGGGGGAGAGATCACGAGCGAAGCCAAGCACCAGGTGCTCGACTTATTCGGTCGGACTCGGACGCGCGCGTAACCGAGTGCATGTCGAAACGTACTACTCCGTGTTCCTCCGTCTTTCCACGTTTCAGTACTCATACGAGCTTTGTTTTTTTCGCAGTTTTTGAGCTCGGCTCGAATCTTTTTTGAGCTCGAGCCGATCGGGCTAGGCTCGTTGAAGGGCGCTACTGCAAAGATCAACGTGGGCCGACCAGCGTGCCTTCAGCCCATGGGCCGATAGGCCTAGTGGCACGTTCGACGCCGCTGTCGCAGCCTACCACAACCTTCTTCCGATCGGGGACTAATGGGAGCCCAAGCCAAAAGAAGCCCAGGGTTCCAATATTCACCACACACCCCGGCGTCCATCGCCGCCGCCAACTCCTCCCCTCGCCGGAGCGCTCCCCTCAAGCGCCCCTCGCCCACGGCCCACGGTTGCGTCAGCACGAGCGCGGGCAGGGAGGGAACCGGGTTTCAGTGTGGTGGTGTTGCCGCTGTTGTTCGCAGATTATTTCTTTATCTCGTGAGCTCGTTGAATCCCACTTGGGTTGTGGGGAGATCGCTCGAGGGAAGAAAGGAAGAGGCCCCGTTTCGCGGTAGAGATGGTGAAGAAGGGGGCAGGAAGGGCCCGGTATGATCCCGACCTTCCCTTGCTTGCTTTGACAAGTTCTTAGCGTCGTCGTTGGTATCAAGAGCCAGCTAGGTCTTGATTTCTTCAGGAGTTATTATTTACTCGATTACATGGAGGCCTTGTGTTGCTGTAGGATGGTTCGATCATAATCCCTAACATCTTTCTACAGTAAAGCTCGACGATGTTTGTTCCGAATAAAACTTACTTGGTAGATATGCATATGCTGCCTACAAATCGAATGACTGGATTAGGTGGTTGCAGCCCTGTTCCAAATGTCAGAAATGCCTCAATCTGATAAACAGGAGGCTGGGAATATATATAAAAAAGTGAGACATTTTAATTAAAAAACATGTTGTGGAAGCAGCCCCGGGCCCCGGGATTGGCCTCAGTGCCGTATTTTGTTTGACGGCGCATTTCTTATACATGTAAGTTACGTGACTGTTCTTTTGCGTCGGAACTAACTTGCTGCAACCGTTGTAGCTATGAGCCTGGACCGGCATTTGAAGAGAACAAAGAGGAGGCCATGCTTGACATCTCGCCTACTGACTCAACAGAATTTTGGCTAATACAGTGGCCTATAAACCAGGTAACATTGATTTTTCAACCCCTGTGGCGTGCTACTAATATGCTGCACTGTTTAGGTCCAACGTAATGTTTTCTGTGTTATAACGCAGTTAGATGTTTCTGATTTTCACGGTGAAGAAGTTTCCCTTAAGCTACACCACGATGGAAACTTGGGCAGTTTGGAGAGTTCCTCGGGTAAGATAAATGTCACGAATTATATTGCAATTGTTTCACTTGATTGATTACATGGTTCGATTTTTTAAAAGTTTCTGAACATTCAGACAACAATTCAATGATTCAATGACACTTCAACTTTGATTGGATCAATTTTCCCAATGGGCAATATTTATATCCTTTTTATTCCTAAAGACAGCAATGTTAAACCAATCAATGGAACCACTTGCATTTCCATGGTAAAGTTTGCCTCTCATTCTCTTAAGAAGATTAAGTCAATGGTGATTTTCTTTGATGGTCAGTACTCAGTAGTCTTTTGTAGCCCAAATCAAGTATCAGCTGGAGTTTTTAGTTCGTGCTGAACTCCCTGTTCTACTAATTTGCTTGTTTATCTTTAGGCAACAAACTACTAGTTATTTATGGACTCTTTGAAATAGAATTTGAAACCAAGATGTTACACTTAGTTTACACAAAGAAGATGTTATCCTTTGCGGATGTCCAGACTCCAGAAGTTTGATTCTTGAAGTGAAATTTCCTCGTCAGCTTCCTATGTAATGGCCCATTAACTCCTTGATTTGAAGCTAGATTGATGATATGTGCCACCCATCAGTAAGAAGTTGTAGTACTAGTTGGCATCTTTAGATCCTTCTCATAGGTTGAAACCACCATTGTTCAATTATTGTGGCAAATAACTATTGATACTTTTCCACAAATATTCAGGTATATCTAACGTTCTTTATTTGGCAGGGAAATCTTACGAACTTGTCAGCTTTGCTGCTCAGCAGCCAGATGCTACTGTCTTCCTGCCGTCAGGGTCAGAAACAAGAGCTGGTATGCTGAAATGTCAACTTAGTACTTTAGTTGTACAGTACATCGCACAGATTCTACTTTTTCCCTTGTTGAAAATATGAATTTTGCTGAAATACGCTGTATGTGTACATATTTAGTTTTCTTGGGTTAGTATTTACATGCCATATTAATGGCACAATCGGTGGCGGGTAAACCCTGAGTTAGTGCTTATTTGGTAGAATCATGATAGAACACGATGAGCCTTCTGCTATAAAAAAATACCAGTACATGACACTATGACAGTGTGTAGCACCACGTTTGATTTCCGAAAATGTAATCTTAGTTTGTTATGATGCCGTGCGATGTTACTTGTTAACTTGGACTGTTGTTATCTTCAAGGGAAATAAAAGAAGAAACAGGACAAGACACTCATCTTTGGAAGGTTACCTCCAAATGTCTAACTCTTATGAGGTACAGTACACACTTGTAGATCTGGGTTAAAGCATCAAAGGGAAGCAATGTCAACACAGTAACGATCTTGGGATATGTCATGAAACTAAATCTCTAAGAGTTTAAGTGACATACCAAAAGTTGGAATATATGTCCGCCAACTGATAAAGAATATGTCTTCTAGAATTAAAGCTTCGAAATTCCAATGTTGTGAGTTCATGGAGAATCACTGCTATTTGCATGACATATAGTTGGATTATGAAAACAAGTTGTTGTGGACTCCTTGTGGGGGAAAAACTTATCAGCGTTGCAGGCGGGGCCAAGAGGGCGAGCGCAGCAACAGCAGTAGCGGCGGGTAGGCCAGTCTGGCGCACACGGCTTGGAGTTCAAGGAAGACATTAGGCTTTTGGATTCTTAGGGGTAAGATTAAGTTAGCTAAAGATTTGGTTGTTAAGTTGTTAGGAGATTGCCCTTCCTGGTTCTTTATTGAAGGAGAACCTCTTTGTTGTAATGCCTTAAGCGAATAATCAAGTAAGTCTTCCTTATTTGCTTCACCGTGTTCAGAGCCTCGCTCACAGGCCGAGGAAGAGCCTCGGCGTGCGACCGAGGGCGAACTCAAGAGTCCTCGGTACCCTTCGCTCTCAGCCCAGTTCGCATCTCCATCTTCTTCCTCCACTAAACATTCATCGAAAACCCTCCAGGAAGCTAACCCATAGCACAAGTTGGTGTAATAGCTATCCTCCAACTATGTAAAGTGTAGATAACATTAGTCTAAATCAATATTTTCTATTTAACTGTTCGTGTGCATAACCAGCAATGGATATATTCTGTTTATTTTTTTTACACAAGCACATAAACAAACTGGGGAAAGAAAACGAATCTGTTCTGTTTAACTTCATACTGGTTTAGGCATAGCTAGAAGATATATATCATTTTTAACTTTCTAAGAGGCAGTGTTTTTGCTATTTGTTATGAGCACAAGTAGCGCTGTTTTTCCTTCTTTTTTAAAAATATGGTATTTATGTTGTATGCTTTCTGTATACAAATTGATTTTTTCACTAACAAAAAATAAACTCCAGTGGGGAAGATTTTGCGCCGAGTTTGCTTGGTTCGTTATCCCGAACCTGAAGAATTAGAGAAACCAGGTTTCGGGGGTCTTACTCCTAGCAGTAAGAAATCTGCAGGTAATTCTTTCTTATTCTTCACTAATGCCACTTATCTGCTGTCGGTACTAAAGACAAGTTAGGCAGGATGGCATTCCAGCTGGCTAATGGTCGAAATCACTAGATTGCAATAGGTTAAACCTGGCAGATTTAACTAGATTTACCAAATTTTGCTGAATTAAGTACACCAAATAATGCTCATTCATGGCACTTGAAGAGTAAGAATGCAAGAATGCAACTCTGCTAAATAAAACCGTAGCTGCGCTATGCAAACATCGCTACAAAAGTGTCTGCGTAATATTTACCGATTTTTTTTTATGTTGCTGTATATTTGGCTGTTATATCCAACAAACATTACTGGTACTCGAATGCTATTGGGCCATACCTTTCATCTCTCTTATGAAATGCTGCCAGTTTTCTAACATGTCGTTTTATTATACAGGAGTAACTGCAGTCAGTAAAGAAACACTTTTCGTTAAACTGCGAATGCCGAATTGTCACTGATCAGAGTTTGTCTGGTCTAACAGGTTCCTCAAGGAAGACCATGTCTCGGTTCACCAGCGCATCGAAGAATCGCAGCAGCCAAGGTTCAGCTCTATCACTGGGTCAATGGAGCGCTGAGCCGACACCCAAACACAAGCAAAAAAGAAAGGATGAAAGCAGCCTGGGCCACTCGAATGTGTCAGGCAAGTCCTCCGAAGGATCTCAGGCTCGTGGCGCAGGCAGCAACACGACCTCAGAGTTGCCGCAGACGCCAGCAGAGAAATCCAAGAAGAAAAAGAAGGTTAAGATTGCAGAGTAGCAGTGACGCTAGCGGTAGCATCATCAGTCATCACCTTGGAGAAGATATGTTAATTTTCCCTGAACTATCAGCAGCTCTGGGCGGAGTTTTGCAGGAAAGACGCGTTCTCCTTTTTCCTGTTCCTTTCCCCGGATCCTCATTGTGCTGATGCAGAATGTTTTGCTCGACCATTAGGTGGTATTTGTGAGATGAGATTTGGGGCAGCGCCCCTTGCATGGTGCTGGTGGACTACCGCTATGTATCGCTGTGATTGTATGCACTTATCCGGTAAATGGTCTAGCACCCTCAACTCGTCATTAATCAAGTTGCTATTAGCCACTGCTTCAGTATGAAATAGAACTTTGTGGCTCTGGCAAGAAAGCGCCCCCTCTTCAAAGCATTGTACAGCACGAAATGGAACATGGTCATCCTAAAGTATGTCAGATTCTTAATGTTATCTCCGTGTCGGACTATACGATGCAAACCCTACTGAACTTTTGTGGGTACAGTGCTACGCTTTTCTAGCTCTAACCCTCTTGCATGGCTACTGGCCTCCCGAGGCCGGCATTCACGGCCTCATCACTATTCAGAGGGCTACTGGCCTCCCGAGGCCGGCAATCACGGCCTCATCATTATTCAGAGAGAGAGAGAGAGAGTCGTCTACTGGACACAGTTCTTGGGCAATCAGCTGCCGTCCTTCTCCTTGACGCCCGTAGCACGTCGCTGCTAAGTGTGAAATCATGGTCTATATACGCTCGGGCTCGGCGCATGCTATTGCCGTTGTGACATGGTTCGTCTTCGCCGCCTCCCGATCCTCCTGAATGCATGGCCATATGTTGCGGTTGGGACCGGTTCCATATGCCTCCCGGACCAGGCCACCGCTCTCCTCCAGGTGAAGCTCTCCTTCTCCAACGCTTCCTCCTCCCTTCTGCGGCCATGGGGCGCCGGCACTGACTGCTGCGCCTGGAAAGGAGTCGCATGCGGTGCAGCGGCCTATGGTCGAGTCACTGCACTGGACCTCTCTGGGAGTGGTATCGCAACCTTTCGTGCTCTGGCTTCACCGACCATTCACGTGCGCGGGGGCGACGGCGATGGCAATGCCGAGCTAGCGCGTTTGTTCTTATGTTTGTTCTTTTCTTGATTCAACTAGGTAGAATTAACTTTACTTTATATATTAATTTCCTCTCGCTTGACCTATTGATATGGTACTAAACTTCTCATCTTCCATAATGCATGAGTGAATCTTTATAATTTTACGAGGATTTATTTAGAATATTATATAAGTCAAGCCCTGTTAGACTATGTAGAATGTTTGTACAAGACCATATGGATTGGTCGTAAATTTTGTGATGATGAATAATTGACTTTTGTGTTATACTGAAATTTGCGTTTGTGAAAGTTTCGATTGTTTGGAATATTCAGTTTGGCTGGTCTGATCATGCCTTGTATCGGGTGGTCGAAAAGGTGATACTTGATGATCCTTTTCGACTGGACTCACAGTACGGGAACGCATAGCACTTTAGCTCTGAGTGTCGAATGATAGAGTTCTGAGTACTGTAGCTCCAAGTACCGAGTGGTGGAGCTTCGACTACTGTAGCTCTGAATACCAAGTAATGTACTCAGTCGTGAGTCAAGGTGTGTACCGAGTACGAATGACAGTCGGAGTCGTATGGTCGGAAGCTACAGTGCATGGTCGATGGTCGGAAACTACATTGACTGGTCAATGGTCGAAAGCTACAGTGTATGGTCAATGATCGAAAGCTACAGTGCCGGGTCAACGATCGAAAGCTACAGTGTTTGATCGGTGATCAGTAGTCATAGGCTTTGCGATCGGGAGTCGTAGGCTTTGCGATCAGTGGTCGTAGGCTTTTGATCAATAGTCGTAGGCTTTGCGATCAGTGGTCGTATGCTTCTGATCGACGGTCGTAGGCTTCTGGTAGGTAATCGTAGGCTTCGAGTGCTTCATTTCTTGTATTCTTATAGTACATCGAGTACTCGTGTCTGGTCGGTCAACAGTCCGACCGCTTGTACATAGTAGTCAAACCGGTTTTTAGAGTGGCCTCGTGTTGTTTTTGTGAAAGCATGGAAATTAAGATCATGGATGATCTGGTTCGTGTTTATTGATAGATGAAAGTGTGATATGCGTGTGTGAACTAATGTTGGTCAAGTTGGAGAACTTGTGTCGGGAAAACACTATTTGATCTTTGCATATGCAAGTTGGGAGTGGAGACGGTCATGGTCGATGACGAGGAGTACCGGAACTAGGATGAGAAAATCCAAGGTTCAGACGGTCGAAGATGTCACGAGGTGGTCGGGCTTACGCTAGTGCATGTGGAGATCAAAGGTGGATGCATGATGTGTGGAGAAGCTACGGGAGGTGCAATCCTGTAGGTTTTAACGTGTGAGGGGTTATGGAAGGTGTCTATAACTAGAATGTTTAGAGATTTTGGAAAACCCATATTTGGAGAGGTTTCGGGTCCCTTGATTTTAGAAGCAGATAGAATTTTGTGTTCAGTTTATGAGGACACGGTTTAGGGTTCTAGTATATAAAAGGAGGGAGAGGTTAAGAGTAAGGGGAGAGCTTTTGGGCGACGACTTTGGGGCAAAAAAACTTTTGGTGTTTTCGTGCTAGGGTTTGAGGGGTGTGGTTAAAGCACTTTGTAGCCACATAACATGATTCAGAAATAACAGATCAGATCTATTCCAAGAAAGATTAGTCATCGCTGGCGGCGTGTACTTCTGAGCATTATGTTCGACTTGTTCTCGTATATCGTCTTCGATTTGTTCTTGTTCCTTGTAGTGCGTGACTCTCCCAAGTCGAAGGATGAAGAAATCTGATAGTCGAATCATTTCGACTAGGTGATTGAAACTCCTTCGACCAGCTCGACTTCACCTTCTTCGATCACGTGCTGTACTGTTCACTCGATTATCGACAATAACATCGACTGGCATAGCATATCAGAGCAGTTTCGACCACGACAACGAGGAGACATCTCGTACAAGTACGGTGTATTCAGTTGTCGATTAAATCCAACGTAGATCCTCTTTGGTAATTCGAAAAGAAGACACTGCAATCATTCACCCCCTCTGATTGTCGTATCCGATCCTATAAGTGGTATCGAGCCGGTTGCTATGGCGTCAGAGAGGTATGTGAATCGCTCCCTAATGCTAGATGTTACTGATTTTGCTTTTTGAAAGTGTCATATGCAAGATTATATTGAGACTCAAGGTAGTGATGTTTGGAATAAAGTTTCTAGACCTTATGAGGTTCCGGTTTCTAATATAAATAAAACATATATTGATTTAAATGCTCAAGCTCGTAACTTGCTATTAATTATGCCCACTTAATATGAAAAACTATTTGCGATTATCATGAAGGAACTACTAAAATTAAGAAAGTGCGTAAAGATCTTTATCAAAAAGAATATTCTGATTTTGCTATGAAGCCTGATGAAGCTATTGATGATCTTTTGCTCGGTTTGAAAAAATATTGTGTAATTTACGTGGTGTTAATGTTATTCCTACTGATGAAGATAATGCAACTAAAATTTTGAGATCTTTAGGTTCTGAGTGGTTGATGGTTGTCACAACTATCAATCAAACTATCGATCTAGATACTTTAACCATGGATGACCTTTTCTCTAGATTGAAAATCTATGAGATGGAAGGTTTGCCATCTAAGATTGATAAACCTTCGTCTTTAGCACTTGTGACTAACCCCGTGCAGGCTGCTTGGTCGAGTTATTTTCTTTTGTTGGCCTTATCTTCTTTTTTAGAGGAACAATTCGAACAACTCACTGAAGAGGATTTGGTGTTGATCCCCTCACGAGCATACAAGGTACTCAACAACATGAGGATGAGGAAGCGAGGTGGTATGTCAAGTTTGATCAAGTGCTATGAGTGTGGCGAGCCAGACCACATTAAGATGGGGTGCCCCAAGCTCAAGGGGAAGGTGATCAAGGAAGACAAGAATTATCGTTGTCAGCCATTGAAGAAAAACAACACCAAGGATGCCAATTTCCGTCGAAATTTGCTGAAAATGTTATTTCTTCTATCGAGCATCTTGATATGAGAGATGTGGAATATGGAAGTTGCGATGACGACGACGACAAAGATGATGCTAAAGGTAAGAAGAAGAATGATGATGACTTCACGGGCATATGCTTCATGGCGAAAAACGATAATGACGGCGATGATGACAGTGATCCCGATGAGGTGAGATCATCATATGATGAGTTTGAAGATGGTTTGATTAAACTTGCGGTTGAACTAAAAAAGACAAAAAAGAATTGAGAGAGAGAGAGAGAGTCGTCTCCCGGACATAGTTCTTGGGCAATCAGATGCGCGTCTCGCAGCCACGCTGCCTCGCCGTCGGCCCCTGGGACACACCGCCACAACCAAGCACCATAAAGCGCCGCTGGGCCGTGCGCCGCATCGCCCGAGGCCGCGCCGCTTGCATGCCGAGCGCCACGCCTCTGCCGCCGTCGCTGCCGTGGAGCTGCGCACCACGCCATCGCGCCGCGCCCAGCGCTACGAGTGCGTCCTACAACCGCCACCAGTGGGGGGGCTAGCTTCCCCTCACCTCCCTTTGACCCAACCTAGCAGGCTGGCTATGCATGGGTTGGGCCGGCCCACGACCGGGAAAGAAAGGAAAAAATAGGAAAAGGAAAACTCAAAAACTTGTAAAAAAGCCCTCATAAATTCGAAAATCACGAGGAAAGTTTTCAAATAAGAAAATTTTACAGGAAAAACCCCTGGAGTTTTGAGAAATTACGACAGATTTTAATATTTTCTTACATAATAACCCTTAGGGATCCGATTTTTACGATGGATTAGTATGTTCCATGGTTATTTTTATAATTCGACTTATGGTTGTTTGCTTAATATTATTTATTTTTATGCAATAACCTTAAATAATCCTATAAACATGGTTTTTAGGCATATGAGATTCCATAAAATTATGAATCTTTCATATTAGCACACCCTGGAAACTTCATACTAATGGGTTTTATTTTTTCTCCTAGCTTTATTTGCTGAAATTGTTTTTCTGTCATATTGGTTATTTTGAAATTATCCACATACCTCATTAATTAGCAGAAAATCATGATAATTGCTAGGAAAATTTTGGAAAATTCATAAAAATATCTTTGAATAGATGTCAAACCAATCTTTACTGATTTTCACAATATTCATGTTTTAGATTCTATTTTACATGTAGTAAACCTGAACATTGCATGAACCTAATGTAGATGTCAGACATTGCCAAGAAAGAATTAGTTGAGCTTGCCGTGAATGGCAACAACTACCCCACTTGGTCAATGGATGCAAAGATCAGTCTGAAGTCTCGTTCTCTTGGAGTCGCCATCACCGAACCAGAAGCTGATGCCCCTGCCATCACCCAGGCTGCCAAGTATGGGGCCCTACACTTCCTCAGGCACTATCTCTATGCAAACCTAAAGTCTGAATACTTAATGGAGGAGGATCCACTAACACTGTGGAATTCCCCGAAGGAACGCTACAACCAGCAAAGTTCTATCATACTCCCAGAAGCACAATGGGAATGGACTCACCTACGCTTTCAAGATTTTAAGACCGTGGCAGAATATGACCCTGTCATGCACAAACTTATCTCTAAATTGAATTATGTAACCATACCATTATAGAAGCTGATATGATAGAAAAGACTTTATGCCCTTTCCACCCTAACACGAGGGTACTATAGCAACAGTATCGCAACACGAAGTACTTGAAGTACTATGAGTTGATGTACACTCTGCTGGAAGTAGGAAAACATGCAGAACTCCTGATGGGAAACCATTAGATGCGTCCTCATGGGACAATGGCTATGCCAAAAGCACACACCAATGCTCAGCAGGCTAGCAAGGGCCTGGACCGCGGAAAAGGTCCAAAACAAAATGGGGATAAATAGAAGAGGGTCGGAATGCAGAGAGGTAGGGGTAAACCCTATGGTAGAGGAAAAGGCAAAGGGAAGCCCCAAAAGCAAGACTCAGGCAACAAGACTGCTCATCCTCCATAGACATGTTTCAGATGTGGTTGCACTGGCCATTAGTCGCACACTTGCCGCACCCCGCAACACTTGGTGAATCTTTACATGTAATCCATTGGAAGAGTCAAGGAGACTCAAGGGAGCAAAGTTGAGGCTCACTTCGCCGCTCAGCCCGTTGTGATTGGACTGTCTCCTAGCCATAACATCGAGAAGAATGATTATATGATTCTTGATGACGTGGCCCAGGGAGAGGGATTATGACGATCTTCTTGGGTTGGAGCTCCTGGACCTCCATGAGGACAGCCAGATCTATATGGAGATCTGGAGTAGTCTCCTCAAATAAATTTTGCAGATCAGTTTAGTTTTAGTTCTCGATGAACACTGATTTATTTATGCTTATATTGAGCATTTATCTTTCGTTATTTGCTTAGGTTGAACTCTTGGCATTGTTATTTTTCCAGATTATTCAATTCATCTTTTATTGGTTTACGCTTGTTCTACATTTCGAACTATGTTTCCTGTTGAATAATTGTTTAATAACAAATCATGTTTTAAATATAGAACAACTCGGTACGATCCAATGTCGGAAGAGAAAATCTGTCTTGTAGACAGTTGCACCACTAATTTAATTTTTAAGGAAGCTAAATATTTTCAGACTTTAACTAAGAAAACTGGGAATATCATGACTATCACCGGAAGCGATGCTCTTATAGTCGGCACTAGAAGAGCCATCATAGTTCTCCCTATGGGTACCCGTATAACAGTCGAGGATGCTCTTCTGTATCCCGAATCTAAACATGCCGTACTCAGTTTTAAAGACATTCATCTGAACGGATTTCATGTAGAAACCGATAATGAGAATGATACAGAATACCTACTCATGACTAAGTCTAACGGATGCCAGAAGAAAGTGGTCGAAAAACTCCCTTCTTTCTCATCGGGATTGTACTACATATATATAAAACATGAAGTTTATGTTGCAATGAAAACAATGTTTAAACACCCAAAAATATTTAAGATAGGGCATGATCGTCTGGATCATCCTGGTTTGGGTATGATGCAAAAAGTCATTAATAATTATGTTGGCCATAACATAAAAAAAACACATACTTTCCTAGACCTGAAGACTTCATGTGCCCTACGTGTGCCAAAGGAAAGTTAATTACTAGACCCTCTTATATGAAACTAAGAGATGAATCACCTAGCTTCCTGGAAAGAATTCAAGGTGATATTTGTGGATCTATCCAACCCCTGTCGGGCCCCTTTAGATATTTTATGGTGCTGTTAGATGCATCTACTAGATGGTCCTATGTTTGCCTGCTGTCTACAAGAAACCATGTTTTTGCAAAGTTACTTGCTCAAATAATCAGACTAAGAGCCAAATTTCTGAATGATCGGATTAAGTCTATTTGAATAGACAATTAGACAATGCTGTTGAATTTATCTTAAAGGCATTTAATGATTATTGTATGGCTCTGAGCATTAAAGTGGAGCACTCAGTACCAGATGTCCACATTCAAAATGGCCTCGCAGAGTCATCAATTAAAAGAATAAAACTTATTGCTAGACTACTCTTACAGAATGTAGGCTGCCCACCAACTGTTGGGGCCACGCAATGCTGCACGCTATTGTATTAATCCAACTCAGACCAACTGCATATCACTCAATTCCCCCCTTGCAATTAGTGCATGGAAAAGAACCAAGTATTTTCCATCTGCAGAAATTCGGTTGTGTTGTATACGTGTCGATTTCACCACCGGAACGTACAACCATGGGACCTCACCGGAAGTTGGGGACCTATATAGGTTTTGAATCTTTGTCAATTATTAAATACCTAGAGCCTATGACAGGGGATATGCACACGGCTCGGTACACTGATTGTATTTTTGATGAGGACAATTTTCCGATATTAGAGGAGGAAGGTACCACTCTAAAGAATGCTGAGAAATAGATTGGAATGCCATTGTCAATCAGTCTTTAGACTTATGCACTAAAGATTCAGAACTGGAAGTTCAAAAAATAATAGATTTGCAACAAATAGCTAATAATTTACCAGATGTCTTTCACTAATCTTAAAGGAGTCACAAAATCACAAATACCTACAGTAAACACACCAGAGAGAGGGAAAGTACCCTAGATGGATGTTGAATCCACTCACACCCCTCATCCAAAGAAGAGGGGGAGACCTTCGGGTGCACGGGACTTAATTCCGCAAAAACATCCACGAAAACAAAGAATAGAACAAGACAAATCACTCCATAAGACAGTTGAAGGAACCGAACCTGATGTTGAGAAAAGCACTGAAGTGATCCATCATGAGTATCGTAACCCCAACGAAACTTTGCGCGCACAAACGCTTGGGAAATCAGAACACACAGACTCTATCATTGTGGGAAATCACGAGGAGTAGAAGAAATAAATGAAGAAATTTCCACAAATTATGTGCACTCAGGAGAGTCGATAAAAGAAAGACTACAGTTTTGACATATATTTTGCCTCTAAAATTGCTAAAACTCTTGAACTAGATCCAGAACCTAAGTCCATGACAGAGTGCCAGAAGCGCTCATATTGGGTCAAATGGAAAGAAGCAATTGAGCCAGAATTGCACTCGCTTAATAAAAAAAAGTATTCGGTCATGTTGCCCGAACACCTCATAAAGTGTTCCTTGTAGGATCTAAATGAGTTTTCACGCGGAAGAGAAATGAGAACAACCAAGTGGTAAGATACAAAGCGAGGTTTGTAACACAAGGGTTCACGCAGAAACCCGACATCGATTACGATGAAACCAACTTCCCTGCGATGAGTGGAACCACATTCCGATACTTAATATCAATGGCAGCATGCATGAATTTAACAATGCAATTGATGGATATAATGACCGCATATTTATATGGTTCATTGGATACAGATATCTATATGAGAGTCCCTAAAGGAGTCAAAATTCTAGATCCTAATAAAACTAATCGCAACATGTATAGTTTCAAACTGCAGAGGTCGCTGTACGGATTGAGATAGTCGGAAAGAATGTGGTACAACCGACTAAGTGACTTTCTCCTGAAGAAGGGTTACTCAAATAATGATGATTATCCTTGTATATTTATAAAGAAGTCACATGATGAATTTTGTATCATCTCTGTTTATGCTGATGATAATATCGTTGGAACCGCGGAGGACATAAATGAAGTAAGTTCTTACCTTGTGAAGGAGTTTGAGATGAAAGACTTGGGTAAAACCAAGTATTACTGTGGATATCATGGAGATATGCTCATAATCTTATGATGATGTTACAATTGGCAATGGCTTTAAAGGTTTATCGAATCACGTGTTTTTGGCAAAAATCCAGTGCTATCAGGTCATAGGCGGTCAGACTAGCCAGTGGCGGTCTGACCGGCCACCCCTGGCGGTCAGACCGATTGGGGGTGGTCCAACCGGCCATATATAAATAGTGGAATTTGGAGCTGAGCTAAAAATAGAGGGTGTAGGTAAGAGGGGGGATTCTCGTACACTTGATCTCATAATTTTTGGAGCTTCCAGTCAAAAGATCTATTCGTTTGAAATTTTCAGAGAGCTTTCGGTTTTCAAGGTATGAAATTTTGGCTAAGTCCCTTCTAGGCGGTCTGACCGGCCAGGGCGGCGGTCAGACTGGCCAGAGGCCGGTCAAACCGGCCCATAGGTGGCGGTCTGACCAATTATCACTTGTTTCATCGGCTCTCGTAGCGGCGATGTTTGTTTGTTGAGTCAAGTTCATGAGTTTCAGTGCATATATGTTGCATGATGCATGTTTTGACTAACGTGGGTCAAGTTGCGAAGAATTTGTTTCCAGAATCGATTTCTTGGTTTATTGTTGTGCAGGTTGCTTGGAGATCAACGACGGTCAACAGCGAGGATGATCGAGACTAGGCTTGAGAGCTGAGGTTCAGAACGATCGAGGATTCCGGGTGAAGTCTATGGATTCGTGCATGGCGCAAAATGGACGAGGATGTCCGAATGGGAAGTTCGTTGCGACGGGTTGCATCAAGCGGTGCGGGGGTCGGTGCAAGTGCCATGATGGTTTCGGTGGGAGCCGGATGTGGGAGACTTACCGACACGATGAGAGCCGTTGATCAACCCACACATGACGAAGCATGGAACTGCTTCATGAAGATTGGACTCGGTCTTTGGAGAAGGATTGAGAAGGGGTATTTTGGTAATATCACTAAAATACCGCCTTGATTGCTTTTGGCTAAACCGCGGTGCAAGACGATGCAAGAAGAAGCGGTTTAGGTCAAGAGAAGATGAAGACGGTGCTTTAAAATGCGTGCGTGAGTTAAACCCGTTTGTGTGTAGGCTTAACGGGTGCCCAATAGGAAACTCTTCTAGAAGGTTAGCCTCCACTATAAATATGGGAGGGTGCTGTAGCACCTCCTCAATCCTTTTGCTTATTTTGAAACCCTCGTTTTGTTTTTTAGATTAGGGAGTGGAGATGTTAGGATTCTTGAAGAGGAGATTGATTGTGTGCTCATGTATTGAATTTTGTCCTCCATGTTGGAGTGGCTGTAAACCAACAACAATCACAAATCAATATATGCAAGTTTTTCTTGAGATGAGTCTCTTTGCATTCTTGCTCTCTATTTTGTGATTTTGGGGCCGTCTTTGATTCTCAAGTTTTCCTTGGTTTCTGCCCCTAATCTTGCTTGCTGTAACATGTGGGATATCATCTAGGATCATCTTGATCATCTCTAACCCACGAGCAAGGTTTTGGATCTAGTTTTCGTTTTGACTCGGTTTTGAACCATCCTTCACACAAACGGAAAAATGTCAGAACTTTTCCAATGATCTTCACGATCTTTGATTAGAATAGGTTCCTGATATCCTAGAGAAGGTGTGTTTCAAGTTTCATCGAGTTTGGAGATGTAGATCAAAAGTTACATCTATTTGTAACTTCATTTTTTGGGCTGATTTCACTGTTCATCAGGCTGGAGGTCAGACCGCCCAAGGTGACCGGTCCGACCGCCATTAACATAGAGGTTAGACCGCCCATTACTTGAAAATTAAGTTTTGGTTGATTTTGGTTGTTTTGCTCTGGGGTTCAGATTGGATTCAATACAAGACTTCTGCTGTGCTTGGATATTGATCTTCATAGCTATCGGAGTGAAAATTGTGTTGAATACGATCTTTGTGAAAAAGAGATAGTGCTCCTATTCACCCCCTTTCTAGTCGCCGTTTTGGTCCAACAATTACTTAGGCCTGCAACTAGAGCACCTCCCTGAAGGAATCCTAATACACCAGTCTACCTATACCAAGAAGGTATTGGAGAAATTTAACATGGATAAATCTTATCCTTTAAAGACCCCCATGGTAGTAAGATCCCTAGATGTGGATAAAAACCCATCCAAACCGAGGATGGGAAACGAAGAAGTTTTAGGACTAGAAGTTCTGCACTTAAGCCTCATAGGAGCACTGATGTACCTTCTGAACTGCACCAGGCATGATAATGTATTTGCGGTCAACTTATTGGCTAGACATAGTGCAGCTCTAACCAGAAAGCATTGGGCTGGCGTTAGGACTCTTCTTAGATACCTCCAAAGTACACAAGATCTTGGCTTATTTTAACGGAAGAACCAAGACTTAACCATGGTGGGATATATGGACGCTGGCTATCATGTTTGATTCCACAGTGCCAAATCTAGAAGAACCAAGACTTGAACAAGACTTAGACTGGATTTGTATTTATATGTAGTGGTGCATCTATCTCTTGGCGGTCATTTAAGCAGACCTTGTTACCTACTTTTACCAACCTCTCGTAAATTATTGCACTATATGAAGCCTCGCGTGAATGTGTTTCGCTCAGACGTGATATTAGACATATCCAGAAGTCATGTGGTATTAACACCGTCGATACCCCCACAATTATCTAGAAGATAACGCTGCTTGTGTTGCACAAATGCAAATGAGTCATGTTAAAAGTAATATCACGAAGCATATTGCTCCCAAATTCTTCTATCCACATGAACTCTAGAAGAATGATGATGTGAAGATCCTGCAAACTAAATCTTGTGAAAATTTGGCTAATCTATTCACTAAGTTTCTGCCTACGTTTAGTTTCTAATGATGTGTTCGTAGTATTGGAATGAAGCGGCTTAAAGAGTTGCAACGATCAGGGGGAATCCATGAATCATAATCCACTTAAGGTCCTGAAGTTTTACCTTAATCATGAAGATTAATCCAAAAGGTAGAGAGGTTGAACTATTTTTTCCCTTAGTGAATTTTTTATGAAGATTTCTTACATAAAGGCTTTTAACGAGACAACAACGCAATACAACTTGCTGATGCAATGTACTATTTTCTCTAATCATTTTTTCCCACTTAGTTTTTGGGAGGAGTTTTTAATGAGGTACGTGCATGATGCGATATTCGTCCAAGGGGGAGTGTTGATAAACCCTTGATAAATGATTGATAGGCATAATACCGAAACTACTTCGGGTACTTTAGTATATAAATAAGACCTCCCTTGTACACATAAAGAAATTGATTAATAATGAGGCTTCTCCATCTATAGTGTTTCCATCTATTATCTCTCATCGGTGATTGGCTTGATTTATTCCTGCAACGACTACGTTATTTAACACATACTTTTGTTTTCTTCTTTTTTTGTTGTAACCTCAGTGACCAATTGCTGTGCTTCACGTAATTTTTGCTGTGTTGGATCTAATGGCTGAAATTGATGCCTCTAAATGAGATCTGATTGACGGGAGGGCCCGATGGGTTAATGCATGACTTAACCGTAAATTATTTAAAGATATATAGGACGAAGCACTGCCGAATCTGACAGAGCCCTCTCGAGGATTTGTTACCACTAACGGCCTTTATTTCGCAGTTGACCTCATGATCAGGCGCGACGGCGACGGCGACGGCGACGACGACGGTGACCAGCTCGAGACAGGATCTTCAGCAGGGGCGTTAACGCTGCTCACGTCAGGCCTTTCGTGACACACACAGTCCAGCTGGATGAACACGATGGAGCTGGCGTTCTCGGCGACCTCGCGCAGCGCGGAGAGAAATTTTTTTCGGAGGGTAACAAAACAAATGAAATTACTGGAAAATTTGGAATTTCGATTTAAAATTTCGGTGGGGGCAAAATTTAACCAAAATCAAATTTAGAATGTAATTTGTCTAAATTCAAACATTTCCATTTTTTAACGAATTATAAAAATTTCGAAGGGATGACGAAATCAGCGAAATTTCACACCGAAAATTCGCTGAAATTATTTTCCCTGGTCACGACTCGCACTGGCCAGCGCCACGGCATCGTGCTGCACGATAGCGTCGCCGGCGTGCCTGCCACGGTCGCGGACGACGACGACGGAGCCGTCGCGCTCTCTCGCCGCTTGGTGTCTGTCCAGGTCGACGAGGAGTTGTTGCTCCACGTATGCGTTTGGGACGGTGACTGCAAAGCGAAAGCGTCCTCGTCCACCGTCGCGTTTGCGTTTGCTCCAGGATGCTCTGATGGATACTCCATACAAGATCCAAGTGAAGGTTGCTTGGACTGCTATTGTTGATTGGTTTAGTAGGATTAATATGTGTTTAGGGAATTCTCCGAGGGAGGCTAATTAGTCAGAACTTACGGCACAGCGTGGCTAGCGTGCCAACTCGGTGAACTTACGGGTGTTTGTGTCTGGTTCGAGGATCACTTCATCTTAGAATGGATTGGTTTATCATAGTATCGTTCTATAAATTTAGTGGGATAACATTATTCTTCTCTTCACACTCTATCCTTATTTGGTGCTACTGCTACCACAATGTTTTACATGACGAAGGGTTTTTATTGTTGCTGTTGAAACACGTTAAAAGAAGCCTTCGTGTTTGAATTCCTACATTAGCAAAAAAAAAAAAAAAAACCAGAAGAGATCCTCGTTGGCTATTTTCGGCGAGTCTAGATTATATATATATATATATATATATATATATATATATATATATATATCTCAACTGGATAACTATATAGTTCACAATATATCATTTATTGTGATAAATATATATCAGTAAAACACCGATAACATATTATAAAGATTTAAAGTTACTTAATACATGTAACGAATTGCTACAGTTGGTTATAGTGGTAAAAGGACACGGGGCTCGGGATCAAATCCGAAAACTGTATAACGAACCCACCGAACACGTAGTTAGCGGGGCCGAAAACCTTGACCGCTAGCCACAACTCGGAGAGAGAAAAAGAGAGAAAAACCTAGTCCTGCTATGGATTACGGACGCCTACGACGCATTGCGCGAGCGCGAGCGGAGCGGCTATGGCAGCACGGCGGGCCTAATTGGGCCTACGAGACGCCGGAGGATGGGCGGCGGCCCCGCACGCGGCACGTCGTCCAGCCCAGGGATCGTCACATTCGAAGCGGTCAAAGATCGGGTTCGTGCGTGCGTGCGTGCCGTGGGCGCGGGCCGCTCGGTTGGATGCCGTCATGACGCGGACGCCGCAGAAGATGGTTGCAGAGGGACGGAAGGGAAGCGCCCGATCGAGAGGCCAATCGGACGGCGCACGTTGATTCGCCCCTCTATAAATTCCCACCCAAACCCTACCGCTCGCCACCCTGCCCACGTCTCCCTGCTCGCCGCTGCGGCGCTCGTGGCTTCTCGCTTCTTCCCCTCCCTCTCGAATCTGTAGATGCAGTTCTTGCTACTCGCTCGAGAATCCCTGAATCCTGCTCTTGCCGCTTCATCCAAGTCTTGATATGTTCTATTGGTGTTGTTCTTTCGTTGCAATTTCTCTCTCTCTCTCTCTGTTTTTTCCTCTTGTTTCGACAACCAAGAACGAAAACTTTTGTGTTTCATCGCAGCTGTTTTATCCTTGATAGTTGGTAGATGTGCACATATAAAGAGACCCCGAGTTTTGATCCTGGATACTCGGGTGCCTAACCTTGGTGTGCGAAATTCTATCTTGGCGATTCACGCTTCTTCGAGCGTGCGGACGCTTCCCTCGTCTTCTCGCTCTGCCTGTGATTCGCCGCACATTTGCTTCCATCTTCACCAAAATCTCTGCGCTCTGCCATCCGTTTTTCTTACTGCATTTGGAGGTTATTTTATCCTATTCCTTACCGTTACCGTAACCGTACTGTAACCAACAAGCCAAAACAAAACGCAACTTTGGTCCATTACAAATTCGACCGTGTAAATCCGGGACGCAATAGAATAACTGGCAGGGTGCTGCCATTTTGCAGTGGAGCCGCGTCAAGTTACCACGCTGACCCCCTCCCAACACACAAAGTTACCACGTCGAAATGAAATCTTGAAACGCTCTCCTGATGGGGAATCATTTTACAATTGCAATGAACAGGTAATTTTTTCCCCTTTGATTCCGTAAAAAAATGACAGCTTTATGAGATGTTCAAAAGCAATGAACGGATAATTGATGCGTTCACGGTTGATACCGGGAGCCCATAATAAACTCACGGGCCGGATTTTCTTATCAAGCTCCTTAATGGAGTAGTTAGTCACTGACTCAGCATCTTTTGTCGGTGAGGTTCGCAAATTTCAAACGATAAAAAAATGAAATATTTCGCTCTGCATAGTGCATACTACCAAACCAAAATTTGGTAACGCTATTTTCAGTAACACTAAAATTTGGCTTCATCACAATTCAAACAAGTGCTAAATTTTGCTTTTTTTGACCTATTCATGAACCAGACAACCCAAATGTTACGGAACAGTAGTGCTTAAATATCCTCGTAGGCCTGTTTAGGTGAGCTGGATTCAAGTGAAATTTAGTTCAACTTTCACGAGTGGATGGACTGGAATCTTCTTCCCGATCCATCAAAACAAGGCCTACAAATTATTGCCTACCTGAGCTTGTTCCTGGACGCCGAGTTGCTAATGGACCAACCAGATCGAGCTCAAGGCCCATAGCAGTGTAGCACAGTACTCAGAACTGGGAAGTGGATCCTTGCAATGCTTGAGGCGATTCTACCATAGCCATGGGAATTAGGGGTGGAATGACCAGCGCCAGTGCAAGGATTCGTTTGCCTAATGCAGCCACGCAGAGGCGGATATGATCCAATCAAGAAATATATTTACTAACAGCATACATGTAGAAAGCTCTGAACCTGACATCACCTTCTGCAAGTTTGAGCGTCTTGAGGAATTGAGGGCGATCCGCCACATGATCTGTGCGATCACATCACAAATTCAATTCTTGCAATCATTGGCAGTGGGAAAGGATGCATGTTTTCTTAGTTCACCGTTCCGGAATAAAAACACAGGGACAGCAAAAACACGATCCGCTGTGCGATCAGATCACAAATTCAATTCTTGCAATCATTGACCGTGCGAAAGGATGCATGTTTTCTTAGATCATCGTTCCGGAATAAAAACACATGGATAACAAAAACACAGGTATCTCAAGGAACTTTATTTTCATTAATTAACCTATTTTTCAACTTATTTTAATTACTAACCCTCAACTTTATTTTCAAATCGAACCCTTTTTCTCTCCGAACACGTGCGCATTAAATGCCATCACCTCCGCCGCGCCTGTTCCTCCACTCTTCTCCTCCCCACTTGCCCTCGTCACGCCAGAGCACATGGATGTCGAGTCGCCCATGCCCCTGTTGCCTCACCATTCCTTCCTGTCACTCAACTCGTCCATAGCAGTGAGCCCTGAGCCGAGCTCACCCGTTGGCCTCTCCTTGGGCGCTCTCCACCTCCAGCCTATATAAAGCCCCCTGGAGCTCCATTCCTCACCATTTGCTTCCCTGATGTAAGGTCGAGGTGGCCGACTAGAGGGGGAGCGAATAGACGGTTTTAAAAATTCTTTCGGGCTAAAACCAATTAATAATGCGGAAGCTAATAACGAATTGGTTTTGCATAATTAAAACCTAAATCAACTAGACTTCCCTAGGTGCACCAACAATATGAATACAATACAAGAGAGCAATCATACAAAGATATATAAGCAATTAAAGCATGAAATATAAATTTTTCAAAGTAAAGCACAAGCACAAACCAAGATGACACAATTATGTTTTACCGTGGTGTTCGGAGACTTGCCGGTCTCCCCTAATCCACGTTGAGGTAAGCCTAATCAAATTGGACCGGCTCCACTAATTAAGCCAACACCTTCGAGGTAAGTCCAGCCACTTGGACCGGTTCCAACGTGAACCAACACCTCGCTCCACTAGGGTTGCTCTTCCTCCACTCCGGAGATGGTGAGCACCAAACCACTCACAACACGCCGGGCCTTCTCACAAGCTTCTTGAGAAGATCACCGGTCACGACGCCTCCATGCCGTCTAGGTGTCGGCAAACACCAAGAGAAACACATCTCAACTCTCATTTGAACTAATCAAGTGTCAAAGCTCAAGTTGATACACAATCCACTACCTAAGGCAACACATGCACTTAGGGTTTGCTCTCAAATCTCACTAAGTGCAACACATGCACAAAAGAGAAGAAAACCTTACTCTTAGCTCAAAGGACTGAATATAGCACTCACAATAAAACCAGCAACCTTCTCCAACCAGCCAAGGTGGGTATTTATAGCCCACACCTAAAAACTAACCGTTGGAGGAAAGATTCCCTCGAAATAGTGCAGGGTCGGTCTGACCGCCAACTAATGGCCGGTCGGACCGCCCATGCCCCAACGGCTATAAAACTAGCCGTTGGGCCTTCGGCCGGTCGGACCGCCAACTAATGGCCGGTCTGACCGCCCGAGGAAAATCGCCCTGCACCAAAATGGCGCTTCTCTGGAATAAACGTTCCATGAAAACTCCAGAACTTTCGATCTTCGGTAGTTCTTTTTTCTCAATGGCGGAACTACCGCACAGAAAAACCGGTCAAGGAGAAATCGGTCGGACTGCCAACAGATGGCCGGTCTGACTGATATGCCACCGGTCAGACCGGTGGTCCCTGGCAGTCAGACCGCCAGGCCACAGAGACCAAACCCATTTGCCTCGCTTCAAATGGCAAAACACATTCGCCCATTTGAGTGCATTTTCAACAAGATTTCAAAGATGATATTCTCAACAGGTTACAAAACACATTTGCCAACCTTTAGAATACTCACCACAAGGAATAAGGTACATGGACTTACGCCATTTGCAAACTTAAGTCATATGCTACAAGGGTACGCATGAGCCTCGACTATTTGCAAAATACATTCGCAAATAAATAGCATCATGCCTAGATAAGCTAGAGCAACCACGATGAGCTATCAACACATGACTAACTCAAACTACTAGTTAAGACCCCTCTTAATAGTACGGCAACCTATACTAGCAATCCGGTCTTCCAACCAAACACCAAGACCGGTAAAAGATTAGTAACACATCCTTAGCCCTAGCTAGTCATACCTTTGCTTTGCATCTTCTTGAAGCTTGATGACGCACATCATCACTTCAAGTACGGGTCATTAACTTGATAATCATCAACACATGATGATCCTTTGCTTAACCACCATCAACACATGATGTGACTTCTCTTGTCTTGACGATCAACCCATGATCATCTCTTCTTCTTGATAAGCATCAACTCATGATGCATCCTTTACACCAAGCTCTTGACTTTAATGTCATTGACACATGATGACATCCAAAGTCTTCATCACCTTGGAACATAACCTATTCATCCAACTCATGAAAAATGTTAGTTTCACAATGTGATTACCATTAGTTACCACAACAAACCATTATCACATAATGGTAGGACAAGATATTTCAATCTTTCCCTTATTGGTAATTAATGATAACCACTTCAATTACACATAAATTGAATGTAGATAAAGTAACACAACATGAGTATATATATATAAACTACACAAGTCATATATATATACTCACAACATGAGTATGTAAGAACTACACAAGTTATATATACTCAAACGGATATGTTTCAAAGTAAAGATCACAAATATATGTGGAAAATAGAATGTGGATCAATACTAATGAAACCACAAAATATAGAATGAGCTCCCCCTAAATGTGTGCATACAGAAATGTGTAAATAAAATATATGCACATATTCAAGATATACTTATGGTGGAGTTCAACCTATATTTTGGATCCGAGGAATGCAACATTATATAAGAGTATAAGTCGAATGCATACCTCGTTGAGTTTCACCTTTATATCCAAATGAGACTACACACTAGATATAGAAATAGAAATGTTAGTCTCACAATTAGATTTGTCATTAATCATCAAAACACTCCATTAACTCATAATGGCGGGTCTAGATCTTTCACCTGAGCCACCCACTCCTCTTGTTTCCTTCTTCCACCAAGCCGAGCGCATAGAAGCTCAAGCTTCCAACTGCCGGCCAAGTCGCCGCAGCAGTGTCCGGCCGTATCAGTGAAGCTCTTCTCTCGCCGCCAGCGTCACATCACATTTCTAAGTATAAGGGTTCCCCCTTACTAATTTCAGCTTTAGATCGCAGGGTTTGTCGAAATTTGTTTTCCCCCATCCTCGGCCGAAAGCTTTGTCTTCGTGCTCGACTCCGGTGTGGTCATCCATTTTCTGATTCTTTGCTCTAGCACGATCTCCTAACCATGCTCGATATTCCCCTACCCTTCCTTACTCCTGTTTTTGCTCAGGCTGCCCTCCCCTCGGTGAAGTCATCATTGTCGCCGTCGTCCATTAACGACTCCAACCTTCTTCCGACCACTTACGACCACGTACGACCACCTCGGCCACTCCCCACCGTCAACAAGAGCACGAAGAAGATAGTTGGTCTCCGCGCTGACCACCTCGCGTCGCATGAAACCCAGGAGGTCCGATCTGGCGCCAGCTTTCCCCGGGAAGGTCTCTGCGCCGAGCGCCAGTGGCACTAGTGCATGCATCCTCTGCCTCCGACCACTGCAACCGGTGAGACCTACACCGTATGGTAGCCCTTGATCTCTTCGTCCCATTTTGCTACTCCCTGATCTCCTTCCGACCAGTTAGTCGAAACCTCCTTTCACCCACCTGTAGTCGAAGCATCCTTCGACCGGTGTAGTGAGCCTCCTTGACCACACGTAGTGAAATCTCTTCCGTCGGTGGTGAAGCCTCCTTTCGACCCGGTAGTCGAAGTCTCCTTCTAACCACTTGTAGTCAAAATATCCTTCTGAGCAGTACTCGAAACCTCCTTCCGACCACCTGTAATCGAAGCCTCCTTCTGACCAGGTAGTCGAAGCCTCCTTCCCACCACATGTGGTCGAAGTCTCCTTCCGATCACCTGTAGTTGAAACCTCCTTCTGACTAGGTAGTCGAAGCCTCCTTTTGATCACCTGTAGTCGAAACCTCATTCCGATCATGTGTAGTAGATCCTCCTTCTGGACACGTGTAGTCGAACCTCCTTCTGACCACCTCTAGTCAAACCGGTGAGCAGTATCCGAAACCTATTTGTTGGATTTTCTCATCCAGCAGAAATGGTTTAGGATATAACTTTCGCATTCGAACTCCAAATCGAATAAGTTTTGTTTCTAATTTCATATTAAATCATAATATACCTTATGTACTAATTTCATAATTTTTGGAGACTTCTGGAATTTTGGTGTTTATTCGGTGTTTTCGCTTTGCCGGTACTTGTCGTTAGATGACGATGATTTGGGAGTGCAATGGAGATGATCATGTGAATGTCCAGTGTACCATCAAGCAAAGGCACGCACCCATTCTGTTAATGCATGTTGATCCTATTACATTCAAAAATTATTATTTTGGTTTGCAACTGTATGTATGCATGCTTTATTTGTCAAGTTATGATTGCGATTAAAGGTAGTTAATCCTATTGAATGAATTCCCTAAAATTGTTCATCTCCTGCCACTAGCCTAAGTTAATATTCCCACTGATTATTAGTGCTCGGTGGATGATATATGATCTATTTATGTTTATTCGGTGTCATGCTTTGCAATACTTAGTTTTCGGTAGATTGGACAGCCGTCAACTTTGTCGATGACATTGATCACAAAAATCATTTTTATTATATATCCAGTACCCTGTGGTATTATATTTGGAAAACTAAAAATAAAAATAAAACGTTTTGGACTTGGAAAAATGGTATGCATGGTGTGATTGTCAGGTGTGAATGGTTTGTGTCCAAGTCAATAGGGACTGAATTACTTGTGCCATTGATCCAAGCACTTTTATGTACAACCACATGAGGGCATATGGGAACCCTCCTGACTTAGTAATTTGACGTGTATTAGCTCCGAGTCGCAGGAGGTTGTGTGTGTTGTGTTAAAAATATTATGTGTGTGTTTGGTGTGTGGGGGTTTGTTCCTGTTGTGAGGACCCCCGGGTTAATCCTGTAAGATCGAGGTAATCACGATCTTAAGGAAGTAAATCTGGGCCTCAAGTAAATGAATTCCAAGTTAACTCCACCTAAGTGACGTCCCAACCGAAACTAGAGCCCGATGATCATCTGCTACTTGCTCCTTTGCGAGCACGCATGATGACCGATTCTCCAACGGTTCAAGCACACACTTAAATAAGTAAAAAAGGGAATTCATCACAGCGAGAATGAGACCACGTTGGCTCCCAAGATCAGCGACCAACGTACCCTCAAACTCACCTTCAATGTTGATCACATCCATACAACATCGTACATTAATAATCCAAAAGACATACAACATAATAGTTAAGTCTACAACTATTACATAACGGTCGACCGGCCAAATTCAAATAAGAGTGACAAATAACAGCGGAAGCAAGATAAATAAACCAAAAGTCCAGCAAGGTATGCCCATAACCCCTAGCAACCGACTAGGGTTAAATAATAGCACTACTCGTCAGTGCTACCTAAATCGGCACTGCCGAGCTCATCGGGCTCGAAATCGTCCTCACCTGAAAAGAAAACAAAAAGGCCAGCCAACATCTGGCTGAGTACAAGTGCACTCGCAAGTCTTACACAAAGAAAAGTAGTTATGCATAATTGGCCAATCAAGGGATAGCATTAGTGGTTCTAGTTTTGCATAAAACGCAACATCTTACATTCCTAGACCATCTAGTTTTCAAAAGCCAAGTTGCAAATCATTTATTCAAATGGAAGTTTTACAAGACATAGATATTGTAATAAATCAAATAATACCAAAGTGGCTGTCCACTTTGGTAAACTAAAGTGCACGAACATCCCATTCATGCCGAAACCAATTACAACCATGTAAACTTTTAATTTTTGAAGTCTAACGATGAAGCATACTTAAATCAAGTGTTGTCCATAACCGTGGACACGGCTATTCGAATAGATTATCTCTGCAGAGTTGTACTACTTTACCCACATGACCCGACTAGCCCGTAAGCCTCCGGATGCCTCCGGAAAATAGCACACTTCCTTAGGTATGCCGGCCGGGGAGAATCGAGATACAGTCATTTTTAGCAAGAAAATCCTATTGAGATAGACCACCCATATGAGACAAATCCCAACTTAGACATAAGCATATAGCAAACGCTAAGCGGGCACACACGTTGTGTCGGAGGTGTCAGTGTGAGGTAGTTAGTAGTTGTTTTTCCCCAACATAAGTAATCGTGCTCATTAAGCACAATATATATCACACTGGGTTCCTAAGGAACATAGGATTTCACGATCTCTATGTCCTCACACCACCTACGGTCCAACCCAATAAAACTTTCCCCTTACTTAACCGTACGGTACCCATATACCGCATGTGATAGTACGCTCGGTACTTGGAGTGTAACGTCCATGGCTCGGTCCTTAATGGTCCAGACAAGACAACCACAAACCCGGGTCTTGTGCATAACAGCATCCACACTACAACCACTTGTCTGAACCCAAAAACCTTTTTAACATAACCAAAATTTAACTCAATAACCAGAAGTAACAATCTGAACAAAAATTAATAAAAGAATAAGAATCGTTATGTGTCTCCCACAATTGACGAGCTAGTCCCGTCAATTGATCTACCGCGTTATCTAGACTCGCAATGATAAGCATACAACACACAACGATCATATCATTACACCATCTACCTTAAGCATATGTGTATGGGAAATATCAGGGATAACCAGCAAGTATAGGATATAACTACTCAACTCACAACATACCGGTATACCGAAAATAGCATGCAGGCAAATATCATTGCATTTCAAACACTAGTGTAATAAAACTGGGATCAATATGATGCAAAAAAAAAGTTCAAATGATGCTTGCCTTGCTAGAAGAGTAGTTGCTCACTCTCGGTGGCGTAAGAATATACGCTGATTTCGTCGGTATCTAAAGAACGGAAATATCGATAAACATCAAGAAACATAAAAATCAAATTGCTCCAAAAAGCATGAATTTTCTACAGTACATAGTTTATGTTTTAAGATGAATTTATGTACAAGAATTATTCCAATTGGATTTAGTAGGTGAAAGTTATGGTCGTTTGAAGTTTGTATGTCCCGAAAATACTTTTTATTCAATTTAAAGTTTTGACCAAAAATTTGTAGAACAGTGGGGTGGTAATTGATTTCATATATAAATTGGGAATATTATTGTGAGTCCACTACAAATTGGTTCATCTCATCAAGACTTTCCATGCAAAGTTATGAATTTTCAAAGTTATAACCATTTTTCTATTGTAAAGATAATTCATTAAATGCTCATTTTTCAAAACTATATTCTCTGCTGTAGAGAAAAATGTGCAACCTTCTTTAAAATAAATTTCATTAAAAATAAAAATTACCAGCACTGGTTTCATCCCATTTGGGGTAAAAATGAATTTGTTATGCATTTTTGAAGTTAATCATATTTTTCAGTTTACAAATAAATACATTCTGATTTTCTTAATTGATTATTAATTTTCTTACCGAGCCGCACCTAGCCACTGCTACTGACATGTGGGGCCAGTCACAGTGCCATTTCTTCTTTACCCACGGGGATTTTAATTTCCCAACTGACAAGCGGGGCCTCTGTCGATGGCGGGGTCTCTTGCCGCATCGTGGACCATCGTCCACAGGCGGTGCCTGACATAATGAACACTGCGCTTAAGTGGCGAGCTCACTGTCGGTCTTCTTTTAATACTTTCGATTTACGTACGGGGCACTTTGTCATAGGCTCATCTATTTCCTTAAGACACCATTAATAAGAGTAATCGAGGATTAGCGCCTTAATGGCTTTGCTCTGATATTGTCGGTAATCCAACAATCTTGAATTGCATTCGCCGTATTGCCGCCGATTCCGACCCGGCGTTGCGCCAAGGGTCGCTAACTTTCGATAGCCATGCACATCTTTGGGAGGTGGCGGCGACACTGAGGTGGCTTTGTCTTGACGGCTCGTCGGAGAGGAGCGGCGGCGTACATCGGCAACGATGCATGCGCGAAATAAAGCTCATAAGGTCCAACACGGGTGCAGAGCTACTAGGGACTACCAGGGAGCTACCTTAGCGTTGGAGGGCAGGAGAGATTGTCGGAGCTCTGCTGGCGACGGTGAGGTCCCTGGCGGCAATGGCGGTTCACGTGGAGGCGTCGCTCTGGCAAAAGAGTAGAGCAAGAAGCTGTTGGATATGCTCCCGTAGGGTGCCAAGATGGTGTGGGTGGAAGCAATAGGGGAATGCCTTACCGGCTTGAGTGGAAGACGAAAACCAAGGTCCTTCGATAGAAAAGTAAATACTCAAAATGTCACTGACCCTGTGGTTCATTGGAAAAATTGGTTGAGGGGTTCTCAATACCATTTCCTAGGGACTTGATATGACGCACAAGTTAGGTCAAGGGCCTCACCCGAGATGACGATAGCAAGCCGATGTCACGCTGGTGAAGCTCTGGCCGCGCTCTGGGCCGTAGGGGTTGCGATGGCGTTCTGGGAGCTAGATGCAAAACCGAGAGCTGGCATAAGGGAAAATGGAAATGGCGACGAAGATAGAGAAGATGGGGGCCGGGAGCTCGAAACTTACGCGGCAATGATGCTGGGGTGGGCGTCCCTCTCCTCGGTCAACAGAGGAGAAGTGAGGGGGTAGAGAGAGCTGGGAGACAGGTTATAGGCGGGAACAGACGGAGGAGAAGCGGTGTTACTCGGCGAAGCGCGGTGGTTGGCTACTGCGGGCGGTGGGGGCACGGCGTTGATGGAGCTCAGCAGAGAACGCGAGGCGCGTGGCACTCGACCTGCGAGTGCGGTAGCGAGGAAAAGACAGTCCGACAGTGGGCGAACGCCGGTGACTCAAGGAGGCGGGCGTGCGAGCCTTCGGTCGACGGCTTCGCGAGCCGTTCAATCGAGATCAGACGGTCCGCATGAAAGAGGGTTCGGCAGAGTCGACTTCTTTGGTTGGCTCGATCGGTCTTGTGTGACGAGTTTGACCTGAGGAATAGTAACCAGATTTGACTGATTTTGAAAACAATTCTCCTAGTTTGACTGGCCTTCAAAATATAACAATTAAATTCATAAAAATATGAAATTAATCAGAGGGGTTCCTGGGGAAACCTAGTACCCATAAAAATTTGTAAAATTTATTGCTCATCATTTATTTGGTATATTTCAAATTCCCAAAAGCATATGTTGACAATCGAGTTTGAAATTTATGAGGTTCATATTGGGTTCCAAAAATTTGGAAAAAAATTATATTAATACATGATAATTAATATAGTAATTGAATAAATTGTTTTTTGAGGATGATCATAAGTTTTTGATATTGTTTTCTTTAGGATTTATTTTTGTAAGTGTATGTTGAAACATTTGGATAAGATTTTCCTAGTACAAATCATAATTCAATTGGTTAAAAATATGATGCATGCTAATGAGATGCATAGTAATCCTCTTTATTAAATTGGAGATGTGACAAACCTCCCCCTTACAAAAGATCTCGACCCTGAGATCTCGGTAGAACGGAAATTAAACACGTAAGATTCTAAAGAAGATACAACATCTGTTGTCTTGATTTCCTTTAAAGATAGAGTTACGACATTCTACCCGGGTCACCTAGAAGGCTATTTAAAATTTTCATTCCACTATTTTGTTTAACCTTTCCTTCTTAATACGAAGGCACTTCACGCCGAGGGAAAAAGATTGGGATATTCGGCCTGCATCCGATCTTCTCGCTCCCAGGTGGCTTCCTCCTCGGAATGATTGCTCCACTGGACTTTGACGAACCTGATGCTACGATTTCTCGTTCTGCGTTCGACTTCCTTAAGGATGCGAATCGGGCATTCCCGATAAGAAAGATCGGGGTTGCAAGTCGATGTCATTCGACTCGGTGACCTGGAACACGGAGGTACTTTTTCAGTTGGGATACATGGAAGACATCGTGCACTTCTGATAGGGTAGGTGGAAGCTTTAATTGATAAGCCACAGAGCCTCGTTTGTCTAGAACTTGGAAATGCCCGATATAACAGGGTGCCAATTTACCCTTCACTTGGAAACGACGGGTTCCCTTCATCGGTGAGACCTTGAGGTAAACATAATCACCTATCTCGAAGCTCAACTCACGACGACGGCGGTCAGCGTAGGACTTCTGACGAGATTGTGCCGTACGAAGTCGTTCACGGATGATGCGAACTTGTTCTTCAGCGTCCTCCACCAAGGTTGCGCCATAGAATGACCTTTCCCCGGCTTCAGACCAGTTCAATGGTGTCCTACAAGCCCTCCCATACAATGCTTCAAATGGTGACATCTGAAAGCTGGATTGATAGCTATTGTTATAGGAGAACTCTGCGAACGGTAAGCATTTTTTCCCAATTTTTGCTATAGGATAGCACACACGCTCGTAGAAGGTCCTCCAACACCTGATTCACCCTCTCAGTCTATCCATCTGTTTGAGGGTGGTAAGCAGAGCTGAAAGACAGATGGGTCCCCATGGCTTGATGGAGGCATCCCCAAAAATGGGATGTGAACTGCGCACCGCGATCCGAAACAATCCTCTTCGGTATGTCGTGGAGACACACAATCCTGGTGATGTAGAGCTCTGCTAATTTAGCCGTAGTGTAGGTGGTCTTGACAGGAATGAAGTGAGCCACTTTTGTCAGCCGATCAATAATCACCCATATAGAATCGGAGCCAGTTTGGGTCCTTGGAAGCCCGGTAATGAAATCCATCCCAACCTCCTCCCATTTCCACTGGGGAATAGGTAAGGGTTGGAGAGTACCTGCTGTTTTCAAGTGATCAGCCTTGACTCGTTGGCATATGTCACATTCGACAACATATCATGCGATCATCGTTTCATCTGACTCCACCACAACCGTTTCTTCAGGTTCTAATACATCTTAGTACTTCCGGGATGTATAGAGAATCGTGAATCATGAGCTTCCTTAAGAATCAACTCCCTCAAGTTGCCATTGGATGGCACTACTAAACGACTCCCGAATCGTAGGGTGCCCTCAGCATCATGGTTGAAACATTTGGCCTTACCCTTCTTCATTTCTTCCCGGATTTGGGCGACCTCCATGTCGAGGGCTTCCTTTATCTGGTCCTTTAAGGTGAAATCCACCTTGAGGGCAGCAAGGGTACCCTCCTCAATAATCCCCAGGTGCAGACGTTGCATGGCAGCACACAATCCTGCCGAAATGGGAGTTACCGACAAACAGTTGCATTGGGTTTTCCTACCCAATGCGTCGGCCACCACGTTGGCCTTCCTTGGGTGATAATAGAGTCCCATGTCATAGTCCTTGATCAACTCAAGCCACCTTCTCTGTCTCAGGTTCAGGTCGGCCTGATTGAAAATGTATTTGAGACTCTTATGATCAGTGTTGATCTCACAACGATTACCGATGAGGTAATGCCGCTAAATCTTCAGTGCATGGAAGCTCCAAGTCATGGGTGGGATAATTGGCTTCATGAGGTCTCAATTGTCTCGACGCATATGCCACCACATGACCTTCTTGCATAAGCACACCTCCGATCCCGTGGTGAGAAGCATCGCAGTAAATATCGAAGCTCTTGTGAATATCGGGCAAGATAAGCACCGGTGCTCGGGTTAAGAGGTCTTTAGAGTCTGAAAGCTAACTGCACATTCAGGCGACCAGACGAACTTCTTTTCCTTTTTCAACAGTTGGGTCATGGGCCTGGCAATACGGGAGAAATTATTGATGAACCTGCGATAATACCCCGCAAGCCCAAGAAACTGCGGATGTCGGTGACGCTCTTGGGTTGCTCCCAATTTAGTACATCCTGGACTTTGCTAGGATCGACAGCGACACCACCCTTGGACAGAACATGGCCCAAGAAGCTGACTTCACGAAACCAGAACCCGCATTTGCTAAATTTGGCATACAGTTGATGTTGACGAAGTTTTTCCAACACCAGCCGTAGGTGTTGCTCATGCTCTTCATCGGACTTGGAGTAGATAAGGATGTCATCAATGAATACGACAACAAACTGATCCAAATACTCTATAAAAACCGAATTCATAAGGCTCATAAAGTAGGAGGGAGCATTGGTTAGGCCAAAGGACATAACAGTGTACTCGTACAAACCGTAGCGAGTGGAGAAAGCCGTCTTTGGTATGTCTTCGGATCTGACCTTGATCTGATGGTAACCCAACCTCAAATCAATTTTGGAAAATACTTGGGCTCCATTCAACTGGTCAAATAGATCGTCAATCCGCGGAAGCGGATACTTGTTCTTGATGGTGACTTCGTTTAACGGACGGTAGTCCACACACATCCTTAGACTCTTATATTTCTTCTTGACAAAAATAACCAGGCATCCCCAAGGTGAGGAGTTCGGTCTGATGAATCCCTTATCTTGGAGCTCCTTGAGTTGCTCTTTTAACTCTACCAACTCATTTGGAGGCATCCGGTATGGCCGCTTTGAAATCGGCGCAGTACCGGGTGCAAGCTCGATAACGAATTCCACTTATTGCAAGCACGGCGTCGACGGAGCTCAGCAGAGGACGCGAGGCACGTGGTGCTCGACTTCTGCACGAGTGCCAGCGCGAGGGTGAAGACAGGTCCGACAGGTGGGCCCGAACTGTCGGTGACTCAAGGAGGCGGGCGTGCGAGCCTTCGGTCGACGGCTTCGCGAGCCATTCGATCGGGATCAGACAGTCCGCATGAAAGAGGGTTCGGCAGAGTCAGCTTGCTAGTTGGCTCGGTCGGTCTTCATGTGACGAGTTTGACAGGAATAGTAACAGATTTGGTGATTTTGAAAACAATTCTCCTACTTTGACTGGCCTTCAAAATATAGCAATTAAATTCATAAAAATATGAAATTAATCAGAGGGGTTCCTGGGGCAACCTAGTACCAATAAAAATTTGTAAAATTCATTGTTCATCATTTATTTGGTATATTTCAAATTCCCAAAAGCATATGTTGACAATCGAGTTTGAAATTTATGAGGTTCATATTGGGTTCCAAAAATTTGGGAAAAATTATATTAATACATGATAATTAATATAGTAATTGAATAAATTGTTTCTAGAGGATGATCATAAGTTTTTGATATTATTTTCTTTAGGATTTATTTTTGTAAGTGTGTGTTGAAACATTTGGATAAGATTTTCCTAGTACAAATCATAATTCAATTGCTTAAAAATATGATGCATGCTAATGAGATGCATAGTAATTATCTTTATTAAATTGGGGATGTGACACTTGTCTAGGTCCTCCAACTCGAGGAGCATCTGTAGTTGTCTAAGGCTTTACCCCAAGGGGTAGTTGACCGAAGCTTTACCGCTGACTCCGACACAACGTATGGGTTTCCATCCATATGGGCGACTCATAGTTAATGCATTATATTGGAAAACATATCGTAGGACTTAGCTCTGCCGTCATACCTAAGGAAGTGTGCTAAATAGCTTGGCAAAAGGAGCGGTCTGACATGTGGGTAAGTTGTACACCCCTGCAGGGTTTAATCTACGTTTTTTTGTTATGATAACACTGGTTATTTCTGGAAGAATTAGACTCAATATTTTGGAATTTAAACTTAAAACTTGAATATATTGAGAATGGCTTCTCATGCTATGTTTGTGTGCTACAAGGGCAGCCACCTGCAGATGCTCTGTTGATGTCTAATGTTAATTATTTGCTATTATTTGAAGTATTAAAAATATTTGCTAACTTGCAATTTCAATCTACTACTTGTATTCAATTGAAATATTAATTTGTGCTGAAAATAAACCCTATAGCCTTCTCCTTTCAATAAAGCTTGCATGTAGCTATGTATAGACTTTGTAAAGTCTTGCGGAGTACATTCGTGTGCTCACTGTTTGTTTTTATTTACTAATCTGGACAGCAGGTGTGAGATCAAATCGGGTAAGGAAAGATTGCGCAGGAACGTCGATTTGCTATGGTTTGAACCCAGTCGGTTGCCCTGCGGGTTATGACAAGCCATTGGGACTTTATTTATGATTAATTCATGTTTTTATTCCAGTTTATTCATTATTTTATTGTAACACCCTGACCCAAATTCGGCTCAATGCCCAGCCCACCGTGGGGCGGACCCGCACACACATAGCACCTCACTTACACTTTCGTCCTCGCTTCGTGTAAAAGGGTTAACCCGGAGGTGCTACGTTTGGATCCAACAGACATTATATACTACTACAACTCACTTGAGACAAGCAATGTGGGACTAATCCCACCACACAACTCCTCATGGGCCACATGGGGCCACACTACGAGCAGACCGGGATATTACATTCACCCATTAAGGTGGCGCCCTCGAAGATATCCGCATCACGCGTAAATGCCCGAACCACCCTCGGTACATGTCCGTGCGTCGGTCCTGCACATATGTCATGCCATGTACACTCGGGCCCACATTTGCCATCGCCATATGCGCGCCCACATCCCGCACGCGCCTGCGAAAGGTTCATGCTCGATACCATCTGTAACACCCGACCCAAATTCGGCTCAATGCCCGGCCAGCGTGGGGCGGACCAGCGCACACATAGCACCTCACTTACACTTTCGTCCTCGCCGTGTAAAGGGTTAACCGGAGGTGCTACGTTTGATCAACAGCATTATATACTACTACAACTCACTTGAGACAAGTAATGTGGGACTAATCCCACCACACAACTCCTCATGGGCCACACTACGAGCAGACCGGGGTATTACATTTATGCTGCATACTTGATATTTATCTTATTATTTGGCCAGTCGGCTCTTTTGTATGAAACTAAACATTGTAAGTTCATTATATTGTAAATTATGAAGGTTCGATATTGTAAGAACTTGTGTATATAATGATATTGATGTTTGTGATGGTGTATGTGTATCACTCCTGGGAAGTACATAATACACTAAGAGCAGGAAATTTAATTTGTGATGCTAGAACCAATTGGAGGGTTAAGCATTACAAATTAAATTCCCCCGGGTTTTCACAGTAAGTTTAGTTGAATAGCACTTTTTGTCACGCCATTGGTGGTGGTGGAGTGACAGGATTTGGCAACACCATGGTGCTGATGTGACAATGTTGTTTTATCACGCCACGAGTGGTGGCATGACAAAAATATTCGAATTAGAAATAAAGTTGCTCAGGGGTTAATAATAAAAATAAATTAAAAATAGGTTGATTAATAAAAAAAATTATCCAAAGAGGCCCTAAATGTGTTGTTCATTACAAGCAAATGATGCTACAGTATGAATAGGTAATTACAATTTACAACTTACGTAGGTAAGTACTCCTCGAGTAACAAATATATATATATATATATATATATATATATATATATATATATATATATATATATGTGTGTGTGTGTTATTTCGGATATCGATCGGTCTCTAAAATACATTTTTGATGATTAATTTTTATTGTAACATACTTATAAAACTTAATAAAATTATGATATTATAAAAATATTTTTTAAGAAAAATCTATTTATATTATTTTTATATATTTAAAAAGATATTAACAGCTAAAATTTTCGTAGCATGTTTGTGTGATGGGAGTACCATTGTAGTACGAGCAATTAATGGCAAGAACCAACATGAGCGTATTGGTCATCTTGGTTGCTCCTTTAATTAGCTAGATACGTGAGAGTGTTTTTTAATTGAAGTGACACGTTTTTTTATTTACAGTAACAAAATTAGCCTCCTCAGTAATATTTATATCGTGCTAATTTGCTGCAAACCTTTTAAACCGGCTCTCGAAAAACATAAGCTGTTAACTAAAGATTGGCAATGCCTCGTCAGCTCCATTGGCCCCATACGGCAAGATCCTTCCAGGACCTGTCCTCTCCAAGATCTGTAGATGATAATGCATTCATTTTTTCCTGGCCCTATACGGCAAGATCCTTCCAGGACCTGTCCTCTTCAAAATCTTGAGATGATAATGCACATATTTCTCCTCACTATACTGCAAGCTCATTTAATTTCTAACGGATCTCCTTTCATTCATAAAGAGCTAGCATCTATGTAAGGCCCGTCGTCTAAGTGCCCGCCAGCTATGTCCCTCTCCCTCTCATAGATCCTCCTCCTCGGTGCGGAGTTAGACCTCAGACCTCTATCAATAATTCAAGATATAGGTCTAATAATAATGGATATTCTATCTATATATGTAGAGAAAATTTCAGTCTACATTATCCTTGTCTGAAGACTATTAACTAGCCCAAGACGTCTAGGGCAGTCGATATTCCTTCCCTCCTCACACCACCAAACCAGTGCCACTGTCGTCTATGATGGCCCACGACCCACGCATCGAGAAGCCCAAAACCCTATTGCTATCAGGCTCACATCACGTCTCCCTCCCGGCTCCCGCATCGCCCACTTGACTGCGCCTCCTCCTCTCTCGTTGTAGGGACTCAGATTTGCAACCTGGAACCCTCGTGTATACAACACTAGTCCCTGGATCAGTAGCTAGTGCACACAATTACATCATTGAATACCAAACACATATATATCAAAAGTTAAACTATTGCATAATATTAAATAATACGTAAATAGACCATACGATTACTTGACTTACACATGGGCCGATCAGGCCAAATACCTTGAATATTTGCAGCGGAAACAGAATCAATAATGCAACAAGTGGGACTCTCAGGATATGCCCACAAACAATCGACTAAGGCTCGTAACCTATTTGTTGGCCTCCTCGATTTTCAATTTTGTCGAACGCGATTAAGCGCCCACTAAGCATTCTTCTTTCTTACTTACTAAATGGTAATATGGAGCGAGTGTGAGTATACAGCCGTACTACGTGAGCCAACACACAAAATGCAGCTATAATAGATGAAAGGCTGATCAAAGGGATGGATTGAGGTTCTTTTATTTGTGTAAAGCCACTATTGAAATAGATTAAGTAGTTGACAAGTCCTGTGACCTAGCATTTTAACTAACACAGGTTTTAATGAAATTGAGTATTATTATGAAATACTAGTGAAGGCTCCAACCTCCATATATTACCGAATGGCTCCAACCATCTAATGCTTATGTTTTCCTCGAGCTACAACCTGTACTTTCCATTGGCTACAACCAGGACAAATTAGGCCACAAGCTCCAACCTATGCCTTCCACTGGCTCCAACCAGGACAAATCAAATCATCAGGCTCCAACCCGATATTTCATCCCACCCACAAATTGTTTTATAAAAGTTAAGACTAATCAAGCAAGTTCTCGGCACCACCCAAGAGGCACGACTATCTGAACATTTTTAACTCTGCAGAGGTCGAACAACTTTACCCATAAGAGACGATCATCTTATATTGTCAATACGCTACCGTAGGCGTGAGACTAAGAAGGTCATCACAATGTTTTACAATGCCCCAACCCAATGCAGCTCCACCCACTAAGGTTTCATCCGCTGGGGGCACTATAGCTGACCCGGAGGCCCCCTCTTGTGTCATGTGGTTTCTTTGTGCCTTATAGCCACACACACTTCATATGGTTTACCTATGACTATAACCACGCCTCATTCCGTCGAATGGTGAAGCTAAAGTTGAGGCGAAACAAATTAATTAGTTAGGTCGTACTTATTATAGACTTCTGGTTGCACTGTTAGTGCACGAGAGGTCATCACAGGAACCAGTCCTTAATTAACTTGGGTGGTGCTTTCACATTACCAGTTCTTCATGCTCTTATCCGTACCCGCCTGACTTACCATCCGCTCAAGTCTAAAACAGTTTTGAGTTTTTATTTTGAAAATCCTTCTAGGTTCAACATACGAGTCAAGCTCCAACTTCGGCCGCCCAAATCCAGTTTTGAAGTTTGAATGATGTGGAGGCAAATTAATGCCTACATGTCTATGTATCTAAGCAAGGCTAAGTATAACACTTATATACAAACTTAATAACTAATTAGGTATGCCATTATTCCTAGGGCGACAAAAGGCAGTGTCTAATATCAAGGGTAGGAATTTAATAGCTCAATCAACATTTAGGTATTATCTACAAGCTAAGATAATATAATTATACTGAAGCATAGCAATGTAATCCCGTAATTTAAAATAATATAATTTGCATTCAAAAAGTAGGTGCAAAATGATAAAAGTGTTGTCTCGCATTGCTCAATGTTTTGAAAATCTTGGTCTTGTTCTTGTTGTTGCTCTAATTGTTGTCCCTTCAGAACTTCGAAGTCTAATTACGCAAAATACGACTGAATGCAAGAACACTTGAATACGACCAAATGAAACCCAAATAAATTAAAATGCATTCAAAAAGCTCCAAAAGAATTCATACAAACTCAAATAAATCCCAAATTGCATACATTTGGTATAAGGGTATAAATTTGGATTTTAGATGGATCTAGGATCGAGAATTATTCGATCCAGAGTTAGGACAAGAGGGTTCGGACTATCAAAACATTTGCTGGTGGATAAATTATGGAAGAAGAAAGAGAGAGAATATTCTCACTAATACACCCACTTAGGTCATTCAGATGAGAGAGATTACATTAACACGTAGGATATACTGATATTTATTTATTTTATGAAATGCTCTTCTATTGGAAGCGAATAATGATGTGATGGATGGAATCCACTTGACTTTGATTTGTTGTGGAATTACTATCGTTTCGTTGAGAACACCTCACCACAACTCGCATGAGAGGCCTAGTTTATTTAATGATTTTTTGTTATTATTTTCTATTTATCAAGTAAGTTCCATGAAAATAAGGTGAGACATATGTATAGTTGCGATGGGCCGCAAGTGAAAGAAATAATTTTAACTGATTTCCCTTATCGATTTTTATTTATCAAGTTCTATGAAAGTTAGGTGAGACCTGTGAATATTAACTAAATACCATCCTTACAATTTAATCGGGGGTTTCTACGCGTTTGAGATATATCATTGAGTTGATTTTCTCTTAACGTAATTACTTGCGTGGTCATGCCTACCTATGCATATAATTATATTTTATTAGACTTCCTAATTGAGTTTGCATTCTTAAAATAAATTTTAATGACACTATAATAATTTACAATTATCATATAACCTTCATTAATTGAATTACCCTCAAATCTAGTAGGGCCCGAGCTGCCATGCGTATACTGGAGTGCACCTATTACATTTGGTTAACCTTCACCTGTAATACATACTAATGACTATTTTTAGTTAAGTAGCTAACTAATCATTTACTATATAAGGCCTATGTGTGTTTTACAACTAATTATCCTTAGCAATTAATCATCTATGTGCGATTTACTACTAATTCTCCTTAGCAATTAATCATTATAATTAACTTTATTATCATTAACTAATAATAGGCCTTTTATGCTGATAACTATTGCTGACCTTTATGTCAACATAGTAGGACTAATGGGAGGGTCTCATATGGCACGAGCTCATATTTAGCTTCTATTTTCAGTTGTGTCCTAATTATATGTATATCATATTATGTTTTAATTAAATTGCACTTATTGTGATACTTTAATTTTTAACTAGACAATTGATAATGGTCTAGGGTCTGCTACTGGATTGAACATTACTTAAGTTAATCATTTGTAGGCAATGGTCTAGGGTTCAGTGGTTATTTAGACTTCCCTATACATACATAGCTATATTTTATCAAAAGTGTAACATTTACGACTTAACACAATTTCTAGTTGAATTTTTATTTTTATTTTAATATTAATGACACCCTTAGCTACTTAATCAATTATTAGCATGGCTCAAATGCCAATGATTTATTATCATTTGTGGTTCAATTATCACATAATTGAAGGCTTAATTTAATTACTAATTAATGTCTAGGTCCTACGTGTCAATGACATATCAACAAACCCTAGATAATCTTCAACTAAAGTAATTATTTTACCTAATCGATAATTAGTAAGTGCTTACTAGTAAGTGTATGTTTCTACTATTTATTATTTTATTTTTACTATGCTAAGGGGTCCACATGCTATTGGCATATTATCATTAATATCATTTATTATTAATACTATTATGCTAAACTACTTATTGTAGGTAATTATATACTAATTTACCTAATTAGCATAATGACCTAATAAATACCTCATGAGGTGCCATTTGTCCATTAAACATTAGTTAGACAATTAATTCTAAATTAATTACAATTAGGTATTTAACTAAAGTGATTGGTTTAACTATTTGCTGTTGTCAATTGTTCATTTGGGCATTCCTGAATATAAGGCTATATTTTAATAGTATCTGGAATAGAATTTGAACTCTTAAAAATAAATGTCAATGATCTACTAATAACTCTTAACTAACATCTCAGACTATTTAATTTAATTTCTATCAAATTATGAGGGGCCCATCCATTATTGATATAAATTGCAATTGATGCATTTAACTAAATGGATTACTTTAATTAAACACTAATTGATATGGTTTATTAATCATTTTAATATTCTGTTTTATTAGAGACACAAAGTTTTGTTTTGATAGAATTTATATTTAAAATTAACATCTTCATACAAGGACATATTAAATAACTTAATCAATTAATTTATTATTATTTTAGTAATAGCATAGGGCCTACATGCCTCTAAGATAACTATACCTTAATATAACTCCTAATTAAATTTTGTCCTTTGAATTAAGTGCTATTTGCTCACTAATCATTTTAAATTATCATCTAATTATTTGATTTATCCACTAGTTAACACAATTGCATTTGCAAATTGGTAATTGAACATATATTAACTAATTAACCTACTAACATATTTTAATCAATGATTTAATTTGGTGGAGCCCACTAGCCAGATTAAATATTCTTAACACACTAATTATCACTTGATCACTTATAGGTGGGCCCTACTGCTATGCTCTCATACACATACATAGAGAGAAAGCAGAGGAGGAAACAGGGGAGGCAGCTGGGGCACCAGTGGCGAGCATGGCGTTAACAGCCGTGGGAAAAAAATAGGATCGGGGAGGGGAGGCGATTCCAGTGGTGGTTGTGTTGCAGCTGGAGACATTCGGTGGGGTGCGGGTGACGACACATGACGACCAGGTCTAGGTAAGGAAAGGGGGTGGCGGCACTGGAGGGGAGAATGGGAAAAAGACAGCACACACAAGCACGAGAGAGGTGAGGGGAACTCACAAGACCAGACGATGCAGGCGGAGGAGCTGCGAGGCAGCCCAGCGATGAGAGCTGAGGTCCATGCAACGGCGGTGCTGCGGAGAGGGAGAGCGTGAGAGAGTGGTGGGGGAGGATTGAGGAGGATGTTGGGGTGCTCCAGGTGAGAGGAATCGAGGAAGAGCTCACCGGATGATGAACATCGGTGACGATGGCAGTTTTTGTTGTACGCGGGGAAGACGAAGCCATCAGTGACTTCCTGAGAATGAAACCCAAATTGGTTGAGGGAGAAAGATCAAGGGGATTGGGAACATCTTATGACACGCTCGGGAGGAGAGGGACTCACTAGAGCAGTGTTGAGGCTTGGTGGAACGTGGTAGCCGAAAAGGAAACCAAGCTATCCGAGCTCTCTTCGCTTTGCTCAGGCGAGGCAAAGAAAGAAAGTAGAGGGAGTGAGAGGGTCTCGGATGGCTTAAGTAGAGGAGGCGGTTGGTCATTGCTGTGGCTGGCGATGAGGCAACAACGGCGACATCGATCACGTGCGATGGGCCGACATGCTATGGGAGCAGGCGAGAGGCAATGCTTCGGGAGAGACAGGCGGGGTGAAGGTGATGGGAGTCGGTGGCGCTAACAATTGGCACAATCGGCGTTGTGGCACTTGACACAGGAGAACGAGGCATGCGGGTTGGGCTGCAGTTGAGATAAGGGGAAAGAGGGAGGGAAGGTGGGCCGAGAGCCAGTGGGTCGGGCTCCGGGAGGGAGAGAAAAAGGAAAAGAGGGGAAAAATAAATGGAATGGGTCGAGCCGACTTTAATTTGGCCCAAACCGATTTTTAAGGTTTTATTTAATTTTCCTTTTCCTTTTCCTTTTAAATTTAGTTTTTGAGGAAATTTGTTTTCAAATTTTAATTTAGGCTTGTCTTTTCTAAATTGGATCTTGGAGTTCAAACTTGACTAAGCTTGAAATAAACTCAAGAAAACCAAATGTCACTCAATTGTATTGAAAAATTTTAAAATTTTCACATCTTCATGCATTTGAACAACAAGCAAATTTCGGGATGTTACACCTGCTCACCTCGCGCACGCCTCTCTCTCTCTCTCTCTCGACCGCGCCGCCTCCCCTCTCGCTCGCTCGACCGCGCCACCTCCACTCTCCCTCTCTCTCGCTCGATCGTGCCGTCTTCTCTCTCTCGCGAATGAGACGAGGGTTGAGTCGTAGGCCGCATAGTGGTTGCACAAGTTCTAAGACGGCGAGCCTTGCACCCTCCAAGCGGCGCTGGCTGCCAACTTGAGGTAATTTTTTTAACCTTTTACTTTGTCGCATTGTATCACCTTTCCAAATTGGCCGATTAGGGATTAATTGATTGTATTACATTTGATGTAATAGAAATACATGATGAAGAGAGTCAAGATATTGACATTTTATTTTCCATCATCATAGTCACGGTCCAACCAATCCCCTCCTGAAACAGTTCCTCGCTAGTAACACCCAACAAAACCATCCTCGTGTTGTTCTTAATCTGGATGACATTGTTGCAGATCTTGGGCATTGAAAAACCAATTGAGGAGTTAGATATGGACATTAGGGATACGGCTATAAGTGAGAATTTGCTACGGGACCATGCCAACTAAGATGTCATAAATTTTCATATAAATTTATAGCAAATCATGAAATAAGCTTTCGTGGAGAGTGATTCAAAAGGTAGGATCGGTTGAAATACAATGTTATCAGAGATGCTACCTTTTGTTTTTCACTGTTTCGTGTACTGCATAGAGATGCTACCTTTTGTTTTTACTGTTTCGTGTACTGCATGTGCTGTCTCCCATCGGCCTCAGCTCCACTGGCCCCATACGCCAACAACCTTCCAGGACCTGTCCTCTTCAAAATCTGTAGATGATAATGGATCCCCCCCTTTATATTGCAGCTCATCTAATTTCTCACCGACCTTCTTTCCTTCAGAGAGAGCCCATCATCAAAGGTGCCCTCCATCTCTGCCCCTCCCTTTCTCAGCTCTCCCTCCTCCGATCCTCCTCCTGTGCCAATCATGGCTGCCAAAGCTGAAACCAAGCTCAGCTATGGATCGGACGCACCGCAGCTCTGATCGCCGGAATCGCCAGCGGCTTAACATCAGGCTCGGGGGCTATGGTGCAGCCAAGGATGACTTGCCGATCGATGCTTCTGATAGTTGGATCGATAAGTATTGATCATCGGCGAGTTGTTTTTGGCTACATCTTAGCCCCTGCTCCTCATGTAAGGTCGGCCTGTGGCGACGCTTCTAGGGCAAAGTAAAGCTACACCGGTGGTTCCAAGCCTGGTAAGTTAACTGCATGTGTTGATTAATTCGTCTTTGACTTGCTATTGCTTCAAAGAACTAAAAAAAATGCATTTCAATTGACTTCTCCCAATGCATAACTTCAGTTGAGTGCCTTACCTGGCCAGCTTAACATATATGGCCATCGCTGTTCACGGGCTCAGGCCACAGGTCCAATAGATGATAAGATGTGTAAGGTGGCGCCCCTCCTCAGCGAAGATCAAGCGTCGGCTTGCTTTGCTAGATCCGGCGATGACGACGCATCTTGCTCCATCTCTGACCGACGACGTCAGTGGTTACATCCGGTGGTGGTGCCCTTCCCGCATCCTTGTAGCGGCCGGTCGGATCTAACGACGGTTCTCATCCCCTGACCTCCCGCTGCCGAAAACGGCGGGGCAACTCCCTCGTCTCAGCCTGGCGTCGATAGTGGCGTAACTCCCTCGTCCGGATCCCGTGGCACTACTTCCTTGAAGCGGTGTGACTCCCTCACCTCAGTCCAATGACGACAGCAATGTGACTCCCTCGGCTTGCCCAACGACGGCGGCGGTAGCGACACGACTCTCTTAGTTAGGTCTAGCAATGGCGAGCCCGACAGGTGGGACCTATTTCTTTTTTTATTCCTTAGAACCCGCCTCCATGCTTGATGTGCGCCCCGTGCTAGAGTCGACTCCCAACTTTTCACGCAATATATGGAGTCGACACCAGGCACTCCCTCTCTCTCCTCCTTAGGACCTTTTCTTAGAGCACATTGTGGACACCCTTGTACGATGATCAGTGGATACTTGTTTGGTTCTGCTTCAACTTCAGCTATAGATTGCGATCTTGTCTTCGCACTGATTTATCACCAGACCTGGCTACTAGTCATGGCTGACACAATATTAGACTTGAATATTTCGTGTGTCATGTTGGTGAAGCCTTCGTACAAACTAGTCAGTGTTCTCCTAGGCGCTAGGTGCTAGTCGAGCGGTACACCAGCGCCTAACAGTCGCCTAGGCGGATCTAGGCGAGCCTAGGTGGGCACCCAAGTGGGATAAAGCAGCTAGACAGGCTAGGCGAGAGGGTTGCACACTACTACAAAAAGACTAAAACATGATGTCTCATCACAGATGATTGACCAAAACCGTTAGTATTAAATACAATCATAGTCTGTTTTGGTTTTAGCGACCGTCTGTGCTACTGGCTGCACTAAAAACCGTCTGTGAAGAGGTAATATCACAGACGATTCATGTTGAAAACCATCTGTGAAGTATCACAGGCGGTTCTGAACAAGAACCGTCTTTGATATTACTAAATATCACAAACGGTTCATGTTGAAAACCGTCTGTGAAGTATCATGGATGGTTTTTTTCTTAAAACAATGTATGATGTCTAACCCTATTTATATTCGGACTCTATGGTACTTTGCTCGCATCCTCCACTCAAATGATTAAGTTTCTCTAACCCTCCCTCCTCCCCAGAGCCCGTCGCCACCGTCCTCGACGTCGCCTCCTCCTCGAGCCCAGCGTGCCTCCTCCCCCGAGCCTACGACCTCCTCCCCGAGCACGAGTCGCCGCCTCCCCGAACCTGGCACCCCTCTGCCCTTGAGCCCGACGCGCCTCCTCCCCGAGCCTGCCTCCTCCCCTCCCCCGAGCACACTATGGTGTTGAAGATGTTATTTTCTTGACTTGTGCTTCAAAGGAATAAAGATTTATTTCATAAACATCAAAACATACATATTGCATGTTGCAAAAGGTTGAAAAAAATCATAGTTACATTTCTTCTGTGACCTTTTTCTAACTGGTTAGCATTTTCAACCAGTTCCTCGGGATTGACCTTCAAAGTCGTCAAGGTTGATCTCCAGCAGAAGAAAATCAGAAGATATGTAGTTCATTAGACGCTTTTTCAAAAAATTTCCATCTGGTACTGATCTCAGTCTTGATTGAAAGTTACACATCATAGACAGTGGAGCGCTCACCTAGTCATCAAGATTTTTTCTTCTACCAATTTCTCGAAGACTTCAATCTATAGACTAAATTGACTTTTCGACCATCTTGAAGTCATGATCCATGGTTTCTGTCTTTTCCACAGTGGTCAAAATGTCAATTTGTTCCATAAAATGTATCTTTTCCATGATCATACCCATAGTGGAAGAACTCCAAGGACCGATTATTTCTTTTAAAGAAATATATTCGGACTTAAGAGGTTTGGAGATAATAACTTTAAAACGAAGTAGAAGTAGGAAAGATGAAAAATTTGTGCGTAAGTTCTTCCCTTCTGATGGTTATTTATAGGCTATCGACTTGTGGCAAAGTTAAACGGAAGTCCAACGGATAAAATTTTATTAGAATCTTTCCTAATAAATCGTTGAAAAATAGTGTCACCGTTTCTTTGGGAATTGTTCTTCATGAAGACGACTGACATTCATTTTCCTATCTATTTCTGTTTATTGGCTAGCATTTCCTGAGGCTAGCAAATAAACAGGAATATATTTAGCAATACAAAAAAATATCTCAGACGGTTCCTTAGGACAATTTTGTGAGCTGTTTGAGTTTATGGGTCAGTAATGATATGAGGTCATCACAAACGGTTTTCGAACCGTCTGTGATGAAAACTATCACAAACGGTTATTAACTTAGAACCGTCAAGGAACCGTCTGTGATACATCGGCTATCACAGATGGTTTCATTGCAAACCATCTGTGATAGCCAACTATCATAGACGGTTCGAAAACCGTTTGTGATGACCTCATATCATTACTGACCCATAAACTCAAACAGCTCACAAAACCGTCTGTGATGACGTTTTTGAACCCTCTGTAATAGCTTTTTCTGTAGTAGCGGTGACTAGCGCCTAGACAACCTAGGTGGGGCTCCTAGAGGAACACCGATACTAGTATTTACCGGCCTACACCCGAGTAGTGGCGAAGGGTGATGACAAGTAGTTGGAGAGCTAGGCATGTGCATTTCTAGGCTAAGTTGCCGAGTTAGGAAGTTCGAGGGGGAAATGCTTGTATCTATCTATGTTTTGATTCTTTGTAATATATGCACCTTCACGCCTTACTAAACCTACAAATCCACATGATCCAGAGGGACACGTATACGTAGAGGGCATGGCTAGTGGCAGAAACAGAAATTTGTGAAAGGCAAGAAAGCATTTTTAACATCTAACATCGTATGAGCACGAGGGCATCACAAATTAAACCTTTCATATCTATTTCTCCCTCTCGTCACAAATACATGTCGTTTTGAACATTAACATGGTCAAAAAAACACAAATTTGGTCACTAATTTGTATTGTAATATAGTTATAACACCCAATGAAATTACAATATTATGAAAATACTTTTCAAGACAAATCTATACATATAATTTTTATGTATCCAATCTAAATATCTAAAAAGATATCGATAACCAAAGTTTTGAAATATTGAATACATGTATCCCAAAACAACGTGTATTTGAGATTGGAGGAAGTATTGGTTTCAAAAGATAGAAATTCTAAAAAAACATCTATCCATTAGTCAGGGGAACCCTAATTACGACTAAGCAACAATAACCAGTAGATGTTTCATTAAACAAAAGAGAGAAATATCGCACACGTACGTGCTGAGTAGTGTGCGTAGTATGTGTTTGCCATTTTTACGAAATGCGATTAACTACCTCCATTCACAAAGCGTACATCTAGGAAAAACACAAGTCAAAAACTTGCGGATAAAATGCTTTCTTGACATTTGCTATAATAATCTGCGTAAATCCAATACAAAATTTAAAATGAAACTTAAAAATACAAAGGTACCATAGATCAATATAATCATTGGTCAATCCCTAGTTCGACTTCCTTTTTACAGTAATTTTCTCCTAGTTACAAATACAATAGCTTAATGAAGCATCGGTTTCGACCAAGAAAAATAACTAGAACTAGTGTAGATAGGCTAGACGACGAGCTGAATACTCTTTGGGCCTCTCTTGTCGATGAGTATTGTAGCATCCAATCTCGAAAATCAAGAAAATTGTTCAATTTCAAAATTATGTAGCAAATCCTACCCACCTTGTCATTGTCAAGAAGTACTATATGAGATTGAGCTTTCTGGAATGATACATGCAACCAAATTGTTATGGACATTGCGGGTTCATCTGTGATGACGTTTTGAACCCTCTGTAATAGCTTTTTACGTAGTAGCGGTGACTAGCGCCTAGACAACCTAGGTGGGGCTCCTAGAGGAACACCGATACTAGTATTTACCGGCCTACACCCGAGTAGTGGCGAAGGGTGATGACAAGTAGTTGGAGAGCTAGGCATGTGCATTTCTAGGCTAAGTTGACGAGTTAGGAAGTTCCGGGGGGGGGGGGGAATGCTTGTATCTATCTATGTTTTGATTCTTTGTAATATATGCACCTTCACGCCTTACTAAACCTACAAATCCACATGATCCAGAGGGACACGTATACGTAGAGGGCATGGCTAGTGGCAGAAACAGAAATTTGTGAAAGGCAAGAAAGCATTTTTAACATCTAACATCGTATGAGCACGAGGGCATCACAAACTAAACCTTTCATATCTATTTCTCCCTCCCGTCACAAATACATGTCGTTTTGAACATTAACATGGTAAAAAAAACACAAATTTGGTCACTAATTTGTATTGTAATATAGTTATAACACCCAATGAAATTACAATATTATGAAAATACTTTTCAAGACAAATTTATACATATAATTTTTTTATGTATCCAATCTAAATATCTAAAAAGATATCGATAACCAAAGTTTTGAAATATTGAATACATGTATCCCAAAACAACGTGTATTTGAGATTGGAGGAAGTATTGGTTTCAAAAGATAGAAATTCTAAAAAAAAAACATCTATCCATTAGTCAGGGGAACCCTAATTATGACTAAGCTACAATAACCAGTAGATGTTTCATTAAACAAAAGAGAGAAATATCGCACACGTACGTGCTGAGTAGTGTGCGTAGTATGTGTTGGCCCTGTTTGTTTAGGCTTAGGCTTTTTGGCTTATACCTTAAAGCCAGTTTTTTGGCTTAATCAGCTTATAAGCCTCTCAGCTTTTAAGCCATGCTTTGGTGTTTGGTAATCTGGCTTTTTATAGGATGTTGGCTTATTGAGTTGTGTGTGAAGGATAAAAAGCCTGAATTGCCCTTAAGGGTTTGAAGGATGTTTTTAAGGATGAATTTAAAGTTATTTTTGCATGAGATTTGTAACCATGACGATACGTGCAAGTGTACATATGCAAAAAAAAAAGATTTTGCTTGTTCGTGCATTTATTAATTTTGGATATTGCGTAATTAAAGAAATTAATATATAAAGACATATATTAACCAACCTTTTCGTTGTTTTCCAAGGTAATTTGCCAAATCGGAACTACATATTTATCTTGTCTATTTGCCTTACAGAAATATTTCATAGATCACGTAAAGATTGGTGCCAAATACCACGACCATTTTTACGGGAAATGCGATTAACTACCTCCATTCACAGGCGTACATCTAGGAAAAACACAAGTCAAAAAACTTGCAGATAAAATGCTTTCTTGACAGTTTGCTATAATAATCTGCGTAAATCCAATACAAAATTTAAAATGAAACTTAAAAAATACAAAGGTACCATAGATCAATATAATCATTGGTCAATCCCTAGTTCGATTCCCTTTTTACGAGAATTTTCTCCTAGTTACAAATACAATAGCTTAATGAAGCATCGGTTTCGACCAAGAAAAATAACTAGAACTAGTGTAGATGGGCTAGACCGCACAGCTGAATACTCTTTGGGCCTCTCTTGTCGATGAGTATTGTAGCATCCAATCTCTCGAAAATCAAGAAAATTGTTCAATTTCAAAATTATGTAGCAACAAATCCTACCCACCTTGTCATTGTGCAGCGGTACTATATGAGATTGAGCTTTCTGGAATGATACATGCAACCAAATTGTTATGGACATTGCGGTTTCATAACTCAAATAGCGACAATAATTTACGAGTCAACCCAAGAAGTCCAAAATTTAGTAGAAAAAATACTGACACGACCAAATCACATGACTTGACAAATATTGATATCGGCACAATCATGATAGCTCCATTAGCAAAGCAAAGTTGGAAGAGCACAATCTTAGTGAACAGCATGAAAAAGTGCAACTTTATGCTGGTTAGTCACTAAAAGGAATTAGTATACTATTTGTCTAACTTATGTGATGCTTAGGTTCATATAAGTAATGGCAGTACTCTTAGGTCATCCTTCAAACTTAGTGGTGCTACAGAACCAGCAGTAATGGCAAACTTTTTTGCTTATAAGCCAAAGAAAAAGCCTAAACAAACAAGACCTTAGGTAGGTGCGTCTGTCTTGTACTTTAGAAAAAATACTAGAATTTCTCGTACAAAATAAAAACACCCCGCACCCCGCCCTTAATTCTCTAGACCGTAACTACAATTAATGAACGAGAGATACTAAATGTGAAGCTTGTTTGGGCGGTTGCACAAATCGGTTAAATTGAAGCAAAATACTAGCGAATACCTAACCCGAGCCGAAAGAAAGTTCAGCCCCATGCATTCCATTCCAACGCTAAACTCAGGCCTGATAGGGCCGATGTGGGCTCTATTTCGCTCAGACTTCTTCAAAACATAGGAGCCCGCGCCACAAACGCACGAACTCCAGCCACGGCCACCACCCGCCGGTCACCGCGGCGGCGCCACCCCCGCATGTCGCCGCCGTCTCTGCCCCCGGCGCTCCATCGCGTGCTCTCCCTTCTCCCCCGGATCGCCTCCCCGCGCCAACTCCTCCAGGCCCACGCCTTCCTCCTCCCCCGCGGTGGCCACCGCCACCCGCGCCTCCTCTCCGCGCTCCTCCTCGCCTCCCTCCGCCTCCCGCTCCGCCCCCACGCCCACGCCCTCGCCCTCCTACGCCGTCTCCACCCCTCCGTGTCCCTCAATGCCGCCGCCCGCCTCCCCCACCTCCGCGGCACCCTCGGCCCGCAGCTGCACTCCCTGATCCTCCGCGCCGGCCTTGCCTCCGACGCGCACGTCTCGGCCAGCCTCATACAGGCGTACTGCTCCTGCGGCCGCGTCGCCTCCGCGGGAAGCGTGTTCGACGAGATGACCGGCAGGGATATATTCGCCTGGAACGTCATGATCGCAGGGTACGTGAGGTCCGGGGACTTGTCCCGCGCGCGTGAGCTGTTCGATGTTATGCCGGAGAGGAACGTGGTGTCGTGGACGACGGTCATTGGGGCGTACACGCAGATGAGGCGGCCGGAGGAGGCGGTCGAGGTGTTCCGGAGGATGCAGGTGGAGGATGGGATCAAGCCGGATGGGGTGGCGCTGCTGTCAGTGCTGTCAGCATGCGGGGATCTGGGTGCTGTTGATTTGGGGGAGTGGGTGCACATGTTCGTGGTGAGGCAGGGGTTATGCCGGGAGATACCACTTATGAATGCGATCATCGACATGTACGTCAAATGTGGGTGTGTTGGGAAGGCGGTGGAGGTGTTTGAGGGTATGAAGCAGAGGAGCGTTGTGACTTGGACGACGATGATTGCAGGATTTGCGTTGCACGGCCTTGGTTTGAAAGCAATGGAGATGTTTCGCCGGATGGAGAAGGAGAATGTGGAACCAAATGATGTCACTTTTCTTGCAATCCTGTCAGCGTGTAGCCACATTGGACTGACTAATTTGGGTCGCTGGTATTTCAAAATCATGGTGTCTCAGTACAGGATTAAGCCGCAAGTTGAGCATTATGGATGCATGGTTGATCTACTCGGTCGTGCTGGTTGTCTGATGGAGGCTCAAGGTTTAGTTCAGGACATGCCTTTCAAGGCAAATGCAGCAATATGGGGAGCTCTTCTTGCTGCTGCTCGGACCCATGGTGATGCTGAGCTTGGGGAACAAGCCTTGTTGCATCTAATTGAGCTTGAGCCTGACAACAGTGGGAACTATATTCTCTTGTCCAATATTTATGCAGAACAGGAGAGGTGGGATGATGTGAGCAAACTTCGAAAAGCAATGAAAGATAGGGGATTAAGGAATGTGCCGGGGGCAAGCTCTATTGAAGTTGATGGCATGGTTCATGAGTTCACTTCCAGAGATGGATCTCATCCTTGCTTACATAAGATATGTGAAGTATTATGTGAGATCAACAATAACATTAAATCCGTTGGCTATGTCGCTGTGCTCCCTGAAGTACTGCATGATATTGAAGAAGTGTAAGGCCACTAAGTAAGAGAATTATTCAGGTCACATGCCAAGTGCGCAGAACTGAAGTTTTAGTGATAGCAAAATTGACGGCATGGTTCACGGGTTCACACCTAGAGTGAACGCATCCTTGCATACAGAATATATTTGATGCTTTATATGCCATCAACATTCCTGAAAAAAAAGAGAGGTAGCATCGATGATTTGATGGTAACCTGAAGTCCACTGATCATGTCCAGTATTTTATGAATTACTTCTTTGTATTGAAGAAAGATGAACTCAGCAAGTGATATATATTTGCATCGTGGGATACGTGAACAACTGAACATAGATGAAACTCAGAAAAGGATTTTGAGAGTGGGAGGTGGTTGTATACACAAGGTCAAAACTCAAATTTGATCCTCAATGGAGTAGTCTTTGCATGAGAGATTTGGCATTTTTATGATCCAAACGGACCAAGCATCCAAGCCTTTCAGCTTTGGTTACAGGTATGGGAACCATCTACCAGGAGCTTGTTACTTGATATTAACTGATCAGTTGTTTCCTCAGGCTTCTCCTTTGCAACATATATAGAACAAATGGGCCACTCCCTTTCCAGCTTTAGCTTAAAATTTGCTCTAGTATAGTTTGTTTTACATTAGTCGTTACTGCATGCATTACCGAGACATGTAAATTATTAGTGGTGTGTGCAGATGCAAATCACCTGAAATACTTTAGAAATGTAAAACAAATCTTTCTCAGAGTTAGTAAGTGCAATAGCTTCTTTATATGCTGTTGCAGTTACTGTATGAGAATGATATGTCAAATTCTCATATGATTGTTTGTTCATTCTTACGCTTTCCTTTTTTTTGTCCTGAAAGAATACTTCTGTAATCAAACAAACTATTTCAGCATCAGATCAGCCGCTGCAGATCCGCCGCTCCAAGCGTTCAAGGCCGCTGCGCTTCTTCCACACTGCGTCTTCGTTGTACTTCTTGTGCATTGCGCCGCTCTTCTTCTGCACTGCGCCTCTGTTGCGCTTCTTATGCATTGCGTTGCGCTTCTTTTGCACTGTACATTCGTTGCGCTTCTTGTGCACTGCGCCGCCGCTGTCTTGGGCTACGATCTGCGTCGTCATGCTTCCACCTATTCCTATTCGACTTGATTTGACAGCTCTCTCTATATTTGTTGGTTTCATCATCTTCTTCGTCGTGTTGCCGCGGTCGACTTTGCTCCCGCACCTTGTGCCTTATGAGCTGTCGCATGACACCGGATGGGAGATCTTTTGATACTCGACATATTTTTCAAGAGCTGCATGCTACGACGACATTATGAAGACTCGGATTTTGGATTTTTCATATTTTAGTGTCAACCCTTTCCAAATGCAATGTTATTGCATACGCCTTGCATTTGAGGGGGGGGGGTGTTAGAGATATATTAGAGATATGTTAGAGATAGAATCTATCTCTAACATATCTTTATCTATACCTCTTGTACCCTATATATATTGCCCTTTGGGCCTCTTCAATAATACACACAATTCCTAACAGAGCATACTGAAAGTGAACAGAAACCTGCTGTTGCTCTCTGAAACTCGATCGAACAGTGCTTGAATCCCCCGTGCTATGACACCCAGATTTGTAGGCTTGCCTTCCTAATCCACATGGTAAGGATTGTAAGTAAATCATTTGCATTTTCTGTTGGTTTGGGGTGTTTGGACTCTTCATTTGTACTTTTGTGCGTGGAGGGAGTGATGGAATAAAAGTGTTGGATGGAGCTAATCTTACCATGGTGTAAGTTTTTCCGCTACCTGTTTGACCATACACAAATATGCAAACGTTATAGCCATCTAAAGCAGATTTTATCACTGGTTCGACTTCAGAAAATACATCCCCTGGAAAAGCATACTATTGTAACTTGACTTGCATTCAAATGATTCGTTGAAAAAGTACAGCTCCAATTAAAGGCAAATTGTTTCAATACCTTGCGTTGAGCATGGGTTGAAAACCTTATCAAACTTGTATTGCTTTCTCTTGGTCTCAGCAACTTCTAGAAAAAACATTACTCTCATCCAGGGTGAACAGAGTTCTGGAGCTGTAACTTTCTTCTTGGTGAAAAGGTCTTATACGACAGAACACTCTTATATTTCCTGGGGAATAAGGCATGACAATTAACAGATAAGTGTATCCATTATTTTTCTTGAAGCTTATCAACCGAAACACAAATGAATTTATGTGAGTGGTAAATTTGATAACAAAGTTCAACCTTTCAAATCCAAATAATTATTCAGTGCTTGCCGCCTCTGCAGTGTTATCTGCTTTAGTTGAGCATTCAGTGAAACCAGTTCATCTGTCATATGACCCAAAAAAGACAGGAAATTCTCAGAAATGTTTAGACTTTAGAGGGCAGAATTAGAACTGCATACCTTGAATCTTTGCAACTTTAGTGTCTGATTCTGTATCATCATGACCAATATTTTGAGTATTATCAACCATTACTTTCATCTGTGGTTTGGTTGATGACAACTCGTTGACGATGTGAGACACTGATTCAATCCAACTGGGTGTGAGCTACTTGTTGAACCCCATGAGGGATGACAGTGTATCTGGCAGACTCTGCATGGTTTTTCTAGATCACTTATCCATGTTTGGTGCTATGCAAGCTCTCACCTAGAACCAGTATTTCTTATCTCTATGCTGTTGCTCCTATTTCCTTGTTTGCTGGTGATTCTGCCTGCCATTTTGGAATGAGGTTATAAGATTAAGCAGAAAGAAAGAGAATGATGTTTTGTTGAAGTCAGACATAAATCAAATTGGACTGTTTCAGCACGCCCAATCTTACCACATGTAGTTGACATCCAAGACTTTTGCTATGATTTTCTAACAATTTTTGACCAAGTGTTTTGTTGCAGTTATACTGGAGAAGGATGCAGAAAGAACGATTTGAAGAAATTTTAAAAGACCATATCTGTAGAAAAACAAGGAGATATTTGTAGTTTGTACCTGCACTTCCATTCTCGGTCAAATGTCTACGGAGTGCAAGAGCAAGGAAAATGTTGGATGTGGGAGTTGCCTTTGGAGAGCCCATACATTGCTTAAATCCTTCTTGGAGTTCCCAGGTCTCTTATCACTTCTAAAGAAAAGGTCAGTTCTACTTCAAGGCCTCCAACTACTGCATTTCCTAGGTTAGATAAAACAGAAACGACCATGAAGCAAGATAAAGGAAATAATACATCACTTCTTCTTGCAGAGTAATTCAAGTGTCAAATAAGGCTTTAAAACATTGGAAGAACTTTGCGAAACCTCAAGTCCTCAACTAGCTCTTTGCACCTTCAAGACAGTTTCTGTGCTCGATATCTATCACCGTGTCACCATCAAAGATGAGAGTGCCCAACCGACACAACTAGTGAGAGCAGTTCTACATCAAAATATGCAAGTACCTCCTGTTGGTTTCAGCATTTGGAGTCTTTACAGTAGAATCCACCATGGTTGCTACCTCCATAACTGTTCCTGCAGCTACAGATCAATTAGAGGACTTCGAAGTACTAACCATGGAGCTTGCTGTTTCAGTTATATGCTAGATACATAGTGAAGGAAGCTGACAAAACAAAGTTTATGTACCATACATGGGATTCTTTGGTCAAGGGAGCTCAAATCCGGTCAGAACCGCGACAGTTTAGTCAGTAGCCCCCTCTCTGTGTGAGTTCGAGTGTCTGTCTCAGAGAGAGAGAGAGAGAGAGAGAGAGAGCCGTGATGGTGATTATGTATGACATAGCCCATGATATTGTATTCTGTGTAGGCCTGGTAATGGGGCAGGGTATATCGGGCCGAAAGGGTTGGGTCGGTAAATGGGCTGATTTTGGGTTATATCAAATGAGTAGAAATAAAAAAAGAGTAAGGATAGGATTGGGCTAACTTTACATAGGATTGGGCTAGGACTCAAATGAATCAGTAATTTTTGACCGTATATGGGCCGACCCTCTCTCTTAACCCACGGACGGAATAGGGTTGGCGAAGGAAATCCTCACTCATCGCCTCATCGCCTCCTCGGTCGAAGCAAATCTCCCGACTCCCCAGTCCCCACCCTCCCCCGTGAACGCCTGCGCTGCTTCAAGTGGACGCCGGGTGAGCAGCGCCGCCGGAGGAGGCGGCGGTGGCAAGGAGGCGGACACCAGGCGGCGCTACGTTCCGGTCAGCCTACTTGGTGTTCTTGGTTTCTTTGGGATTTTGATTTTGGACACGAAGATGGGACTGGACGGGATAATGCGGGTTCTTCTTGGATTCCTTTGATTTCTTGGGTTCGATCGGCCGATTCGTGATCTGGTTCGTTGATGGTTGGTTTGCTTGTCTATGGATTCAGGCGGCGGTGACCAATCTGGACGACGTGCACGAGCAGATCTATACGGCCATCACGACGGCGCTGAGGGAGGGCAAGCCGGTGTACCTCAGCATCAGCTGCAATCTCCCCGGGTTACCTCACCCAGCCTTTAGCCGCAATCTCGTCCCCTTCTTCCTTGCCCCCAGGTGCCTTTCTCTCCTTTTGATTCACGGGCTTTTCTTGGATCATGGAATTTTCCCCAAAATTTCCAGTAATTGCTATATGCTATTTCTTGATTCAAGTTCTATCTACTATGATCATTTCTTTACCCAAAAAAAGGTGTCTGGTTAAATCGATAGTATTGAGATAGTGTAAATTGATACTCCTTTTAAGTCATCTGATGAATTGAGTCTGTTAATATTGGATTGCAATTTGATGCTGTTTGAAGTCATCTGATGAATTGAGTTTGTTGCAATTTGAAAATGTTCCGTATGATTTGAATATTTATGTGTACAGATAGCTTGGTAATTCTGTGAACTAAAATATTTTTTCTATGTCTGCATATCCTATCTCATTCAATGTGTTCTCGGTTCTGGTTCTGTGACTTGGTAACATTGCCGTTAATTACAGTCTCAATTACCAATGGAGAGTTGTGTTGTTCTCTTTTGACTCCAGTTTACTCCTTCAAAATTTGAAGACCACGCTGAAATGGAGAGGACTGCCTCAATGTCAGAAATTTCAGTTGATAGTCATGACCTTCTCTCGGGTGACCCGCCAAGTCGCACATCAAAGAAAAGGGCTAAAGTCTGGGAATACGTTGAGTCAGAAACTATAGATGGGAAAGAAAAGGCAGTATGTAAGTACTGTAAGATGAAATTATCTTGTGAACCTGGGCAAGGCACTAATCATCTGAATAGGCATATAGGATTTCATTGCCGTAATATTCCACAAGAAGATAGGGATAGATTTCTGGTGAGTTGCAAGAGACAGGTCATGGATGGGGATCAGTCTCTCTTTGACCCTCAAGTGTGTCGGACATTAATTGCCAAGTTTTTCATTAGTGCAGAGATTGCATTTCGAAAAGCTGATGATCCTTATTGGAAGAAGTTACTGAACTACTTCTATCCATCTTTCATAGTAGTTGGTAGGCAAACTATTCGTTCAAACTGTCTTGCACTATATGAAGAGAAGAAGAAACGGTTGCATGATAGTGTTAAAAAATTGGTCTCCCATATCAATTTGACTGCAGATCTCTGGACATCAAACCAAAACCTAGGGTATCTTGGTGTCACAGCGCACTATATTGACGAGGAATTCGAGTTTCATAAGGTAATCATAGCATTCAAGCAAACTTCCTTTCCACATACATCTTATGGATGCAATTACCTCTTGTTTGGTAGAATGAGACTTAATCAGCAAGTTGTTTACATTAACATTGGATAACGCAAGTGTTAATGACAAAGCTGCAAAGGATTTGCGCGACACGTTGGGTGCTGAAATGTTTCTTAGAGTTGGGGACTTTCATGTAAGGTGTGCTGCTCATGTGCTGAATATCATGGTTCAAGATGGACTAAAGGTGGTTGTTCATGCAATTGGGAGGGTGCGGGACATTGTTAAAACAGTCACATCCTCACAATCACGAATGCAGATCTTTAATTCAGTTGTTGTGAGATTGGGCCTCAAAACAAAGTCAGGGCTAGTACTGGATGTCCCTCATAGATGGAACGCAACATATGACATGATCCATAAGGCTTTGGAGTATAAAATTGCTCTCAATAGATATGCTACTAAGCAATACCATGAAGCTCCAACTGAGGGAGATTGGGCAAAGACTCAAGCTCTTCATGGGTTTTTGTAGGCTTTTAGTGATGCCACAAAGGCATTTTCAGCATATCGACACCCCACAGCACACCTCCTTTTGAAATTGGTGTTGGCGATTCGAGACGTTTTACTTGATGAAAGGTGGAATGAAGATGAGCTTGTAAAGGAGATGGCTCGTGTTATGTATGTCAAGTTTGAGAAGTATTAGTCTGAGCCAAATGTTGTGCTTCTTATAGCTGCCGTGTTGGACCCTTCACAGAAATTTGACTTTCTTAGGTTCTATTTTCACACCATTGAACAAGATGTTGAGGAAAAGATGAGGAAGCTGCATACTTTTGTAGGAAAATTGTGAGGAGCCGCCTTACCTACATTTGTACAGTTTGATGAACATATGGTTGCTAATGAGCCTAGTTCTTCAGGAGGTGCATTTTTTGGTAAACGGCGGATAGAATTTGCCTTTGCTCGGTTCAGTTCACAAAATCTAGAAGCGCGTGCACAATTATCTGAATTGGACACATACTTACAAGATCCTAGGGCCCCCTAAACTCTGATGAGAATTTTGATGTTTTGGCTTGGTGGAAGAGAAACACAGATGTCTACCCAATCTTGTCTTTGATGGCTAGAGATTTTCTAGCAATTCCTGTCCGGTGTCTTCTGAATCAGCGTTCAGTGCTGCTGGCAGACTTATTGGTAAAAATAGGACTCCATTGTCGCCTAAAAGCCTTGAGGCTCTAATCTGCAGTAAAGATTGGTTTATTGGATTTAATACTGATAATGATGAAGGTAAATTGATAATAACTGGAGTATTGTACTTTCAGTTTAAGAAGTAATTGTACCTTCCAATAATCCTCTTTATTGTGATTCAAAATGCAGGAGAAGCAATGGAAGGATATAGTGCTTGTGAGTTGCAAGAGGACATTTCAAGGTATAGTGATTAAAATTGAATATGATACAAAACTTGCTGGTTATATAGTCGTGAATGCTTCCATACTTTCAATTTTTGCTAGGTGTAGTCATGGAACTACAGGGGTGCAGGAAAAGCAAATGAGGTGCTATAAACATGGAACTAATAAACTCGCCAATTTTTTACAGCATGATTGTAAATCATGTTGTATTTATATTTCCATTCTTCATTCACTCAAGTCTAGTGTCATCACAACAACAATGTGATGACTCGATACATGAATTCATCAACATAGGACATGTCCCAATACTGATGACTCACTACATGACAGAAAATTCATGCATGTTTGTTATTTTGATCTATTGATACAATGTATACAATATATCAGATAAAGTCTAAATTTCTTTGCATTGTTGTTAGGAATTGATTGGGCTGAGACCAAGAAGCAACTGAAGATGGGAATCAGATCAGTATAGGGGTCCACCTGAGGCCAGTGTTAAGTGACTCATCATTTGTTGCCTCATCTGAATCTGCAACCAAGCATCATATTATTTTGTATTTGATCGTGTAGAGTTTATTTGCACATGAGCTCATGCAAGCATCATTTGATTGCCATAGATGAAGCTAATGTGGTAATTGTCACTTAAGCATTGAGTTTGGAACAATGAAGGAGGCAAAAACAGCTGGCTTAGTGAGATGGATTTCACTTGCTTGAAAGACTCTGCTTTAAAGATTGCATAATTACTTGTTACTACATGAAACATATGAAACTCATTTTCGTTTAATTGGATGACTATCCATCAATCTAGTCACAGGATGCTGCTATGATGCTATCCATCTATCTAGTCACTGGATGCAGACACAGCCAAACCCAAATGCCTAAACGTCATAGGAAAATGCACGCTGTCATCGCCCAACGACCCAAGGGCTCAACTACTTAAGTATTAATGGGTTGGCATGAGGATCCAAAATGGGTTAGATAGGATTAGGATCTTCCTACTTAAAGGGTTGGGTTGGATTGGGTGTAGTCATTAAGTAGAGGATTAGATGAGGGTTAGGGCCACTCCCCACACTTATGGGGCCAGGGTGGGGTTTGGGCTGGGCGCTGGCCCATTACCAGGCCTAATTCTGTGGCGTATGGCGGCAAATATTTAATGGGTGGATGTATGTTTGGCAAATGACATCATTCCCGTTGTGCTGTCATCGAAAAGCTCACCTACCATGTGCCATGCTGAACTTTTCAGAGAAGCAACAGGTGGGGATGTGCCTGAAAATGTTGGATCCTAATCAATCTTGTGATCATCGCTCAAAACAAAAGGCCATGATATTTTTCCAATGGTTTCGTACTAGCAGGCTAGCAGCAGCACTGTTCCCGCTAATATCCGTTCTTGTATTCTTTTTTTTTATTTGACCAATATGGTCAAGTTAGCAGGTACTACTAGTGTGGTACGTTCTGGTATTGATTCATTCATGAGATGCTCCCAGCCTTTGCAGATGACCAGGTACGTTCATGACACATGTATGTAAAAGTCTATATTTTTTGCTTATTCCTTTTGGAATAGCCATGGTTGGAGATTCTCTGGTTATACAGCCTCAGTAGTCACTAGAACGAGTTTTTTCTTCTCTGGTTGTAATAAAACAACAGTCTTATACTCTTATACCTAGAAACAGTGAACCACCTCTCTACATTTTTCTGAAACCATCCAGTGCCTTTCATGGATTGTAGAGTAGAACTGAAGCTACTAAGATTATCTTACAAGATATTTCTTAGGTGCAAGTAGGTATCCTATGAGAAAAGAAAGAGGCAATTATAATTTTTATTATTTTCTAGGCAATCCAGTGAGGCAATTAAGCAAGGACATACATGATTGTGTTGGTATGTGGGTCTCAACAGGAAAGTTTCACCGGTGAAAATATCGGCAGTAGAAATGTAATCCGTTTTTGCTCCTTCACATATATCCAACCGTCAAAAACGGGAGGGGCGCTGAAAATGCCTTTTCTCACCGACAAGCTGATGAAAAGCTCATCTGTACTGACTAGCGTGCATCTTTCTGTCAGCCACCTTAGTTAACCTCATCAGTGGGTCTCCTTGGGCTCCATCAAAGCCAATGACAGTGGACCCAGGTGCATGCCTATATATGTTATGTGAGAATTTGCAATCTGTTGGTGTATGTGGTGCTTGTATATATAGAATAAACACGTGCATGTTGTTGAGAGCCTTATGTTAACATCGATTATTGATTAATAAGTTCATATCATGCTGTTTGAGATTTTGCTTTATATGTGTACCCGTAGCAAGCTGGGAATGAAGTGGCACTTTAGGCAGATCAAGCAAAAGAATTGGATTGGTAGGACAAGGCTAGCTTGGACAGCTGGACTTGCAAGTGTGCCCATCCATCCATATCGATGACTTTACATTTGGGGACATACTAGTGCAAACTCATGTATCATCGATACAATATATCATATGATACAATGCCTAAGAAGTTTAGAGATCAACAAAGGCAAAGTTAGAACTTAAAACATAAATCAGAAGGTTAAGGGCCTTCAGCGCAATTTACAATGAAGTTACCCCAAGCAGTAGACCATTAACATAAGGATCTGTTTATACAAAATTCGACTATTTTCTCTATAAAAATTATCGCATTCTGAAAGTTCACTTACAACTCCATTATACATAAATTACAGTAAATTATTTATGTAATTTTGTTTCTTGATCATTGTAATTATTATTAAAAGTCTTAATTACTCATATTTCTATATTATGATTCAAAATCTCACATGTAGTTTAAGAGGTTGATCAAAAACAAAGATAAAAAAATAAAATTATATACCAAGAAAATACGACAACGTGGTGGACTTGTCATGTTCTTCATATGTACTTTGAGAGGTTGAACAAAAATAAAGACAAAAAATAAAATTATATACCAACAAAATACGACAATATGGTGAACCCGTTATGTTCCGAATAAAAAATCATAATAAGTTTGGGCTCAATTCATCAGATAGAAAAAAAGTACAAATCTCACAACATATCAAACAAATGAAAATTCAACTACTATTATTTTTTCTTACAACACATCAACACGAATCTAATAGCACATCTAACGAATAGAAAAGTGACAATTTTAACTTCAAAAAACTGTTATAAGTTATATAACAATTCCCTTAACATAAGCTCTTTCAAAAACATGGAGCTAGGTGCTAATAATGATGTTACAAGAAAATTCATTTGAAAATTGAGATATGTGTAACCTTATAGTATAACACAAGTTAACAAAAGATCGCCTTAGCTCGGGCACCTAAATTCCCAGCCATCTCCTTCCCTACCCATCCCACTGACATTAGGGCCCACAGTGCCCATAAGGGCGCCAGCGTAGCAGGCGCCCGCCCCGGCCACTCCGTAGCCACGCAGCGCCATGAAGAGCCTCTCCTTCTCCAGCTCCTCCTTCCCCATCTTCCTCAGCCTCTGCTTCCAGCCGCCGCCGCTCACGATCCCCATTGACGACGCCGGTGTTCCGATCGCCTTTCTCCGTCCCCAGAGCCGCCGCGCCGGCCTCCCCTAACCGGCACCGGCACAGCCTCCAGGCCCATGAGCTTAGCCACCACGCCCGGCTTGCACCACACCACGTTCTCCCCGGCCACGGTGGCCGGCATCCGCAGCGTCCGCTCCAGGTCCATCTCGCATCCCTCCGCGCCGCACGCTCGTGCCCTGCAGTACCCCGCGCCGGCGCAGCACACCGACGCCCTCCGGTGGCTGCCGTGGCGTCCTCCGGCGACTGCGGCGGCAATATCGGGGTTTCCTCCGTCGCTGGGCACGGCGGACAGGCCCATGCCCTCGTAGTAGCTGCTGAACGAGGCGCGGTACATGGCGTCCCGGCCGTCGAGGGAGAAGCGCGGGTACTGACTCAGCGCGTCCCGCGCTGACCGGATCACGTGGTCGGAGCTGTTCACGCACGACATGCGCCGCGGGTAGTAGCACTCCTCCCCCGCCCCCGTCGCGTGCCGCGCCTTCCTCGCCTCCTCCTCCTCCAGGTCTAGCTGCAGGATCATCTGCTCCAGGGTGACGGCCGCCTGCGCCGGGTCACCCGCGCCTGCGCCGGCCACCTCGCTCTCTGCCACGCAGGAGCCGACCGCGGACGATGGCACGGTGAGGAAGGGCGCGGCATCGGCGTCGGCGTCCGTGCCCCCGCCGGCCATGTGGAGCTGCTGCAGCGTGGACGTGGAGCCGTCGCCGTGGCAGAAGGCCCGGATGCCGCGGCGCATCTTGGAGGCGACCGCGAGCGAGCTTCCGAGGCCGAGGAGGAAGCGCGAACCGATCTGCCGCTGCCGATCTCTCATGTCATGGCCGGTGCCCGCTGTGCAGTGGTGGCGGTGGTTCCAGGACAAGTATATAGCTACGCACGTGTGCTTGCACGTACACCAACGAACACGACCGCGCGCCTACGTACGTTGCATGGCTGAGGCTGGTCTAGCTCCTCGTGATGCTGTTAAAAAGAGGGATGGGCCATGCATGCATGCATGGGCATGGCATGGCATGGCGGAGGCCGTGCATAAGAGGAGCATGAGTCAAGTGAATGTGATGGAGAGGTGGTGCACCAACTGCGATCACATGAGAGAAACACACAAGGATCGATCAATCGTTGTTGGAGTCACATGGCAAAGTATGTGAGAGCGCCCTGCAAAGAGGGTCTTGGCACCGATGATCCCCTTCGTTTCATCTTTTTACAAAGAGTTGTACTTTTTTTACCACTTTGATGCTAGCCAAATACTAAGGAAATTGATCATCTGTATTGAATGTCTCAATGCAGATGATCTACAGTGATCTACATATTAGAAATCGATTTCCATCCTTCGATCAAAAACACAAATGTTCATATCAATAGCTGCAGTGTTTTCAATACAGTAAAAACAACGTAATGAGTGTTTCGTTGGTACTACAGTATACTGCAATGTCAAGTACTGTTCACACAGAGTGATCCTCTGCATTATAACAGAGGATCTAGATCCAATACCAATGATCCGTCTATTTATAATGTGACTTATGGATCATGTGTCTTGAGGATAAATCATATTTCTATATCATTAGATCAAAATCAGAATCGAAAGGTCATAAAAATCGACTTATAGTTAATTAAAGTGCACCGTAAGTTTGTCTCTTGTACCACTGAACTTGAGAGTTGCATATTAAGCCTTAGTTTGCAACGCGAGATTTTTTTTTGATTCCTGCATAAATTAAATTGTTTGCATAAGTGAGTCAACAGAGGTCCAAACGCTACTTAAATTACTAACAAGTGATGACATGGCACTTTGACCTTGTTTAAGATAAGTCTGACTACGTGTTTGCGTGTTTGCTAAGTAAGATTGACGAAAAGTTACTACGTGTTTGCGTGTTTGCTGAGTAAGATTGACGAAAAGTTAGTAAAGTTTATTCGAATATATATTTCTAAAGACTTCCTTCAAATCCGAAGACATAAATTCTCCGACGTTTTCATATGACAGTCAAACGGTAACTTAGAGTGGGCCAAAGTGTCATGTCATATCTAATCACCAAATAAGTAGTTGGACATATCTTGACTCACTTGTACAAGTTTAGGCGTCTAATTGTGCAACTATCAAGTTTAAAGACCTAGTTGACACACATGTACATTTAGGGACCCACTGTGCACTTTATAATCTTCTTTCATTCAAGCTCGATCCGGCACCACCACTTCTTACGATTTACGAATGGTTACTACACACGTTTTATTTTGCTGCCGAATTGAATGCTTTTGCTTATTTCGTGTAATTTCATCGATGCAGTCGAAAGGTTTTTGGGAGATGATAAATGTATGTGGGTATTGGTGTAGCCCTAGTTCAACCGATGGACTTGATCAAGATGGTCAAGCTAGCTATGGAGGTTGGTGCAACGAAAATGGGGAACAAGTTGGGCTTTTCGGCCTTTTGCCTTGCGAAAAACCGACAATAAGAGGGAGATCTGAGGAAAGCTAGGGTGTGTAATCCTATGTTCTTAGATTGCATAATTATACCCTGTGAAATTTATTCACGATAGTTACGTAGACTTTTTTCAAAATAATTTTTTAAAACTCAATGTTACACTTATCGTTAATTAATCTCTCTATTTCAGAAAACCCGAGGATTTTCCACTCCACTCGTCGGCGTTTCAGGATTTACCAACCATCGTCTCACATGTATCCTCAAAATTCCTTTATTCTACACTCTACAATTCAATTCAACTTCCTTTATTCTACACTCTACAATTCAATTCAACCCCATGTTTAATTAGTTCATGGGGAGAAAGTAAACCGACTACTTAAGGCTTTAATTAATTAGTTCATGGGGAGAAAGTAAACCGACTACTTAAGGCTTTAACTCTACGAGCAATCATGTCAGCCACACCTCAAGCAGGGGTGGACCCAGGGTCTAGATGATCTTAGCGGCAGCTTCAGCCGATCCTGCCGATGAATTTTTATTGGCCACGAGGAATATGCTGAATCTCTACATAACAATGTACCATGAGAGGATTGTACTATTTTTCTTACTATTTTAACATCCTCCCAAAATATGATTAGTGTGAAAAAAAGCAAATCATTCTCGATGGCGATGGTGCTACACAGTGGGGGCACAGTTAATAGCCTCCCAAGAGACACCATCACCACCGCTAGTTACGTGAAAAGGCTGTTATAATTTAACGATCCATCTTGGTTAGGATGATTAATCGGGTTGATCCAAAAATTCTGCTGATGCATTCGAATAATTAAATGTTTCAAAAGTAGTGAACTAAATTTGTTGTTACTATAACTAATAATTTCCACAAGTTCGAATCTGTTTCGCATAAAATGGGCATGACGTTAGAGTTACTCTAATGTAGGATCCAACGGAAGTTTTTCTACATTAATACGAAGACAAAGTTAATGGCATGTTTCATGTTTGGATACAAAGTATTTTTTTTGTGGAGTTTTTAGAGAATACTAGATATCTAAAATTTTGAGGTGTTTGGATACAACGAACATTGTAGTTTTTTTAAACCATAGTATTGCATATACCGTGGTACTTCTGGAGTTTTAAAAAAATCCACTCTAGAGCTCTTATTTTAAAAACCAACGCCTTGCCTGAGTTGCCTCATAGCCACGTCGATCTCTCGTTTTCTTCGCATCTGCAATAGTGCACGTATCACGTAGGCCCCCCTGGCCATGTGATTTGCTCCTATGTACAAATGAACTTGTGGGTGGTATTTTCCTACGCATACTCTAATATACTGGCCATATCTTTTAGTTAATGGTGCATGCTTTGATGATATTTTGGCGTGAGATTGCAGTCAGTTCTTTTGAATACAGCTACAATTAATCAAAATGCAGGTTGGTTTGTTTTTAAACAAAATGTTACATTGAAAGCTGCAATATTGCCAAACACATCTTGGTTTTTCTCGATACTATAAATTTATACTGTGGTAATCCAAAATCTGTACCATTTAATTTCCGGTGCTTAAAAAACTGTAGTTTTCGAAAACTAAAAAAAATATCCAAACGGGCCTTTTTTTTTAAAGGAAAGGCATCTTGGTTTTTATCTATGCTATAAAATACTGTGGTAACCCAAAATCTGTAGCATTTAATTTTCCGTGCTTTAAAAACTGTAGTTTTCGAAAACTAAAATATCCAAACGGGCCTTATTTTTTTAAAGGAAAGGCCGCGTTTATATGGAGAGTGAAGCGTAGGAGTAGAATTGAAACCAAAACCGGAGCCCCATCTCTGTCCCATCTCGATCCCCAAAACCCTAGCTCGGGAAGGCGGCGGCGGTCATGGACGGCGGTGGAGGGGGAGGAGTCATGGTGGGCCCCGTCGGCGGCGTCGGGGGCGACGTGGAGCTCGTGAGCAAGACGCTGCAGTTCGAGCACAAGCTGTTCTACTTCGATCTGAAGGAGAACCCGCGGGGGAGATACCTCAAGATCTCCGAGAAGACGTCGGCCACGCGCTCCACCATCATCGTGCCCGTCGCCGGCGTGGCCTGGTTCCTCGACCTCTTGGACTACTACATCCGCACCGACGAGCGCGACGCCTTCAGCAAGGAGCTCCGCCTCGACACCAAGGTCGCCCCGCCTCTACACGATTGGCCCGATTTCGCCGCTGATTTTGCTCTCCCGTTGCTAATTTTGCGTGGGTTCCTGATTATTGCGCTGCGCAGGTGTTCTACTTCGATATTGGGGAGAATAAGAGAGGCCGCTTCCTCAAGGTGACGTAACGTTTCTCTGTATTAGTATTGGAGAAATTTCTAATTTTGTGCACGTTTGATGTGGTGAAATTGCCGAGCTGGTACATGGGAAATTTCATGCTTGAGGAGTTGAACTCTTCAGCTAGAACAGAAAATTAAGTGTTTAAATTTAGTAAGGGAAAAGTCCTATTTTGGTCCTCCTGGTCCTTTATGCCTCAACTTTTCGTATGATAAAAAGGTCCTCAACTTCCAGTCCTAAAAAAGGATGCTGATTAAAAAAATGATATAAGTCTACCTAGTTTCTATGTCATTGGTATGTGGAGCTTAGACCCACTTGTCAGTAACAGAGGGTCTTTTCTGACCAAGGCTCAAGTTAAGAGGTTGCTTGGGCTTTCAAAATGTATAGGTTCTTAAAGGGTCCAGAGCCCGAAGATGGAGGACCAAAATGGACCTTCCCTTTAGTCAAGTCTTGCTCAGATTTTGGTTTCCCCAAATATGGTTGTTTCACTTTTACTGGTTGTTATGCCAGCTATTAATGAAGCTGGTGCCAACTGAGCGAAATTAGCATCCCATGCTGGCTTGTTATGACAATATTCCGTTGTGCAGAGCATTCTGTTCTTTCAAAGTTACCGACTGTACTAATAACTAGTGAGTGCATTGAATTAGTCTTGAATCTTCCGTGGAAATGCAAGAGGATACATGTAATGTAGAATTTTTGGCAGATACAACTAGTGAGTTTGAATTAGTCTTGATCCCTATTTGCGGTGACCGCATGTAATGTAGAATGGCTCTGGCGCCGATCCTATTTGCGTGGCCGCTCTCTCGCCCCGCCATGTCGATATACAATATGCCGTAGGAGTCCACACATAACAACCAAAATACACGTACAAATATATGAAAACAAAATATGAATACATATATACCCAAACATAATGGCATAACACGTGATATACCAAAGTCTAGATAAGCTTGTGCATGAATTGGGATGAAGGAGGACGTGGTATTATCACATGTAACCCGATGAAATATGATACTCTTTGTTAATTTAGCAGTCTACTGTGGATGATATTATTTAAGTGTACTGTACTACAAGCTAGATAAGCTTGTGCATGAACCATCTGAGGGAAATGTGTCGCATGCAGATCATATAAGAATGTACCATAACCTCCGACTTGTGTGCGTTTCGAAAGCTACGGTGCATCGTTATATGATCTGCACGCTACACATTTCCCTCAGTTGGTTCATGTAGAAGCTTACCTAGTCTGTGGTACAATACAATATTAAAAAATATCATCCACAGTCGCTAAATTAACAAAGAGTGTACTATAGTATAAAAAATAGGTGTCTGCAATTAGTCTCCGTGACAATCTCTTTTCTTGATGAACTCACCTCATCACATAGTAGCACATTCGATGCATGTTGATTGGTGTTTGCAGTCTTTTCAAGCTAGTAGCACCTTCGTTGTCTTCTGATTTCCACGTTTTCTAGATACATTGCTTTCTCTACAGGAATGCTTGTCTCGAGGCTGTTATTTAACGATGTGTGTGACTAGTCTCCACGGTGCCATTGCGAGTGCCCCTTGTCTTGGGGCTGCCGGTGGCGGCGAGTGTCGAAGTCGTTCATATCCTGCGATTCCATGATGCAAATGGATCGCATAGTAAGAAACGTAACAAGGATGTAAATTGTATATAACTCACGTCTTCGATATGGAGTGTGCCCGGTCGGTCGGATACGCTACGATGTCGGTCGGTCTCGGTCGAATGAGCCTTCCCTTGTCGCGGGGCTCTCCACGTCGGGCTGGTATGTCGAAGTCGTCCATGTCCTGCGATTCCCTGATGTAAGTACACCATACAGTAAAAAACGTAACAATGATGTAAATTCTTCATAACTCACGTCGTCGATATGGATTACGCCCGGGTGAGTCCTGGGCTCCTTCGGTGCCTCCTTAACGGTCCGGTACGTAAGGTTTCCACCACACGAAGGTCTCGGCCCGCATCGAGTAGTTCAACATGTACTTCTGTTGGATGAACGCCATGTCATATGTCTCCGGGCCGTCGATCCACTGGAAGAAGTGAAAGCGCATCTCGGGCTGCCATTACATGGGGATGAAGTTAAAAAATTATGGAATTCAACTTAGGGAGAGGAAAATCGATGCGTGCAAAAGAAACGCTTACGAAGTGGTGCCCGCACGTGTAGTACGCCTGGGCGGAGGTGTCTGGGTGTGTGGATTTAATGATTTTCGCCGCCGCCACACACACACTGCGGGACCGGAAATCATAGTGGTATCGGAGCATTTTTCATTGAATAATCTGGGTATTGCACATTTTTGGCCTTTTGCGCAAGCCATTTGCGCTTCTGCAGCATCCTTACGTAGAAGTTTGCCGATGCGTCTGACATATCTGGGTATCGTAGAAGTTTCGTTGTACATCACAAAACAAGGCGGATAATACATTACATTATGACACTGAATGACGACCAGACGAGCTTGGTCTGTTGGGACAATCCTTCATTGAGTGCCCAGGGGTCTTGCATATCCCGCACTTGATTGTGCGGCTACTACTGGTACGTTGGCTGGCATCCATGTTGTTCCGGAAGCGCCACGTCAGCCGTCGCCCCTTCCCTATTATCTTCAAGTCCCTGTTGGGACCCATTGCATCATGTTCGGTCAAAGATCCTTGTAGTTTATTTCCAAGTTGTACGAGTGGAACTCTCCACTCCATGTACCGAAAAGGTGCTGCATGCCGTAGTACTCGAGATGTACGGCGTGGACATCTGCCTCATTTGTGCACACGCCTTGTACACATGCGAGCATGGCTTGTGGAGGCGCTTCGGCTTGTTGCAGGTGCATGTCACCACATCACCTAAGGTGCATACTTGTTTTCTTTCCCCCCTGGCATGACTGTTGACGTATTTCTGCTGAAGCCTGATCTCGTACTTCCGCTTGAGGTCGTTGATCACCCGGATGTCGTGCATTCAGGCCTTCTCCATCTCCCGGTCCATGTGCATCTGCATGTTCTCGAACCACTACTTGCCTTCCTCCATTTATCGCTTGGCTACGGTGGCTCTATTGACGAAATAATCAACAGTGCGAGTCCATGTTTCCTGGACGATCGCGGTGATAGGGAGGCACCACGCACCTTTAAGGACGCTGTTGTAGACCTCGGACATGTTGGTCGTCATAATCCCGTACCTGGATTGCACATCATTCCACTGATGAGACGGATCCGTCCCACGCTGCATGGTGTTGATGGCCGCCAACAACCCAGCATTGCGGTCCGTGATTAGGCAGACGTTGCACCAGTCTCCCACCACTGCCCTCTTCAAGTTCGCCAGGAACCACAACCAGCTGGATGTGTTCTCGCTCTCCACAATGGTAAATGCCACTATGAGAAACTGGTCATTCGCGTCGGCCGTCACCGCGGTGAGGATGGTGCCCTTGTACCTCCCTGTGAGGAAAGTTCCATCGCACGTGACGACATAATTGGAAGCCCCGGATGGCTTGAGCGAAAGCCTAGAACACCCGATCTAGTATGAAGCGGTTGGACCCTCTCTCAGCATCTTCACGGTCAAGCTTGTTTATGTACGTCTTGGGGGTTTGATTCAGCAATATGGTGAAGCAATCTCGGCACAAAGTTGTACGCCTCTTCGTATGTCCCGTGGACTCGATGACCTTCTGCTTGGCTTATCGGACCTTGCTGTAGTTGACAGGATAGCCAGCCTGATTGGTGACTTCGGCATCAGCATCTTGGGGGAGACAGACATGTCCGCCTAAACTAGGTTCGTGATGAGGCTTGCAACATATGCAGAAGTCACGTTCCGATGTTGTCGCAGGGGCTTGCTGAGCTCGCAGGTGTGGTCGGTCAGTGCCTTGACCGTGAAGGCTGAGCTGAAGATCTTTGCTCGGTGAGCGCTGACCTTGGCAGGGCAGCCTTCCACTACGCACTTCACTGCGTACTTTCCTGGGTTGGGCCGGTGCACTCGGTACACACGGCTGATGGACAAGGCGTACCGTGCTATAGCTTGTTGCACGACTACCTTGTTAGGAAAGCGTTGCCCAACTAAGAGGGTGTCGGCATCAAACCCCATTGGGGGCCGTCTTCTTGCGGCAGTACGAGCGAACGCACCGCGATATCATCAAGTCTCGATGCCACGTAAGGCACCTCCGATGACGCATTTCCCCCGGTTGGACCACCAGCTTGGTGTGCGTCCTCGTCGCCACCATCCGAGCTTGGGTACGTCCTCGTTGGAGTCCAACCCGAGAGGCTCGTCCGGTAGATACTCGTGGCAGTCGATGCGGTGACCACCACATTTTCGCCCCTTATTTGGTACAAAATTAGGCGCGAGACTTCCCTCTGAGGCAGCACATTCTGTGCTGCTATCTTCACGCGCCCGCTTGTAGAGGCCCCGACATCATCAGGCCATCCGGTGCACTTCATACGAAATTCACTACACCATAGGCTTTCCGTGAATGGCCGCCTTGGGTTGGGAGGCAATCTCCATGTATTGCCTCCATGCTATGCTTCCATTCACCTTGACGAGCTCCGACACATAATTCGTGCAGGTGATCGCCTCGATCACAACTTTCTTTGTCGTTGCCTCCGTGACGAACTCCTTTGGATGCAACTTCGAAGCTCGTGAATATTCATCGCGTGGAGCCCCTCCGCCCGGACCATCTTGCACTGGCATCTCGATAGGTCCAACCCATTGGGTCTGGCTCGTACGAGACCATCGCCGTAAAACACTAACAGGTCTTGCAAATTCGAAAATACTTAAAGCCACAACAATCCCATCCGCTATTACCTAAAACACTAACAGTTCCAACCCATCGGGTCCAACCCATATGTGTAATTAAATACGACAAATTGTATGCAAGTGATGATAATTAATTACCCCTAAACTAATTAATTACCACTAAAAAATTACTAGTTTATTAGCACTAAACTAATTTATTACCAACAAAGTAAGTAATTACCACTAAACTTACTAATTATGACTGATTATTTACCTTTAAACTAACTAATTACGACTAGCTGACTAAGACTGATTATTTACGACTCCGGTAATAACGGCAAAAGCATCCGACAAATTACCTGCCCTTCGGGGGAAAGCAATCAAAAAAGGCCGAGCGACAAAAAGCAAGAAAATACTTAATCTCTCAATAAAATTATTTATGTTAGCTCGTTGAATTCTCAGCGACGAGCACTAGAACGAGAATCGAAACACAATTGAGATGAGCGAAGAGTGACTGCGAGAGTTCGGAATTCCGTAGGCGTTGATGCCAGAATTTCTGGACGAGGCAACAGATGTGCAAAAGAGGGAGGAGGGACGGTGGAATTAGGGGGAGGGGCCTGGTCTTCGGAGCATCTCCCAACGACAGCTGCGAGGAGGGCCACCGACAACGGGCGGGGGAGGGCACACGACTGCTGCGGTAGGTAATTTGTCGGATGATCACATTTATAAATTCGTACAAATAGTACACTTATATGAAATCGCGAGAAAAATTCTGAAGGAATAAAATTATGGAAAATTTACACCGTATAGTACACTGTGTCGGGAGGGTCCACATAAAATTTCGTGATTTTTGGAACTCGTTTGCTATATTTTATAATTTCTACAAACAGCGGTGAAACTCGAATTTCCCAAACCTTAAACCGTGGTGGAGGAGGGGGGCGCATGCCCCTTTGTCACATTCTGCACTCGCGCAAAGGGTCAGCGGGGCAGCAGTGTGAGGGCCACGTGGCGGGCGTCGAGGCTATTCTGCGCGGTGTCAAATTTGCAAATACATGTGCGTGGTGGTCAAAGGGCAAATACGATCACGGGCGTATCGCCAAAAATTCTATAATGTACTGTCATATGATTAGAGATATAGTTAGAGATTTGATGTCAAATTTGCAAATCCATGTGCGTGGTGGTCAAAGCGCAAATAGGGATCGCGAAACCTAGGGTTTAAACATCCAATTCGCTCGGATCAAAAATTCTATAATGTACGCTTCTTCTTCTTCAAACCGCTTCCATCGACCGTGGTGAGCTCGCTGGCGCCGCCCTCGCGTCTGGCACTCGCCGTTTCCACCGACCGTGGCTGAGCTCGCTGGCGCTGATCCGCGTCGCGAGCACTCGCCGACCGCTCGACATCCGGTCGGCCACGAACGGTGTCGCCGCCGCCACGGCCGTCGCCCGGTCGCCGCCAGGGTCGCCAGCGTCTTTGCCGCGAACAACCGGCCTTCTGCCGTATGCGTCGCCGGTCGCCGCCATGCCGCATGCCATCGGAGGAGGGTCGCCGCATCATCACAAGGGAAACCTACTAGGGTTTCCCGCTTTCAGCGATGGGCCGACCTAATCGCCCTACCGATTCCATTTAAAGAGAGGAGTTGAAAAAAAAGCGTTGGTCTAATTGCCGCCGTCGGCGCCGCTTATTAGACTACGTTACCTGGTCGCCGCGCCGTCGGTAGCCTTACCAATGGGTACCGCTTCTCTCGCCATTGCCGGTGATCTTTGACGGTGTTAACTACACCGACTTAGTGTCTCGCATGCGCATCCATATGCGCGGTCTTCGCCTTTAGGCGTCTCTGCGGCGATGTCACCGCTGCCATGCCCTACTACTCCGACGGAGCCCTACGTCTGTTGCGCTTCCCGACACGGTGACAAAGCCGCTATTGAGTCTGGCCTTGCGATGAGAAGGCGCCTCGCCTACCAAGAGGCTCGACTTACATGGATCACTTGACTACCTACACTCGGTGGTGACGCGACGCCGAGTCGGTGCATCGCTCTTCATCGCCAATGTTCACCTCGCTTTTCTTACGAGATTGTGGGATTTTCATCGGTACGTCGGATGTGGACTCATCTTCGACAACGCTTCTGAACCCTCTGAGATGCCTACACTTGTCGATGAGTTCGTCAGAACACTCTCTTGGCCAGGTGATGCTACCGTTGACGCCTTCTATGCTCGAGTTCTCGCATCGGCGCCAATCGGACTCTCTTCGCCTTCTTGGTGCCGTTCTGTTCATGCCGCTTGGTCGTCCGTCTTGACACAGAGTTTCAGCGTGTCTCGAGTTCCTTACTCGACTTCGTCCCGAGTTCGGCAGGGCGTGCCCGACTACTTGCACGCCACCTCGTGTCACTCTTCGAGGCCCTTACCGAGATACGTGCGCAGAGAGACTCGTCCGAGTGGTGCCGGCCTCGATGACACTCCCCTCCGTGCTCGCCGCCCGCATACACTGCTACACCGATCGCTTCACGCTTCATCGCGCTTCTCCTCCACGGCTACCACAGGGTGGTGGCCGCCTCCATCTGGCGGTGGTCGCCCCGCTGCTCCTATCGCGACAAGATTGGCCACATTGAGTCCCAGTGCTACAAGCAGCGGCATATTTTACGCCGTTCTTCTCTAGCACGGCATCGGTATTTCTACATCGACGTGCGCATCGACTACTTCGCGTTTTCTCATCGAGCGGCGAGATAGCGGACTTCGACGATCGCTGCCGCTTGGGTCTTCTCGACGGTGTTCTGCGATCCGACTCTTGAACACCGAAAACCACCTCCTACACATCAGTACCTCCCGTGGATCCTTGATTCCGAGCATCCTTCCACATGACTTCCGATTCTTCCACTCTATCTTTTGTTACACCTCTGATTCCCACACCGGTGTACTTACTGGCGATGGTACCTCTCTTCTGTCTCAGTCGAGGACCTCTTAGCAACTCATCTTTTCATGTTCCTTCATTGCTCATGTTCCTCGCCTAACCATGCAACTTCTTTCTGCACGATGATTCATCGACCTTGGTTATCTGATCATTCTCGACTCGACTCTTGTTGTGTTCAGACCGCCACACGGAGCTCGGTTGGTTCTCGGCCTCGGCGCCTTGACTCACAGCGTCTCAGGAGCTTGACTAGCTTCACCTTCCTTCCACGCCACTGCCGCCGCCAGCTCTCCGCCTCGCCACTCAGCTCTCACCGCTTTTTCCAACAATGGCATCACCGTCTTGGCCATCTATCTCGTCAACATCCAGCCTACCTAGTACATTACAAGGGATAAACATCGTGGAAAGGAGACCGACAGCGATTGTTAGAGGTAGAATGACGCTTAGAGGAGGCTTTGCTGGGGTAGAAAGGATCTAGATTAGGTAGAGTGACTTGAGAGTCTTTAGACTAATTCATATTATTGCTTCATGCCAACGATTACATTTGGCCTTTTTATATAGAGGCCTCTTCTAACAATTAAGTATAAAATCAATATAAATGATGACCTTCCTAAATTGATGACATTCCTAACAAATTGATAACCTTCCTAACTAATAGATAACCTTTCCAATTAACCAATCCCTATACAATATAACTAATCAACTATTTAGAGAAATATATATTCTTATTGAGGAAGGTAGTCCCTTTCTAATCTCAATGCTTTCAGGTACGTGAATAATATAATTCCAACACATGACAATTCCGCTCCTCGACAAGTGTAGCTCGTTCTCGAGCTATGGTGGCGGCCATGGCTACAACCCTTGGAAGCTCCACGTCAACAAAGTATAGCGCTTTCCGGCTCCCTGTCATGCTAGAGTATGTCGACGCCTTGAAAGGTTCCCGTCTCCACACGCTTGAAGTGGAAGCCTGACTGTTGATGTGACCAATCATGCCTATCCAAGTGCCAACCCATCCTTTGATAGGGTTTCACCATGGGAACCTCCCGCGTTGCCTTGGATGGTTCCGCAACCGCTGGAGCTCTAGGCTGCAATGCTGCCGTCGCGCCGTGGTGCTCTGCCGCCTTTGCCTCGATGTGTCGCCGCCTTGTCTTGGAGCTCCACCGCCGCTGCACACGACATAGTCGCTGCTGCTGTTGGGTGCAGCGTCGCCGCTGGCGGGGAAAACCCTGCCGCCCTTGGGGGTGGAGGCCACGCTGCCGTTGGTAGTTGTAGCTATGCAACCGCTTCCTCTAGCGCCGCCGCCGTCACACCTTGCCGCATGCACCATGTGTGTGGGCTTTGGGAGAACCGGTGACGTCTCTGTATAAAAATGGTGCGCCGCTTGAAAAGGCCGCATCGCCCGTATTGGAAGAAGGTGTAAGGCGTGCATGGTTGTGCCTCGACCGTTGTTGCCTCTAGCAATGCCGCAGCCCGCCTTGCCTTCTTCATCTTCTCTGCCGCTGTCTTCTCCTTCGCCATGAAAGAGTAGGCAGCAAAAGAACACTCAGCATTGGAAGCTATGGTGAGTGGTTGGGATAAACACCGTGGAAAGGAGACTGACGACGACGGTCACAAGTAGAGCAACGCTTAGAAGAGAGCGCTTTGCTGGGGTAGAAAGGATCTAGATTAGGGAGAGAGAGTTGAGAGCCTTAAGACTAATTTATATTATTGCTTCATGCCAACGATTACAATAGGCCTCTTTATATAGAGGTTTTTAAAATAATTATGGATAAAATCAATCTAAACAATGACCTTCCTAACTAATAGATAATCTTCCTAACTAATAGATGATCTTTTCAATTAATTAATCCCTGTACAAGGAAACTGATCAACTATTTAGATAAATGAATATTCTTATTAAGGAAGATAATTCCTTCCTAATACTAATACTACCGTACCATGGTACTGTTTATGCACGTGAATAGTAATTCCAGCCCATAACAATGCAAGTTAGGCTGGGTTTTGCTGTTATATTGATTGGACACACCTGACAGTTGACTTCGTATTACATGGAAAATTGTGCTATTTTTAATGGGTTGCAGACTTTCAATTACATTTATTTGCCACATCATTTGTTTACAACAGTCAGTTTTTTGCACTCCATGTGATTATAGTCATACAAAATTTGACTTTCGAAAGTGTTGAACATGTGTTTGGATTTGTTGTAGAGACGTAGAGTTATCCTGGCAGAGCAGTTGTGGTTCCAAAGAAAAAAGGAAAAATAAAAGCTTGATTGGTCAACATTTATATTGGTGTGGCGTGGCAATATCCAATCTGGACACTGTTCCTCCAAAACTATCCAATCTCAATATGCCACTGATTTTGTTTTGCCTAATATCGATGGTTTGATGAGGAAATCAACTTGTTTCTCATGTTGTTTGACCTTTTGTAGAATCTTTCAGATTCTTCTGTTGATGTTTATTGAAGACTGAGAGCTCTGAATGCTTGTGTAGATGTCTTAATCATCATGGTCAGTTGGAGCGATATATTTGAGCAACTGAAGCTATACATTGATAGTTCCGCGTTGAAAATCAGATTTCGAGGATGCCAAAACCTGATATCATAGAACTCCAAAGGATACAGGCAACAGAAAAAGGATATGAAGACTTCAAAATCTAAAGGATGCTGCACATAAACAGCATGGATTACAAATGTGAAGTTTCCACCTGCAAATTTTGTATGTCTTAAAAACCTAAACACATTATACAAGTGAACACTTAACACCACGCATGTCCTTACCCCGAAACATTAAGGAATTTTTCTTGATGGTTGATATTTTGTCTTCATATAATGGTCCTAAATTGTGACAGATCGTATTACCTATTAAAAGTATTGTTATGTTGCTTTATTGGTGCTGGGTTATTTAGTTAGTAAAAAATATAACCTCGCTTATTCAAATACCTAAGCTTTCCTTATTCTCCTAAACGCTCCTGAGCAACCTCTTTTCTTTTTGTATTTTCTTCTTATTATTTAATATTTATTTTGCTTTGTGTTCATTGTCAAAATGAGTTTTTTTAATTGTATTAGCGCAGTCATGGTTATTAAAGCAATAAGGTGAGGCGAGTCGACTCACTACCTTCTTCCTGCCAAAGCGCTTAAGGCGCGCGGCGAGTGATGCCATACACATATTCTAACCTAGTATGGTAGCAAATTAAATCAGCAATTAGTAGCACATGCATACCTTGATGTTGCCGGTTCTTGAGCCTACGTAGCTCCCATCGTCTTTCCAATTGCTCCTCCCATGTAGCACCTGTCCCCTTTGCAAGTTCCAACATGTGGCTTGTTACAATACATTATAATAATTCATATTCAAATTAATTGAGTAAATATGGATTGAGTAACATATCTTGTTGATAATCTCTCCTCTCCTCCCTTCTTCCAAGCAACAAGCTACATGAAAATAGGACAACAATGAAGTGAAAAATAGATAATCAAATATGCAACAATTACACGAATAATGAGCAACATAACAAACAGGACATAATCAACATGAGTCCACAAGAATAAAATAAGTCTACAAGCTTATAGTCTAATGGCATAACATAAGTCCACAACAATAACATAAGTACAATTCTCTCATCTCTCAAAAGTCAAAAGTTATTCATCTCGAACTCATCTAAATTGGTGGTAGCATCTATGTTCTCTTCATCACCATCTTTGATAGCATCGGTTGGATCTTTGCAATAATCATCCACGTTGTTGTCATCAAGCACGACCTCTTCTTTATTGCCTGAATCCGAGTGTGGCTCATCTTCTTCAACAACCCTTGGCGTAGATCTTGCACGCCGAGGGTAGGTCATAGGCTCGCCATTAGCTCTCCTGGGAACATTGCGATCTTAAAGCTTGCGTGACGCACCAACGACTTCGTAAACATGGTCCCATGTAAGGTCACACTCACAACTGCGACCACCTTCATATGGTTCGGCCAATGGGTTAACCCATTCAAACCAAATGGTCATAACTTTTGCCCCTTTCCTCACACCGCTTTTGAAACCTACTTGTCATCTTCCGGTTGTATGCAACATAGACCAAATCATTCAATGTCTTTACTCTACAACCTCTGCGGGTTGGTCGGAGCATAGCACTAATAGTCTTGGTTTCCTTTACCTTCTTTGGTGTTGGAACCATGAATTGAAGGGCGGATTGCTTTCTTTTGATGGCTGTCCTAGAACTTGGTTGCACAACAGAGGCTTGCGACTCCTTGTCAGTTGCTGTCACACTCACATCCTCATCTTCTCCATCATCATCATCTAGGAAGAGTGTTCCGCCCCTCTTGTTCTTCCACAAAACCTCTCGCATCTCTTTCGTGATCGCGGTTGTAGTCCTGACACATTTTTGAACATCTCCCCACCTGCACGATGCTCCTTGAATCTTTTGATTCCTCCTTATATCCAGATACCTTCCTGTCACAAAGCAAACATTGCACCAAATCTCGATTGTCAATTATTAGCGAAAAGACATACTTCCATCCCATATCATTAGGCTTTGCCTTTTGTTTTGACCAGTCATTGGATTACACGCGACCTTGGTCTCGGAGGCTGCAATACTTATGGTTACCATTTTGGTTGTGCTTTTGCATTAAAGAGTATAAATAACAATCAAGCAAGCATTAACAAAGCAGAGTAGAGGGGAATGGATCAGTTTACTCATGTCCAACAAGTAGTAAATTAGGATAGTTTGAGTAATAATTATATCAGAGTCTGGTAGTAAATTAGGAAGAGCAGAGAGGCAGACAACAGAGTAGGGCAGGGAGAGGAAGAGCAGAGCTGGGCGGGGAGAAGAAGACGGAGGGGATGGGAGAACAAGATCAAAGCAGAGGGCGGCGGCGAGAAGAGAGGGGGTGGCCGGGAGGGAAATGACGGGAGAGGAGAGAGAGAGCATACCTGGAGAGGGCGACTAGACCGGGCAATCGGTGATGCCGCGACGGTTAGGTCTGGAACTAGAGAGCGCGAGGGCGACGCCACACGTAGAGTCGAGCAGAGGAGGCGGGAGGTCGCTCTTGGTAGCGACCATGACTGGAGCGAGATGGGGACGGCGTGGTGGTGGCTCCTCTCTTGACTAACTCCTCGATGCGCCCGCTCTCTATTTCTTCGCTTAGCCCATGCCTGATTTCGACGACATACACAACCTAAGCGACGCTTAGCCCCATAGGCATGTCCGGCGTGAGCCTCGCCCCTATCTTAAGCATGCTACGACATACACAACCTAAGCGATGCCTTGCCATTAATTTTTTGAATACAATAAAGGTATAGGACACCATAGGCATGTCCGGCAAGGCGGTAAAAACAGTAGAAATTTTAATTTTAAATTTGAATTTTGACTCCATAATGTCCTTCCTAGTTGGTTTAGGCATTCTTATGCTAGATTATGTATTGAAACATTAGTTTTTAGCGTTTAGCACTATTAAAACATAAATGAGGACTTTTATGTACAACTTGACACTTTAATAACCATTAGCGTAGTTATGGTTCTCTAATGCGACATTAATTTTTTGAATACAATAAAGAGTATAGTAGGTATCATGTCCATCTTTTGTGTCACAAAATATTATGTGGATGATGACAAGGACCAAAATCTCGATTTCATCCGCAAATCAAAATCATGTCCATCTTTTGTGTCACAAAATATTATGTGGATGATGACAAGGACCAAAATCTCTGATCAAAACAAAAAACGACGGTTTGAATTCGTGAATCGCCTCTGGGAAAATCGGAAAAAACCGGGTGAATTTTGAGAACTAATATTTGAAATGGGGCTGTTGTTAAACCAGTTACCGGACCGGTTACGGGGAAAACCGCTTGGAAACCGAACCAAAACCGGAAAAAATAGAGAAAACCGATTATGGGTAATTAGCAATTGGAAGAATGCAAATATTAATTAGAAGGAACCTGATGTTGTACATAAAAAGTCCTTGCTAGCTTCAGTATGTAGGGCAGTCCTCTCTTCCAAGTGTTTTAAAGCATGTAAAACAATAAAAATATAAGTTAATGGTAATGAATGATAAATTGACTAGCATACTAAGAACAATAATGGAGTAGCAATTCATACCAATCCAATATCAAGAAATGCGAAGGTTGTGCAATGTACTCATTGTTATCAATTAGGAGAAGTCCTTCATATTGAGCTAGATGGGCTTATATTGATCCCAAATGTATGATTGATGGGTATATTCTATCCAATGATTATAAATTTGTTGGTAATATGCGGGTTCTACCCACTGGTAAACAATTGGTTTCATTTTAATGGTAATGGATGAGGAGAAATATCTGACGAATGAAAATCATTACCAGAAGGTAATAGGTTGGCATCTCGACGTCCATAAGTCCGAATAGACCTTGAGTTAGCATGAGATTCATAGGAAGAAGAGTTTTGTGCCCGAGAATGATCTTGTTGGAAATCCTTAGCCCTTGTGTAGGTCTTATGCATTGTTCTTGAAGCTCGACAACCATGGTCTTCATCCTGGGTAGCATGCACGAAATTTTTCTCACAGGTGAATTCCAATGGTTGATATGTGTTTTGTTGGTCATGTACTGAATCATGAGCTGTCCCACAATCAGAACCATCATCGGGCAACGGAGAGATACTATCACCAAACTCTTGGTACTGCACTTCATCAGATGGTGGACTTTCTATTTCTTCATTGCTTCCCACAATATCCTCCTTAATGACCTTTTTCTTCTTCCTATCAGCCACTAGTTTCCTTGTTTGTGTGAGGCAAAGTTTGCAGTCAATTTTTCAGTTGGTTGGTTACAATTTTTTTTCCAACATGACTCTTGTCAATAGTTTTCTTTGCTAATTGCTTCAATGGTTGATCATCTAGGGCTTTATCCAGTTCTTTCTCAGGGATGACATCAACTACAATTGTGGATGGCATAGGGGGCTCACCTTCCTTGTCTAGTAGGGGTTGGTTTGGGTTCCCTCTGTCGTACATAGTGGCATTAATTAGATCTCTAAAAGGATCCACATCCCTATCTTCATTTCTAATCTCATGCTCTTGCAATCGTAGCCTTAGATTGTAGTGGAGATATACGAGCTTATGTAGTTTCTTGTACCCAAGACGGTTTTTCAATTGTGTATGCATCAAAGCAAATATACTCCAATTACGTTCACATCCACAGGAGGAAACACATTGTGAGACAATCCGTAAGGCATATTTTTGTAGTGTTGGTGTCTCCACTCCAAATGTCATCCACTATGTAGCTACAAGTAACATGAAAATTATATTAAACTCATAGTGATGATTGATTTTGTATGTATATATAAGTTGATAACAACATACCTACAATTATACGATTAGCACTACGATAAGCCTAATTCAATTATACGATTAGCACTACGATAAGCCTAATTTGAAGCAAATAGGTCTTGTTGATTACGATATAATTCTACCTCGCCTAGAGCTTGCACGGCCTCATCGGGTGTATCGTCTATTCTTTGAATTGCTTTTGTCAGGGAAACAACGATGCTTGCATTCTTTCCCAAACCATATAGGTTGTGGTTCTGCGGGTTTAGCAACGATGTTGTTCAAACACACTTAGTATGTTAGAAAAAAGTACAAATATATTTTAGGTGTTAGGATTTAGGAAACTATCTACTTACCTGGAATTATATAGGTGCGGTTCTTCATCATTGCAATTCTTCTATTAACTAGCCTTATAACATGAACATAGGTAGCCAGATCTTCTTTCAATATGTCTTTATGTTCAAATTGTAGTTAATAAGTTTTTGCAATCATTCCTGTCACTGTTGCAGGTTTCTATTGGTCTACAAATCTTAGTACTTGATAAATCGGTTCTACCACTTTAATGACCCAATCCATACTGGACCATCATTGTCTACTTGTGAAACAGGAATACATGTATTTTCCTTCTTCGGTCATGCACAAATGGTTGGAGCTCCACACATTTGATACCACAAATGTCGTTTCAAATCTTGTGGCGTTTGGACGGACTATCTCTCCTCCAATTTGTTCTAGTATTTTATTATGGAGGCGATTGTGGTTGTATAGGAATCGACAAACCCTCTTTGCCGCCTTGACAACTCTAGTAACCTCGAACTGGCCAATATCTTTCAATATGAGATTGACTGTATGCGCTGCACACGGCTGCCAAACTAAAGATGGATACTGTTCAATTACCAGTTCGCATGCTTTCTTGTTGTTTGCACCATTGTCAGTTACAATTTGCATAATATGTTGAGCTCCAATTTCTTCCACAACTTTGCGGATCTGAAGATACAAAAAGTCCGCATTTTGTACGTCACCAGTTGCATTCACTGACTTATGGAAAAACATTCTTCCATTGCAGTACAACATGAAGTTAATAATACTCATTTGTGTAGGTCATGTCTATGAATCACATATGATGGAGACTCCATATATACCTCAATCATCTTTGAACTGTTGTACATACTCAGAATCAACTCTCACAGACTATGATCTGCTAAACATCCTAGAAAAGACATTGCTTCTTGTACCACTTCTTCTGCCACTTCCACTATCCCTTCCACTTCCACTGCACCACTATGGTCAAACGTCGCACTCCTGGTTTGTGCCCTATGCTGGAGCTGGTGTAACTCCAACGACTCTCAGCGAACCCATTCCATCTGCATTTTCTTGTCATCATCGAAAACATCTTGAGATGGACCACGCACTACATGCTCTGAAGCAGTTTGCTCTATTCGCAGTCGTTCATCTTTAATAGATTTCTTTCTTATATGTGTTTCTTCACAACTTGCCAGCATGAGCCTTCGGACTTCTGCCGGAACCCCACTTCAAGGAATAACATCTTCCCAGCAAGATGTTCTTTTAGGGGGTGACACCTCCCCCTGATTAGGTAATATTACAATATCTGCACTTCCAACCAGTACCTCTTAGTCTCTCTCCATGCTCCCAAACATTGATAGATTTAGGAGCCATCATCGCCTACAATATCATGCAGCAACATTAGCACCTCAAAATCTAATGACCGATTTGTTCTTCAAATTTATCTGCTCATGGGACTGATTTTCCATAACTGAATTTAAGGAAAAGAAGAAAACTTTATGGGACTGATTTTCCATAACTATTTGCAAGAGTAAAAGAGATGGAGAGAAACTCACAGATCTAGCTGCTGCTGCTGTTCTTCTCCTTCCTTGCTTGCTACTGCTGCTCTTCTTGCTTGCTGTTGCTCTTCCCCCCTTGCTGCTCTTTCTAGGATTATAAGTGTTGTCAAATAGTCCAAGTGCAAGCATCCAAGGAGCTTTCCTGGATTCCAAACCAGCTTTCCAAGGTGGGTGGACCAACAAACCAGCTTTCCAGGATTCCAACTAGCATGTACTTGTTAGGCTAGATCATATGCTAAAAATGTTGGGACTTGTGAGTACAATAATTCAAGCATATTTAGCTCATACAATACGTAATCTAGCAAAAAAATGGTATAAACCAACCTATGAAGTACATTATGCAGTCATAAATTTAAGTCTAAATTTGAAAATTTCCGGTCGGTTTTTTCCCTCCTGGTTCCCACTGGGATTTTCGGTTACCGCCAGTTACCGGGTGGTTTTTTTTCCTTGGATGAGGTGCATATCCTCTACATGTCTACTACATGATGCTATCTGTATAGGCAAAGATCCTGCACTGTAGTGTAGATTGAAACTGTTGTAACTTAGGGCCTATTTGGTATGGTTCTGCTCTAAGTTTTTGCAGCTCCAACTCCAGTTTCACTCTTGGATCCACTCCTATGAGAAGTTTTTGCAGTCCGAGGGGGTGTTTTGTTAGAAAGTTGGCCCTAACTCCAGCAGTGAGAACGATCTTTGTAAAAAGATTGCACTACCCTTGTTTTATGACTTATAATTTTTTTTTGTATTGCTTAACTTATAGCAGTTTAATAAGTTAATTTTAGTCATACTATGCTTTTATTTTTATACTTTTTTGGCCATGTGCCATCTTTTTCGCTCATTCGAATTTTTTACTCAGAAAAAATTAAATAAACATACATAAGCATATGAAGTTCGTAACAAAGGTTCTAATTCACCAAGCAATGAGAGGTCACATTATCATTGGTAAATCACTTTCATACTACCCCAAGTCACCAAGAGGTAGCAATGCCAGAGCAAGCTCATCATCCTGAAGTGTATTCATATACCGATCATTAAATTGTGGTGTTGACCCATCCAAAGCACCTTGAGAAATTGCATATCTTTGGTATCTATAAGGAATGGTAGGGACCAGAGATAGAAATCCTGACGATGGCGCTACTGCACGTAGGGTCGAGATCAAAATCCCTACGGTTTTTCCAGGTTTCGCAAATTCAAATTTTGAATTTTGAATTTCGATTGGTTTTTAAGCAAATTCAAGCGAATTTCGTCCGTTTTTTTTCTTCCGAAATCTGGTTACCGGCCGGTTTTTTTCCCCGGCCGGCGATCGAGATTTCCCCCAGGAACGGTTTTTGGATCCCTGGTAGGGACATAGTTAGGAATGTCATGAATTACCCTAATGGATGTCATGATAGATTCTGGATGTCAAGGTAGATTCTGAATGTAACCCCTAGTTCAGTGGCTAAATTTCAGAGAATAAATATGACAATTAAAGATCAGATCTATTCTCAGCATCAAGATCTGACAGATGAAGAATGCATTGCAAGCATATGGCTCATATGAATCAAGATCTAGTAATTTCTACCACCAATTTGTACCTCCAAAAACACAGATCAACAAATGAAGAATGCACTGCAACTAGAGATAGAAATCTGGCGTGAATCACGGTTTCGACTATCGGCCAGTGGGATCCAAAATCGGCCGGTTTTTCCCGGTTTCGCAAATTCAAATTTCAAATTTCGGTTGGTTTTTAAGCAAATTCAAGCGAATTTCGTCCGGGTTTTTTCCGGGAAATCCGGTTACCGGCCGGCGACCGGAATTTCCCACGGGAACGGTTTTTGGATCCCAGACTGCAACACATATCCTAATACCGTGAATCCCTAGTTCACCTGCTAAAGATCAGAGCTATTCTCAGCATCAAGATCCAACAGATGAAAAATGCACTTGAAGTGTGGAGGAACAACTCCACTTTGTTGCTACAAAACAGACAGCGAGCTTTGATACCAAACTAATGCAACACATGTATTGGAGGAACCTCTCCAACGTATTGATGGATAGAAACAACACAAAGTGTTGAAGGAACAACTTCAACGTGCTGAGCTAGATACCATTCTAGAGACGAAGATAGGCCAAAAGGCGGCAATCCAAATCCACGGAAGGCAAGAGCTTAATCCAAAGCCCTTAGGATACAAGATCTAATCCAAGCTCTCATGCAAGAACAACATGTTCTATTGATGGGTATGTTGAGTACATGAACTAAGTTACAAAACTAGAGGGCTTTGCCTCTATTTAGAGGTTGTCATGCCTCATATAACTATTAAACAATTAGATGACAACTCCACTATATCTACTAAACATTACATATGCAACTCATACTTGACAACTAATCTATATGATGACATCGTCATTCTTAATAACTAAGTATTCTAGAAATATAAAATAGTAGTAGCACAAGTCAAATTGGTTTCTAATTCTAATGTGTTTAAGCTAGTAGTAGCAAAATCTATATTTTCTTTAAACTCCGAAAGTCTATAAACCACCCCATGTATATGTAATGATTATCCATACATTATGAGACATCATTAGTGTGAATGGTCTTAAGTAAGTATCTGAATCCCCATCCATTTAATTCCCGCTTTTAAGCATGCACAAGTATATCTTCTTGCTTGATAAGCTATTTCTTGGTCTAGTTGAAATTGAAGGCTCGATTTGGACTTGATGTCCCGCATCAGCACTGCAAGCATATGGCTCATATGAATCAACATCTAGTAATTTCAACCACCAATATGTACCTCCAACATCACAGATCAACAAATCTCAAAGACACATCCATAACCACACTGACAAATTTGCCAAAAAACGAAGGGGATATAGGCAAATCGCCATGGGAACTGACCTTCTCGCCGTGGGATAAGGTCGTTGAGGGGAGGAAATCGGCGTGGGAGGGAGACGCTGAGGCCGGGGAAGAAGTCGCGTGTGCTCAGGAGAGGACGAGGACGTTGGTGATGCCGAGGCCGGGGAAGAAGCCATGTGCGTCGAGGAGAGGACAAGGACATCGGGGACGCTAGGGCCAGGGATAGAAATCCCGGTCGGTTACCAACGGTAACCGGCCTTACCGGTAGGTGGTGGGATTTGAAATCCCAACCGTTTTTTCGGAGTTTACAATTTCAAATTTCAAATTTCGGTTGATTTTTAAGTAAATTTAAACGAAATTCGATTGGGTTTTCCGGTAACCTTACCGGTACTGGCCGCCAGCCGGGAATTGTGCCGGGAACGGTTTTTCTATCCATGGCTGGGGCTAGGGAAGAAGCCGCATGCGCCGGGGATGCCAAGGACGGGGAAGAAGCTGCGTGCGCTAGGGAGAGGACGAGGACGTCGAGGACGCTGAGGCCAGGGAAGAAGTCGCTAAGGCTGGGCTGGGGAGAGGACGAGGACACCAGAGACAGAGAAGAGGTCGCGGAGGACGGGGAGAGGACGAGGATGTCGGGGAGTAAGAAGTCGCCGTCGGGGAGGGAGCTGTTGCCTCTCCTCTCCTCTCTAGGGTTTTCTATGGGATGGGATTTGGGGATCGGGAGAAATGCGTGCGAGGGGATCTAGGAAGGGGTGCGCAGGGGTGTTGTGGAGGGATATTTTGTTGGTAATTTCCCTCAACTCCTAGGGGCATTTCACTTTGTTGGCCCGTAGCTCTCTACTTGGAGTAAGGTTCCACCCGCTCCCGAAAATTGTACTAGGGGCTGCTTTGCTATCGGTTGCTCCAACTTTGAAAATTTTGTGGAGTTATCCTGTTTGGTATGGCTTCACCTACTCTAACCTACTCTAACTAAGAAGCTGGGTGTAGAAGTCATGCCTAATAGACCTTTAGTTGGAAGCCAGAGTAGTTTTTTGTGCGATGTTTCTTGTTTGCATCCATCCCAAATTAATTTTCCTGCACATACCTGTCTTACATATCTATATTTTTTTAATCAATATGACAGATTAGATATTTAGATGTGTCTTTGGTCCTCCTTTTGTGGCCTTTTGGGGTTGTTTAGGTTGTAGTTCTTTTGATTCACCTAATCACCTTAACTTGCACTTTTTTTTTTGGTTAGGAGTTAGGGACTTATTGGTGGTGTTTGGTTCATATGTTTTTCTTACGTATTGTGATTACAGATTACATGTAAAGTAAATATGTTGTCCGCAGTTTTGTTATATCACTTCATTATGCACTAATACCCAATTGGGAATGCACTCCGATACTATTCCCAACATACCCAAGGCAGGATTATTTCAAATGTCACATCTCCAGCTCCCTTTATTATAAACCCATTGCGATTATGATTACACTTTCCAATTAAACAATACATTAGCAACTTCTTATGCTGAGTGCTTTTGGCCACTACATCTAGCGATCCGAGGACCACCTAGGCCTATTGACATACTTGATATATTTCTGAAACCCCTTTACAATTTTGTCGTTTGTCGAGTTGTAAAGTGGATATTATGTGGATAGAAACCACACAAGATACTGTTTATTATTGTTGCTATTTTGTCAATTAATTATATTTTCTTGACACCTTGATCAACCTACATTATGCACTTTTCTGTCTCTAACTGTATATATTGTAAATATTTGTCTTGTCATAATAACTATAATATTTACCTGCTGACACAAAATTCTCTTCAGGTTTCAGAGGCATCGGTCAACAGAAACCGTAGTACAATAATTGTTCCTGCTGGTAGCTCTGGCGAAGAAGGTTGGGAAGCATTCAGGAATGTACTGTTGGAAATAAATAATGAAGCTTCCCGACTCTATGTTATACCAAATCACCCAAATCAGGTACAACAACATTAGCAGTTTTTGACGTATTTACGGAATCTCTAGACTCAAATGACATAATTGTTAAATTCTTCTTACATTGTATTGTTCAGCAACACATGGAACCTCCAGAGCGTCTTCCTGGCCTTTCTGATGATGTGGGTGCTGGATTTATAGCTGGACATGGCAGCCAATCTGCTTCTGGACCAGAGCTAGATGTTGAACGCTTGGTTGATCTGCCTCCTCAGGAAGAAATTAGTGGGATGGGCATGTCTAAGGTGATAAGGGCAGATCAGAAGAGGTTCTTCTTTGACCTGGGCAGCAACAATAGGGGCCATTATTTGAGGATTTCTGAGGTATCCTATTCTTGTGCATAACTTGTGATACTGATAGCTCTGCCCCCTATCAGAGTAAGGGCTCGTTCTTACTGCTTGTAAATTTGCAGGTGGCTGGAGCTGATCGCTCGTCAATAATCTTGCCGCTTTCTGGTTTGAAGCAGTTCCATGAAATGGTTGGGCACTTTGTAGATATAATGAAGGATAGGCTGGAAGGAATGACGGGCGCGAACGTGCGCACTGTCGAGCCCAGTCAGAGATGATTAGCTCGACCATGGCCTTTACTGCTGTTATGCCTCAAGGTTTGTCATGTGGTGTGTAGTTGTGTAGATCACGCAGTATTAATTCATCTGGTGGGGATAATAATGTTTTCTCCTTCTTTGTCTGAATTCCGTGGCGAGGATTGATTTGTTTGGGACTTTTTTTTTTCTGTCGAGGAATAATAAGCAGTATATTGTTCGTGGGGTGGTATAAGTTGGTTGCTGGCGCATTTGTAGCCCAGTTCCATGTAGCATTGCTGGTTGAGCTTGTGTTGTGTGTTGTAATTGCTGGCCGATGCGTTGTGTATTCTTCCACTTGCATCCCTACCCAACTGTTGATTCGGTTGATCGAGGGAGAATCAACGGTTAATGGGTCCGTCCTCAGCAAATTTCCTTCCATTCTTCCCTGTGGTATTGGTGTGTTTAGTCTTGCATGGCACTCTCTGCAGAGTAATTAATCTCCGTGATGGCCGTTTTAGAGTGCCGAAACTGCTCCCCGGTCCCCGCTTGCTATTGTTGTGCTAGAGGATGTTCAATTCATGCTTGGCCTATCCGGTGCAACTCATTCATGGCTGGTGCTCGCTACACGGCTATTCGACATTCTTTTCACATCACGGTGAGGTTTTGCTCAGTGAGGATGTGAGTGGGCAGTTTTTATTTTATGGACGGTTTATGTGTTGATACTAATAGCTATCTGGTAGATGTCCAGCAGGTAGAAACGATTTTATTGTAATAAAAATATTGTAACAAGTACTGTGCCAATTGATTTAGATTTTAATTCCTAATATCAATACTACGCGGTAGATCCTCCGTATCCTCTGTGTCGAGGAATTCGATATGGATGATCCTTTTCCATTAGAATCTCCTAGCCCTGTTTGGAACCAGGTCACATATTGGAACGCAGGAATTCCACCATATAGATTAGAAAACCCATCAGAATGAACGCGTGGATTTCAAGATGCAGAAAATTTATGCGTTCTAACAGTCTTATTAATGGACACATTCATCGAAGGCTGGACGGTAGTTCCGTTGCGCAATGAAATTTTAAAATTATCATTTATAAATAAAAAAATCCCAAATTTAGCCTCCTGGATGTACGTACTGCGGTCCGGGACGGCAGCATCAAGGTGCTGCCTCACATGGTGATTTTTTTTTAAAAAAAAATCTAATTAATAATATTTGGATGATTTTTTAAATATATAAAATGAGCTCAAACAATTATGAAATTTTTTGTGGAGCCTTCTGGCATAGTGTGTCTGCTTGTGTATTTTTTTTCAAATTTTATGTATTTTTTATTTTTTCTCCAAAATTCTTTAAAGTCTAATGTTTGTAGTAATTTTCTAATATAGCAAAAGAGATCCAAACACTATGAATTTTTTTTTGCCAAACTCCTTACACAGTGGACTTGATTGTGTAAATTTTACATAATTTTACATGCTCTGAAATTATCTCGACAAATTCAGGGTTTAGGTATCAAAAATTAGGACGAGACGTTTCGGAAATTAGGGTTTCATGATTTCATGTGACTTGAAATGTGCAAAGTTTGGTACGACATGACTACTCTTGGTCGCTATGGTTCTTGATCATATTTCTTCTGTACGGTGGAGTTAAAGCATAGTACAAAAATTAACTTAACTGAAGGGGCTGAGAACGTTGCGATTACGGAGAAACCCTAAAACATAAAAGAATCGATGTCGATGTGAATGGTTATCTCTGGAATTCCACCAAAAGAGGCATACTTTGATGGCTCAGCGGAGGCACAGAACCAGAACTACATTGCAGTCCGCACGTGGACAGAAGCACGTTATATGTGGTCACATGGCATGATGGTTCGGCTAATTGCTTTAGTCATGGACACTACTACTACGGTAACTTGCGACACGAGCTTTCGGACCATGTAAGTACGCATGCCTTTAGGGGATAGTAAAAAACAAGGCGAGTAGGAGGGGAGACTACTACGGAATGGCCCGACCTACTGCGTGGACCGGGGCCATTTGCCCTTCCTTGCGAGCTCGGCGTTGTACTCCTCGCCGGTCGCCCTTGCCTCGGCCGTCATTTCCCGTTTTTTCTCACGCTCCCTCTCGCGTGCCTCGCGCTCCCAACGCCTACACACCTCGAGATGGGCTGCGTCTCTCGCCGGATATGCTGGCTGTGCTCTTCAGTTCGACGCTCCTCCTCCCCGGATCTCGCGTGCCTTTTCGGTATTCCACTCCTCGAAGTCGATTCGCCACTGGTCGCGTGGGTGGATCTCTAGGTCGATCCACTTGCGGTAGCCACATAGCGGCTCCGGGGACTACGAGTAGATGGGAGAGATTGTTAGTGTGTACTTTCAAAAGAATTGGTAGGAGAACTTACTGTAAGTAGTCCTTACAGGCTGCCGATAGCTGCTCGTATCCTAGCGACGGTCGGGATAGTTAGTGGAGTAGTTGGGACAACCCCAGTAACGCATACCGAGGCTAAGCCGGTGCTTAGATTTGAAGAACTTGCATGTGTCCCTGCACCAACACAGGGGCGGCGTCTCCCCCTCTAGCGGGTGTTGCGGTGAAGGCTCGGTTGGAACGTTTTGGCAGGGGTTGCTGCTACGGGGGGCTTCTTTGCAGAGAGCTGCCATCTTGGCAAGCTGCTCTTGCCAGACCCGGGCCTCAGCAGCCCTAGCTTGTTTGGCCCGTGCGGTAGAAGCCCTTGCTAGATCGCGGATCTTGTCCCATTGCTTCTTGATGTTGTCCATCCCAGGGTGGTGAAGCAAGCTCTGGTGTAGCGTTGGGTTTGGTTGTGTGGTTTTCTCTCCTCGATGTCTTCCACCTCCTTTTATAAGCCAGATGGTTGGTATGGTGTGGTTAAATTCACGTGAGTAGCCGGCGTGGCAGAGTGTTGTCTAATCTTTTTGGAGAGAGAAACCATGTCTCATTTTTTTGGAGTGCTGTCCTTTCGGTTTGAAAAGTTGGCGAGGTAGAGTGTTGTCACGTCTTACTTTGCAGAGTCCTGTCTCGTCCTACTTTGTAGAGAGAAGTCACGTCTTACTTTGCAGAGTGCTGTCATTTCGGTCTGAAAAGCTGACGAGGCAGTGTGTTATCACGTCTTACTTTGCAGAGTGCTGTCATTTCGGTCTGAAAAGCATAGTGCTGTCATGTCGATCTGAAAAGCCGGCGAGACAGAGTATTGTCACGTTTTACTTTGCAGAGTGCTGTCCTTTCGGTCTGAAAAGCTAGCGAGGCAGAGTGTTGTCACGTCTTACTTTGCGAGTTCCTTTCGTCCCCGCTGCGCGAGAGAAGTCACGTCTTACTTTGCAGAGTTCTGTCATTTCGGTCTAAAAAGCTAGCGAGGCAGTGTGTTGTCACGTCTTACTTTGCAGAGTCTTTCTCGTCTTGCTTTGCAGAGAGATGTCATGTCCTACTTTGCAGAGTGCTGTCATTTCGATTTGAAAAGTTGTTGAGGCAGAGTGTTGTCACATGTTACTGTGTGAAGTCATGTCTCGTCCTGCTTTGCATAGGGAAGTCGTGTCCTATTTTTGCAGAGTGTTGTCCTTTCGGCCTGAAATGCTGGCGAGGCAATGTGTTGTCATGTCTTACTTTGCAAATTGTGGTCACGTCCTGCTTTGCAAGATAAGTCGTGCGGTCTTGCCATTGTGAAAACTAAGTATTCTAAAATTGTTTGCAATATTACAGATTTAGGTCTAAAAATTTAGAATGTAGGATTTGGAAATTAGGGCTTGATTAATTCGCACGCAAAGTATTCATAACGAATTAGATAGAGGCATACATAATACAAACGAGTACAACAACGCCGCAAAGACATACATCACGTAGTGTAGGGATGCATAGATAAAGAGTGCATATTACAATCTTATTAAAACTGAACTTCTACTTGGCAAGAGCAAGAAATAATAGAAGAAAAACTATCAAACTAGCTATGTTAACTAATTTATGAAGCATTTTCTCAACCCTTCCCATCCTTCCATCCATTCTTTTAAGAACATTATCTTTATTTTCCATCGGTTGATCCGATGGTCGAGGCACTTGACGAAATACAGCAACACTACGGGTGTCCTCTTGCAAGGCAACAATTTACATTGCAATGTCTCGAATCTCTGACACAGTTTCATCAGCCCACAGCCAGAACCGACATGTTGTGTTTTGTAAAAATAATTGCAACTGCAAGTGAAAAAATATGTTGTTTGGAAAGAAGTTTATTGGGGATGATCAGGCACAAGTTACCGTAAGATTTGAACACTTCATGAACACTCGGGATGGATTCGTTGGCGTATGGGAGGTGAACACATTCACCGGATCCCTGCAACGAGGGCAAACCAAGTGCTGCTGTAGTGTTTCTAATTGCCTGCTCACCCGAAAGTTTGATGAGACCGTAGACATCCCGTTTAAGACTGGAATAAAGGAGAAGAGGAAGTGAAGAGTTAGGGGAATGACAACCAAATCACACATATATATAGCCTGCGGGTAAATTACAATTTGGTTGAAGAAAATTCGCGTCCGCGAGGTAGCGGGGCCGAGGAGGGATCGTGGGGCAGCATTGCGTTATGTCTTTAAGGTTTAGGAAGTTAAAATCGGGAGGTAGATTTGTTGTTTGTACTAAATATTTCGGAGAACATTTTGTATACATAAATCACAGTGTTGTAATGCACAGGGACATTACATAAATCACAAAGGCGGAATGCACAATGACATTACATAACAAGTTTTACACGACCATGACATTAGTTAGGGCGCATCGTCGTGTCGCTTGCCGGGACGGCGTAGTTGATCCTCAGGGAAGGTGAACCTGTCCGGGGAGCGGCGTACGTCTCGAAGACCGTAGTAGAGGCCCTGCTTGGGAGGGGAATCTAGGGTGATCTCATCGTGAGGGTCTAGTTGAGGCCTGAGCATATCGTCAACCCACTGGGGCTCTTCCCGCGGGAAGGGTAGGGGGTGAGTTAGTCATTGGTTTTGTGCAATGGGAAAATCGGTGTAACTACGTTCACGTGTACCTGAGTAGGCTGTTGTGTTGAGGAGGATCCTCCTGGCCAGTCTGAGTCGTACGTGTCGCCGAACCACTGGTCGCGCTCCCGCAGGTGTGATTGAACGCCGTGCGTCAATGAGCCGAACCCTTCGTCCTCGCGCTGCGGTGAGTCAGGGTCGGCGTGTGGAGTGCAAAAATATCACGCCGGCGAGGAAGTCCTGTCCTGCGCTCCCTCCGTGATGACGATGGTTGCGTGAGTCTTGTCGCCCTCGCAAGTCTTTGCAAGAACAAAGGGTAATGTCAGATACGTCCGAAATGAGTGCATGCAAAGGTACTCACGACAAGAATCGGTGACGGATGACAAACACAGGCCCGAGGCGGTCGGGCCGAAGCGTCAGTAGCTCAAGCGACTCCGGTGCGACGGCGTGCGGAGGGCGATGCCGACGGAGGTGCCAAGAGTGGAGGTGGTGGAGGGTGCCCTCTGTGTACGCGATGCTGTGCGTGAACGTTACTGTGGCGACCACAAGTTATGGATCTAATCGCAGCCCTCGCGTCCTCGCCTATGGTGTGCATCACGCCTAGGAGACGATCAAAGATGTTGTTGTTTCCACAGCGTAGAGCTTCAGCACTCTCACGCTGGATACGCTCCAAGCGGTAGTACTGCAAGAAAACCGATAGTAAGTGCGAAAAGTGTTGCCGGACGAAAATTATGCGAAGAATGTTTTACCGCCTCGTCGAGGCGGGCCACCCGGTGACGGTCCGGACCAGCTAGTACGATGTCGTCGTGAATGGCGTCCACTGGACGCTATGGCACTGGCCAAGTAAGCCTCCACCTAGTGCGCGGAACGTACCACCGCAAGTACGCAGCGTACGTTTGGATGGTGTAGCCGCGAAGCTCCTGCACCACGTCCATCGTAACCCTCTCGGTCCACAGCGCCGTCCACAGCTGCTGCGTCTGCCTCCAGTCGTCGCTCCTCCGCCTCTCCTCGTTTGCCTGCAATTGAATTGAGATGTCAGAAAATTTTATTCAGACATGCCCTTAAAATGACACAAAAGAATGAGATGTCTGTACTTTGCTTTAACTCCACCGTACAGAATAAATGTGATCAAGAACCATAGCGACCAAGAGTAGTCATGTCGTACCAAACTTTGCACATTTCAAGTCACATGAAATCATGAAACCCTAATTTCCGAAACGTCTCGTCCTAATTTTTGAGACCTAAACTTTGAATTTGTCGAGATAATTTCAGAGCATATAAAATTATGTAAAATTTACACAATCAAGTCCACTGTGTAGGGAGTCTGTAATTTTTTTTTCATAATGTTTGGACCTCATTTGCTATATTAGAAAATTCCTACAAATTTGTATACATAAATCACAGTGTTGTAATGCACAGGACATTACATAAATCACAAAGGCGGAATGCACAATGACATTACATAACAAGTTTTACACGACCATGACATTAGTTAGGGCGCATCGTCGTGTCGCTTGTCGGACGACGTAGTTGATCCTCGTGGAAGGTGAACTCGTCCGGGAGCGGCGACGCCTCAAGACCGTAGTAGAGGCCCCGCTGGGAGGGGAATCTAGGGTGATCTCATCGTGAGGGTCTAGTTGAGGCTCGAGCATATCGTCAACCCATCGGGCTCTTCCCGGGAAGGGTAGGGGTGAGTTAGTCATTGGTTTTGTGCAATGGGAAAATCGTAAACTCGCTCACGCGTACCGAGTAGGTGTTGTGTTGAGGAGGATCCTCCCGCCGCCTCGAGTCGTGACGTGTCGCCAACCACCGTCGCGCCCCGCAGTGTGATTGAACGCCGCGGCGTCAATGAGCCGAACCTTCGTCCCGCTACGCGGTGAGTCGTGGTCGGCGTGTGGAGTGCAAAAATATCACGCCGGCGAGGAAGTCCTGTCCTGCGCTCCTCCGTGATGACGATGGTTGCAGCAGAGTGCTGTCCCCTCGCAAGTGCTGCAAGAACAAAGGGTAATGTTAGATACGTCCGAAATGAGTGCATGCAAAGGTACTCACGACAAGAATCGGCTGACAGATGACAAACCTGTGGCCCGAGGCGGTTTGGGCCGAAGCGATCGTAGTTCGACGACTCCCGAGTGCGACGGGCGTAAGGAGGGCGATGCCGACGAGGTGCCAAGAGTGGAGGTGGTGGAGGTGCCTCTGCGGTACGCTGATGCGTCGGCGTGAACGCATCGTGGCGACCACAAGTTATGGATCTAATCGCAGCCTCGCGCCCTCGCCATGGTGTGCATCACGCCTAGGAGACGATCAAAGATGCCGTTGTTTCCACAACAGAGCTTCAAAAGATTTCACCCGGATACGCCCAAGCGGTAGTACTGCAAGAAAACCGATAGTAAGTGCGAAAAGTGTTGCCGGACGAAAATTATGCGAAGAATGTTTTACCGCCGCCGAGGCGGGCCACCCGCGATGGGGCCCGACCAGCTAGTACGATGTCGCCGTGAATGGCGCCCATCGGACGCTATGGCATCGCCAAGTAAGCCTCCACCTAGTGCGCGAACGCATTTCACCGCAGTACGCACAGCACGCCTCGATGGTGTAGCCGCCAAGCTCTCGCACCACGCCCATCGTAATTCCTTCGGTCCACAGCCCACCACACCCGCGGCTCGCTTCCGGGGCCGCCGCCTCCTCCGCCTCTCCTCGCTTGCTCGCAATTGAATTGAGATGTCGAAATTTTATTCGCATATGCCCTTAAAATGACACAAAAGAATGAGATGTCTGTACTTTGCTTTAACTCCACCGTACAGAATAAATGTGATCAAGAACCATAGCGACCAAGAGTAGTCATGTCGTACCAAACTTTGCACATTTCAAGTCACATGAAATCATGAAACCCTAATTTCCGAAACGTCTCGTCCTAATTTTTGAGACCTAAACTTTGAATTTGTCGAGATAATTTCAGAGCATATAAAATTATGTAAAATTTACACAATCAAGTCCACTGTGTAGGGAGTCTGTAATTTTTTTTCATAATGTTTGGACCTCATTTGCTATATTAGAAAATTCCTACAAACATTAGACTTTAAAGAATTTTAGAGAAAAAATAAGAATGCATAATTTTTTAAAAAATTACGCAAGCAAACACACTATGCTAGGAGGCTCCACAAAAAATTTATAATTGTTTGAGCTCATTTTATATATTTAAAAAATCGTCCAAAGGTGCTGTCCTGTGTGACAAAGAAGACTGCATGTGTAGTGTTGCCCTCGGGACTGCAACACCTGCTACCGTCCCGACAGCAAAGACGTGCACATTTAGGGGTTAAATTTGAAAATTTTGATTTATGAAGGCAGGTGCTGCCGTCCCGGACAGCAGTACGTATATTTAAAGAGTTAAATTTGAAAATTGTGCTCGCGGACGCCGAGGCGCGCAGCGGCGGCGGCGGCGGCGGCGGCGACAGCGCCGTCCGCGACTGGCTGCGCAGGCTCAAGGACGTCGCCCACGACATCGACGACTTCCTCGACGCGTGCCACACCGACTTGCGCGCCGCTCGCCGGGGCCGGGGCAAGAACTCGGTGTGCGGCTTCACCACCGACCTCCGCATCCTCCGCTCCATCGCCATGGCGCGCAGGCTGAGGTCTCTGACGCGCAAGCTGGACGCCGTCGCCGCCGGGAGGGACAAACTCTGTTTGAATCCCAACATTTCTCCATCGGCTCACCCATCTGCTCCTCCAAAGCGCGAGACCATCTCGATGGTCGACGAGGCCAAGACGGTGGGGAGAGCCGCCGACAGGGAGAAGCTGATGAGGCTGGTCCTCGACGCTTCGAGCGAGGAGGACGTGTCCGTGATCCCCATCGTCGGCTTTGGCGGCCTCGGCAAGACGACGCTCGCGCAGCTGGCGTTCAACGACCGGAGGGCCAACGACGAGGTCTTCGACCCCCGGATTTGGGTCTCCATGTCCGTCGACTTCAGCCTCAGGATGCTGGTTCAGCCTATCGTCAGCGCGACCAAGGAGAAATGCGATCTGACCAACTTGGAGGCCATTGCAAATTTCTTGTCCAGGACATTCACGGGGATGAAGTATCTACTTGTTCTTGATGATGTCTGGAGTGAGAACCAGGAGGAATGGGAGAGGCTTAAGCTGCTCCTCAAAGACGGCAAGCGGGGCAGCAAGATCATCGTGACGACGCGGAGCCGTAAGGTCGGCATGATGGTGCGCACCGTGCCGCCTTTCGTGCTCAAGGGTCTGTCAGATGATGATTGCTGGGAGCTGTTCAAGGGGAAGGCTTTTGAGCAAGGGGAGGATGATTTGCATCCCAAGTTGGTCAGGGTAGGGAAGGAGATTGTCCGGAAATGTGGTGGCGTGCCGTTGGCAGCGAAGGCCCTTGGGAGCATGTTGAGGTTCAAGAGGAATGAAGAATCATGGATTGCTGTTAAGGATAGTCAGATATGTCAGCTGGATAAGGAAGACACAATCTTGCCGTCTCTCAAACTTAGCTATGACCAAATGCCACCTGGTCTAAAGCAGTGCTTCGCATATTGTTCAGTGTTTCCGAGAAACCATGAAATTGATAGGGACAAGCTTATTCAGCAATGGGTTGCTCTTGGCTTTGTTGAACCTGCAAAGTATGGCTGCCAACCGGTTTCTGATAAAGCGGATGACTGTTTCGAGCACTTATCGTGGATGTCTTTCCTTCAAGAAGTAGAGCAGCATGATTTATTGAAGAAAGAATTAGAGGAAGATGGCAATGTTAAGTACAAGATTCATCACTTGGTGCATGACCTTGCTCAATCGGTTGCAGGGGATGAAGTTCAGATCATCAATTCTAAATCTAAGCAAGCCAATGGCTGTACTGAAGCATGCCGCTATGCATCACTGGCTGATGACATGGGGATGCCTGAAGTTCTCTGGAGCATGTTTCGCAAAGTCCGCGCATTTCATTCCTGGGGTTTTGCTCTTAACGTTAAGCTGTTTCTCCACTGGAGGTGCTTACGAGTACTAGATTTGCGAGGCAGCCAAATTATGGAGCTCCCCGTCAGTTGGGAAATTGAAACACTTGAGGTACTTGGATATTTCTTCATCCCTCATCAGAACTCTGCCAAATTGCATCAGTAGCCTCCACAACTTGCAGACTCTTCATTTATCCAATTGCAGCAATCTTCATATTCTTCCCATGTCAATATGCAGCCTTCAAAATCTAGAGACCTTGAATCTTTCAGCTTGTTGCTTCCGGAACTTACCAGATACCTTTGGGCATCTCCTAAGCCTGCAAAATCTGAACATGTCGCTTTGCAATTTCCTTGAGACATTACCTAACTCTATTGGTAAACTCCAAAGCTTGCAGGTCTTGAACTTGAAAGGCTGCAGCAACCTCGAAAGTCTACCTGACACTATATGCAGTCTGCAAAATTTGCATTTCTTGAACCTTTCGCAATGTGGCATTCTCCAAGCATTGCCCAAAAATATCGGTGATCTCTCAAACTTGTGGCACCTGAATTTGTCACAATGCATTAATCTTGAGTCAATCCCAAACTCAATAGGCCGCATAACAAGACTACATACTTTGGATCTGTCTCACTGTAGTAGTCTATCTGAAATACCAGGATCTATTGGTGGCCTTCAAGAACTTCAGCTTCTCATTTTATCACATCATTCAAGCAGTTTGGCATTGCCTATATCAACCGGTCATCTACCAAACTTGCAGACTTTAGATCTCTCATGGAATATTGGTCTGAAGGAATTGCCTGAATCAATTGGCAATCTTCATAGTTTGAAGGTCCTGATCTTGTTCCAGTGCTGGAGTCTTTGCAGGCTACCTGACTCTATAATCAACCTTGTGATGTTGGAGAGTTTGAACCTCAATGGATGTGAACATTTGACTAAGCTACCTGATGGTATAACAAGCATCACCAATCTAAAGCACCTACGAAATGAGCAATGCCAAACTTTGGAGAGACTGCCTGATGGATTTGGGCAATGGACTAAACTTGAGACATTATCCTTACTTGTTGTAGGTGACAAAAATAGCAGTATTGCAGAGCTAAAAGACCTCAATCTTCTAACTGGTGAGCTGAGGATTGAATGTTGGCCATGCAAGAAGGATCTGACGACCGATGCGAAGAGAGCAAACTTGAGAAACAAGAGAAAACTAGGCAGCTTGACCTTGTCATGGACCAGTTCTTGTTCCTCCGATGATCTGACTAGTGTTGAAACGTTTCTTGAAGTTCTCGTGCCGCCTGAAAACCTTGAAGTCCTTGAAATAGATGGCTACATGGGCACTAAATTTCCCAGTTGGATGACAAAGGGCATGGAATTGTTGCTTCCAAATCTTGTATCCCTTAGTTTAAGCAACATCCCTAACTGCAGTTGCCTCCCGCCCCTTGGGCATATTCCTTATCTTCAGTCTCTTCAGCTCCGCCACATGACCGGTGTTCATAGCCTGGGCTCTGAAATACTTGCGAACAGACAGAAAAGAACATTATTCCAATCGTTGAAGGAACTCCACTTTGAAGACATACCAAACCTGGAGATTTGGACAACTTCTTCAGCAATGGATCATAAGGATAGTCAACCAGAGCTATACATGTTTCCTGTTCTTAAAACTGTCACTGCAACAAAATGCCCAAAGCTGAGGCCGAAGCCGTGCCTGCCAGATGCTATAGCAGATTTGTCAGTGACCAGCAGTAAAGAAATGTTATCAGTTGGGAGGATGTTTGGGCCGTCATCTTTAACATCTACGTCACTTCTGAGGAGATTGTGGATTAGAAATTGTCATGTTTCTTCCAATGAGTGGAAATTGTTGCAGCACAGACCAAAACTCGAGGACCTGGTGATCGAGTACTGTGAGATGCTACGTGTTTTGCCAGAGGCCATCCGACACCTTACTGCCCTGCGGAACCTGAGGATTCTGAACTGCACTGAATTGGAGGCCCTTCCAGAATGGCTGGATGAACTTCTAACACTTGAATCTCTGGAGATAAGCTGCTGTCCAAAGTTGGTCTCAATGCCAGAAGGTTTGCAATGTTTGACTGCACTGGAGGAGTTGACTGTCACTGGCTGTTGCCCTGCACTAAACGAGAATTGCAGAAAAGATACAGGCAAGGATTGGTTCAAGATCTGCCATATCCCAAATATCCTCATCTCGTGCGTGACAGGTAATAATGCATCCTTCTTCAATATTTTTTTTGGGTGAGGATTTGTTGTTTAATTATTATTTTTTTGAACCCAAGCTCTGCCAATTCACTAAAGAAGAAGAGAATTACAAACATCACCCCATTCTCGGAGGGGAGACACCAACACCAACAATACCCACAAAAGGGGAACACCAACACCGGGAAGGAGCTCTACACCTAGAACTCCTACTAAAGCAACACCTGTCTGACCAAGCAGAAACGAGCGGGGCAGCATCAAAACCACAAAAAACCTCACCCGTAGATCTCAAGCAAAGACCAGAACAGGTTCACACCGAAGCAAGCACAAAGCTAAAGAAACATGTCTCTTGCGAAGGCTTGAAGTGCAACCGTCCACAACACGGCAGCAACCCCACCTCGGTTGACCAGCGCGAAGATATGTTCTGTTTTAAAACAAAATTTTCTTCTTTGACCTGGGCAGCAGCAACAGCGTTCTGTTTTAAAACTGAATCAAAACTGAAAATTTTATTCTTTGACCTGGGCAGCAACAACAGCGGTGATTCTCTGAGGATTTAAATGCAACTCATACGCACCTGTATACAATAATATACTGAATTGAAATATTGATGGTTTCCTGTTTGAAAGGTATATATCCCCTATATTTTAAGGATTTGCTCGAATCCAGTAGAGTTTGCTCTGTTGGCACATTGGCAAACATCAGAAGTTTGGTTTAATAGCAGCACATAAGACATAACTCTCACGTAAGACATAACCCTATATAACTTCATAAACATAACTATATAGGATTAATTCCTGATATGCCATTGGAATTTTACGAAATCTCTGATTGTGTTACTGACATGTGGAGTCAAGGTCAAAGATGTAAGTGAAACAATGAGTGTCTGTAAGGGATGAGGCAAACTTCCGTTGTCATACAAAAAATTTCATCCAATTATATAACTTTCTAAAACTGCATCTTTATAGTAGAATTTTTACAGCTCTAGCCAAGGAAGTTTTAGTAGGCCCCAAGAAAAGGGGTCCAGGTAGATGTTTATATTTATTACCAATATAATTGTATTTCAGAATTCATCTCAATTATGAAATTATATTTCTGAATTTCATTTTATTAGACAATGTACATTATTTCAGAGTTTTGATATGTGTATATATTCCGAATTTAATACTAAATCCCATACTAGCACTTATTTTGTCTGTTTCAGGATTCATTTTATTTCTTAATTATATTTCCAAATTTGATACACCATTATAATTTATTTCCGAATTTTGATTTATTTATTCCGAATTCTATTATTTTTCTTGAATAATTTTGAATACGAAATGTATCTCTAAATAAATGAAACTTTTTTTTAATTACTAATTCGTATTAATTTCAATTTGAAAAATATATTTCTAAATATATTCTAAAATTTATTTTATTTCTGAATTTTAGTTCTGAAACTAATTCTAATTGTGAATTTACAAAAAATAATTTATTTCTAGATTTAGCCCCCAAATTAGTTCTAATTCTGAAATTTATCATCCTTATTAATTAGTTTTATTCCAAATTTGTATCTCTATATATTTTTTTTATTAAGTTTCATTTCATAAATATATTTTGTAATTTTAAGTTAGTATTTTATTGCTGAATTTTAACTATATTCCGAAAGAAATTCGAGTTCCTAATTTTGATTTATTTAACCCTAGTGTGATTTTGCTTTATAATTTTTTATTCCAATTGTATTTTTGTATATTTGGAATTTAATTCTAATTTTGAATTTAAATGGGGATTCTCATCACCACTTTGAATCGAACTCGTGTCTAAGATTTTATATTTATATTATTTTTGTTTTTCTAATTAATGTGAGAATTTTTAGCTATTTTTTCTTTTTTCTCTTCAATTAGTATAGTAATTTCTAGCTTTTTGCACCTATGATTCATCTCGAGAGGCGCCTCCAATTAGTAGAAATAAAGATTGAATTGAAGTAGGCAATTATTTATAATTAATTACAAGGATCGGTAGAATAGGATATGATCACATATAAATTGCGATCATGATCCTACCAAAGTTTGCTAGATTCGTACGATTATTAAGATTCTGCTTAGAATCGAATTGGTTTAATAAATCTAGAGTCATAAGATTGGATTATTTTATGACTGAAACCAAGGTTATGACAATATTGAAAGAGGTGTGGGCCTAGTTCGGCTCTTCAGTTTGGGATACTTAAGTTCATGGACAACCAGGCCTGATTTTTCTAGGCTCAGGCCTAGGGATGGCAATCGGGCGCGGTGGGTTGTGCTCAAGAGAGTAAAATTTGGGACATCAATTCACTCTATAAAAGACATATTAGATTATGTTCATTCTGATTAATGAGGAGAATCCCACGTTTCGTTCCTTGGAGGTGTTGGCTACATGTTGACTATTATTGATGATTATTCAAGAAGAGTTTTGCCATATTTCGTGAATGATAAATCAGATGTGTTCAAGATATTCAAGGGGTGGAAAATTATGATTGAAAAGCAATCTAGCAAGCATGTCACATAGCTACATACTGATAATGGCTTGGAGTTATGTTATGAAGAATTTAAAGCTATATGCAGATTAGATGGCATTATGAGACATTACACTGTCTTGGATACTTCTCAGCAAAAAATAGTGTGGTCTGACGCATGAACAAAACCATTATGGAGAAGGTACGTTCCGGCTTATCTAAGAGTTATTAGGCTGAAGCTGCATTTACTGCTTGTTATTTAATCAATCGGTCACTCAACCTGATAAATGATATAAAGACTCCAATTGAGGTATGATCTGGTTTTCCAGCATATTATTCAAATTTTAGAATATTTGATAGTCATGCTTATGCTCGTGTTAACAATGGCAAATCGGAGCCTAGAGCTGTTAAGTGTATTTTTTATATAAACCTAGTGTGAAATGATATAAATTATGGAATCCTAAAACTAGAAAGGTGGTTATAGCAGAAATGATTTTGATAAATCTGCTATATTGCATGATAAACCATCCATTGATGTTCTCGTTGAGAAGTTGTAGAAATCAATCATGCAGGTGGAGCATATTATTGATTCATCTACACTAGAAGTCGAAAAACAAAAACATACACGATGTTCCTGTTTTCTTCCAATCACCACAACGTTCTATTACAACCAATAGATCTAAAAGGAATATTCAAGCTCCCAGGAGATTGATTGCATAAGCTAATTTGTTGCTTATGCTTTGAATGTGGCAGAAGAAATTAAAGGTATTACAAAATCTTTTAGTTATTCAAAGGTTATCTCTTCCGGTGATTCAGAGAGATAGATGGTTGTCATACATAATGAGATGCAATATCTTAAGAAGGATGACACTTGAGAGTTGATCAAGTTGCCAATTGATAAGAATGTTATTCGCTGCAAATGGATCTTTAAAAAGAAAGAAGATATTTCACCAACCAAAGAGGTTAGGTATAAGACGAGACTCATTGCTAAAGGATACAATCAAATTATATGTATTGATTTCACTGATGTATTTTCCCCAGTTGTGAATCATAGTTCCATTCATACTTTACTCATCATAGTGGCTATACATGATTATGACCTTGATCAATTGAACATGAAAATTGCATTCTTACATGGGGAATTGGAGCAAGACATTTATATAGAGCAACCAGAAGGTTTTGTCTTTTCGAAAAGGAGAATTATGTTTGCAAGTTGAATAAATATCTTTATACTTGAAGAAATCACCTAGATAATGGTACAATGGATCCGATTCTTTTATGACCTCTTAGGATTTCAAAAGATCCGATTATGATAGCTTTATTTATTTGAAGACTGTAAATGTCACAACTATTTATTTGCCTCTATATGTTGATGATATGTTGAATTGTTGATTGCTTCAAAAGATAAGCCATAAATTTCAAAGTTGAAGGCACAATTGAGCGGTGAATTTGAGATAAGAGATATCAGTACAGCAAAGAATTCTTAGTATAGAAACTATACGAGATATACGATTTGGAAAATGATACCTATGTCAGAAAGGGTATATTGATAAAGTTCTTCAGCGTTTCAACATGCATAAGGCCAAACTGGTGAATACCCTGTTAGCTGCACATTTCAAACTTTCTTCAGCGTCATGTCCATAGTTAGATGATGAAGTAGAGTACATGTCTAGAGTTCCATATACTAGTGCAGTTGGTTCACTTATGTATGTCATTGTACGTTCTCGCCCTGATTTATCTCAATCATTGAGTGTTGTTAGTAGATACATGACTAATCCTGGCGAGGAGCATTGGAAAGCAGTTCAATGGATTTTCAGATACTTGCGGGGCACATCTGATATTTATTTACAGTTTGTAAAGACCAAAGATGTAATTGTTGGTTATGCAACCTCGGATTTTGCTGGAGATTTGGATAAGAGAATATCATATACTGGTTATGTGTTCACTGTTGTATGATGTGTTGTTAGTTAGAAAATAAGCATAAAAGCTACTGTTGTCTTGTCCACTACAGAAGCTGGGTATATAGCTATTTCTGAAGCTTGCAAAGAAGTTGTTTGACTAAGAGGTTTGTTTACTGAGCTTCGTGGAAGTACGTCTTGCACTACAATATTCCGTGACAGGCAAAATACTATTTACTTTATGAAGAATCAGATGTTCAATGAGAGAACGAAGCACATGATATCAGATATCATTACATTCGAGATGTCATTGCTCAAGGTGACATTAAAATCAGCAATATAAGTACTCATGATAATCCAACTGATATGATTACAAAGCCAGTTCTTACTGCTAAGTTTGAGCTTTGTTTTAACTTAGTTGGTATCATTCAGTAGTCTTATGGACATTCAGCGTACAAAGTGATCATGCTAATCTGTTTATATGAGATCATATTTTATTTTAGGTATATAAAAATTCGTCTCGAGATAGAGGTTGTTGAGCTTGAGTGTAATACAAATTAAATTTCTTTCTTCAACTCATAGTTCTACTTTTTTTTTATAGTACCACTTCTGAACTTCGCTCCTCGAGGGTGCTTTATTTTCTCTGAGCATGCATAGCAGTTCTCGCCGTCGTAATGGGTGGGTGGGAATTTGCCATCTTCAGAGAGATACTTGTCCTTCCGACCACCCAGTAAACAAAACAAATCATTTGTTGAGAACTCCAGATACACCTAGATTTTGTACTCTGGAAGTCGAAAGAATGATGCTTGCTGCATTTGAATTGTGCTGTAAACCTAACACGCAGCTCAAAGCAGGGTTCTTAATCCTGTCCTCGTTCCATAGGAATAGGAGTAGCCCCATCCAACCAACAACATGCTTGCTGCTTGGTGGAACAAAAATATCTCTATTGTAATCCAGCATAAGAAAGCATAAACATTATTAGCAGAGGAGCTTACCAGCGGAGTTTCCATCATCAATTTCGCAGGCAGTAGCAGCATACCCGCTGTTTGAGTCAAAAAGATTTCACTGAGTAAACTGAGCTCAGCAAAGAAGAGCTTCTCCGAGCTTGTTTTGACATTCACTGTACTGCCATGAAGTCCATGTGCATATAGCAAGGATGAACTTCTGGCCCATGCTCCACGAACTTAAAAACATCGTTGGTCGCAGGCGCAGAAACTTGTAGTGCTCAACCTGTTGCGGAAAAGAGCAATAGTTAGAGATCAAAAATGAGAAAACAACTGACAAAGGACAGCTAAATATATGAGAGGGAGCACGGATCTGCTGCATTCTAGGTGTCGTAGAGGCGACCCACTAACTCCAACGGTCAGGTAAAGGCACCTTCAGAGACTTGAAGTACTCTCAAGGGTCCTCGGCGCCTCACGAAGCCTGGAGCAGCAGACCCTCTGGGCCACCTCCGGAGAAGGCCCAAAGCACCCCCCGAGGGTTCTCGGCGCTTCGCGAAGTCCAAAGCAGCAGGACCTCTGGGTCACCCCTGAAGAAAGCCCGAAGCATCCCTGAAGGGTCCTCGGCGCCTCGCGAAACCCGAAGCACTCCGAGCCACCTCCATAGAGGACCCGAAACACCCCTGCAATGGAGTACTCCGGGCGCTGGTGGACTAAGCGCAGGAAGACCTACCGTGGGCCAAGACCTACATGTAGAAGGGGGGAGGGGGGGTGGGAAGTCCCTGCAGTCCCTACACGTATAACATTCCCGTAGGGATAGGAGATAGTAATATAAACATAGCGCTATAAATAGGGAAACACCCTCATGTGAAAGGAGAGATTTTTCAGTTATTAAAAAAACAATCAATACCTATCTACCGACTGCTTATCTCCTTTTTTTTTCTCTTACTGTTTACTCTTTATTTGCTACGATACTAGGGAAGAGAAATAAGAGCTTACTAGGTGAATTTGGTAGTACAAAGCCGGCGCCATATTTGTTCTCTTCTTGTATAGCCGCCGGTAGTCTGGAATCGCTTCTTCTTCTTCTGTGTGCAGAACAGCATAGTCTGCTCCAAGGTCATCTACGCTGCCTTTCTCGATTTCCTTCTCCTTCTCCTTCCCCCTCCTTGGTGGATTTGCTAAGGTCTTCCACTGCAGTGAGTAGAGGTGGGCATTGGGCCGTGCCGCACGGCACGCCCTGTGCCCACCGTGCTTCCGCCGCGCCGCGTTGCGCGCGGCTGGCCCGGCCATTCCACCGCGCGTGTTGTGCCGCCCAGACGCTTCTAGTCGTGCCAAGACACGGTCCAAAGCCCGCCGTGCCGAGATCGTGCCGTGCCGGCCCAAGCCCGGCCCTAAGTAACTATAGACGTCTGAGAAGACGATAACCGCCGCCGCCGTCCCAGAAGACAAAGACACCTGTGGTTCAGGTTGGGTGGCAGAAGGGGATGATTGGTTGGGCTAGGCCGGTGTGGGGGAGTGATTGGACCAGGCTGAGGGAGGGATTGGGCTAGAACGGAAAGGTTGGGCCTATTTCGTGCCGTGTTGGCCCAAGCACGGCCCAACTGATCGTGTCGTGCCGTGCCGCCCAACGGGCCGCATTCTCAGGCCCGACCTAGCCCGTTGTTCGTGCCGTGCCGGCCCGGTTTGTGCTTAGACCGTATCGTACCGATCGTGCTTCGAACTGACCCAAAAAAAACACAGCCCAAATCCCAGCTCTAGCAGTGAGACCCGAACTCAAAACTTTGTTTTTGATTCGATAACTGCCAAGTAATGTCATAGTATCGTACCGTAACTTTACTACTTTGCATGCGCGTCCCAATACGCGAGGGGCAAGAGAATGGGGTGGAAGGGAGGCGAAGTCGTCCCGGAATCTTACGCGTGGCGGGACGCGCGCTTCCGGGTCTGCAGCACCCGCTGCCGCTTCTCCCTGCGCACGCCGCCCTCTACCGATCCCGCAGCGGGCTGTCCTGGAGGCCGCGGCGGGAGCTGGTGCTGAACCATGGGGGAACAGGCCGGCGGAGACAGGAGGTCAGGTCCGGGCTCGGGCTCGGGCTCGGGCTCGTATACCCAGCTGAACTTGTGAAGCAAGGCCGGGAGGAGAAGCCTAATACAACTATCACTGCACTCAAGTTTTGGCCCGTATGGAGGAACCTAGTGCCCTGGCCCGCCACGGGGAAAAAAATACCTGGTCTATTTCCTCGTATCGATGTTTTTAAAGAATAATATTATTTTTTTAAAAAAATTACAAAACTAGGTAGCAGCCTAAAAAAATATAAACTAGGTCTTCGTCGTCATTTCGATTGGCAACAGGAACTATTTTTTACTCCCTGTCGTCATTTCAACTAACGACGAGAAGTGAACAATACTGGCAACAGGAAACCGTGTCCATCTATATAAACCCCAAAAAATCAATCCAAATGTCATTTTAATTCCAGAAAAAATAGAAGAGAGAGAAGGAGAGGGAGAGAAGAAAGGTAGCGAAACTCTGTCAGTTCGTAGTGGATGAGAGAGAGACGGAGAGCATCTGATCCAGTTGGCCATCCTGCAGGTACAAATTTCTATAACTTCGTACATTATGTCAAAACCTTATCGGTTAGTAAAAAATAGCGATATAGAAGTAAATAGTTTAGATATTTTTAGTCAAATTATATAGTTCATCATTTGAGCTGTGTACAGGTCTAGTTTATCATACGCATATTATGAATGTTTCTGTACTGGAACGATTTAGGATAAATCTACAGAAATAGGACGACGGGTAGCTAAATAAGGTAGGTAGAGTGTAATCAAAATAATCATAGCTTTATTTAGTTTTTATTTGTGCGCAATAATTATATTCTTAATGCCAAAAATTAGTTTTAAACTTGGAAAATAGCATGGCACATCTTAAATTGTGAAAACAAGTCCGAAGTTGTAACATAGCTTCCATAGAAACGAATTAAAATATTGTGGTTATTTTTTTTGTATTCATTTGCACACGGTAAATATTTAAGCAATAGTGGAGACACTTTTTGAACAAGAAAAGTGGCAATATAACTATTGCAAATCTGTAAAAATTTAAGAGTAGCTTAGTACGAGTTGTAGAGTTTGTGCGCGTTAATTATTTTGTTAGTGGCAAAAATAGTATTTAAACTAGAAAAATAGCATGGCACATCTTATAATTGTAAAGAAAATTCATAGTTGCTACATAGGCTACGTATAACTGAATGATAAAATTTTGAACTTTGTTTATTGTTTTTATTTGCACTCGGTTGTAATTTTAAAATTATGCTAAAATTGGAAGACCTTGTTACACAAAAATAAAGTAGGAAAATAACAACATTCCTATTAAAAATCTTTAAAAATTATAGAGTAGGTTAGTGGGGTTTGTGTAGCTTAACTAAGATAATCTCAACTTAAATTTAGTTTCTATTTGTGCCTGGTAAATATTTTGTTAATGTCGCTTCTTATTACCTTATGTACATGTTTCGTAGGTTTTACAATGCATGCATTGAATTTTCAGGTATGGCGGACCTAGGACACGCTACGTAGTGACCATACGATTTGCTAGACTTGATGATTGATGTGCATCACTGTAGTCGCCTCAGTACCATCCTCCCGTAGGAGGGCGAGGCAATAATTGAGCTTGGTATGTTGCGGCCGCCCACCCATGAGGGCGTGGAGGGTGGACCCACGTTGGGATTCGAGGTACGTGTTGTTGCGATCTTCGTGTACTCATTTGCATCCTGACTATATTGAGTGGACTAACGTTTGTTCTTAACCTTACACGGCGTAGTTTAAGGGCAGCATGCCTCCTTCCACTAGCGAGGATGGTTGAGGCGACGTGGGAGGACGACCAATACCGGGCAGGCGACGGTCGTTCGTTCAGGCGCTTTTTGTACGACTGGTGACTACGCACGGCACTAGTTGACCGTTGGAGGCTGAAAACGCATGCGTTTCACCTTCCATGTGGGGAGATGGCGTCAACCCATCAGGACGTGACCTTCCTGACCAGGTTGCCCTGCGCTGGCTTCCCCCTTGCGGTGTACGACATCCCGACCACGTGGCGCACGGAGCTCCTGGCTGGGTTCCTGGAGGTGCTACCACTTGGAAGCGGGTACAGGGAGTTCAACAGCACTCACGGGCTGACGCTGAGGTGGATCTGTCATTTCTACGTAAGTCTTAGTAACTACTGTCCTCTCGCATCAATTTATTTGTGATCCTTGCTAACGTGTATATGTTTTCTCGCAGCTCGAGCGTATGGCGGAGGACGCACCCGACCACATTGTTAGGAGGCACTTTGAGGCCTACCCGCGTTACGTACCCACAAAATAATTATTTTGCATTCGACAGGTACACTAGGAAGGGAGTACCTAGTACTACCTTCTGGCCAGAGAGGATGTTCTCTTAGGTTGAGGGCGGCTCAGTGCCTACGACAACTTGGTCGAGGAGCTTGCTCCCTACGCCCTCGGGACGTACGCGGAATACATGGAGTGGTACTCCAGTCGGACGAGGGTTCGCTGCGTCAGGGTCATGGACAATCCACCACGACACGAGGCTGCGACGTCCGACACGTACCCTACCCAGCCGAACTCTGCATACCACCGCATGGTACGTATTGAACGGTAGGTACTTCATATTAAATTTGTAAGATTTAGGTTTCTAACTTGTTGATTACGTGTACGGATGGATCTACACCGGGAGGTGCGCGAGTTGGCATCCTCCGTGCATCAGATGACGCTCGGTGAGCGCTTTAGCATGACAGCGCATGACATTAGAGGGGTCATGGAGCAGTTTCTCGAGAAGTCAAGGTGAGCGATCCAGATCACGACGTGTCGCTGGCCGAGAGACCCGTTGGACCCACCAGTGCGTTGAGGAGGGGTGAGCCACGGTGGTTCACGACCGCGGGCTTCTCACCCGGATGTGGTGAGCGGGCCCTCGTGGCACCATGTTGCGAGCACCCCGGGATAGTTTGCAGGTGAGCATGATATATTCACATCCATTTCTTTATTTCGAACTCCACTCGTTACTAATAACAATCTTATCATGTAGGTCTTGAGTTCCACAGGTACATGGGGTAGGAGTACGTGGAGCCGTCGTCGTCTGTCTTCGTGCGATCAGGTATGACTACCTTGCTTGCTTGCTCAACGTCCTATTTCATGGTTTTCACCATGTTTACATGTTGTCATTTATTTTATTTGGATTTTCATCCAGGGTTTTATTGTCTTTGAAAACCTAAACATCAATTTATGGAAGACATAAACCTAATGGATAATTAAAAAATAGAAATAAAAACTGATAATTAAATGCAAACTTAGCATATTGTACTAAATATAAAATGGGAAATAATTGAAGCATGTACCTTTTGCAAGTTTCCTCAATTCAAATGATGAAAATGCAAGTAAACAGAAACTTCAAAGAATTATAGAGAAAAATATGGATATTAAAAATCCTAAAGAAATTACTCAATAATCTACACTGTGACCTAAGCCTCCCCAAAAATTCTCAGAATTTTTGGAGTTAAATTGCAATGTCTAATAAATCACAAATGCTCCCAACCCATCAGGCCCCCTGTTCCACCGAGCGAACCACGTTGCGGCCAAACCAGCTCGGCACAACACCCTTCTCCCTCTGGCTGGCAAGTGGGCCCCGATTGCTAGTCTTTCTTCTCCACGCGGCGCGCCAGCCACGCCCTTGCCGCCCACCTACCTACTCGATCCTCCTCGCGCATCGCTCACGCCTCTCCATGCCCTCGCGCCTTACCGCCTGGATCGATCCTCCGTTACTCGGCGCACACTCCTCTTGCCCGCTGTCTCATCGCATTGCTGGCCGCATGCGTTTCCCCGCCTCCTTGGCTATAAGTAGTCATCCGACTGCACCCTGAGCTCCCCCTTTTCCACCCCAAGCCATCCCCTCTCTCCCTCTCACTCTCACCCAGTGAAACCACAAAGAAAACAAGAGTTCCAAGTTTTGACCGAGACGCCACCGTGATGCCGCCGGTGAACCAGTGAACTTCCTCCCTTGGCAACTACGTCATCTTATGTTTCGGTCCACTAGAAATGATTTCCCCAACTTAATTTTATCTTTCCTCCACAGGATCTCGACATTGCCCTCTTCTTCCCCACTGTCGGCCGAAAGGATCATCTCCATCGCTTCTTCTCCGATGAGCCATTCTCTAATTATTTCCTCTCTGAGCATCTCCTTGACTCACTCGTGCTTCCCCGACCACTCTTCTTCCCTTTCTTCCCGCAAGTTAGTACCCCCATGGTGAGCCCTCACCACCACCTCGGTTCCACTCTGCTAGCCCGTCTCCAAGATCCTCCATCCTCTTGCATCACTCTGGTGAGTCCCTAGTACTACGTAGAAGCTCATGCGCATGCTATTTTGTTTAAAATGCCGGTGGGTTTCGAAATGGCAAGGTTGCCCGAAGCTCGCCGCCGCTCACCTGCGTCGCGCCACCGCTACCGGCCGTTCCGGCCATCACCACTGGCACCATCGGATGCGTGAGGGTGCAAGGGTCCCATTTTGGTCCTCTCTGGCCATCGCCGCAGCCCCCACCGCCATGCGACGAGCACGACAAGTTCACGACCGGGAGCTCCTGTGTCGTGTCTGAACCAGACCGGTATTGTAGCGCAATTAATCACCCAATCACCGTCCTTAGGGCTAAGTAATAATTAAATGTCATTTTAATCAGCGTTGAGTCTCTAACGCGCGGGCCTGATGCCAATTAATGGAGTGCAATTAAAACCAGATCTTGGTTGGAGTTAGTGACACGTGGGCCCGAGGCCATTAATTACATAGTAAACCACCGCTTGATCCAGAACACTGTGCTGTGGATGAAAGGTCCCCACACTATTTGGTGAACCGTGTCACTGATAGTGGGTCCCACTTGTAAGAATTAGATTTCCTTTAGAAAGTTAAATGAAAAAGAAAAGAAAATTGCATGGACCCACCTGTCATACTCTGATCATTTTTTGCTAGAAAATAAATACAAAAGAAAAAGGAAATGGCTGTGGGTCCCACCTATCTGGGAGACACACACTCTCTCCTTTTCTTTTTCTAGGATTTTCTGGCTGAGCCAAATTTGATCCTTAATAACTTTTGTTACAAAACTCCAAATTGAATGATTTTTATCTCTAAATTCGTCTAAAATCATAATCTACCTAAATATGCAAAAACATTTGAGTTTGGTTACTATTATAATTTATTTGCATTATTTAATTAATTTCTGGTTTTTTTTGCAATAGACGTTGATTTCTCGAGGGATATCTTCGACGACCAAACAATCTCATATTCAGAAAAAACCCGAGCAAGGAAAGCACCCCCTTTGATCATGTTGATCCCCGTATTTTACTTACTCTATTTTTTTTTGAAAAGTTATTATTGCATGCATGTATGTTTAATATTAAACTACTATGTTTGGGATGTTGGTTGCTGTAAATCCTATTTGATGCATGAATTCAATTGATATGTTGATGTCCTTGCTATTGTAGACATTAGGATATGGGTTAAACAATAAATAATGTCAGCTTGGGAGTTCTGAGTGCGAGTTTTCGTACAGATACTTGCAAGAACGATAGTTTCCCCGGAAAGAGATATAAAAGGACAATATGGTAAATGTGAATTTGGGAGATTTTGAAAAATGTTCAGAGGGGGTACCTCTGTTATTTTGCATAAAAATAAAATGCAAAATCTAGTTTTGGACGCGGGCGAGTTATATTATATTCTAAAAAAAGTAGGAAATGAGTCTCAATAGTAGATGGGGATTCTCGCCCAGGTCAATTAAAGAACAAATGCCGGCAAATCTAGGGCTAAAACCTAACGTAGAACCACATATGCTAGTATGGGGATAGACTTAGCTAATTAAGTCATTAAAAACCTAGCCTTGCACGTAGGTAGGCCGTAGAGTGTGGTCAGGGCCAAAGGATCGACATGTCCGAGGGGGCTCCCTTCTCCGAGGCATTGGGATAAAGCCTTTCGATACAACGGTGAATGCCTCACTTAACGGGAGGTCCCCACGTTAAGTGAGGGTAAACATTCGCCGGGTTAATGCTGGGTTAGGACTAAATGATGTAAAGGTTTCGACGCGTACTCTAGACTGCTTACCTACTGTAGTGAGCAGTGGCATCAACGAATGCTGAACAAACTAGAGAATTCGTGTTATGTGGGTAAAGTTGCATACCTCTACAGATTGTAAATATATTATAACAGTTGTGCCCGCGGTCATGAGCGTGCTTAGTGCGGATGGTATGGGTTTAGTGTTGAATTTCACAAAAAACTATCTTATCAGGAAAAACATGGGGAGTGGTTTATGATTTTATTTGAGTTAACTGCCGAGTTATGATTGAGCATGAAATTTTTCTCACAACCGAGGAGGGTTGCAAGTTGTAGTTTTTATTATTGATGATTCATTCAATTACTTATTACTGTCTAGTATTTATTTAACTGCTCTTTCAAATCTCGTTGCAAAGTACTACTTATGGATATTGCAAACATAATCTATTTAATGCAAAAATAACTTGTAGCACAGAGCTTTCTCTTGTTAGCCTTGCATCTATATAAATATTGTGGTACACTACAAGTCTTGTTGAGTACACAATGTACTCAATCTTGCTTACGTTGTTGTTTAGAGTATGAGGAGGAACCTACGCCAGACGACGCCAGCTTCACACCCAGAACCGGAGGGTTCGGTGACAGGTCTGTCTAGGATTTGCTCCTTGTCAGTTTCCTTTGGGTTATGGATGGGCATGCTGCTGGTTAATATTTGTTAATACTTTTTAATATTTGGCCGGTCGGCCGTCGACATAATAATTGTACCGCTTAAGTTAAGTACCATTTACTTTACTTTTACATGTGAATGTATGTGAATGCCAAATGTTGTGAATGTGTTTACTGAGTCACGCTCCGGGGACATCTTCTTGGCCTAGCGTGGCAGCCAGGTCTCCGTGGGGGCTTCACAGTTGCACGGTGCGCCCAGACTGATGCAGGACCCCCTTGCGACACTTCCTAAGGATACTCACGCCGGCCGAGTACCTCGGCCACCTGAGCCTTTGGCATATTCACACCAGTGCCTGCAGCCGCCCAGACGAGGCCAGGGGCGACACGCGGGATACGCCCCAAGAGGAGCCGCGATTAGATATTTGTTCTTCTAAATATCAGTCCTGCCATGTAAATATTAATTTCAGTACAACTATTATTATGCTAGTCTCGAGTTTTGATATTTATCTTTTGCGTGCACACCGCGACCACGTGAGGGAGTCAGCATCGGGACACCCCACACCATCCTCTTTCTAGCCTTGAGTCCACCACGCTACCTTTCAGGATTGATATGACAACACAATGTGATACTTACTTTTCAGAGTGACATGATCGCACTCCGCCATGCAGCCTTTTTAGACCGAAAGGACCGCACCCTGTCATGCCACACGTTGGCACACTAGCTTTTCAGATCGAAAATACCTAACTCTGTCACGCAAGCCCAAACTTTTCAAACGGAAGTGACAACACTCTGCATCGCCAGCTTTTCAGACTAATAAGACAACACACTTGGACTTAACCTTTTCAGAAGCGTACGTAGAGCCGGCTTGACATATAAATATTACCCCTTCCACGGCGGGTTCTCTCGCATCAAGACTTCAACACAATCTTGCTCAAATGGAGAACCAATGGGACGCGATCCGTGAACTCACAAGGGGTGCTGCGGCCCAGGACGAACAAACAGAGCATGCCACGAGGGCACCTCCGTGCAATGACACCTCCCGTAGCAGCAATCCCCACCTGAACATTAATTCCAACCGAGCATTCGCTGCAACACCCGCCCGAGGGGGAGACGCCGCCCCTCTGTTAGTGCAGGGACATATGCAAGTTCTTCAGGTCTTACGAGCATCTCACCCTGGGCAAGCGTTACTGGTGTTGTGCGAACTACTCCTGGGACTATCCCGACTACCGTTGGGACTCAGGCTGCTATCGGCAGTCGGTAAGGATCGGTTACAGTATGTTCCCTTACCATTTCTCTTTCAAAGTACATAGTAACAATCTCTTCCGTCTACTCGTAGTCCCTGGATCCGCTATGTGGCTACCGCAAGTGGATTGACCGAGGGATCCACCCACACGACCAGTAGCGTCTCGACTGCGAGGAGTGCGATGCCAAAATGGACCACGGGAAGAGGGAGGAGAAGCGCCGCAAGAAAGAGCACAGTGAGCGTATATGGTGGGAGACAAAAGCCCATCTCGAGGCATGCAGGTGCAGGGAGTGCGAGAGAAATAGGAAAATAGCGGCCAGGGCCAACGCGGCTGGTGAGAAGTGCAACACCGAGATCGCAAGGAAAGGCAAATGGCCGCGGTCTACACAGCAGGCTTCACAGCTGCACGGTGTGCCCGGAACGACGTAGGACCCCCTCGCGACACCCCCTTAGGCTACTCGCGCTGGTCAAGTACCTCGGCCGCCTGAGCCTTTGGCTTACTCGCACCAGTTCCCGCAGTTGCCCCGGACGAGGCTACGGGCGACACGTGGGGTACACACCAAGAGGAGCCGCGATTAGATATTTTGTAACATCCTAAATTTTGGTTTGTGTTTCAAATGTATAAAATTTTGAGATTTTCAAAAAATTTTGTTGAATTTCATGAGGTTGCACTTGGTTTTCTAAATTTTGCTTTGAAATTCAAACTTTAAGCTTGAATTCAAGTTTCTAATTGATTTCAGAAAAATGTGTGTATAAAAGTCTCTGGAAATAATTTTTTAAAATACTAGATTAATTATCACAGATTACTATAATTTTTTTTACAAATTTTTAGAGGATGGTTTGACCTCATCAAAATCCTAACCATGTTGCTAAGGCTGATTTGGAAAAGAATTTATTTCAGACTAATGGAAAATAAACAGTGGCCAAAATAAATTTTCCTAAGTCCTAGCTGAACCTAAGAGCACTCACAATTTTTTTCAGAATTTTATTGCTATTTTTAGCAGCTTAGTCAAACTAGCTTAATTTCGCTCAAAGCTAAATCCAAAACTAATCCTGATCGGACCTGACTAGTACTGTTCCAACCGAGCCACTTTGTCTTTGCTAGACTCAACCGCGTCGATTTGCACTGGACCTTAGTCGACTCGGCTCGTCCGCTTAGGTCACCTTGACCGACTGGGGCCCATCGTCGTATGGCCGCCCTTCATTAATTTCGTGCTCTTGGATTGAGCTTTGTTCTCCATTAATGGAGTGGCTGTAAACCCAAACCCTATCAAATCAATCTAAGAAAAGTTTGCTCAAAGATGTGTCTCTTTGCCTTCCTTCTCTCTATTTGGTGATTTTGAGTCTTTCTTTGATTCGTGAGTCTTTGATTGATTTCTTCACGTGATCTAGCTTGCTGTGACATGTGGGAACATATTTAGGATCATCTTGATCATCAATCACCCACGAGCAAGTTTTTGGATCTAGTTTTCATTTTGACTCGGTTTTGAACCATCCTCCTCTCAAACGGAAAAAGGTCGTAACTTTTCCAAGTATCTTCACGATCTTCGATTGGAATAGGTTTATGACATCCTAGAGAAGGTGTGTTCCAAGTTTCATCAAGTTTGGAGTTGTAGATCAAAAGTACATCTATTTGCAACATTATCTTTCGGGCTGTTTTTACTGTTCATCAGACTGGAGGTCAGACCACCCAAGGTGACCGGTCCGACCGCCATTAACACAGAGGTCAGACCGCCCAACACTTACAATTTTAGCCCGTGTTGATTTTGGTTGTTTTGCTTCGGGGTTTAGATTGGATTCAATACTAGTCTTCCGCTGTACTGGTATATTGATCTTCATAGCTTCCATAGCTATTGAAGTAAAATTTGTATTGAATCTAATCTTGATTGAAAAAGTGATCGTGCTCCTATTCACCCTCCCCCCTCTAGTCGCCTTTTCGGTCCAACATGGCGTGACAGCACTGTTTGGACACGCTACGGAGGATGGCGTGACTAATGGGGGTCAGAATTGGAAATAAAGTTAATGAGGGGTTAACTTTAAAATATTAATAAAAATGAATTACCATATTTTAAAAACAACCTTACCGCAATTTATAAATTCCGCTATACATAAATTAAATAAAATAAAATATAGAGCCCTCCTGTCGCCAGTTGAATTGGTGATACATGCATGTCGCCAATTCAACTGGCGACAGGAACACCCCTACTATTTCCATTGGCAATAGGTGCATGTCGCCATTTGAAATGTCGACATAGACATAATTTTGTAATTTTTTAGGCGACTACCTAGTTTTATAAAAAAAATTAAATAATATTATTTTAAAAAATTCTCCTCGTATCGACCTCTTCTAAAGGATGCCACATGTTTTTGCACGAATCTTAAAGCACCTTGAGCCCCCCTTTCTTTTCTTCCAAAGTCATTCCATTCCCATCTCATCAGTGTGGTGGTATGAGTGGGGTGTGTGTTGTGTGTGTGCGTCTTCCTTGTACCCTCTAAAAAAAGCTTTGTGGGTTTCCATCTTCATCTCAAGGCAAAAGGTGTGCATGAGCCGCAGGGGCGGACCCAAGCGGGGGCAGCCAGGGCTAGCGTCTCCATACCGACGACCGGCTTATGGCGTACCCCTAGCACTCCCAGCCTAGCTGCGCTCAGGCAAATTCCCTTTGCGGTCACTTGATCCTACCTTCCCGTGCGAGAGTGCGGTATCCGACCTCCCTAGTAACTCACAGCTTCGAAACAAACACAAAGGTAGAAGCCGCCTAAAATAGCAACGCCATCTCAACAGGAAAAGATGATGATGGCTAGAATTAGCGAAGCATGCACCGAGACGTCAATGCCGGCGAGCAGCTTCTTGCAGTGGTCTAAGCTGCCAATAGAGAGCATGAACTCCGTTGAGTAGGTCATCATCGCGCTCCCCTCCTCCATTAGATGTAAAAGAAGACTAAGAGATTTGGGCCGCGTGGGCCGCACCAAAGGCAAACAACATGTTGGTAGTAGGATGTTTCCATGATGGACGCCTAGGACAATCGGCTAAGCCCACCAAAGCCCATCTGTCTCACTAGCTCTCCCTTTCAATCTATCGCACTTGATAGGCAAGTGGTAGGCCGACAATGTGGCGGACTAACACTGACTGACAACTCGGCATTCGACGACTCCCTAAATTTTAGTCCTGAGTAGTTCACTTGTGAGCAGGACATGGTCGATCCATGATCGATCCTGAGGCATTCCAACTTCATTAGTTGCATCCTCAATCTTCCCAATCAACATGCATCTCCATCTAAAAGTGACGGAATCATTCCCTTCGTTCAAAACCAAGTTCTTTCGCGACCTCTCTGCACTTATCGCCTGTGCTTCTTGTGCTCGCGGGCGCGGCCATCGATCGCATAAGCACCAATAGATCCTTGCCGCCGCCGTCCAATCAACAGAGATGAGAGATCCGACTCGCAGTCATCCTTGCGCAGGCCGTTGAGGCGACGTACCGGCCGGCCGGGGAGCAGCTTGTCGGTCACGCGAGGAGCTCCGCCATCGTCACCATTGTTGCACGCCTGTAAGCAGGAACCAATTCCATGAACTCGAGCCAGGGGTTAAGTGTGGCAAGCAATGAACCAAACATAAACTAGGAACCGTGGCATGACTCAAGTTAGGTGTAGCAAAGTGTTAGACATAAAATCAAACACCCTCTAGGCTAGATCAGCTGAGTGCTGGGATGGAGAGGGTTTGATATTATATCGGCCGCAATTGGATGCTTTCTTGTTTCGCTGTTACACTGGGGCAAAAGAAATAAAAAAAATAAAAAATACATGGTAGCCTTGCCGTTCAAAGGACAACATTAGTCTGTCTGATACCATAGAAGATTTGGAGGAATAAGCCACACCTCGTGCCTTCCTTTTCTCATGTTTATATAGCACATATACAAGGTTATACGAGGTAAAATCCCTGCCGATCCTAACCATAATTAGTTGGATGACATACTATACTTGTCCACTTAATTATGGTTAGTCCGGATTAGCACAGCAATGATATTGCCTTACATTCTTGTTGTCCATGACGAACAATATTGATAGTATAATATCTCTGAACAGAGAGGTCATCATCCGCAGAGACCGGGTATCCTTAATTCATCTGAATCATCGCGCCAATTGAATATATACGTTAATAATGTGATCACTAGCTAGATTTCCCCATTCCTCAAGCAAGCATTTCTTCCTATGATCTTTCAAACTACACATTGTATGTGTACACCTACAAACATTAGCATGCACATGACTCTTGTTTCTCCTACTAGTCGCTGTAAATTCAACCCGAACTACAGAGATAATTAGCTTTAACACGGATATATTAAACAAGACTATATTTTCTAGTCATGTTTAAAGAGGAAAGGTCCATGTATGCATGGTCTCTTTATTCTCCACCAGCTAGTTAGCTCCAATATAATTGTCCCTGTCTACTGACTGCCCTTAATCTAATTAGAGAACACGATATTCCGAAATAATAAAGGTGGTTCCCCACTAGCAAGACGACCATCTCCTTTGATCAGTTTGTTTATGTAAAGTCTTTCCATTTTGATTATTTTATGTGATAGCCCATAATGTTGACTGTTAGGTAGCTGAATAGTTTTCTTACAATGTGCCCTCCACATATAATTGCGTGCACTCCCAAAATAAATTATGCTATAGTATGTATCTAACTAAAAATTTCATATAGCTAGCAAGAGGATGAAGTGAAAAATATAATTAAATTAGAGATACCATAATTCTATGCATGCATGCCAGAAAAGTAATAAGTCAGGCTTTTAACCCTCAGCTCATCATAGTTTCTACCTCAAGTAAAAACTGTTGGTGCTCAGCATGTTACATGAATGGTTGTCCCTTGCATTGCCATCATCAAAACATCCCCTTCAGATGTCTGACCAATGACCACTCTTGTCCGACTATACATATACATGCAAATACAAATTTCCTTCATGTTTACTTCACTTATCCTAATCTCTTGTGGCACCCAGTGAAAAAAATCTCGCCAAAATTTCGGCGATTACCGGTATTACCGGTGACTGCCGGTAAAATTCAAACCAGTTCTGAAAAATTCGGTTTTGATAAAATTTGTTTAAAAAAATTCAAATTTGCTTGAATTTTGTTCAAATTTTGATTTTTTAAATTTAAAATCCAAAATTTTGAGTTTTTTTTTAAAATTTGACCGAAATTTCTAGTTACCGGTGGTAACCAGAGTTATCGCTACCCTCTGATTTTTTTTTCAACCGGTAGCCTAATCCCTGGTGGCACCTACCAACACAAGAGTGATGAACAATTAACCGGTGATCACAATTGGATTGCTTCATGAGATTTTTTTTAAAAAAAGATACACACACACACCCCATTATTGCACTCCAAGCATGCATAGATGGTATACATCAGTGTAGATTATTTAATAATGGGGGCTACTTGCATGATAGTCGTACAAGCCAGTTGCTTTAGCTTATGGGGCTAGTTAAACAGGCTGCACCAGCAAGTCTAATGATGACAAGGCCCTCAAAATTCCACAGGGAAAGCTCTGACCAATCCCTTTAATCCTCCTTTTGATTTTAATAAACACCGCACCTGCAGGAGGCAGGGGGGGAGGGACTCCACTGAGATTCACATCCCCATCATATCCCAGAGAAGAAATAATAATAATAATAATATGCAGCAATCCATTTTGTTCTTGCAGATAACCCACATCTGCAGGTTCCTTTGTGTCCAAACCAAGGAAAGGCTCATTCTCCTGCCATATCTGCTGTTGCTGCTTCGTCTCTTTTCTCTTCCCTCTCTCTTCAAGCTGAGGAAACGCTAGCTGCATGCTCCTTGCCCGGCCGGCGCCATGGAGCCAAAGAAGTCGAACTATCTCTTCGCTTTCGTTTTCGCGTCGCTCCTCCTGTTCTCCATGGCAGGTTAGCTAGCTAGCTCTACATGGTTATTAATTGCTTTGTTAATTAGGTCATGTGCATGCTTTTCTTTTTCTGTTCTTCGTTCTTAATATATAGTTCTTGTGCGTCAGAGAAATATTTGGGCGCATTAGTTAGTTATGTTTCGGTTTATGTTGTGATTTTTTGGAGTTTGTTTGATGCAGGAGGGCAGAGGAAGTTGTTGAACAAAGATCAACTAGGATCAATGGTATATAAATGACTCAACTAGTGCTGTATATTCTTATCATATTTCTGACATTATATTCGCCGATCAACATATTTGTTGTTCTGGCATTGTTGCAACGTAGAAAATGAACTATTGTGAAAAACTTGGAGGAATGTATTGCTGTTATGTGTCCAAGTACGGGATAAATTAATTCTTGAATTAATTTCCACTTCCTTTTATTCCACCTCCTCTTGATCTCAAGAGCACGGCAATGGAACATGCAGCACACGTTGACTAGGCATACAAGATGCAATTTTTGTCAACTGGAAGGCGGTTTCTTCTATACATTCTCTGAATTCCTGTAGGACAATCAGTTTTGTTTGACAAGTTCGCACAGATCATTCGAAGATCAAGTCTTCCTTGTCTGGCACGCTGCACAGCTAGATCTACATCTCCATATATAGGATCGAATTAGCACATCAATATTTGATGTACATGCATGTATAATGCATGTGTGTGCTTGTGTCTTTCTAGCTAGGTAAATATACTTAGTGTAGCTGCATATACCATTAATTAGCGCGTAAATGCATGGTCATCGATCTGTAATTACTTAATTACAGTTTGTCACTCTTCCTTCCATCCATGTTAGCTAATGTCATTCATTCTATTGCTCTTTGCATGCATGCGTGGCAGGAGCAGGAAGACGAGGAAGTTGTTAGATAATCTTTGTTAGTTTAGTTTTTTGAGTTAGTATTGCCGTATCCGAGCCGGCTTCATGTTGAGGCCGAGTCCGGCATTGAGTCAAAGTAATAGCCTTTATAAGCATGTAACGTGAAGCAAGCAAAGCACAACTAGAAGAAAAGCTGCCGTGAGCAGCACCTAAATTCCCGAGAGCTCGTTTATTTTATCTAGTGCGTGTGTGTCTTGCTTCCAAGAGTGCGCTTATCTTCGATCGGTTCGCTCGCCTCCAGCGCATGTGCGTGTGTTCCTTCCATCGACATCAGCATATGTGCATGGTCTTCATCATCGAACGAGAGGATTAGTGCCTGCGTTTTGCCGAGAAGTTATCTTCGATTTGGGCCAACAATTGGTATCAGAGCCTGAGTTCTTGACCGTGTGTGCCCACGATCATGCCGCGCTCTCCGGGAAGTTGTGTCACCGGTAACGAGGCGACGTCGGGTGTGATGGCGAAGGAGAGTTCTCGCCTGCCTCGCAAATATCCGATGCTCACCAAGAGCAATTATGCAGTATGGGCTATCAAGATGAAGGTGTACATGCGCGCTCAGGGAGTGTGGGACGCGGTCGAGGACGACAATGTCGATGTGCGCAAGGATCAGATGGCTTTGGCGGCGATCTATGGAGGCATATCTGAAGAAACGCTCTTCCTACTGGCCGAAAAAGAGACGGCCAAAGCTGCGTGGAAGACGTTGAAGGCAATGCATCTTGGTGATGATCGTGTCAAGGAAGCGCGAGTACAGACTCTCAAGAGCAAGTTCGAGGGAATGCGCATGAAAGAGACGGAGTCGATCGACGACTTCGCCACGAGGTTGACGACGATTGTCAATCAAATCCGAGTTTTGGGGGACAAGATGGAAGAAAGCTATATTGTGAGAAAGTTCCTTCGGGCAGTTTCTGGAAAGTTTTTGCAAATCGTCTCCGCCATTGAGCAGTTTAGCGACCTCAAGGTGATGACGGTTGAGGAGGTGATCGGCCGCTTGAAGGCGCACGAGGAACGGATACGAGGATCCGTAGTGGCGAAGATGAGCACTGCGTGTTAACTCGCTACCTGAGTGGGAGGCCCGATCATCGAAAGGCAAAGGCGAGGGTTTTTCCTGATTCTAATGGTGGTGGTAGCCGAGGCCGCAAGAATTGGAAATTTGACAAGACAAAGGTGAGATGTTATAATTGTCAGGATTTTGGACACTTTGCTTCAGAATGCCACAATCCGAAGAAGGAGAAAGCTCTTCTTCTTTGAAGCTCTCAAATGATGATGAACCAACATTGCTATGATGCCGAGTCGAGTCATGTGTTATTCAAGTTGAAGTTGTGACCAACTTGATGTACCGAGTAATGAGTTGGGCAAGTCGTAGTTGAGACCGATCGTTCTTAGTTGAGTACGAGCCGGGCGCAAGTCGAAGTTGAGACCGATCGCCTCAATGAGTAAGAGTCCAAGATGTGTTCGAGTTGTGTCACCATCTTCTGACAAGTAAGTGTGAGCCAAGTTGAAGACGAGTCCAATCGTAGAGACCAAGACGTGTTCGAGTTGTGCCACCGTCTTCGCCGAGTGTGTAGGAGCCATGTTGAAGTTGAGTCCAAGCAAAGACACGAAATATAATAAGTACAACAAAGATTAGGGAGTGATTGTTAGATAATCTTTGTTAGTTTAGTTTTTTGAGTTAGTATTGCCGTATCCGAGCCGGCTTCATGTTGAGGCCGAGTCCGGCATTGAGTCAAAGTAATAGCCTTTATAAGCATGTAACGTGAAGCAAGCAAAGCACAACTAGAAGAAAAGTCGCCGTGAGCGGCACCTAAATTCCCGAGCTCGCTTATTTTTATCTAGTGCGTGTGTCTTGCTTCCGGCACCGCTTATCTTCGATCGGTTCGCTCGCCTCCAAACGCGTAAAAAGCGTGTGTTCCTTCCATCGACATCAGCATATGTGCATGGTCTTCATCATCGAACGAGAGGATTAGTGCCTGCGTTTTGCCGAGAAGTTATCTTCGATTTGGGCCAACAGAAGTGTTGGTGGTGGTCCACGGAAGAATTCTCAGGCAGGTGAAGACGAACGACTACGGGACCTACGATCCTTCTCCGACCATGGCTAAGCCTCACTTCAAGGATATACCTAACTAACTAGTTACTAAGATGGACGAATATATTCCTAGCTACGTACTTCAAGATCGACCGATCGATCAATTGCTTCATTACATATATGTATGTATGTATGTACACTAGTTTGTGTGGATCGATGAATGTGCATGCCTGTTTGGAACTCGATCATGATCATTATTCATGATAGATATATTGCTGTTGACAAGTGCCTAGTGGCACCGATCGATGACGAGGCTTCCTGCATGCATGTATGATATATATATATATATATATATATATATAGAGAGAGAGAGAGAGAGAGTCATATGTGTCGTGATCAGAGCACAGGGTTCGTAATTGAACTTACCTGGGAATATAATGTGAGAACGCTATTGTCGATAGTTTAGTATCGATCTTATGAATGAATACTAGGGATTTTTCTTGAGTTAAACCACACAGAAAAAGATACAGAGGTTTTATACAGATTCGGATCTTCTCGATCCTAAGAGAATAATAACCTTACTCTCCTGTATTGATGTATTGACCATGCTTTACAACAGGGAAAAAATCAATGAAACTATGGCTTAATGACTTCTGTCTGTTGATCGTGTCTTTATTGTCGTTGTTCCTCTTCTCTCCTCTTTCCCCCTCTGTCCACCAGCTTTACTCCTTATATAGCGCGTGAAGAGGTGACAGTTGTCCCGTACCAAGAGGCATCTCACTGTTTGATGAAATGCACATGTTCTGTTATGGTTATTGTCAGAGATTGATTCTCTCACGCCGCCTTGCAGTTTTGTCAAAGACAGAGGCTTAATACATATAGTTATCCCAAAGAATAATATCACATATTAACTACTGTGTATATTAAACACAACACATAAGTATCCCTGGTCGATTCGGTCCATATGTCTGTAGCCTTTGTTGACTATAGGGTGGTCGTAGTAAAGCTTACTGCCATAAAGTGATCGTAGTAAGACTTACGATCATGAGGTGGTCGTAGAAAATCTTACGACTACTAGGTAGTCGTAGAAATACTTACAACCATGTAGGGTAGTTGTAGAATGGTTTACAACAACTAGGATAAGCTTTTTCCTTATTAATGATAAGAGGTATCCTTACTAATAACATGAGGATATTGATATCTATAATAATAATTACATATAAACAATTTAATTATTTGAGGATTATTAGATCCCCGTCATCTAGCCCCCCAACTTCGAGTGGAAATAACTTATTTGGAAAGGAGGTCGTAGAATAGTGGTCGGAAGTAGAGTCTTCGACCACTATTTCATTTGACCATAAATTTGACTTGGTTAAGAAAGTAATTTTACTAGAGTTGAAAAAACAGAACTGTTTTTTTCCCGAATGAACCGATTAAAAAAACAAACCGACTCTCACATATCTATCCATCGGGAGCGGTTCCCGAAGGGGTGGTAACTATTGAGTTCCCACGATCTTTAACTTAGGCTCGCGGTTATAAAAATCTACCAAAGGCGTGACTTAGAGTTTTTACTTTCCCCATTTGCTTCAACTATTCTTGAGCTCTCGTTCTCTCCGCCGCCAACCAAGTCTGCAATCCTTCCCCCTAAATTCTTCCAAATCCAAATCAAAGTCACTCAAAAATGGTTGGGACTGTTTCCATGTAGGGGAAACCAGAGATGGATGTGGAGAAGATGACTACTTTGGTTGTAGAAGAGAATATCCCAAGGTGCGATTTTGGTGAAGTGGACTAACGCGGAGGGTCAACATTGGCTCTCGGGTGAGAATGACACCATTCCAGTATTCCAGGCATACTGTGAATGCGGTTTTTGGTTCTCGGGTGAGAATGACACCATACCACGCAACGTTACATAATTATAAGACACTGGAGTACGGTTAAATGACTCACTGACATATAACCGCACAATAGTTGATACATTATCAACTGGCGCCTCTCTCCGACCAGACGCGTCACTTCCCAACAGGCGTCTCTCCAAGGGATAACTGCCAACGCTTCATTAACTATTTAAGGAGGATCGCGGAAGGTGGAGAGGGGGCATCAGAAGAGAGATCGATTGTAAGGCACTTCAGAAGACCACCAATCGATTAGTTTATAACACCATAGCAGGCATTACGCTCCAGTGTTACTAGGATTAGCCTCTTTGTTCAAATTACAGGCGCTCCTCGTAATAGCCAGTTCATAGAAATAAAGAGCAACTCCATTCCTTTCCAGGAGATACGTGCCATTTTTCCTCTATTTTTTATATATTTGTAAGTTCGGTGATTTGATCATCGATAGCTGGCGCCGTCCGTGGCGAAGAAGGCGCAATTCTCTTGAAGAAGTTCTTCGCTCGTCAAATCTTCGCCCATCCTTCATAATCGTTTATGCGACTATGGCAGAAACTTGGGACGAGGAGAACTGGTTCGATTTGGATGACTACTCCAATCTCAACATGGAAGCCTGCATTCAGGCTATGCAAGAGAACTGGGCGTCATCATCTTCCTCATTCGCCGGTTCGCAGGTCGCTGACAACAGCGAAGTTGAGCGGATGGATGAGGATGCACCACTATGACAAGTGGTGCTTCCCGAGGGACAGGTTTCTCTGACCAGCTCAGAGCATCCGAAAATCTCTCCAAGCCCGGTCCTTCCGACCAGCGAAAAAGGTGATGAAACAGCAGCCTTGCAATCCAAGAATCAATACATTCTCGATACAATCATCGCTGACAAGTACTCACCAACGGCTTCTGAAAATTCCATGAGCCACCCGACATATGGTAACAATATCGATGAAACCCTCACTAGTTACGGGCCGAGTGGGAACAATAAGGCTCAGCGTACGATCGGTAATCCGCCGGGTCAGGCTGAGTTCGCCACGAAGACCTCAGGAGGTGCTTATCTCTGACCGGTCTCCATCATGGAAGTCTCTAGTAGAAGCACTGAAAAGCTCCCCACTGGTTACGGTGAAAGCTCTTCGGAGGATCGCTGCTGGAAATGCGAGGTCAATGCGATCGGAAATACTGATCATAATGCCGTGTACGGTCCTGCATGCACTGTCTTGCCACCACATATTGATGGAGATGGCACGAGCAATCAAGCACCAGTTACCAGAGGTAACAGAACTGATGGACGCCCATCAGTTAATTCACCTGGTTCTTCCCCACTAAGGATGATGGGTCCAGGCGCAAGGTCAAGAGAAGGTTCAGATCTACGAACGCCAACAACCTCAATGAATCCTTTAAGACCCTCAGTAACGGTACAAAACCTGCAGAGTATTCAAAATATTTTAAATAACACTGACCCTGCTCTAGTAGGAGCTCCAGTTGGTGAGACAGGTATCGGAAATCCTTCAACAAACTGTGCAACGTACGGAAGCATACCGGGAACATAGGACATCCCAAAGTCAAACTATGACTTCGTCCCAACGTTCCTCCCTCAGCAGAGGGCGGCATGGTTATGTTGGGAATTGATCGATGCCAAGACCTCCTCGACGATTCCGACCAACGAGTCATGAAGGAAGGAGGTTATTCCAAACAACCAAACCTTCCCCTCGTCGAGAGAGTTATTCGCTTGGCCCCGATGATTTACGACATCGTCTGGGCCGAGCAGGTGATCAAAGGTGTCATCCTAATGCCCACGATCAGATCAGAACATCGGAGCCCTGGTATTCTAATTTAAGAAACTGGTTCCCGACCGATCACAATCCGACACCTTTTCAAAGAAGGTGCCATGAATCAGTCATGGGCTGCCAAGCTTTCTCCACAGGACTCTCGGCTGTGCGTTAGCCTAACAGGTTTCGATCGGCTAACATGGATAGGTTCAATGGGTCCCAGATCCTGTTAGAATTTCTCCAGATTTATACCACTGCCATCAGAGCTGCTGGCGGTGATGAAAATGTGATGGCTAATTACTTTCCTAGGGTACTGGAGGGATCTGCACGGTCTTGGTTGCTCAATCAGCCAGTTGGATCAATCTGCACTTGGAACAACTCTGCCATCTTTTGATTGTAAATTTCCAGGGTACGTACGACCGCCCTGGAAAGGAGGATGACCTCCATCGGATCCGGCAAAACCCGAAAGAAACTCTTCGTCAATATATCAAGAGGTTTAGCCAGGTTCGTAACTCAATACCGGTGATTGCAGAGTCTTTTGTGATTCAAGCTTTCAAGGCAGGTTTGAGGAATCAGCGATTTACGGAGGACATTGCCATGAATCCTTCACGAACAACCGCCGAAATTTTTGACACGGCTGATAAATACGCAGCCGCTAGTGAAGCGGTTGAATGGAGTGAAGGCATAGATCAAAAGGATAAAGCCCCTCGACCTGGCTTGAAGAAGCCACAAAAGAAGCATAAAAAGGTTCTCAAGAAGAAGAAACACCACAAGATGGACGATAAGGAAGTCATAGTGGTCCCAGACAAGCTTACCAAAGGTAAGAGAGGTTATACCAGTCGAGGCAAGGCGAAAATTCTGACCGATGGGTATAAGAAGAATAAGAAGTGGTGTCCACTTCACCAACAAGCAGGGCACGATTTGCGCACCTGCCGTGCTTAGCAAAAGAAATTAGAATATTACTATGCAGGTAAAGGCCCTCTTCCATCAATACAAGAATTAGGGGAAGCAAGCTCCAAAAAGGACAAGGATGGCGACGAGGAGATGGAGTACCAAGAACCTCAACATACGGTCAACATGATCTTTGGAGGATCTTCATCGTACGGCTCACGACGTCATCTGATAGCCATGGAGCGGGAGGTCAACTTTGTGGAGTCTTCGATCGCCACCAAGCCATCAAGGTGGTCAGACATAGTAATCTCCTTCGGCAAAGAACACTGCCCCGTTCTGTCGACTCGACCGGGTAGGTTTCCTATTATAGTTGAACCTACTATTAACAATTGCAAGGTCAATCGAGTCTTGATAGATGGTAGTAGTTCTTTAAATATTTTATTTTCGGGAGCATTAGAAGAAATGCAGGTTCCCAGATCAAAGGTAAAACCAGTAAATATGCCTTCCATGGCAAAGTCACTGGTTCTACCGCCAAACCGATAGGACAGGAGTCCTTACCGGTTACGTTCGGAAGTCCTGATAACTTTCGAATAGAAAAGGTTTCGTTTGACGTGGTTGATTTTGAAACCGCATATAACGGAATCCTTGGTCGTCCGGCTCTAGCAAAATTTCTGATAGTCACGCATTACGGTTATCAAAGTTTACAGATGCCAGGACCAAAAGGTGTCATCATGGTTCGAGGAGATCGGAAGATGGCTTATGCATGCGATCGGATGTCTTTAGAACTGGTCGATGAACTTCCGACCAGAAACACTAACTCATCTTAAATGCAGGTCAAACACTCCCGACCGAGGTTGACACCCAAGCCGTCCGACCAGACAAAAGAGGTATTACTCGACAAAGGTGTTCCTCCGGGAAACGTGAAGTCAGGAGATACTGATAGGTCTATCCCAAAAGTGCTGGTTGAAAAAGGGCTTAACCAAAAATAGGAAGAGTCGCTCGTCTCCTTCCTTCGAGCAAACTAGGACGTATTCACCTGGCAGGCGTGCAACATGCCTGGAGTCCCCAGGGAGGTGATCGAGCACAGGCTAGCTCTCCAGCTTGATAAAAAAACCGGTCAAGCAGAAGCTAAGGCGCTTTGCGTCTGACCGGAAGGAAGCGATCCAGTCGGATAATGACAAACTCCTCAAGGCTAAATTTATTCGTGAAGTCCATCACCCTCAATGGCTCGCCAACCCTGTAACAGTTAGAAAGAATAATGGGAAGTGATGATTGTGTATAGACTTTACAGATCTGAATAAAGCTTGTCCGAAGGATGATTTTCCCCTTCCCCGCATTGATCTACTTGTAGATTCCACCTCTGGGTGTGAATTATTAAGTTTTTTAAGATGCGTATTCAGGGTACCACCAGATTAACATGAGTAAAGAAGATGAAGAGAAAACTTCCTTCACCACTCCATATGGCACTTACTGTTATGTTAAGATGCCTTTTGGTCTCAAAAATGCTGGTGCAACTTTTCAAAGGTTGATGCAGAAAACCTTTAGCCCACAGATATGTCGGAATCTAGAAGCCTATGTTGATGATTTGGTTGTGAAGAGCATCAACGCTGGCGATCATATTTTTGACTTACAAGAGACTTTCAACAACTTGAGAAGACATATCCTCAAATTGAATCCGGAGAAATGTGTGTTCAGAGTTTCCGCTGGAAAACTTCTCGGTTTCCTATTTTCGGCTAGAGGTATCGAAGCAAATCATGCGAAGATATCGGCCATCAACCAGATGCGCCCTCCGACCACAAAGAAAGAAGTCCAAAAACTAACCGAATGTATGGCATCGCTAAGCCGTTTCATAGCCAGGTTAGGTGAAAAATGATTACCTTTCTTTAAGCTTCTTCGGAAGAACGAAAGTTTCGAATGGGCAAAGGAGGCCAATGATGCCTTTGAAAAGCTCAAATAGTACCTTATGAGTGTCCCAGTCTTAGTCTCTCTGAGATCGGAAGAAAAATTACTGATTTACGTGGCTGCAACGCCGCAAACTGTCAGTGGTTTACTAGTCGTAGAACGTGAAAACGTCTAACGACCAGTATATTACGTAAGCAAAGTCTTACATGGATCAAAGGAAAGATACCCACAGGTATAAAAGCTACTCTATGGTCTCCTTATGGCTTCAAGGAATCTAAGGTATTACTTTCTTTTGATTGTGTTATCATATGAACTTCAATGCTTTATTGTTGTATATTGCATTGAGGAACTAACGTGGGTCAAGTTGTGAAGAACTTGTTCCGGAAATGATTTGTTTGTCTATTCTTTGTCGGTGGGCTTGCGTGTCAGCGGCGTCAGCGGTGAGTGGATCGGGACTACGCTTGGAGGCGAGGTCCGAGCGATCGGGGATACGGTTGAGGTCGTGTGACACAAGCATGGTGCAAGAATGGGCAAGATGGATCGAACGGGTGGTTCGGTACAGTTTGGTTGGATCAGGCGGTGCGGATATCGGTGCGAGTCTCTGGGAGGTTCCGATGGGATTCGGACAAGAGAGGCTTGGCGACGCGATGAGAACCGCTGATCAACCTACACGTGGTGAAGCAGGCGATTGCTTCAAGTGTTATTTGTGTGTGGGTCCCATGTGTAAGTGACCCCAAAAAGGAAACCCTAGCTCTCTAGTATAAATAGGAAGGGGGAGATGGAAAACCTTCTAAGCATTCATTTTAGCCCCTTCTTCCTTTTCTAGGGTTTGGAGGAGAGGAGAGGAGAACTAGGGTTTGGAGTGTGCTCCTTGTTGAGCTCTTGCCCTCCTTGTTGGAGAGGCTTTGTAAGCATCTTGTGTAATCGAACAATCTTGTGATGCTCAATTGAAAGATCGTTTGCTCCCTTTTGTGTTCTTCTCCCTTTTGGATGATTTTGGTGCTTCCTTGATTCAAAGGTTCATGCTTGGTCTCTTGGCCTACTTTATCTTGCTTTGATGTGTGGGATTACTCCTAGAGTCATCTAGATCATCAACCCCCCACAAGCAAGTCTTGAATCAAGATTTTTATATTTCTAGGGTTTGTGCACTTCTTTGGTAAAATCTCGAGAGATCGATTCTGCAAGTGGATCGACGGATCGTCGCTAGAAATAGGTCTCTAATATCATTAGGAGGTGTGCTCGAAATTTGGTCAAGTTTTATTGGTTGAATCAAAAGTTGGATCAAATTTCGTTTTGGAAAGCCCACAAAGTGGTCGTACCTATCGGATATCCCCTTGGTCAAGTCCTTGGAAATAAGGAATCATCAGGACGAATAGCGAAATGGGCGGTTGAACTAGGGACGTTCGACATCCATTTCATCTCACGAACAGCAATAAAGTCCCAGGTAATAGCAGAATTCATTACTGAATGGACAAACCCTAAACCTAAGCAGGAACCAGAGTACGAGTGCCACGATGAGTGGGCAATGTACTTTGACGGTTCTTTGATGCTCAAAGGATCGGGGGCTGGAGTCGTCTTGATATCCCCTACTGGCGAACACAATAAGTACGCCATCCAGTTTAACTTTCCCGCTACGAACAATGTAGCGGAATATGAGGTTTACTTGCAGGACTTCGAGCAACTCATTCGCTTGGAATTCGCAAATCGCTAGTGAAAAGCGATTCTCAACTAGTAGCGAATCAAGTAGGGAAAGTGTATCAATGCTCGAGTACCAAGATGTTGTCTTATCTGGCGGAAGTACAAAAACTCGAAAAGCACTTCTTCGATTTCCAGATCCAACACGAAAACTCGAATTCCTTTTTGAGTATTTTCTTTAGGTTTAAAACTTCCAGAAGCCATATCTTCTTCATCCAAATTCCAATGGAGCCCATTTAAATTCATAAATTCATCTAAATTTGAGATCTATCTGTCTGGTATTTTTATTTAATTTTCTGAGTTAGTTTTCTTCTTAGTTTTAATTTATTTTGTTTATTTATTTTCATTTACGAGTAGACATTGATACATCGGGGAATTTTGAAGTAGTTCACAAAGACCAAGACCAGTATCAGAATTTATTTCAAGGCAAGTTATACATTTGATCAAATTGAGCCCAGTTTTCAAAATTACTTTGATTCAAAGTACCGCATTCTACTTTAAGTATTTATTTAAATGCTTTTGGGTTAGTTATTAATCCTATTTGTTTATATCCTCCTTGTCTATTGTATTAACTTGATCTTTTGTCACCCTAGCATGGTTAATTATTAGTTGGTATTATCATAGCCCAACGTAGGTTGGTTAGACAAATAGTATTGCTTAGCTATGCTATGAGTCACACATATCATTTGAGTTGTAAATTGTAAATTTGACTAAGTGACCATTGAACTTGGTGTAAAACTGTGTGTTACGTGTTATTATTTTGGGATAGCATGTGTTGCACTTAACCAATAGGGTGAGAAAGGATTTGAACCGAGGCAAGTGGTGGAAACTAAGTGATATAATGGAACTTAGTGAATGAGACTGATAATCTTTGTGGCATAGTTAGAAATTGGAAGTCTTGCCTTGGTCAATTAAGGACATAACTTTGTGCACCATTGAACTGGGCCTTTCGAACAACCACATGCCTGATGGGATGAGCCTAACTTAGTAAGTTATGAAGTCTTGGCATTGACAACTCAGTTTGTAGGTTAGAATCTCACTGATGGGTGGAGGTGTGGACTTGTAACACCCTGACTATAAGGAAGTCACTATCGGGCCTCCCCGGTCGCGAACTCATGCCCAAAGTTGCCTGATATTAACATATACCCCGATTTAATAGGATTTTTCACTGAAAACGATTTCTTTCGCTTTCTCTCTTTCTTTCTACCGATCCATTTCCTGAGTATTACATCACTACCCTTAACAGATTCGACTCGAATCTAATCAACGATCCAATGTAAAGAAATGAATAATGTAAATTACAACTTATTTGTGTGCCCAATGCACTCGCAAACTTTCCTGCATTTGAAACGAACTTGCGCCTCTGGCCAAACAATGGTCTTCGCACTGCGTCAAACGCACAATTCTCGTACATAAAGAGGAGCCAAATCGCTGTCAATTGGTTGTACGAATAGGAATGAAATGTGCGCACTTCATCAACCGTCCACAATTACCCAATAGCATCCTTTCCTCCGAAAGCGAGGTAAACCAACCACAAAATCCATAGATATATCGTCCCATGGCCAAACCGGTACCTCCAAGGGTTGACTAAGTGACCATTGAACTTTGTGTAAAACTGTGTGTTACGTGTTATTATTTTGGGATAGCATGTGTTGCACTTAACCAATAGGGTGAGAAAGGATTTGAACCGAGGCAAGTGGTGAAAACTAAGTGATATAATGGAACTTTGTGAATGAGACTGATAATCTTTGTGGCATAGTTAGAAATTGGAAGTCTTGCCTTGGTCAATTAAGGACATAACTTTGTGCACCATTGAACTGGGCCTTTCGAACAACCACATGCCTCATGGGATGAGCCTAACTTAGTAAGTAATAAAGTCTTGGCATTGACAACTCAGTTTGTAGGTTAGGATCTCACTGATGGGTAGAGGTGTGGACTACCATGTAGATCACATTGCGGGACGGTTCGCTGCTTCTCTGTCCAACAGTGTGTGTTGTACCAAAGCACTGTATGTGGGTTGGACAATGGTAAAACATACCGAGAGTGTCAATGCTTGAGATGAAGTTTCTGAAAAGTTTTGTTATGATTAGTGTTAGCTACACTGGTTATATCTTGTGGGTAAAGTGTACAACCTCTACAGAGTATTAAACAATCTATTCGAATAGCTGCATCCGTGGTCATGAACACGCTCGGGGCTTTCACACGTGGGTTAGATTTTTATAAAACAATTGGGAATGGTCAGTTGTGTGAGATAACTTATGCAGCTGTGTGAAACTTTTTGATTAGGCTTCGTGTCCTTTATGAAAATAATTGTTAAAATATTATTTATTTTGAATTATTCTTTCAATCTATTATTTGTATTCAATTGCAAATGTTGCTTTTATGCAAAATAACCACAGAAGCTATTTCCTTTGGAATAAGCCATCATCTATAAATTACATTCTATGGTATAATTTGCGAGTACGGTTGTGTACTCATACTTGCTATAATCAATCAACAGAAGTGGAGCAATCTTCGCTTTGTCTTGCAGGAAGAGTTCAATAGAAGTGGAGTAGTCTCCACAAAAGTTTATTTATTTCGCTGCTTATTTAATTATTGTTAGCTCTGCGAGGCTTGATAAATGTAAACTCGACCATAAGGTCAAAACCGTTATTTGTTATTCAAATTAATCGTTTATGCTATTATTCATCATGTGTGGGTCGATATTCATCTATGTTGACACTGTGTGCACTAGCGTGATCCTGGACTAGTGCAGAATACACAGAGAGTCCAAAATTGCATTTTTGGGTCCTGACATACTACGAAGTGTTATATAGGATTAATGTGTACTAGCGAATACCTGAAAATTTAGATCGTGTCCCAGGGCGCTGATCTCTCCCTTGGATCTCCCTTCAGTGCAAACGTACGCGATGAATGACCTGCGTGATTCCAAACAGTTAGCCTTAGCCATTGCGAATGAAGGAAATAATAAAATAAAGTTATCTATGGAGGAAATATGTTTACCCGTCGATTAATTGTCGGACAACTGTGAAGTCATGTTTGGACCTCTTTAGGGAATTAAGGTATATTACCTTGTTCTATTTTGGTATAATTACAATTAGAATACAGTGGAACCTACACAGGTATATCACCATGGTCATTAAATCTAAGTGTGTGTTGCTTATAAAGGACAAATCAACAAGTATAGCCACTAGTGCAACACTTACCCCTGGTTGTAGCGCAAAAGTATGAATTCCTTCTTGCGGTGAGCCAGCAATGACGTCGTCATATAATCCTCGACGAATGATGCATTATCTTGGATGTTTTGCATGGAGACTAAGTGTCGGTCGAGGAAACCTACAAGTGATTTCCTTGATCTGGTTTCTTTGATCATGTATCTATATATATGTACAAAAGAAAGGAGTTATATATGACATTTATCGGCATTACACGAATGTAAACTGTTGTTGTACACACTTACAGTGTCCAGCATCGCATGAGTGAGGCATCGAGGGCGTCGAGGTTGAAGGATAAGAACAAGTCCTCGAAGGTCACTGTGAAGACACAGTCTTGAACCTCGTGGTGAATATGATGCGGCCTAAACTTGACATTGATACCCGAGCGCCATTGTCCATCCGTCTTGTTGGCCTATTCCATGTGTCATGCATGCAATCTCGTGCAAGCCATTCCTAGGGTTTGGAGACGCTCTACCATCCCGACCAACGGCTCGCTTTGCACAAATTTCTAGGCCAACGACAAGAAGGGGATATCACCGGGCTTCTTCGATTTTCCCTTACTGTCTCGCTTTTTAAAGGTCGACTTCACGAGTCGACCAAACACGAGGTGTAGATGCATCTGATGCACCGGTGTAACATCCCAACCTTTTGGTATTTGAAAATTTTCTAATTAGTTGCTAGTTGAAAATCTCACCATTTCCATTTTATTTAAATTTAAATTTAAAAGCTTATTATAGACTTTCATGCCAAAATAGTTTATTGGGTTAATCCCAACATCAACAATTACCAAACTTATTTTAATTGGATTCTATGTGCTTGGATATATTTCCTATGATTTTCTGGAATTTTTCTGATTTCATTTGCTATTTTCTATTGCCATTTGGATTTTCTGCCATTTTATAAAAAGAAAAATCTATTAAATTTCCTCCGAACAGTAACAGGCCGAAGCCCGCTACTATTCTGAGTCGGCCCGCCTCCCTCCTGCCTTTCCTTCCGCGCCTCGGCCTTCCTTCCTCGGCCCAGTCGCGCTCCTCGGCCGGCCTCGCCCGCCTGCCAAGGCTCGCTTTCCTCTCGCCGGTGGACCCGCGCCGCCGCCACGCTTCCTTCGTCTTCGTGAAGGACTCCGGAGTCCGAGCTCCGCACGTTCCGCGCTCGCCGCCGCCGTTTCCTCCGTGGATTCGCCCTCTTCCCCGGCTATAAAAGGCCCCGACCCCCACCAATCTCTTCGTCCCATCTCCCTCCACCAAAACCCTAAGGCGCCGCCCCCTGCTTCGTCCTCGTTGCACCGCCATTGCCAAAGCTCCGCCGTCGGCTGAAGCCGCTTCGCCGCCAAATTCCGCTGTCTCCCGACTTCCGCCGGCCGTGCAACCACCGCCATTGTGTGCGCAATAGCCGGAGCTTCACAGTGCCGCCGTCGCCTTCGCCCGATGACCTCCCTTCCGCCGTTGCCGCGCCGTCCGACATAGGTTGCCCGTCACCGCCGCTGCCTTCTTCGCCGCCGTCGGTGAGTCATCGCCGCCCGAGCTCCGCCGTCATCTCCAGTAGCTTCGCCGTCCCCTCGGCAACCCATTTTTGTGCTTCGTCGCCGTCGTCAACTCATGCCCGCGAACACCGCTCTGCGTTTGGTTTTGCCGGCGTGTCGACCACTTCTCGGTACCACGCCCGGCGCCATCTCGACCTCCTGTCCGTGTGGCGCCTGCGTGTCGCAGCCACGTGGTGCCTAAGTTTTCTCCCGAGCCAGCCCTCGGTGAACCGAGTCTACGGTGCACCATCACACTGACAGTGGGTCCCACCTATTAGTCGGTACTTTCTTTTTCTTTTATTTTTCGGCGAAAAATCTTTGCTTGCGTCAGTTGATGTCATTTATCCATTTTCCTTTAGGAAAATAATTCGGGAAAATCATTAAAATCCAAATTAGGGTTTTATTTGATTTCAAATCTTTCAAAGCCCATAACTTTTGCATCCGACCTCCAATTGAGCCCATTCAAATTTGTAAATTCATATAAAACCAAGATCTATTTAATGGTGAATTTTATTTGATTTTTGGAGTTTGTTTTGCCTCTGTTATTTATTTATTTTTGTTTCTTGTGTCTCTTTTGCGAGTAGACGTCGATACTTCGGGAAATTTTGGAGAAGAAGGAGCACCTCAAGATCAAGACCAATACCTAGACCTATTCCAAGGCAAGTTATACATTTGATCATGTTGCACGCAGTTTTCAAAATTACTTTGTTTCAATGTATTGCATTCTATTTCAAGTATTTATTTAAATGCTTTTGGGATAGTTATTAGTCCAATTTGTTATATCCACCTTGTCTATTGTATGGCATGATCTTTTGTCACCCTAGATTGGTTCAGTATTTGTTGGTATTATCGTAGCACCAACGTGGATTGGTTAGATACGAGTAGTTTGCTTAGCCATGCCACGAGTCATCATTTCATGTGAGTTGCAATTATAAACTTTACTAAGTGATTATGGAACTGTGTGATGAAACTGTATGTGATGTGTGCTATTACTCGTTGATGGCATGTGTTGCACTTAATCAACAGGGTGGAAAAAGATTTAGACTGAGGCAAGTGGTGGATCTGTGTGAATGGTGGAGCTGTGTGCTTTATAAACTTTGTGATTTGGGTTAAAACTGGAAGTCTTGCCTTGGTCAATTAAGGACTTAACTTTGTGCGCCATTGAATTGGGCCTTACTGTATAACCACATGCCTAGTATGGGCTGGGCCTAACTTAGTAAGTTATTGAGTCTTCACATTGACATCTCAGGTTGTATTTAAGCTGTGTGATGGGCTGGAAATGTGATATGTCACATCGCGGGACGGTTCGCTGCATCCCTGTCCAACGATGTCTGTCGTAACCAAACGTTGTGTGTATCGGTTGGCTGGCAGGAAAGCACATCGGGAGTGTCATTGTTTGAGATGAAGTCTCTGAAAGGTTTTGTTATGGTCCGTGCTAGCTACACTGATTGTATCGTGTGGGTAAAGTGTACAACCTATGCAGAGTGTTAAATCAATCTATTCGAATAGCCGCGTCCTCGATCATGGACATGCTCGAGAATTTCATACGAGGGGTAGATTTTCATAAAGACAATTGGAAAGGGTCAGCTGTGTGAGATAACTTGTGCAGCTATGTGAATAACGTGATTAGACTGTGTGTCCTTTGTGAAATCAAATGTTAAATTAGTATTCTTTATTTGTTTTCAATTACGTTTCAATCTATTATTTGTATTCAATTGCAAACGTTGCATTTCTGTAAAATAACCACAGAAACCATTCCTTTGGAATAAGCCATCATGTATAATTGCATTATGTGGTATGACTTGTGAGTACGGTGTGTACTCACTCTTGCTAAACAAATCAACAGAAGTGGAGTAGTCATCACCAGCTTTTGAAGAGGAATTTCATGAAGGTTGATCGTTAGGGTCTCGATCCCAGTCAGTTGCCTGTGGTGTATTGA